>CM076581.1:907526833-908190307 GCA_034641835.2 Pinus albicaulis
ATTTAGGCTTCTGAGAATTTGTGCTTCAATCCCCTCTGATTTCCAGTCATCCTCCATCCATTTTTCCATAAGGATTGTTTCTCGGATACTATCAATGAGTTTTTCCAAGATAGTAGCAAGGAGTTTTTCCTATCCTCGGAATATCTAATGGTTTTTTTCCTTCCAAAGACCCCAAAGTAAGAAGCCTATTGAAAATTTCCATGCACAATTCAATACACCACACTTATAACCTACTTTGCGCCAGGCTAACAAATTTTTATTAATACTGATTGGATCTCTATCCGTTTTTTTTAAAGGTTGTTCCAATCTGCTCCAGATAGACTCTGCAATTGGACATGAATTGAGGAGGTGTTCAATTGTTTCATCAGACTGTTTACACATATAAAAAAATGATGGTCCAGTCATACCTCTCTTCTACAAATTATCCCAAGTTAAAATTTTCCTATGACTGAGGAGCCAAAGGAAATATGAAACTTTGGGCCAATGATTCATAGACCAAATTTTCTTCCAGATGGAGCATCCTTGAGGATTATTATTCTGGCTCTGAATGTTGTAGGATTCTTTGATAGTAAAAGTTCCTTTGGTCTGGTATCCCCATCATAAGATATCACTTCCTGTTTGGACAGTTATTTTCCTTGTTTTCAACTTCGTATCCAGATTGTTCCATTGAATATTTTCTGGTGCTGCTGGCCAATCTGTTCTCACCTTCCATTTCCGCCATTGACTTATCTGATGTGGAGCCCAATAATGACTGATTAGTCAATTATTTGGTAGATTTGTAAATATAAAGAGTTCTCCAAGATCAAGTCTAGAAAAAAGTTTCTCACGCTGTTGCCAGGAATCCTCCCAAAATAGTGTTGTGCGACCTTCGTTTATTTCCTAGAAACTATGTTGTCGGATAAGTAATCTGTTTGCTGCAGCAAGGTTCCATATGATAGACCCTTTTGGAACAGTATCAATTTTTTAATTTACTAACAACTGATTGAGGCATATCATATTTCTTTCCCCAAATTAGCATCCATAAATCCTGACCTCCTTGGAGCCATCGCCACCACAATTTGGCGCCCATTACTTGGTTTAATATAAACGGATCACGTAGACCAAGGTCTCCTGCTGATTTAGATTTAATTAATTTCTCCCATGACATAAGAGCCCACTTCCTGTTTTCTTGAACGCCTTGCCAAAGAAATTTCTTGAACATATTAACCAACTGAGTAGAAATACTCTTAGGAACATCTTGACCAGAAAGTTGGTATATTGGTATATATTGAAGAATAGATTTTAATAAAACCAATCGATTGGGTGCATTCAGAGCACGAAAAGTCCAATTATGAAGTTTCTTCTCCATTTTCGTGATCAAGTCTCTCCAATCTGCTATTCGTAAAGGGGTTTTATTTAATGGTACGCCTAGGTACTTCAGAGAAAAGGAACCAATATGAAAGCCCAGAAGTCTTCACAAGAAGACTTCAGTTTCATTATTTACATTAAAGAAATACACATTTGATTTATCTTTATTAACCAGCATACCTAAAGCAGCCACAAAGTCCTCAAGGATTTGTAAAATGACTCTGATCTCTCTTACCGATGCTTGACAGAATAACAATATATCATCAACGAACTGTTGATGAGTCAGAGAAAGATGCGGTCCCCATAACTTTAATCCTTTGATTTTACCATCTGCAAGCTGAGATTTAATTATTCAGCCTAAGCCTTCCGCTACTATAATAAAGAGGAACGCGGACAGAGGGTCTCCCTACCGAAGACCTCTTGAGATGTTAAACGGTTGGGAGGGAATACCATTGAGCATGATTGAGAAATTTGGAGTAGATATGAAAGAATGAATCCACTACACCCATCTCTGATCAAAACCATAAGCTTTTAATATTGCATTTAGATAGGACCAATTTATTCTATCATATGCTTTAGCTAGATCAAGTTTTATCAACATTCCTTTTGTTTTTGTTTATTTTAAGGAATGTATTGCTTGTTGAGCTGTAACTATTTCATCAAGAATTTGCCTCTCGGTTATACTACCTGTTTGTTCTGGAGATATAAGAAGAGGAAGAAATGGTTTAAGCCTATTAACCATAATAGTTGAGAGGATTTTATAAATCACATTACATAGAGCTATTGGACGAAAACCTGCTGGTCTATCTGCATTTTCCTGTTTAGGAATGAGAGTAAGGAAAGTAGCATTAAGGGTAGGATAGACTTTGCGATGCCTCCTGGATTCCTCTACCACCTCCTTAATATCATTACCCATGAATTTCCAAGTAGCTTTAAAGAATTATGTTGTAAAACCATCCGGGCCTGGAGCTTTATTCCTAGGCATATGCAACACTGCTTCTTCAACTTCTTCCAGACTAACTTCTCTCAAAAGAGCTAAGTTCTGATCTCTGGTGATGACAAGAGGAATGTGGAGTAATTTTGTCAATGGATTCAGTTCTATTTGGATCTAGTTTAGTTAACAAGTGTTTGAAATGATCAACCAGTTCTCTTTCCATATCCTCATGATGAAATAATCTATTACCATTATGGTCTTTTAAGGAAAATATTCTATTATGCTGTCTTTTTTGAATCATTGATTTGTGGAAGAAACTGGTGTTTTTTTCCCCTTATTTCAACCATTGTACATGGGATTTCTGTTTCCATAGGATCTCTTCTTGCTTTCTACGATCTTCAAGTTGACTTAGGGTGTTTACTTCTTCAGAAATCAACGGATCTGTTCTTCCATGCAAAATCATTTGTTGCTGTAAATATTTCATTTTTTCTGTCAAGCGAATCTTATCTTGATGAATATTGCCAAAACTTTCTTTATTCTATCTTTTAATTTCTATTTTTAAGTATTTCAACCAGAGTTGAAAGGAATGCATCTTATTCCTCCCGGCAATTTGGGTGGACTCCCACCACTGTTTCGCTTTGTCCAGAAATTGAGGGTCCCGTAACCAGAAAAGTTCAAATCTAAAAGGTCTGTTTTTAGGGCCATCTTTTACATCTATGTCAATCCTGATTGGCCAATGGTCTGAGCCCAGAGTGGGAAGAATTGCTGCCTCATAATAAACATCCAGAATGAGAAGATATTCAGAAGCTAGAAAATGATCAAGGCGGGATGCTATTTGATGTCTTTCACCCCGTCTATTATTCCATGTGTATTTTCCATTCACAATTGGAATGTCAACCAAATGAAGATCTATGAGGAGGTCTCGAAACAAAGCCATCTCTGGATCCTCTCTTCTTATACCTGTTTTTTTTTTATCTAAATTGAGAATCATATTAAAATCACCACCTAAGAGCCAGTACCATTCTTGATGCAAAGAGCTGAGGGTTATAATTTGTTGAATAAACTCCTCTCTCTCTTCCTGGATTGGAGTGTAATTTGTATAATTTGACAGAATTTGTTGGATAGAATTCTAGGTAAAGCTAACCATCCTTCTACCTGTATCTCTACTGTTTTCCACAGTATAACTATTCCTCCTGCTGTTCCTCGAGAATCGATTGCCATTACCTCATAATGAGGTGTGAAGTTATGAAGAATATTATCCAATTTCTGTCCTGTGATTTTGGTTTCCTGAATTAACATGACTTGAGGTTTTTCAGATCTCAATCGCTCCTTTAAATATCTCTGCTTACCTTTACTGTTAAGGCCTCTGATATTCCAAGACAATACTTTCATTGGGTAACTTTCGAAGTTGGTTGAAATACTGTTGTTAACGGTACGATTTTGCCTGTATTTATCAACATTTCTCCTACCAATTGGATGGATTCTTGCAAAGTTCGTCTTCCTCTTTTCTTAGGAGTTTTTTTGGGGGTTGGGTTTTTTGTTGCTTTTTCTATAGCTTGGAATTCTTTATGCACTTGCATTGTCAAGTAAGTCTCAAATGTGTCTTTATATAATTGTTTTTGATCTTGTGGAATGTAGCGATCATCTACATTCCTCCATTTGTTTAATAAGCCTTTTAAGACCTTTTCCTCTGCACTTAGTTCTTCCTTATTCTGTTCTACATCCATTGGTGTTTGTTCAGGTCCCAATGGTTCCTCTAGTCCAGTATTTTCCTCTATTGCTTTTATTTTGCCTGACTGATTCTTTTGTATAATAGTTTCTTGAATTGGACCCCCCACAACTTCTTCAATAAGGATTGGTTCAGCAGTTGATGGTTCCCCTTCTTCTTGCAGTACCTCATATCTATTTGCTGCCTGAGTAACTATATTCTTTTGCGAAGAATTTTGCTGTTGCGAACCAGTGGATTTGTTATTTCTTTTTTTGCTTGTAACGGTTGTGAACCCATCATCCGTTTCATGAGTTTGTTTTGGATTTGGAGAAGGGTGTGTTGTTGATTCATTAGGTACATTCAAGGGGCATGATTTATACAAATGCCCATATTGATGACAGTGTCGACACCTAAAAGGGATGTGCTCATAATCTAGAAGTTGGGGCCAGATTTTACCTTCATACTCTAACTCTATCATTTATGGAAGGGGCTCTGATATATTCATATATACACAGATTATAGCAAAGGAAGTATACCGACCCCGTCGAGTAGTATCTGCTATTTTAAAAAAATTTCCTAAAGAGTTTCCTATACCTTCCAGAATTGAGGGTGCCCAGAAATCTAATGGGAGACCAAACAAACGAACCCAAACAGGTGCTACAAGAAATTGTTCCTGATCTGGGTTGTAGCATTCCTCCCATTGCCTGAGAAAAAGCCATGCATTGCTATAAAAGTATGGAACCCCTTCAAAAATGCGTTCTTTATATAAAATATTAGTAAATATTACTGTAAAAGAACCTCTGGCACCTAGTTTCAGATCAATGTGACCTTTAGGTTTCCATTTTGAATGAATACATTTTATTAAATATTTTTCAGTTGGCCAAATACCTATGAATTTACAGATTAATGCGTGATCCTTCATATAACTTCTGTATTCATTCAAATTTGTTGCAGGAATGGTGAATCATGGTTTCTTGACTGCTCTCGGCAAGCATTGACCTTTGGATTTAGCCTACCAATCTGCACCCAAAACTGGAGCAGTTTTTGGAGTCCCTCCTCATTACTGCTGCGAAGAGGATTGCTCGCCTGTGATGACATTCCGATAGGAGGGGGCTGCTCGCCCTCCAGAAGCTGCTTCCATTACAAAACAGGGCCAAAAGGATCGAATTTCGAGGTTGATGCTGTCAGAAGATTCAAACCCTAACCAACGACTCTTGTGGTTCTTGGAGCTGCATTCTCATTCGACTGTACAAAATCCTTTTTTTAAATAAAGAGCATGCATCTTATATTTTCTTGCGTATTCAATATTTATAAATATTTATATATTTGTTTCTATATATTTAACACAATCAACTATTCTTTGTGTATGGAAAAAGTATATTCTTTGTGCATTGACAAAGTATTTTCTTTTCCAAGAAATATAGCATAGTAGATATTAAGTAAAATCTAGCTTGTGCACGAGGTATATAAAACCTCTCAAAGAATCAAGCTCCTCTCTACATTCATATATAACATAGTAGATATTAAGTAAAATCTAATTTTCCACATAAACATGTAAACATGGAAAATATTTTGAAGAAAATAATCACCGGAAATAAAAAAACATTACTTATATTTTTCACTCATAAAGTTCCATCTCCTTATCTCCTTATTCGATTTTGGACAGAGAGAAACCATTTCACATCCAAGCTAAAGGATATTCACATGAGCCAATGTCATGTTTCATGCAACGGTCATTTCCGGTCTTGGTTGAAACAATAACAGATTTTTGATAGTTCCATTGTCTTGTTGGACATGGTGAAGCCGAGTCCATGAGTTTTTGTTGGTATTATACACAAATACCAAACCTGTGGCTGGATTCTCAACTACAGATTTGAAGCAGGCCCACGTCTCACCCACACCTATGCACTCAAACCAAACCAAGGGCCCTGTAAAATATTCTTGGTACAACGATGGAGGCATCCTGATTATCTCCTTCCAAGAACTAGAGGAGCCGATCTGGTCATCTTTTTCAAGCTCCCAACTACGCCTTCCCCCCCAAACCTCTCTAGAGATCCCCAGTAAATAAAGAATACCCAAGTCGTTATCAAGAATTCATTTTACATTAAACCAAATCTTGATTCTAATGCAAAATTGATTTAGCACATTAACGTAAAATTGATTTACCATAAGTTGGTTGGAGTAAGTGTGTTACAATAAGCTTCCAAAAGTTTGACAACAACTACTTTATAAGCCTCCAAAAGAACATGGGGTTTCTATAGTCAGGAATTTATTTCCACATATGGGGAAAACACCATTTCTATTGTGAATGATTAAATCAGTAGATTTTTTTTTTTTAAACAACTTCTCCAATTCAATTATCAATACGGGAAACATAAGTCCTCTAACTGAGAAAAATAAAGAAATCTGACTGAATTGCAGGAAGGCCAATGGGTAGGTAAACCTCGTACTGTTATCTTGTTTCTTTCCATTTTTAATTGGCTCTGTGCTTTTTGTTTGTTTGTTGAATGTCAGGGTAGCATCGATCGTTGTAAAGAGTCAAGAGTTTCGAGTGTGAGTCTGAAACATGAAGTCATGTTCGTAGGGTATAAACAACAAATTATGAATAACTTTAGTTTTGGGAAACATACTGCTAAGTTGGTTAGATTCCTTCCTTAACTTACGCATTCTTGTCTTTTTTTGTTGTGGTTTGAGAGTTCAATGAGATATCATGGATTAATGCCGCCTTACAGTAGCCGAATCCTATTTTCTCGCAAGTTTATCAATTTTTTTAATTTAAATTTATTAAAAATCAATGCAATTTAACAAACTCTCTAATACATCACAGTAATTGATAAACATTTAGACAAAGAATTTGCTAAGAATATTACTTTGAGAATCAATCTAGCTAGTAAACAAAAAAAAATCTCCTTCACCTAAATATTAATATTTTATTAATTTTACAAAAATACTAAAGTTTGTTTTAAAGGAAGAAGTTAATAAATGATAATAATTGACTTTTTATTATTTATTTTAAAATTTAATAGGTTTTTTTTTTTTTTTTTCTAAGTTTTATTAAAAGTTATATTTAACAAGGATTTGAATTATAAATTTTTTCCATTTTAAAACTACTGAATTAGTAAAATTTAAGAAAAAATTAATTGGAACAAAAAAATTTAACTCATCCTAAAAGTTGAGTTTCTTCATTAACTTATTTTGTTTCTTCTAAAATATTATATACATATAGTGGATTCAAAATTTAAGTTATGAAATTTGGTTTTGATGTCAAATTATATTTTAGGCTTTTAATATGGGAGGGAAAATAGGAGAATAACCATAAAGGCTAGAAAGTATAACTTTGTTGGATGGCATATGTAATAGAATTTGAAAGTGGCGGGTAAGATAGAGGCGTTTATTGCAAATCTTTTTTATCCATTTAAAAAAGGTTGGCATGATTCAGCTATTACTCCCACCATGTGCAACATCATGTTTGAAGTAGGGATGTGAATTTAAATGGTTCATCCATAAAGAAAGAAAGGGATAAAGGTTGGGAAAAACCAAGGAAGTTGTGAGCATGGCTACTGTGTTTCTTTGGTGTTCATTCTTTCTAGTTTGATTTTGATTTTAATTTTCTATTTAGCAATCTGGCTTGTTTTTCCTCCGACTCAGCTCCCTATTAGGTCCAGGTAGGCAAGGATATCCATTTGTAAATTATATGAAAATTTATAGAATGACTTGGGGGATCGCTCTCTATTTTTCCTCTTTGGATGAGAAGATAATACCCTAGTTTTGAAGCCTTTTTGTTATTCTTATTGTTTAATTTCTATTGCTTATTGCAACCTGCCAATTTTCACTCTTGGTACTTGTCCTTAGGCCAAAATGCTAAACTCCAATTATGAACCTCAATGGGATTCTAGCAAATGTAGTGTTAAAGGGGAACCAAGAACTGTATTATGGATAACCTAAACTAGTATCTCTCCTATCATTTCACTCAGGCCCAAGTTGATGCGATGAATGTGAAATCCAACTATCATTATTTCTTTCCCACTTTTGTTAAGGAGGAGATCACCCACATTAAGAATTTGGTCAAGAAGAAATAAAGGAAAATGATTTTAATGATTAGGTTGAGCTAGAATTACGGGATTTGATTCCAATCACAAGGTTCTCTTACTCTAGAGACAACAATATTTTCAAGCTAACAAATATTTACTTGCTAAACAATCTTTTCTTAACACAAGTTGCACAAGAGAGGGGTTAACAACATCAAGCAATTCTCCACGAACTAGATTTAATGGATAAAGTATTTGAAGTAGCTTATAGAGGACTTAATAGACCCAAATGATGTTAAGTGCAACTTATGCAACAATATGACTTGATGAGGAGTTAGTAGGAAACCCTTCTAACCCCATCTTGATAGATGAAGTTATTCATGAGAAGAAGGATACTTAACAGTTGTAGAACAAGGCACATGTAATTCTAGGTTAGTAACATTTGTCCTCCTTTGTTAACTCTATAGATGAGAACTAGGCTTCCAATTTTTTTTTTTTCATTCTCGTCGTGTACCTTTTATATTGTATTCAACTATTATCTAACCATGTAACTATTGTTGTTTAGATTTAAATAACTCTACCTTGCAATCTTATAAGAAACACACTAATTATTTTGACTAAATATGGTCTACGTGTCTCAATAGGGAGATCATAATTTTCCTTGATTGTATTTTATTTTGTACTTTATTAATACCATTTCAGCTAGCTTTCAAAAAAACAAGTTTACTTTTGAAAATTTATTTGAACACAATTTTTTTTTTTAAATTAATAATGTATCATTACAACATACATTTTTAATATTCACTACTAAGTTATTTTTAAACTCTAACACACAAATGATATTTTTGTAATGGCTAACTAACAAAAAAATATGAAGTCTCATACTATGGCTAAAACCTACTCCTCAAATTACATGATACTATGGTTTTAGGAGATAATATCATCAATATGTCATTGGCCTCTATTTTTCTCAATTGTTGGTTGTGGATCTACATGCACAATGAGTAAGGTTTATAGTGAGTGGGATAAATGACTTTCATAAATATAAAATGACTTTAGTGAGTGTTATAAATTACTTTCATAAAGATAAAATAAATTTAGGGATTAGGTTAGAGAGTTTATATAAGGCATCATGCTCATGGCAATGATGATAATGTCATTAAAGAAAATATGGATTCCATCATATCATTTTGTCAGATGTGTAGATAGTTTTGATTAATCAGTGGGAAACCATGAACCAAAAACCACATTGCCATGGTATGAATACGTACTTTAATATGGAGAAAGAAATAATATATGAACCTTTCACCTTTTTCAATCAAGAGAAAATACTTTTCTAATTGGTCATAGGGTAATCCTAATTTATAGCATCACTTTTATTGTAAAAAATATATCAAATTTCATATTCTTGCTTGAAAAAGACATAAAATATATAAGCTACCTAAATAAATAGATGTCATTATTTAACCCCTATTACTTAGAAATTGAGTTTGATATTCCTTTTCATAACTCTTTATTCAAATCAAAGATATAAATGAAATCTTCACTTAGTAGCCTAAAGTGAGTGGCAAACAAAACTAGTTTTACTTCATATTCTTGCCTAAAAAAGACAAAATATATAAGCTACCTAAATAAATAGATGTCATTATTTAACCCCTATTACTTAGAAATTGAGTTTGATATTCCTTTTCATAACTTTTTATTCAAATCAAAGATATAAATGAAATCTTCACTTAGTAGCCTAAAGTTAGTGGCAAACAAAACTAGTTCTACTTCAAAAGATTTATGTTGCGTTATTAAAATGAATGGTTGTGAACTAGAGGAAACAATAGATATTCTCTTTTCCTTATTTTCTTTCTGAAATCTTTCAATTCAATAACGAGTTTACCACTCATGAGGTGAAACGAATATAAACACGTTACTTCATTTGTAGTATAGTTCGACATTGTTTCCCTTTATATTTGATTCATGGTGTCTCCTCATTTTATTAAAGGGTTTTCTACCATGAATATTTTTGTAAAAGGTAAAGGCAATACTAAGTTAATATCCATATCACAATTTTAAAAAGAAAGTCGAATATATTAATTAATGTCAAAGAGTTGGAAATATTAATTAATGTTATGGACATTAATTGCATTACTTTATTTCTTCAAATAGCTTAATCTAACTAATTGATTAAAAGGCATTTTTCTTAGCATTTTTTTTTTATTTATTTTTTTTTATTTTTATTTTTTTTTTTTGGTCAATTTTTGCCAAAATCTTGTACAAATTTTTAAAAATTACAAGTTACTTAATTTGCATATATCAATTTTTTGGGTTTTTTTTGGATGCTAAATATACTAATACATTCAAAAAAGTATTTTAAGTAACAGGAAATTACAATCTCCTTAACAATTGGCCAAAAAAAACATTTTATCTATTAATTATACTATATATATTTTTAAATTACCTCTCAGAATCTTCTAATTTTATTCCATTTAATAAATTTCATATAAAAACTAAGATTTACTTAATATATTTTTTATAATATAAATATATATATATATATATATATATATATATATATATATATATATATATATATATATATATATATATATATATATATTTCTTGCTTATAACTATATAAATCATGAAATTCAATATTCAAATTCCATAAATTATATTCATACCTGCATAATTGTTTAAAAAAACTCAATCAGTTTGTATCATCATTCAACATTCTTGGAGTACTATGGGGGGATAAAAGCAATCTTTTCTATTTGAAGTACAGTGCTATCAAAGATTTCTAATAGGATATGCAAATATTTTACTTGCCTCTCCTTATTAATTTTGTGGATTCTTAATTGGTTGATATTCATTTTCAACATAGTAGTGTACTGATGGAGAAATGTTTTAAGTGATATGTGATTATCAGAAGTACTATTTTTTATTTTCATTGTACAACACTCATATCGTTGAGATCATTCCATGGATTTTTTTCCATTGTACAATGCTAATATCACTATTAGCATTTAGGCTTTGTTGGTATATCCATGCTCCATCCAAACATTTCCATTGAATTGGTTATTAATGCATAAAAGTAAAAAAACGTAAAAGGATCACACTAACTAGTGTTCTTCCCTTATTCTCTGTTGAGGTGATAAATGGAATCGTATTACAATCATTTTACTTATATAATTTAATAATTAATATTTAAATAGTTATATTTAATGTTTGTTTTGTGTAATATTATAATTAGTAATTGCATTACATGTTGTAAAGGAAACATTGTAAGGTTGTGGTATAAGAAAGAATAGCATATAAGAAGAAAGAGATAGTAGGAACTTTCTAAGCTCGCAACTGATCCTGCAGAATAGGGGGTGGAGAATTATGTTTACTGGACCTTAAATCAAAAGATCCATATTGGGTAGTAATTGACGTGGAACAACTTCTTTGTTATTAATTGCATGTAAGATGTGTTTTTTCATAATGAATGAGTCATTTTGGCCAAAGTACTCAATACCTCTATATGACGAAATCTACATGTTTATTTTATTTTTCCTACATGAAGGATAATTTTATTAAAAAAATTGAGACCCTTTATAGGTAAATTTAGTGTTATTTAAGAAATGAGAATTATAAACATTCATCATTATTGCTCGAGATAAATCATGTCCTCTGAAATAATTTGGAAATAAAAAAAAATCACATATTTTAAAAAATTTCATTATTAATTTAATTTTTTTATATATTAAGAAATAATACTCATCAATTATAAAATAGTTGTAACATAAATAATATATAACAAAAAAAACCATGTATTTTTGGAATAATAAAATAGTCGTAACAAAAAATACAGAAAAACTATGTATATTTGGATGTATGAAAATTTAGATACATTTTATTAAGTAAAATTTTAAAAGAATAATGATTATAAACATTTAAAAATAATTTTATTAAATACTTAGTTTAGATCCAGAGTTAAGATTGATTTAGGTCATCTTGGTCCCCCTATAAAGAAACTACATTCCACATGAATACCATGGGTCAATACCATGGGCTATATTTATAGTTTATCATTTTATGTATTTTACAAAAAAAATTATTCATTAAACTAATTTATGTTAAATCTAGTTTTATTAAGTTATTAATTTAAATTTTATTAAATAAATTGAGGTTAAAATATAACAAATTTTTAATAACAACATTTTAACTTAAAAGTCACCAAAACCTAAATTCAATCTATCTTATTAAAAAGAAAAAAACTAACATTATAAAAAACATATATAAAAATATTTACTTGATCTAATGTTGTATTTCATAAGAGACTACTAAGAAGTGTTGGAGCTAGTGCTTACATTCTATATTTGAGATGTTGGTTTGTGGTGGTTGAGAAATTCTCTCAACCTCTCTCTCTAAATTAGGAATAATTTGGATCTCAAAAACTCTATTTAATAGAGTAATCTGTATGTAATAAGTGTGTGAGAGTGTTTACACATACACCATTTGTGTATAATATATGAGTGTGTTTAGTAATTGAGTGTTTTTTAGTTATTTCTACATTGGTATCGGAGCCTATCTGAGCTAACCCTTTACGGGAAAGCCAAGGGGCAGAGAGTGTAATTTTTTTTTTTTCAGTTAGACTAGGCGTTGTCTCGTGGTAAGTTTTATCAAAATCGCGCCGAGGCCAATGTGGGTGTCTCACAATTGCCAGAGATATCATTGAAAATCCATGCAAGAAAATACCTCTTCCTTCAATCATAGTGCTACTAGAGGGACATAATCTGCAAATAGTTGGAGCAAAAATGAAAACTCAGACGCAGAGAATTTGTCAGCTATGGAGGATCGATTCAACCGGCTGCAACGCATACACCAAACCACATGGATTATATTTATAGTGGGTATTCGTCAAAGGACTGACGCATCTTGCTGTCATCGTTGAAGATAAATGTATTGCCCGATTTAGCTGCCATACTTGAAATCAACTAGAGGAAATCGAATTGCGAAAATTTAAAGATGCTGAATGAGTCTCTACCAAAATTGTTTACTATGGATCGTCAGAGTTTCGCAACACTGCAGAGCAACATATATTTGACTACCTTAAGTCAAATACGTCACTAGCTATTAAATATGCGTGTAGAGATGCCATTTTGAAGCGGTTTAAGGAAGATGTGAAATCTATTAAGGAGTCTAAATGTGATTATATGTATGGAAGCGGAATGTTCTGACTTATCTTGGCTACTGGGCATCATTCGACGTTGCGATGCAATATTGTTTGCAACAATGGTCAAAGAGTTCTGTGAAGATCCCGATCTTCACGATTCAGTATCTGTTGGAACGATGGACTGATACAATGGACCTTATCATGTTCATTTTTTTTTTGGAGTGGAGTCGCGTAAGAAATATGCCTGGTTGTATTGAAGATCAGTGAAGTTGATGGCTGAGTTTTATGGTTAAATCTGGCATGTTGAAATCTTTGTGATTTAAGTAGTATTATAAATTGTTTGTAAATTAAGTGAGGATGAATTTTAAAACTAGATAAGAAGGTCATGATGTAATAGTTGAATCTAGATACATTTCGTATTTAGACAGCTCTTCTATACAACTAGCGAATATAGCAGTTTGCACCCATGTATCTTGGTAGATGGGAGCTCGTCCATAAAATGACTAGCAGCTCAACTATGTGTCTGAAGCCAGTAATTAAGAGATCAAGTGGCAGTAAGGCTCAACAAGGATGGTTGTCGAGATAGTATGGTAGTTGCGGATCTAGGGAAGAATCCCTCATTAGTCGTAGACATTGAGTGGTCTCCTAATGAGGTTATGCGACAGATTGGGATGTTGTCCAGTAATTGACTTCGGGAGGTCCTTGATTCGGGAGTTAAGGAAGCGAACTCGGGAATCCAACTTGCCAACTACACCTTTACGAAGGTTATGAGGCAACTTGATGGAGCATCTACTGATAAGCTAAAGAATGATTGATTATTTTGTTATTTATGAGTGATTTCAATAAATTCATGTAATGTAATCATTAAGGGGGGATGTTGGAGTTAATGCTTACATTCTATATTTGAGAAGTTGGTTTGTGATGGTTGAGAAATTCTCTCAACCTCTCTCTCTCTAAATGAGGAATAAGTTGGATCTCAAAAACTCTATTTAATAGAGTAATCTGAATGTAATCTGTGTGTGTGAGTGTGTTTACACATACACCATTTATGTATAATATATGAGTGTGTTTAGTAATTGATTTTTTTTTAGTCATTTCTATCAAGAAGCTTAAGTATGGTAAATCCACCTTCACCTGTCATTTGAACATAGAGCATAGAGTTATCTTAATCATCAATTTTATGGATAAGAGACATTTGAGCCCTTTTTAACCCTTGGGGATGATTAATTAATCTCAGTTCAGATAATTTATATTAATAAATTATCTACAATCATATTTCCATAATTCCTCTTTGAACGACCAATATTCCACTTCTTTGGAACTTTTCACATCAATCAGAATAAAAAACATCATGAAGACCCAAAAGTAAGAAGAAAAAATCAGCTCATAATCAGGGAATCTAGCGACTTCTTTAAGGATCATAATTCAAGACTTTAGTGCCTTTTAAAGATCATTTATTTTCCCATCAAATAAAAAGCAACAACCAAATTTTGTAGTGACAAGAATGGGAACAAATTTTAAATGTAATAACTCCCTTCCCTAGTGATAGTACATTTTTGTTTTGAAATGAAATTATTTTCCCGACCTTTTAAATAATAGATTCCTCCCCAAGTGACCCTTTAGAGATACCTTTTTTTTCAAGTGATTGCAATAGGTAATTGTCTTTTGTCTAGTATTTTCTGAGTCATTGAATTTAAGGGCAGAGGTAAAGAGACTACTAGACAAAAAAGAGCAGAGTGACTGAATGTCAAATGAAAATAACATTGAAGAATCTTTTCTGATTTTCTCATGTGGGCCTTCTTCAATTGATGAGGTAGTAGGAACTTTCTCCTCCAGAACAAGCGGTGGAGAATTATGCTGAGTGAACTACTACTCATGTAACTTTGACTCCTCCTTACAATTGGAATGTTTCTCTTCCCATAACTCTATCTCGGGTTATAATTCTAGCTTTCTCTTGTTTATGAATAAATTGTCTCTATATCACTATTGTCTGTCTCTTTTTGAGCACTTGCTTGAATCAGTGAGATAATGTAGCTCATCTGGATTCCAAAATCTTTGAGTAAACCATTTTTTGAAGAGTCCTCTTCTATTTTTAATTATGCTATTTGGTGCTCCATAGCCTTGTCAACTTCATTTCCTTCTAAAGAATCATACATTCTTGATAAGTATCCATTGTCCTACTTTTCTTCTTCCATATAGTTTAGGTCTAAATGAATGGAACATGAGATAAGCTTCTTGACATTTTCCAAATTCCAAATTTCAAGATTTTTCATTGCACTTCTCATGTGTATCAGGGAAAATGGATTCCATACATTCAAGGTTATGCCTTTTTAGGGCTTGTTGTAAGGTTGGAAGCTTCTCTTCACCATGTCTCCTTTCTTTTGTATCATTGACTTTGATACAACCGACCCCTTTAAAGGTAAATTTAGTGTTATTTAAGAAATGAAAATTATGAACATTCATCATTATTGCTCAAGATAAATCATGTCCTTTCAAATAATTTGCAAATTTAAAACAATTCACATATTTAAAAAAAAAATCATTATTAATTTAATTTTTAATATATTAAGAAATAATACTAATGAATTATAAAAAAGTTGTAACATAAATAATATATAACGAAAAAAAACCATGTACTTTTGGAATAATAAAATAGGTGTAACAAAAATAATACAGAATAAGAAAAACTATGTATATTTGGATGTATCAAAATTTAGATACATTTTATTAAGTAAAAATTTAAAAGAATAATGGTTATAAACATTTAAAAATAATTTTATTAAATAATTAGTTTAAATTCAGAGTTAAGATTGATTTAGGCCATCTTAATTCCCCCTATAAAGAAACTACATTCCACAAGAATACCATGGGTTGTATTTATAATTTATCATTTTATAAATTTTACAATTTTTTTTTATTCATTAAACTAATTTATGTTAAATCTAGTTTTACTAAGTTATTAATTTAATTTTTATTAAAAAAATTGAGACCCTTTAAAGGTAAATTTAGTGTTATTTAAGAAATGAGAATTATGAACATTCATCATTATTGCTCAAGATAAATCATGTCCTCTGAAATAATTTGGAAATTTAAAAAAGATCACATATTTTAAAAAATTTCATTATTAATTTATTTTTTTATATATTAAGAAATATTACTCATGAATTATAAAACAGTTGTAACATAAATAATATATAACAAAAAAAGTGAGAATTATGAACATTCATCATTATTGCTCAAGATAAATCATGTTCTGAAATACTTTGGAAATTAAAAAAAATCACATATTTAAAAAAATTTCATTATTAATTTAATTTTTTATATATTAAGAAATAATGCTCATGAATTAAAAACAGTTGTAACATAAATAATATATAACAAAAAAAACCATGTATTTTTGGAATAATAAAATATGTATAACAAAAATAATACAGAACAAGAAAAACTATGTATATTTGGACGTATGAAAATTTAGATACATTTTATTAAGTAAAATTTTAAAATAATAATGGTTATAAACATTTAAAAATAATTTTATTAAATAATTAGTTTAGATAGAGAGTTAAGATTGATTTAGGTCATCTTAGTTCCCCCTATAAATAAACTACATTCCACATGAATACCATGGGCTGTATTTATAGTTTATCATTTTATGAATTTGACCCAAAAAAAATTATTCATTAAACTAATTTATGTTAAATCTAGTTTTATTAAGTTATTAATTTATTTTTTATTAAAATAATTGAGACACTTTAAAGGTAAATTTAGTGTGATTTAAGAAATGAGAATTATGAACATTCATCATTATTGCTCAAGATAAATCATTTCCTCTCAAATAATTTGGAAATTTAAAAAAGATAACATATTTTAAAAAATTTCATTATTAATTTAATTTGGTATATATTAAGAAATAATACTCATGAATTATAAAACAATTGTAACATAAATAATACATAACAAAAAAAAACTATGTATTTTTGGAATAATAAAATAGTTGTAATAAAAATAATACAAAACAAGAAAAACTATGTATATTTGGATGTATGAAAATTTAGATACATTTTATCAAGTAAAATTTTAAAAGAATTATGGTTATAAACATTTAAAAATAATTTTGTTAAATAATTAGTTTATATCGAGAGTTAAGATTGATTTAGGCAATCTTAGTTCCCCCTATAAAGAAACTACATTCCACATGAATACCATGGGTCAATACCATGGGCTGTATTTATAGTTTATCATTTTATGTATTTTACACATTTTTTTTATTCATTAAACTAATTTATGTCAAATCTAGTTTTATTAACTTATTCATTTAAATTTTGTTAAAAAAATTGAGGTTAAAATCTAACAAATTTTTAATAACAACATTTTAACTTAAAATTCATCAAAACCTAAATTCAATCTAACTTACTAAAAGAAAAAAACTAACATTATAAAAAACATATATAAAAATATTTACTTAGTATTAGGGGAGTTGTTTTCAAATAATGACGCCTTACAGCGTAATTATATAATAATAATAATAAAAAGATAACTTTTAAAATTATTTATAAGTAACATAAAATACATTTTATTTATATAAATATAATTATTCATCATATAAAATATTTGAAAAAACAACTCACTTTTACTAAATTCATAACAATCAAATTACTTACTTTAATTCAACATGCAACAATATTCTAATAACCTTTATCTCCTCTAAGAACATAATCATGATATGTTAAATCTTTATCTTCTCTATTCTAATCTACAACCTATTTTTTATACATTTCAATTGCTTGTCATGGTCTATTTTATGACCAGGAAAGCAAGTTCATCCTTTGCTTTTCTCGACAAAAATGAAAAGGTTTTTAAGGAAAAGTAGGGGATTTTCCTAACACTATTAACCCTAAGACATGTGATGCTCTCCTTGGTGTTATTAGTCCCTACCTTCAACAAGACTATAGCGATCGAGAGAGCATTGATTGCATATTAATCTTTGTTTGACCAGAAATATTTATCTGAATTAGGGTTTAACCAAAGTTTTAAAATAAAATAAAAAAACAATATAAAATGTATTATGTTATTTTTATTGCAAGCCTCATACGTCCCAATGCAATTTAGTTTGGGATATCCTAAAGTTTTTATTCTTTTTTTTTTCAGAAGAAAAAAACGCTGATTATATTAATATATAAACAGTGCATTGACATATATAATCTCAGCTGTAATGACCTGCAGCGAGAAATCCACCATATACTGGCCAAATGAAAATGCTCACTATTAGAAGGAGCAGAAATGTGTTTGGTTGGCCTCCTCATAGCGGGAATATATTCCTTCCTTTACAAAATGACCATCATACGAGATGAAAACAGTAGATTGAGAAGGGTGACTTGTACAAAAAGAGATGGACCTTCAGATAATGTGACTAGTGTATTGAGGGTGATGACTGATAAATGAGAATGATTAAAGAAATTACACATATAAGAAAATATATCAGATCACCCTTGTTCTGCCCCGCTTGTATAGAAATGCCATTCCATGTAACAAAGCATAAAGTTTTTATTCATGCATAAATGAAAACTTTGGATATCATGACTTTGGCTGGCTCACAGGTAATTCCGAAGTAAATTTGGATATCTCCACTTTGGCTTCCTCGTATTTAATTGAAAATTCCGGATAAACATTTATATAAGTTCAAAAAAATAACAAACATTGAATATCTCAACTTTTGGGTAGCTAGCATTTCTTAAAAAGATACAAAACTATTTAAGTTTAAAAAAAAAATACATAATACTTTATTGTTGTTGATTTTGTCGACATCGCCTAATTGCTTCCACGACGTTGGCACCTGGCTGGCTAGCTGTCTCACTGCTTCAACGACGTTGGCACCTAACTAGCTAGCTGTCTCACTATCTTCACTGCTTGATTACTTCGATGTTGTTGTCACCTGATAATAGAGCAGAGCATCATGCTCACCATGATATAGACTCCAAGTTTCTATGGCAGGAAGAAGAGGAGTAAGGAAGGCAAGTGTATAAAACTAAGCAAGTGGTTATCTCTAACCATCATCTCTAAAGATGAGAATTGTTTGGTTATCTCTAAAGATGCATAAAAGTAAGCAATTCATAAAGATCGAGATGAAGGTTCCTGTGTAGACAATGTTATGCTATTATATATGTAATTATGATGCGGGGGCGACTCTCTATTATTCACATGTTCACTTGTGAATACAAAAAGTGAAATGTTCCAGAAGTTTCAATCCTGGTCCAGGAAAATTGGTTGCTTTCTGTTCCAAAAAACTAAATATAGAAAAGGAAAAAGAATGGTTGTTCACGGTAAGTTGTTGGACAGATTGTGGTTGCCTCTAATTAACTGTGATTTTTTTTGAACTGGTGTTAACGAAAAAAGAAAACATAAACATGTTTGTATCAATTCAAAAGTTCAAAGGAGAGTTTCTGGATTTCTATAGTAGAGTAAACAATTAGCCACCACTTAATTGCTTCCTTGCTTTGCTTGCTTGAAAAATGATTATTAAGTGTTAAAAGAATAAAAGAAATTTACCATGAGGCTTGCCCAAAATAGTCTCAGTATTATAAGTAAATTAATGGATACGAAAAGATGTTGAGAACGTCCACATGGATGTTGGGAAGTTGGAGGAGAATACATGAATAAGAAATTAACGCTTGGTTTAAAGGAAATACTAGGAAATATTTTTATTACCAATAATTGTATCATAACTCATAGAATGAAATACCAATACATGTTCCAATACTTATTTGTGTTTATATTTTCTCAAAAATGGAGTAGCAATTCAATTATTTTAATTTTTTTCCTTTCTTATTACCAGTAATTTTGTTATAATTGCAAACAAGAAATAGTAATACATGTTTATATTTTTTAGGGTTTATTCCCGGCTTATACCTGCAAATCAAAATCAATTCACTAGGTCTTGTTGTCATTGATTACATAAAATTGTGCAGCTGCAAGTTAAGAGTTTCCGAAAGGCTGAGAATCTTGCATGTCAGCTAATGCTGAATTTTTTTAAGAAGGTTCTGTAGAGATACTTCCTTCAAAATAACTATTTTCTAAGTACCAGGTTCAACTTCCCTATAGGTTGTTTCTTTAGAGCATCAAAATACCTCTTGAATCTCTCCAATTTCTCTGCTGCATTTTTATTTTACATAAATAAACCATAATAAAGATCAAAATTGTCCCCATAGGTCTTCAAAACAATTCAAAGCAATATTTCATATCCTTTGTCAAATCTCGTTCTCTTATGTTCCAAACTACGTAGTATGTTTACACCTAACTTGGATATAGTTCAATGAGTATTGTTTAATTATGTTAAGCCCACCTTACTATAGGAATTATCGTATGATTTACTGGGTAATGATCGTGGTACACACATTTCCCCAAGTGCATGCTCTCAAACTGCCTCATTACCATAGCAAGAGTTATAGATATCCCACACTTCTATCCCCAATAAATAAATGTGTCTAAACTACCCCATTCATTGGCACCTAAACTGGGTCTTCTCATTCTATCCCCCTTTCAGGGATGTCTATGAACTGCACCATTCACCGAAATACCGCCTCACTGTTTGATACCAAAAGGTTGTGGTACTAAAATATAGTTACCAAAATCAACACAAATTACCTTACTCGGTGAGAGATGCTTAATGGGTATGATCTAGATTAAGTTGGATATACTAAATTCTAGAGGTACCATGTCTGCCTCTTCTACTTTTAATAGATCCATATCACCAACCCAGATTCTACTTCCCTTTTTCCAGCTCTTTAATTTGATCATATAATGTTTTCAATTGCATGGAGATCATGTTCAGTACATGACATCTCAACCATCTTGCAACCATATTTTGAAAATATATTCAAAAACCTATAATAACATTATGATCTTGCTCCTTTTATAACCCTAACCTCTTCCTAAACAAAAGGAAGGCCACTCCACCTATCTTGTCGCTCTCAAGCCCAAACATATGTGGTCATCATCTGCTGCAAGGAAATGTTAAATGTGTTATACTAGAAACCTAACTAAACTAAAACTCATCAGCTCTTGTAGTGTGACCTCTCAATGCATGGGCCATAAATGAAAATGGAATAAAATGGAACAAGGAATTTGAAAAAATGGATTTGATCAAGATGACAGGCCTTCCAGAACCCATATGTTCAATTAGTATATTACTAGAACCATCTAGCAGGAGTATTAGGGACGGGGAAAAGGACCGAATGTCAATGAGTGTGAACATGCACGGGATAGCATGTCATTTTGGAGAAGTGGTTGGCAGATGAGACCATGAGATGGTGTGTTTTTTCCATATGTGCATGTCAACCGAAAGTTATTAATGTCTTGTATGAATAGGTGGGAAATGGATGGGAACACATCATGGTTCTGTAAGTTTACTTGGCCATAAACAATTTCTCACATGGTTATAATATTACATAATATTTTAATTTGTTATAATATTATAATCCATACATGTTCCAACTCTCTATGTTTTATCTATGTGTGTCCTTCCAACCATTTAGAGTTTTTCAAAGGTCTTTTGGGTATCGTTGTTTCCCATTCAAACATTCTCGAGGAATGGTAATTCCTTTCTCTAATTTACTAAATGACATTCTATACCAATGTACTTTGTAAAACCTAATATCCATGTAAGGAGAGAAAAAATAATTCATGTTTGAGCAGGTTAAAATGGGATGGGAGTTCTAGCCTGTATATTTCTTGTACCCTGGCACTAAGGATATATAATGTTACGTACTTGACCATGAGGGTCAACTTACCTTTTTTCGCTACCCATAGGAACAACAAGGTTCACTACCCACAGAAAAAAGAAGGTGCATAGCTGCTCGACCATTAAGGGAGAGGAATTAAGAATATGGTATCTATTCAAACAGATTTTTCCAATTCAAATAATCACCACAGGGGATCCGGGGTCTCTTGCACTAGTATACACGAATCAATCCAGGAGGGTGATATTAGAAGTAGATATTTTAGTATATAAGCTCTACAATGTTATTATGAGAAGGTATATTCCCTTTGATAAGGACCCATTTAACCTTTGATCAGGTGATCATGTCCAAGTTAAAATACTGCTCAAAATGGAAGTGCTTAGAAATAATTTGTCATTTCAAAAAAAAATTAAATGAAAAAATTTTCATTTTTTTAAAGGTTTATATGGGCCTGTTGGAGGCTGCCACGTGGCTTGCCCAGAGGCTAACACATGGGCCTAGGCCATTGGTTTAAAAAGGTTGTGGAAAGTTGGAGGTCATGAGGGTCGAACCCTCGACTCGACTCCTTGGGCAGGGTAGACCTGACCAACATGGCAACAACACAAGTTTGAACCGAGGGTGAGTCAAGCGACATGTAAACGAAGGCTCGGGTTGCCTCGTGCAATGTCTGAACACAGAGTCAGGTAGATGTGTTGAACACATCTTGTAGAGGTTAAACGACCAGTCGGATCGTGGAGAGTTATAACGGGCAGAGAACTGGTTTAAGCCCTCAGGGCTAAAGGTTATAAGTCATGCGACCACACAAGGTGACCTGGGGCCTAAATGTTTTCAACCGGCAGAACAATAGGTCTTAGCACCTTGGTGCTAGCCCCTCCCACAGGTGACCTCGACCCGTAACCATGGGCGCGGCCTTTAAAACCTTATCCTCCAGCATAAACAGTTTTCCGAATAATTCGCATGTGAACGCACAGACACAACTGAAAATTAACATTAAATGTTGCTCGTAAAATAGCGCACGGTTCCACCAACTCTATATTTCCGCCTATTTTGGTGGAGCTATCTGGAGTTCCTCTAGTTTTGGAGGAGGTTTTCTAGTGCCACTAGGCAAAATCTTGTTTGGGTCATAACTTTCTCAATTTTCGACCAAACAAGACGAAATTTTAGTCAGTTTTGGGTTTCATCAGCATTCTAAAGAGTTTGGGGATAGTTTGCAGAGTGAACAGAGGTGTTATATAGCCATTTTTGCTTCAGGGAAGAGGAAAGAGCCATCAAGGCCATCAGGGAAATGGAGTTGTATTGGGTTGTACTTCACTGTTTAGGGTGAAACAAAAGCCATTTTTAGCTTATTTTTTTCTTTTGAAGTCAAATTCACAACTTGGTTTTCCTGTTTAGGCACATTTTTCATTGTGTAACCATTTTGAGCAAATTAATAAAGCAAGGACATGCCATTGGGGAGCCTTGGACCAACAGATGTAGCCCAGGAGGGGTGAACTGCCTCATCAGTTTGTTGTGTTATGCTATGGTGAATTTTATTTGCTATGTATTTTTACTGTGACATATTAAACAGTAAATTTAAATAACAAATTCTCACACATAAAATCACAAACAATTACCAAAAACACTTTTTTTAACCTACAAGACATGGAGAACACTTTTCACACTTAATTAAATGGAAATGGATACTTTGCATAGCATTTACAAATAGTTCCATTTTCAGATCAACCTTGATGAAAGAAAAAAACATAATTTAAAGGAATTCATATTGATCCTTTATATTTTAGCTATATTCATCCTTTATATTATTTAGTCTTATAATATTATTTAGTCCAAGTTTCTTGACCTTAACTAGCTGCTCTCGAACTCCTACTATTTCATAATTGTAAAATAATGTTACTTCGTGTTGTAGCAACAACACCCAACCCGCTAGTTTAGCATATGTAAGAACTCTGCAGGAGGAGCATTATACAACAGGCTTAACCTATTTTCTGGAGACTTTATTTCATAGTATTTGTATGTTGAACATGATATTTGTATTGTGTATTGCATGGATATTTGGCTAAGTTTTAGAGTTGCATTGTCCCAAGTATGTGTATTGAAATATAGGGAGTATGCCATGGGGTCGTTCCTTGTGTAGTTGTTCCAATGGGTTAATTCTAAGTGAAATAGGTTGTATGATGTGAACTTGCTAGGAAAAGGTAATATGAATGGTCTAAGTGCTTACCAAGCTCATTCTCTAAGTTAAGGTAAGTGATGGATTAAGTAACGAGTGGTAAACATGACAGAGGAGTCATGGAATCGTTTTATGCAAGGGTTTTTCTTTTTGAGCATGTTTATCCGTTTTCCCTTGTATAACTGATAGCCCCAATTCAGTGGAAAAAAGCTGAGGAGAGAGGTTATTAACCATGGATAGGAGATGGAAAACACTACTTTTGACTCTATCTCTATCGCTTACTAGATCCACTTCAACTTAAACCATATCTCCTCTTTCTTAGAAACTGCTACTACTTTCACTTCCAAGCATGCTAGATATGATAAGTAATAATTCAATCAAAGAGGGTAGTTCTAAAAATCCAATGATAGAAGTGTTCTATGATTTCATTAATGCTCTGAGGGCTTCTACTTTTAAATTACTTCCTAATCCTCTACGGTTCCAAAAGACTATTTTCATTATTTACCTGCACCTCTAGCATTCCCAAGATACCCTGCCATTGACTCAATCTTCATGCCTGCGCCAGTGGCCTAAATTCTCTAATGATCCTCCTTGCTCAAAATCTAATTAAAATTTGGGTGCGAGCTAAAATATCCATAATGTACACTAAGGCAATATAAATGGCAGATATTAACTCAATAGTTTAGTAACTAATTATCTACCGGCAGGATTTCTCAACTGCATGCAGTCGTTGTTTTACATTGTTTCTCTGGTTCAAAATTATATGATTTTTCCCAATGAGTTCCTCTTCATTTTTTTTAAGGAAATGGTGGCTTCATATTAACACATATGAATAGTAAGTGGTGTTACTCTTTTACGAAAATTTAACTAGAGATAAAGTTAAATAAAGAAAATTGACTACAAAAGAAGGTAATGGAATGTGAACGATTATCCCTAGTTTTAAGGAAGGAAAGTGGTGTAAGAATGAATCCACTCAATAAGGTAATAGATGAACACATGAATTCCAATACATTTATGGTTAATAACTCAAGAGTTTTTAAACAAGTCTTTCTACCTAAGTATGCATTGCATAATTGTAAGGTTGGAGTCTAAGAAATTTGATATTTAAATTAGTTACTTGATTTATAATTGTTAATTATTTTGGGTATGAAAATGGTTGCATTCTCATGACTAAATTGTTGAGCCGATATGGTAATTTGTTGTTATAATTAGCTATATAATCTAGATTTAAATTATGGAAATGGTGTCCCAATTTAAATAATTTTCATGTCTATGTTTTATGGTGGTAGTGTTTATTTCCTAATAGTTAGGTCTTATGTCATAATATTTTTTTTTTCTAATTTATGTGAGCCTTGAGATGACTAAATGAATAAATTATGGCTTGAGTAGCCACAATTCAGGGATATATAAGCCATCAAATCACCCGATTATTGCACCCAACCTATGCCACACCAACCCTTAGCATGGATGGATGTTGGCTTGATGGGGCCTAGACCCAGGTTCAGATATGGTTGTGTTAAGAAACAAAACACACTATTACTAACCCTTTTAGCAACGATATGCTGCGTAGACTGAAGTCTCACCCGAGGCAATATTAGGGGATGCTAGAAACAGGTTTCTGCATCCATAGGAAAAATGGCGTGTGGCTTTAGGGCTTATCTTCCTTTCAATAGTTAACAAAGCTTCGCGGAAAAACTATGCTAATTATACAATCGTTGTTAAATACCTCTATTTAAATCTATTTCACACTAATTGATTTTACTTTAACAAGTATAAAAACAACATAAGTAACCATATACAGGACTTCATTATGCAATTATGTATAAAAACACTTAACTTAGCACAGATGATATCAAAATAAAAGTAAAGAAAACACATAAATGCAGAACCCAGATATGTCTTCAAAATCTTCTATTATTGCTCAAATTTTCTTGCTACAACCCTATCCACCCTGCACACTCAGCTACAGGGGTTTGCACACTCATCTACAAAATTTCCAAGGTTTATGTGCACTCAGCAGCAGGAGCCTTCGCTTTCCCACAAACAACTTGAAAATACAAACTCAAAATAATGTTTCATCCAAGTGCATTCTGTCATGAGTATGAGATGTTCCTTTCTAAGACTATCCTAGAATCCTTATATAGTCTTTTCTTTTATAATACCATGGTCCGAAAACCATGAAAGGAGCTCAATGTATACAAAATACCATCCCTTTACAAAATAAGGAGCTTTGACCCATCCCAAATCCCCTAATACTCTACTACATATGCACGATGCATGCTCTGCTCCTCGATCTATGGAGGAATTTGAGGAAGACTCCGCAGATCGAGGAGCGGAGCGCACATTTCACAAATGTAGTGGATTCTTAAGGGATTTGGGGCAGTTCAAAGCTCCTTGGAAGGGGTACCCCTCAAGGGAATATTTTGAGGAACACTCCACAGATCGAGGAGTGAAGCACAGAACGTGAAAATGTAGTAGAGTCTTAGGGAATTTGGGGTAGTTCAAATCTCCTTATTTTGTAAATGGATGGGATAATTTGTATACGTTCAGCTCTGCCCATGGTTTTAGGACCATGGTAATGTAAAATAAAGGACTATGTAAGGAGTCCAGGATAGTCTTAGAAAGGAAGATCTCATACTCATGATAGAATGCACTTGGATGTAACGTTATTTTGGTGCGTGATTTACTTGTTGTTTTTGGAAATGGAAGGCTCATGCTATTGAGTGCGCAGATACCTTGGAAATTTTGCAGCTGAGTGCGCAGACCCCTACAGCTAATTGCGTAGGGCGGAAAGGGTTGTATCAAGAATATATGAGTAATAATAGAATACTTTCAAGACATATCTAAGTTATGTGTTTTCTTTACTTTTATTTTGATATAATCTGTGCTAAGTTAAGGGTTTTATACATAATTGCATCGTGAAGCCCTGTTTATGGTTATTTATGTTGTTTTATACTTGTTAAAGTAAAAGCTTGCAATCTGCAAGAGAGTTCAATAGAAGTATTGAACAAAGATTGTATAATTAGCATAGTTGTTCCACAAAGCTCTGTTAAGTATTGAAAGGAATATAAGCCCTAAAACCACACCCCATTTTCCTTCTAGATGAAGAAACCTGGCTCTAGCATCCCCTAATATTGCCTTGGGTGAGACTTCAATTTGTGCAACAGATCCTTGCCAAAAGGGCCGGTAATAGTGGGTTTTGTTGGTTCATGCAACAATATCTGAATCTGGGTCTAGGCCCCATCAAGCCAAAAAATGGTTCCATTGGCAGGACTCGAATCCGACTAAGGTATATTGGATGTGGCTTCTGACTAAGAAAAAAATTCAAGATTGGGTAGATCTAAAAGAACGTGCATTTGCAATGTGGGAAAACAAAAATGTGTGCATATCTTCCGAACAGTGGTTACAAAAGTATATCTTCACATATCAACATGAGATATTTTTCTCATTGTTTGCAAGTGAGTATTATGAGTGGTTATCAAGACTAGTTGAAAAAATGACCCATTTCAACAATAGGCCTACGGTGTGGACTCTAGAGTTGATAAAAACAGGCGAAGGCCCCGTGTGAATTGCAAGGTGTTAGTCATCGGTATTTTCACTTGTTGGTGATGACTAGTTATAACGACCAAATTTTCTAGCGGTGATCTAAAAATTTGTCAAATTTTCTAATTTGGAAAAACACCCATAAAATTTTCCCTTTTACCTTTCGGTTAAGCCTGGCGAGATGAAACCTCATTATCAAATCCTACCTAGCCTCGGCCATACTAGTCTACCCATCGGCTCTAAAGAAACAATCCAAATGTTGTCCAAAAGTCTCCCCTAAGTTAGGAAGTGGCGCTTTGGGCATTTCTCCCTTGGAAAACTATCCTAAAGCGAAGAACCTCCATCTGCTATAGACCGTCATAAAAAACCTTCCCATTACGCAAATAAAGTTGATTCCCTGTTTGACCCTTGGTGGCATACTAATACCCTCAAGTCACAAACCCAATACATGGACCATAAGTCAAACTGATTCTAGGTGTTTTTACAGTGTTTTAAATAGATCTTTCAAGGACAGAGGCCTACCAGCATCTCAGAAGAAAATATTTGGCTCCACATGAGAAGATAGCTGCTTCTCAATGTGATCTTGAGCCTGGGATGCAGCCATAGAGCAGAGAGTTTTTCATTAAGCTCTTGCGATCATAGTCAAAGCCTGAAAGGACAGTGAAAAGAAAAATAACACTGTCAAAGGGCTGATGATATGACATGACTAAAAACCTCTTTCATCTATAAGCAGAGGGTTTGAAGACTGAAGAACCTCCTTCATTTCACAAACAGAGGGTTAGGAGCACCTCCTTCATCTATAAGCAGAGAGAAAATGGACAAAGTTTGATTTTAAGAGTTGCAACTGACTGTAAGACAAATTTTTTGATGAACAGTGAGACAATGACTAAATTTTTCTGAAGTAAAGTGATGATTAAAGGTAGAGACCAAGCAGTGGGTTTTAAAAATGATTTGCATGAGTTCACTATTATTGAGTTACAATGTGAAGCTAATGGGTTTATCATCAGTGAAGAAATATTATTAAAATAATGACCAAAGGAGTCAAAGGGGTCTTGGTCTCAAAGTAACCTCTTCCATAATGTTCAAAAGGAAAATACGCATCTGTCAAAGAAGGCCTCCTTCATAAGCAGAGTAAAGGAGCTCATCATCGTTTGAAGATGAAAAGAAATCATGGCATATGCCAAAGATTCTAAAGGGAATGCTTTAAAAAAGAGGTGAAATAAATGAAAGCCCAAGCTTCTTGCAGACCTCCTTCACAGAAGAACTAAAGGGCAGTTCTCCCTTGTTCAATTTTCAAATCTAGAACATCATCCCTGTTTTATCTCCTTAAAACTGAAAACTGGATCATTTTGGCAATCTGAGGATAAGTTAATGTTTTTGGGATTGAGGGCCTTTTGTAAACAGGATTTGCATTTACAGTGTCCAACAAGTTTTTTACCCACAGTCAGAGAGAAGCTCAAATAGCACAAGGAACAACAGATGAGCAATACAAATACAAGAGATGGAAAAGGGATATTGAATTTATAGTTAAGTTTATTCCCCAGTAAAAAGGCAATGCCACTGAAAAGACACATATATAATCCTTCATATGGTTCAGAGAAGATTTTCTGTCCACAGTACAGGTATCAGAACAAGAGGACATTTTTTTCATTCCTTAAATGAGAAGCATTCAAGTTTTAAATTCTCAAAAGGGTTGTTTCATTTCGAGAAGGGATCAGGCTCATAAAGGAACTGTTCATTTCCACTATAACATTTATCTGGACAAAGAGTATAAGGTTACATTTTAGAAGATAAAGGTTCAAATTTTGTTTAAAAAGCAAAGACTTTTCAAACATCTCTTAAAGAAACCCCCACCAATCAAATGTGAAAGGGCCATTGGCTTTGTCACTTTCAAAGGGGTTAAGGACCATTGCCAATCCATTTTTCAAATTCCCAAAGTGCAAACAAAACTCCCCTTTGCTGTTCAACTGGGTCGAAGAAGGAAGTTTGAGCGAATTCATAAAGTGTTTTGGGCTTAAAGGTTGCGCGGCACACCTGTACAACTACGCGACACGTTCAGGTGCATTTTTTGCAAGGGAATACACTACCATGCGGTGTGCCTGTAGGCACCGGTCACGTCGGCCCAACAGTGACCCGACAACTTTCCTGTGCACGGCGTTCTCTCATTCAAACGTGCCGCGCATATCTCAAGCCATCAAAACACCTCCAAACGCTTTCAAAGTTGCTCGAACTTCTCAAAAAAAAGCCGCTATCGATTTTCAAGGTATGTTGGGGCCAAGGGTTTGAAAAATATTGTTATAGTTAAGTTGAAAGTGAAGTGGTCGTTTTTATGTCGAAAGCCTAAACTCTGCCCTTAGAACAATGCATTAACATAAACTTGCAAATCAGAATATGCACATTAGTGAAGGCTTTGTTAAAAATTATGAAGTTAACCCTACTGTAGTAAAACAAAGTTAAACTCTGTCAGCTGCATAGTGGAAGAAAACAGTGCTTGGAAAGTTTGATTTTTTTTGGTTTAAACTCAAGATTTGCTGTGGTTTCGGATTACTCAAGGTGAACATAGCAAAAATGGTGGGTTCCTATTGATGTTTAAAAACCTATAAACTGCCCTCAGAACAGTATTGAAAGGTGTAAGACAGTGTCCAACGGGAGAAACTCAGTATTTGGAGAAGTAAAACAGTAGGCCTAATTTCATGAACAGTAATCATGGTATAAGGGTTTTTTGTCATTTCAGAGGTCTCCTTTGTGTGGTAAAAATGGCAAAAACCGGTGTTTTCTCCTTTACTCTATAAAGCAGACCTCAAATGAGTAAAATTGTTAAATCAATCTGAAGGTGTTTTGGGCAAAACTAGGTATGAGAAACAGAGAAGTATAAGGAGGGTATGTTGATGGTGAGGAGTTTTGTTGTTTGACTGCTATAGGTCTTTTTGTGCTCACATCAAAACACCAAAAGCTCTGTGACCTTATTCAAGCTCAGGAAATCATTTGACTATGTATGTATTTTTAAATTGACTGTGTGCTTATTCTTAAAATTGTTTGTTGATTGGCATACAAGAGAAAGGGCAGTGTTTTGGGAGGAAAAGAGACCTAATACCACAGAAGCATCTCACACAACTTTTGAAACCAAATTTACCTTGATCAAATAGTGATTGATAGGTGAAACAAAGTTGTGTTTGAAAAGACATTTCAAAAAACCTTTTGAGGTAGTTTGGGTTTTTTAGAGAGCATCTAGAACAAGATTCCTCCCAGGCAGGATAGTAGGATTGGATTGCACAAGAGGTATGAGCCCATTTCCACCGAAGAAGTGAATGCCCACCCATGAGTATTGTTCAATTTCCATGAGGTCGGGTGCTTATATTTTTGCCAAAGGGTGCAAGAGGTGAAGAGTTTTTCCCTTTGGCACACCTTTGCGCTTTGAGGTTTCAAGATAAGCATTTCCAATTGGCAGGCCTTGACTTCAAGTTCTCCCCAAGATCCATCTCCAAGGCCACTAAAATCCCCTATATTGGCGAGAAATGGTTTAAACAAAGCCATTTGGACTTAGATGATTACAAGCCCTTTCTAAAGCCTGAACACAGATATGCTTGTCCTTCTATTTTCCCTTTCTCATATCTTTTAGCTAGCTACGCCCCCCTCATGAATATTATCATGAAGTACTTCACTTGTGAGGGAAGATTCTCCCGAATCTATGCTTATCACATTTGACTGCTGATGCATTTCACAAGGACCAAGCAGCTAAATCTTCCTTTCTTCTTGCACAAGAGCATTGAGAAAATGGCCTCCACTGTCCAGAAGATGCCTCCTTCACAGCAAATAGCCTGTCTCTTCCATCACTCTCTCATCAAAATCATCATTCTCCATCAACTTGAAAAGAGAGAGGTTTCTTGGGATGTTTTCATCACTCATCCAGATTTCTCCACTGTCCCTCCAGTCCATACATCCCCTACATCTCCTACTCATCGCCCCTCGCCTTCTTATAGCATACCTACTCCTAAAAGGCTCAATTTTACTACAGAACAAACAAAGGAACATGGAGAAGGAGAAGGAAGTGACCAGCAAGAGGAGGAAGGACATGAGCAAGAGGAAGAAAGTGCTGAGCAGCAGCATGACAGTGATGAAGGTGAACAGCAGCATGACAGTGATGAGGGTGAGCAGCCTTATGGTGAAGGGCAGCAGCATGAATAGCAACATCACAGTGGTGATGAACAGCAGCAAGGGAAGGAGGAAGATGAGGGTGAAAAGCAGCATGACAGTGAGGGTGAAACCGAACAACAGCATAAAGATGATGAAGGGCAGCCTTGTGAGACAGAGCAGCAAGGGCAGCATGACAATGATGAGCAAGGGCAGCCTCAAGAAGAACAGTAGCCTCAAGAAGAATAGAAGCCTCCTCAAGAAGAACAGCAGCCTCCTCAAGAAGAACAGCAAACTCAAAAGGATGACAAGCAAGATGACAAAGGTAAAGGGGTCATGCCCTCTTCTCCTAAAAAGGCCAAGCCCCGGATAGCAAAGAAGAGAGTGCCTAGAGTGGTCACTCCAGATGTGACAAGGGCTCTCCGAAGTAAAGGAAAATTGCCAAAGAAGCCTATCATTGATTTGCCTAGGAGGAAGAGCACTAGAATAGCCACCCAAAGCAAAGGGAAGGGCAAGGTAGAAGGAAGTCATGAACAGGAAAGTGCATTCGATATCATCCCTATCCAAAGCGATGATAGTGATAATGAGGCCCGGATTTTAGAAAACCTTTTGATCCATAGGGAAGGCCAAATTGATGCATTGAAGGATGATCTTCATAGGGCAAGGAATTTCAATCAATTTCTGCAAATCCAAAATAGGCAAATGAGTGTCCATATGGCTGTTTATGAGACACGGGCGACTAAGTACAAGAAGGAGGCCTCCAAAGCCCAAGTAAGGTTGGAAGAACTAATGGGCGAGTTTGATGAAAGTGAAGGTGAAGATCAGCCTAAGCGAAAGAGGCCTAGAACCATGGGGCTTAAAAAGGCCCTTGAAAATCAAAAAGAAGAGGAAAATGCCCTTCTCCAATCTACCACTCTCACTACATTGTTTGAACAGGAGATAGAGAAAAATAAGGAGGCGTGGCTTGAGAGAGTCAATGACCATTTGGAGAAGAATTTGGAGAGGGCAAACAGAGACTTAGACCTTCAAAGGAGAATGACACAGCATTATAAAAGGCTAAATCAGTTTGCCCGGTGCAAGTTGAAAGCTTCTCAAGACAAGCTCAAGGAGGCCTAAGGGAAGCGCCCGGCGCGGAAAGTGAGGAAAGACACATCAGGACTTCAGATTTTGGCCTCTGCTTCACAACATGTTGCTGAGAACCCTTGAGGGTCATGCTCACCAATTTTGGGCGATTTTCGACATATTTTGGTTTTTTGGCATTTTTGGGTTTTTGGCCAAAACTCATGGGCTTCGCCATTTCAGTTTGGGGGGTCATCAAGGGAGGAGGATGGTATCATTGGATGCCATAATTTCAGGAGCACACACTCAGCAATTTTCAGGACATTTGAAGATCATTTTCTCCCCCGAAATGGCAAAACATGCCCGCTTTTTCTACACTCTGCCCGGTCTATCAGCAAACCTTATTTTCTGGTTTTTTACACACAGGCCTGTTTTTGGAGGACTTCCAGGCATCAGATTGGGAAAATTATAGTTTCTCCATAAATTAGACACACGTATCTTTGCAACGAGATATCATAAGCCTCGTTTCGACATCGGGAAGGCTGCCAAAAGTTGCTGGCAAGTCAGGGGACCTTTTGCTGATATAATTTTTGAGTATTTTTTTAAAATTTGAACCTTTAAAAACTGCTTTTTCCTCATGTGCATTTAGCTATTTTTGCACATGAGAAGTTATGAAAAGTCAATTTAATTCCCTCTTTTAGCATTTTTTAGATATTTTATGAGATATTTTGTGCCTTGGGCTTTGTAAAGCCTCAAGGACAAGTTTAGATATTTTGAATAGGCCAATGAGAGTGCAAATTGAACTAAGAGGTTTTCCTCACTTGAGCCTATATATTCCAAGGGCTTTCAATGTAAACAAGGCTGAACTTGATGATAGAAGCAATATATGGTCATATAAGCTTTGGAAGAAATACTTGTCTCATGCTCTTGGATAGTCTCTTGGATATTCTTGGATGATTAAAGAGGATTGTTGTTGGATTCCATGACTTGGTAGAATGGTATAGTGTCTCTTTCTTTTTTTTGTTTTCTAGTTTTCATTCATGAATCCATGTTTCTTGCTTGCTATAGATCAGTAGAGAAAAAATTTGAGACATGCCCTTGGAGGCACCTCAAATTTCCTATTTCTTCATAGCTTCCATGTTTTCTTCTTCCTTAGTCACATTAAAGAATTCTTGATTGCTCTTTAATAACTTAAGGATATTGTTGCTTATTTCATTCATGGTTTTATGCATGCTAAGTATGATTTACGGTACACCCTGCTTACTCATGGCTAGCCATAGCTCCATCCATGAAATTTCTCTTTGACTGATTAGATTGTCATTTGTTGAACCAAGGAGGTCTTGTTCTGATCTTTCCCTTTGCCTAAGACTATGCAATCTTGTTTTCAAAGTGCCCAATAACTTGAAGTACTATGTTTAGGCGTTCTGGCATAGTGATTTGAGTTGTTTGTCTCTCTTAAGTGTTTTTCCCCAAAGTCTGATAGCCATTTCCCAAAGTTAGAGAGTTATATATCTCTATGCATGGCTTGAATGTTTATTTCTATGTATTGATTAGCTTATAGTTACATTTCTCATGATTAATGGTTTGCCCTACCATGTTTATGTTAGCTATTAAACTAGTTATGCTTGAAACCCTTTGTTGTTCCCAAACTTGATGTTCATTTTATTCCATTTTGCCCAAAGATCCTTTGTTGACGGGAAAATTTGTCCGGCCAACAGTAGGGGATCTCCCCGGTAGAAAGTCCCAATTAGACCTTCAACCGTTTGGAGTAGGGATCCCGTCCGGGGTGTGGGTCCGGCTACCACTTAAGATGACTTCCCTTCGGCCTCAAAAGAACCTTTCTGAACCTGCAGACAAACACTTATTCACATGATACAGAATACAGGATTGATGTGTTAAACATGAATCATACACTATGCGTAGCAAGATTACAGATGAAGCACGTACACCTCAAGAGATGTCATTAGCAACACATCTTTTGTGGGGTAATGCTTATAAGGTAGTCTGATCACAAAGGAAATAGTTCTTTATGATAAGATACCTCTTTACTTCCTGAAAGATAAAACAAAATGCTAACAAAATAGTTCATTAATATTCATTAATAGAACAGATGACAAAAATGAACATCATTGATACAACACAGATAGCCATGACGCATAAATGATGACATGAAGAGTGCAGCTTCATTAATCACGGGATGTTCTGAAGCTGTACAAGGAATACACACAGTGTTCGCACAGCAAAACACATCATAACCATAGGGTGTTTTAACAAGAATCTATATTCATATGCTCAAGTGTAGAATCTTTCAATACAATACATGTAGCTCTTGAGTTTCCAAAAAAGAAAAGCCCTTTTACAAGTTCCCGGAGGAAGTATTTATAGGGCAAAGCTTGCCCTCTGGGGTTCCTGACTTTTCAGCTTCCCGACGGTTGGGCTTTCTTGCGACCCAAGGCAATGTGCGACCTACGACCTCAGTGAATATGCGACCTGCGACCTCATTGGATTTGCGACCTGCGACCTCGGAAGATGTTGCGACCTGCGACCTTGGGCAGTTGTGCGACCTCGCGACTTGTGACCTTGCGACCTCCTTGGATTTGCGACCTCGCGACCTAGGCAGATTTGCGACCTGCGACCTCATTGGATTTGCGACCTGCGACCTCGGCAGATGTTGCGACCTGCGACCTTAGGCAGTTGTGCGAACTCGCGACCTTGGGGATGTGTGACCTTGAGACCTCCTTGAATTTGCGACCTGCGACCTTGGGCAGTTGTGCGACCTCGCGACCTGCGACCTTGCGACCTCCTTGGATTTGCGACCTCGCGACCTTGGGCAGTTGTGTGACCTCGCGACCTGCGACCTTGCGACCTCCTTGGATTTGTGACCTCGCGACCTAGGCAGATTTGCGACCTGCGACCTTATTGGATTTGCGACCTGCGACCTCGGCAGATGTTGCGACCTGCGACCTTGGGCAGTTGTGTGACCTCGCGACCTGCGACCTTGCGACCTCCTTGGATTTGCGACCTCGCAACCTAGGCAGATTTGCGACCTGCGACCTCATTGGATTTGCGATCTGCGACCTCAGCAGATGTTGCGACCTGCGACCTTGGGCAGTTGTGCAACCTTGGGCAGTTGTGCGACCTCGCGACCTTGGAGATGTGCGACCTTGTGACCTCCTTGAATTTGTGACCTGCGACCTTGGGAAATGTTGCGACCTGCGACCTTGGGCAGTTGTGCGACCTCGCGACCTGCGACCTTGCGACCACTTTGGATTTGCGACCTGCGACCTCAGCAGATTTGCGACCTGCAACCTTGGGCAGATCAGTGAGTTCCTTGGAGTTTCGCCAGCATCTACTTGTTTTTGAAAATGGTCTCCTTGTTTGCTGGGGAAAACCTTGGCTCTTATGTGCAAACAGAGAGGTTCTTCCCTCTGGGGTTCCTGACTTTTCCGCTTCCCGACGGTGGGACTTCCTTGCGACCCAATATTTTTGTGACTTGCGACCTGAGCCGTTGTTGCGACTTGCGACCTAGTCGCTGGGTCGCTGGGTCGCGCCGTCGGGCATTTACCAAGGGGTGCGACTTCGCGACTTGCGACCCAGGGCAATGTGCGACCTTGCGACCTCCTGGGATTTGCGACCTGCGACCTCGACAGATGTTGCGACCTACGACCTCGGCAGATGTTGCGACCTGCGACCTTGGGCAGTCGTGCGACCTCGCGACCTTGGTGAACTTGCGACCTGCGACTTAGGCAAATTTGCGACCTCGCGACCTTGACAGATGTGCGACCTTGCGATCTCCTTGTATTTGCGACCTCACGACCTCGTTGAACTTGCGACCTTGCGACCTCGTTGAATTTGCGACCTGCGACCTTGGTAAACTTGCGACCTACGACTTAGGCAAATTTGCGACCTGCGACCTGCGACCTCAGCAGATTGGCGACCTGCGACCTAAGCAGATTTGCGACCTGCGACCTCAGCAGATTTGCGACCTGCGACCTCAGCAGATTTGCGACCTGCGACCTCAGCAGATTTGCGACCTGCGACCTCAACAGATTTGCGACCTGCGACCTTGGGCAGATCAGTGAGTTCCTTGGAGCTTCGCCAGCATCTACTTGTTTTGAAAATGGTCTCCTTGTTTGCTGGGTAAAACCTTGGCTCTTATGTGCAAATAGAGAGGTTCTTCCTGCAATAAAATAACCCAGGTTACATGTCTTCATGATTTGAATAATAATAATAATGGGGCAACATTAATTAATTGCACAAACAAAAACGATGACTTTAGACCCCTGTGTGGAATATTACAACATCATAATTACTCTTCAATAATGATGACCATAGATGAAACACATGAAATTAACAAGCTTAAGAGAAGTGTTCAAGCAACATGCTTAATGACCTACAGCAGGACGACTTTTACTCGTCAATACACAAAAGGTTTCTATTTAACATATGCATGGCAGCCTCGCTACACTTGGCGCGACTGCGACAAGAGTGTTCGGGCGCACGTTGGATGATCCTTCCCACATATGGTGTGATTGCAACGATGACATCGGATCATGATGGCGAGGCAACTCATGAGGGGTTGGGGATAGGTCGACGGGATGTAGATGATTGCAGGTCGGGTGGAAGTTGCCTAAGCGACGGAAGGGGGAACCCGAGGGAAATTTTAAATATAAAATTTTGGGTGGTGTTGTATGGCTTCTAGACTAGCAACACCAACAATGCTAGAGCTAAAACTCTAGAAGCACATCATGGTATGAATGGTACACCTTTGCCTAACCTCAAAGTTGACTTCAGCTTCTTCCTGAACAATAATAGAGTATGCACAAGGAATATGGAATTTGGAAGACATAGGGGTGATTTTATTATTCCTTCAAAAAATGTAAGATGATGAGGTGATTAAATAATGTGTTATTTTAAACTGGGAAGCCAAAATATCTTACTAAGTTCCTATTAGGGTCTTAGGTCCAAGTACCTTTGTCTGTTGTTTAACTCTGATGCAATTGCACAAAATGTGCCACAGTATGTCAACTGGAACAAGCATCCTCCTATGATAAGATTAATACCAATATTAATATGATGAGATCAAGCATCCTCATATGGATAAGGTTATATATAAAATATGGGCTGGCTTTCATCCTTTGAGGAATGATCGTTGGAAGGGGCCTGTCTCCAGTTTGAAGGTTGCACTCCCCCTTTGTATGGTCGGATTTCTTAGGAGGTTGTGATGTCCACCTTGGGGGAGGCATGGAAGCCTTTATTTACTTGATTCATACAAATATTTTGAGAAGCATAAAGTTCATAGGGCTTTAGAAGGTTGCACATTAAACCTTGGCCCATATATTCCACACTTGAGGATAAATTCTTCTTTTTGAAGCTTTGGGATTGAATCATCGTACATGTGGATTTTAACAACCCCTCCTTTTTGGTATTTTTAGATTTATTGATTATAGAATAGGGCATTTTACTCCTCCATTGGCTAAAATTTAGGGTAACTCATAATGATGAACTTTCCATTGTTAAGAACATAAGACTTTCCTGGCTAGAATATACATGTTTGTTTATAACTTTAGTGTTATCCTCATCCAGCTAAATTTGCAAAAGGACTTGAGTGCTAAAATACTGCTCAGTTTATATTCTCTAAGGGTGATATTTGGATCATAATCGCATTTCACCTACCTGATGCACCATTGTATGTATAATTAAAATTATCTCTTAACTCTAGATATTGCCTCGTCTTAATTGTTTTCCAGTCACCAACATTACTAGCTTAAAATTATCCGATTATACAAGGAATAATTAATATGGCCAGAGATACAACAAGGTGAGAAGAGTTGAAATAGAGAACACATATGACAGAATAGAAACACAAAATATGCTAAAAAAATACAAGTGTTTTCTTATTTCATATGGCCTATTTGGAAGAAACATGATGGTCACAAGAAGAGATCCAGAAACAAAAAGAGAGGACTTGCTTCAGGAAAAATGACCTTAGCATTCCCCAACTAAAAATTTAAAGGGATGATGATAAGGGACGCCATTTATATATAAAATACATCTCATGGATGAGACTCTTTTCCTGGTTTGAATCTAATAGTGAAATATCTTCATGTTTTTTGAGATTGGTATTTCTTCAGGGAAGCTAGTGTTTGTTATTTTCCTTTAGAGGGATGTCGATTTTGTAGACGTTAAAATTTCTTGGAGTGGTGGTTAGCACAATGTTTGATCTAATATTATCTTTAACTTTGTGCATTAGTTTGTAATATCTCATAGGCACAATGTGCAACCGTTGGTTTCTTTTGGGGATGGTGTTTGGAGGCAACCATTTTAATTTGAAGTATTAATAGGAAAGTTGGTTGCAATGATATAAAATTTGTCAGTATAGTTCTTCAAAATTCTTTGCTTATAATCGGGACTCCAAAATTTAGTTCTTTATAGTGGCCTTGAATTCTGAAGCAAGAGTGAAAGAAGGGCCAAACCTGGCAACCATCTGAGTACCTTTTGAGAACCATAAAACTTACACTTGTGAGTCATGAACACCCCCAATTTGGTTCACATTGGGACCCACTATACAAAGGAAGTAATTATAGATGCTTGTTATGGCCATGGCTATTGATGATCTCTCATATCTTTTATATCCTAAGAATCAAGAATCTACTAGATACCTTTGTTTGTTTGTCTTCAAAACCCCGTATATTCTTATTTCTATAGATGGGAATACATTTAATCACTTTCTTCCATCTCCATCATACCTCTTACATTTTTTCCACATACAACTTTGTGGTTCATTTTAGTAGTCATTCTATGTGATTCATGCATGAGCTGGTGTTATTAAATATTTATGTGGATTCAACATCTCTTCTTTTCACAGGAACTTGGCCATCTCAATACCTTTTTTCTGTGTTCGCAAATTAGTGAATGTCTCTCCACTAATATAATCTGGCAATATTTGTCACTATATTTTTCTTACAAGTATTTGTTCAATTATTTCATAACTCCTTAGACATGCTTGTACTGCTCTATTAAATGCACATTTTCCTTATTTTCAATTTGGTCCTTAATGAATCTAATAGGGGTTTCTTTAAAATTTTCTCATTTCTCGAATTTTTTATTTTTGATTTCCTTGTAAAAGCCACCTCTTGCAATGGGTAACCTATTTTTAGTAATAGTAATGAACCTTTATGATATAATGCTACATATCACCTACTAAATGTTACCATTTCCTCTATGTGCAGAGGATATCAACTTGAGAGACACCTTATGTACACCCATTGTCTTGGAGAAACTAATCTAACTCTGCCTAACAGTTAAGAATCCATAAAAGATAAAACATAATGAAAGTTACAAACACATGGAATGGGAGACAAATCCACGTGGACATGCAAAAGATGAAATACTATCCTTGTATGTGTACTAGAATACAAAACCAAAAATTTAAAAACACTTTTATATGTACACAGATGATGAGTACTAACACAGGGGCTCATCATTTTCTACCAACATAAGAGAAATATTCCTCGATTTCAAGATAATATCCACAACTCTTCCATACTTAAGATAAGTTGTTTTTAGGCTATGATTCATTGCCGAAGATCTGTGAATAATTCATCCAAGATACTCAATAAACCAATTATACTTGATCTTCCAGAATGATCACCTGACATAGTTGAAGAGTGTTAAAATATGGAGATGATGTACAATCTTTAGGATTCAAAAATTTCCTACAAAACACAATGGTAAATATATAGGTACATGAGGAGGAAGATGACTAAAACATAATTTAGTAAGTACTTCATCATGGATATATGTGTTAGTAACTTTGAAGGTGGTATTGCTCCTAGATATTAACTTGGTATTTTCTGGGTAGTAGATATTGGGTATCCCTTAGACAATTAAGTTGTTGATCAAGAAAATAATAAAACTCATGTTCAATTGTTGACTTCTCTAGCAGAGTAAATGTTATTTCCTTTTTTTATTGTTATAAAAAAAGTTACTAGTTTCAATTCAACATTTCCACTACCATCAATGAGGGATTGTATGTTGAGCTAGACAAAAACAAACATTGAGAGTGAATAAAATGTATCCATATTCAGATAAAAATGCAAAGTAAGGGGAAGATCGATCTCCATGCACACCATGACCTTCCACCATAATCACCTAGAGATTATGGTCTAGTGTTTTATCGGGGCCATGCCACCTAGACCGTTTGTATGAGATGCAAATCTAGTCAAGACAGTTCTTCTAGCTGCAAGCACATCCCAACTCAAGAGTATTTTTCTTTAGTTGTTGACGATTAAAACAAATGTGTGGTTAGGTCTCTCAATTCCAAATTTGTAGAAGTGCATGCAAATATTTTCTCGACTATAAAGATCCCCCTAGTTGCTAGTTTAAAATTACCTCATGATTCTCTATCCAAGCGTTAATACATTATCTCAGATATGTCCTAGTAGTAGTAGAGACCATGAACTCTGTCAATGCCATATCTATTCCATCACAAACTCAAACACTCTTATCCATCTAAATAGTCCTTAGATAATGGAAGCCAAATTTACATAATATGTTTTCTTTGTAGATCATGCTCCAGATTTTGATTCATGTGAGTAGGCTTAGCATGAAGACATCTAGTCTAAGTATTTTTTTCACATCGAATCTGAGGGCCAATGGGAGAAATTTGAGGGTATATAAGTGAAGGTAGCACAACATGCAGATTTATTATGGATTTAAAGTGGCACATGAACCTAAGAAACTCTAATAACCCAATGTTGTTCAATTCCATCCTTGACACTCGACAATGCTAGAGCTAAAACTCTAGAAGCGCATCATGGTGTGAATGTTACACCTTTGCCTAATCGCAAAGTTGACTTCAACTTCTTCTTGAACAATAATAGAGTATGCACAAGGAAGATGGAATTTGGAAGATGTAGGGGTGATTTTATTCTTCCTTCGAAAAATGTAAGATGACGAGGTGATTAAATAATGAGTTATTTTAAATTGGGAAGCCAAAATATCCTACTCAACTCCTATTAGGGTCTTAGGTCCAAGTACCTATGTCTATTGTTTAAATCTAATGCAATTGCACCAAATGTGCCATAGTATGTCAACTGGAACACGATTCTCATATGATGAAGGCATGTTATGGGCAAAGATACCTTAAGGTCTAGGTTGAAGGACCTAACAGAGGATGGCATATCATCACAAGAAGAACTCTAATTATCAGTTTTAATGCTTGAACTAGAAAATTGAGGATAGACGACCTTACCCGTTTGTCTTTTTCGGGGTCGATTTCACAGGGTACAAACCCTCTGCTACTCCTCGTGTTTTAGCACCTACAAATCAATCAAGACAAAGCACACAAAATAGTTTCACATCATATATGTCCTAGATGTCATCATGTTAGCATATATAATCTCATAAAAATAACATGAAATAAACCATTATAAGATCATTCAACATGTGTAGGAGACATATAACACAAAGACATCGGGAACGGGACAAATAATCTTTTATTTATAATATGTAAAGATAAAGTGGAGAAATAACTTGAGATCTTCCATGGCTCCAAGCAAAACTGTCTTCTAGATCCGTCCAGCCCTAGCCTCTTCTTCCATAAAGGGTGCACAAAGGATGTCACATAAAGTGAGGGTGAACATCACAAGGAAACAAGGGTTTCCTAAACCTGGGAAGTGCAGGAGGCATAGGGAAATATCAGACTTGATTAGGGCTATAACAGGCTATGATATCAATAGAATTCTCTCTCTCTTCCCTTAGGCCATTCCCTTGAGGTGTATTTATACTTCCTCAAATTAGTTTTTTCAATTGGGGAACAGTTAGGCCACGGCCTGGGGTAGTTAAGTTACATGAAAAACTTGTAAACCTCACCTAATTAGTAGGGATTTTTTTATATTTTTTAATATTTTAAATAGCATACGTGGGTCAGTTATGTATGGACCCGTGTCTACATGCGGAAAAAAACTGGGCAGAGTCGCATATGGATTTCAAAATGCTATTTTTTAAGAAGTGTGATCAAGTCTAAATGGAAGGGCCTCCCAAGGCCAATGAATAAGTCATCAAGTAGATAGAGGTGATAAATGATGCTATTAGAAGCCAAGTATTAATATGATGAGACCAAGAATCCTCATATGGATAAGGTTATATATGAACTATGGGTTGGCTTGCACTTTTAAGGAAGGTTGGTTGGAAGGGGCCTGTCCCTAGTCTGAAGGTTACACTCCCCCTTTGTATGGTCAAATTTCTTAGGAGGTTGTTATGTCCACCTTTGTTATGAAACCAAGTCCAAAAATAGAAGAAAAGAGAGAACAACGCCTTAGAAATCAACCACTTCGAGGGGGAAACCTCCAATGCATTACATAAATGAACAATTCTTTTATGCTATAAATGACCAAAACCTCCTTCTATATATAGGAGTCCATGGGGCCACAATATAATCCTAGCCGACCTAACAATAATAATGTAAGGGCACAATAATAACAATATTGGGGTTATAGGGGTACAAAAATAACAATAAGGGGGCTACACTAATAAAAATAAGGGACTAAACTAGTAATATAGGGACCTAACATGCCCCTCTCCTTCAAAAAAGTGTTGTCCTCAATGCTTGAGTAGCTATGGGTGCTTCTGTATAAAATTCTCATCCTCCCATGTAGAATATTTAGTGGGTAAGTTCTTCCACTTGATGAGATACTCTGAAATTGATCGATTTCGTATTTGTCGAGTTCTTGTGTCCATGACCGCTTCAGGTTCCAATATGATTTTTCCTTCCTCATAAATTTTTGGAAATATTGTTTGAACTGGAATATCACCTATAATCTTCTTTAAGCATTAAACATGGAAAATTGGATGCACTCGCGAAGAAGCATGAAGCTCCAATTTGTATGCCATAGTACCAATCTTTTGCAACACCTTGTAAGGACCATAATACTTTTCCGATAATTTATTATCCTTCTTAGCTTTCTTGAGGGACATTTTTTTGTATGGTTGTAGCTATAAAAATACCTAGTCTCCTACATCAAAACTTCTTTCACTTCGATGTTGATCTTCCTGTTGTTTCATTCGATTTTGTGCCAAATTTAGGTTATTCTTTAAGAGTTGGAGAACTTCTTGTTGATGCTCGATGTGATCTTCCACTGCTTGAACCTTAGAATTTTCTCTTAAATATGAAGTGATGGATAGTGGATGATATCCATAAAGTGCCATAAATGGGGTCATTTTTTCTGCAGTATGGAAGGAAGTCTTATACCACCATTCAGCGAGAGGTAACCACTTGAACCATTTTGTTTGTTTATCAGATGCAAAACAACGAAGATGTCCTACCAAAAATTTATTCACTATCTCAGTTTGACCATCGGATTGAGGATGATAAGATGAGCTATGAGCTAGTTGAGTACCCAAGCAAGAAAATAAGTCCATCCAAAAATTTCCACAAGAAAATGGATCTCTGGTCACCACAAAAAATCTTTGGGTTTCCATGTAGCTTTTGAATCTGTGTCCATAAATGTAGTAGCAACTGCATTTGCTTTAAATGGATGAGATAATGCACAAAAGTGTGCATACTTGCAAGTCTATCAACTACCACCATGATGACACTCTTTCCTTTGGACTTAGGTAAAACTGTGATAAAATCCATTGAAATATCCTCCCAACGTTGACTTGGAATGGATAAAGGTTGTAGAAGACCCGGGGTCTTAATTGTCTCAACTTTATTTTGCTAGAAAACCAAACATTTCGCTACAAAATTTTAAATATCAGATTTAGGGCCATGCCAAAAAAAATCTTTCTTCACCTTGTGGTAAGTTTTTAAAAATCCTGAGTGTCCTCCTAAAGGAGAAGTGTGCAATTCCAAATAATCTTTTGTTTTAGTTGGGAACTCTTACAAATATATAAGCAATTTTTTTACTATAAGGAATCATTTTTCCAACTAAATGTATCATATGTACTAGGATCTTCCATTCATCCCTTGCTTCGGTTATCCAATCTGGTTGGATAGCAATGCTTCCACATCTTCATTCTTTCTTGAGAGTGCATCTGCAACAACATTTAGCTTCCCTTTTTTGTAGATTATTTCAAAGTCATAACCCAAAATCTTTGTGACCCATTTTTGCTGCTCTTCTGAAGATAGTATTTGTTCCAAAAAGTGTTTAAGACTATCATGATTAGTTTTTACCTTGAAGTGTCTTCCCATTAGGCAAGGTCGCCATTTCTTTAGTGCATGTAGTATTGCTAACATTTCCTTCTCATAAATAGCTTTTTGTAAATACTTTCCTTTGATTAGAAGACTTTTAAAAGAAATGGGTCTTCCTTATTGCATTAAAACAACACCAATTCCATTTCCTGAGGCATCACATTCCATAATAAAGGTTTTTGTGAAATTTTGCATAGTTAAGACCGGTGCTAGGCACATTGCCTCTTTAAGATGTTCAAAGGCCTTAGTTGCTTCAGGAGTCCATGAAAATGCATCTTTATTCAATAATGTTGTTAGAGGTGCTGCTATTTTCCCATAATTCTTAACAAACTTGCGATAATACCTTGTTAAACCGAGAAATCCTCACAAATTATTTATGGTTGTGGGGACTTTCCATTCCTTAATGGCTTTAATTTTGTTAGGGTCTACCTTAACACCCTCGTGAGATACAATATGACCTAGATATTCCACCTCTTGTACTCCAAAGAAACATTTGTATGTTTTTGCATAATTTTTTCTCCTGCAATAGTTTGAGCACCTTGTCAACATGTTGAACATGATCCTTCCAAGACCTACTGTATATTAGTATATCATCAAAAAATACTAGCACAAATTCTCTACGAAAGGGTTTGAAAATGGAATTTATCAACCCTCTAAATGTAGAAGGTGCATTAGTAGGGCCAAAAGGCATGACCAAGAATTCATAATGACCCTCATGAGTTTGAAATTATGCTTTCGGAATATCTTCAGTCTTCATTCTAATTTGATGATATCCTGAATGGAGATGAAACTTGGTAAAATAAATTTCTCCATGTAATTCATCCAATAATTCATCAATCACGGGAATGGGAAATTTATCTTTAATAGTGAGTTTATTGAGCTCCCTATAATCCAGACACATGCGCCATGATCCATCCTTATTGTGCACCAATACTACTGGAGCAAAGAAAGAACTATGACTGGGTTGAATTATACCATCCTCTAACATTTCTGCAATCATCCGTTCAATTTCGTTTTTTTGGACAAAAGGATATCTATAAGGCCTGATATTTGGAGGAACACTTCATGGAATCAAATGAATAGCATGTCATGATCATGAATAGGTGGGAGTCCTTTGGGAGTTTCAAACACCTTGGAATGATTGTCCAAGACTTTTTGGAGATCTGCAGAAATAGATGATTTTGATGTTGGAACTTCTAGTGAGCATAATTGTGAAATTATGCCTCATTGTTCTTTATTCAGAAGCTTTGTCATGACATTAGAGCTTATTATCTTTCCCGACTTCCTTGTGATACCCCATAATTCAACTTCCTTTCCTTCTTAAAAAAAATTCAACAAAAGTTCTTGAAAATTAAAAGCTACCGTCCCCAAATATTGTAACCATTATACTCCTAGTACAGCATCAATGTCTCCCATTGGAATGGGAATCATTGGACTATTCAATAAATATTACCCTATGGTTAGCTTGATATTATGACATTTTCTAGAGAAATTTATAGTTCCTCCATTTGCAACCATCACTTGACATTCTGGTGTTGGGTATAGGAAACAATTCAATTCCTTGGCTACCTTACAATGAATAAAATTATGGGTACTACCCGAATCAATCACCACTTTTACCTTTTTATTCTTGATATGTCCTTCTATCTTGAGAGTTTGAGGAGTGGTAATTCCTGCCAATGCATTACACAATATGGTAGGACTAATTTCTTCCTCTTCTAGGGTTGGTTCCTAGTGTATTTCCTCTTCTTTTGAATATTCTTGTTCATTTTCTTCTTTCTCTTCACAAGATATGTAAAATAATTTCTTCTCAACACACTTATGACCTTTAGGGTATTTACTATCACAACTGTAGCAAAGCCCTTTTTCTCTTTTTTCTTCCAATTGTTGTGGTGTCAACCTTGTAGGTCGTGGAAGTCTAGGAGTAGCAACACTTCCATCTTTATATATGTGAGTGGTAGGCTTCCTTGTCTCCATAATTTTACATTCAATTTTTCTTGCCAACTTGAATGCATTTTATAATGAATCATGTTCCCAAACATGAACTTCATTTTGTATGTTGTCCTTTAAAGTCCCTATGAAGGCATCAATCTTGTGTTCCTCTGGAATATCAGTTACCCTTATATTCAATTTTTGGAAGTCCTCAATGTGCTCCACCATTGAACCCTTTTGTTTGAGATTTATCAATTGGCTAAAGAAGGTGTTGCTTTTTGTATCCTCATAATGTGCTATCATTTCTTGCATAAAAATTGACCAAGTGATAATTTTTTTACAGGAACAAAGCCATCGATACCATACAAATGTATTTTTTTCTAAATGTAAAATTGCAATGCGTACCTTTTGTGTGTTTTTCACATTAGTGAGATCAAAATATTACTCCATCTGTAGTATCCATGTTACGAGATCCTTGCCATCAAACTTCCTCATATCCATATTTGGAATATGGTGGTTCTTCCATCCAACGTTAGAGTTTATGAAATCTTGATTAATATTTATTTTTTTCTCATCATGAGTTTCCTCTACTATCTTTTCGCCATTAGGAAACATTTCTTGTATCAACTTTTTCAAACCTTCCATGTCTTCTTTTAGATCATTCTTCATGTTTTCCATGTTGTCTTTCATTTTTTCATCAATCTTGGCTTCCATTTCATCCATCTTAGCTTCCATGCTAGCTTCCATTACATCCATCTTATTTTTTTTTTCTCTCTGCAAGAGCGAAATTTGGTGCACTTGCTCTTGTAATTATCATATGTCATGTCACATTTCTTCATCTTCATGAGTCATAGTAGAGACTTCTGAAGGCTTAATGGGTGTTGGATTCTTTTTAGGTAGCATTTTATAACCCAATACTGATATCTGTGCTACAATATGCCCTTGGAATAAATTCAAAATGATTTTTCACACAAGACTTATGCAATTTGAAAACAAATACACACATTTTTCTTACTTTTGAGGGGCTCAAGATTGAAACTGAATTATATCTATGATTTCGGATCTTCAATATCTGACATTCGACCCTGTAGTAGCCCTCTAAAGCTTCTTTCAAATGCCATAGGTCTGACCTGATTTGGATTCTTCAAAGAAAAGCTATACCCAATCGCCCACAATGAACTAAAAATGGACTGGTTCAACAGAGCAAACTTATACGATGTGCCACGTGTCACTGTTTCATCCTTCGGCTTTGAAATTGATACAAAGGAAACTTCAATCCACCTACTTGGGGCGACTTTTTACATAATTCCAATCTAATGCTCAGAGAGAGAGAGTTATGACGATTTTCCCATGGTCACCTCTTTGAGATGAAATTCGGGAGCCTGAAACAACTCTAAGTTCCACAGATGATATGTCCGAAAATATTTTGAATCAAGCTCTGAAATTTTTCCATGACATTCCTCAGGATTTCGGCTTTGCTGTATAAAAATTTCAGCTTCTAAACCCTCGTATAAAAAAAATATATATATCGAAAATTCCATGATGACCTGTTTAGGTTAAATTCAGGAGCCTGCAAAAAGCCATAACTTCCACCGATCATATCTCTAAAAATATTGAAAACCAATATATGAAATTTATCCACAGTGTTCCTCAGGATTTCTTCTTCGTGCTCTAAAAATTTCAACTTCTGAACCTTCGCAGAAAAAAAATTATAGAGAAAATTCCACGATGACTTGTTTGGAGCAGTGAAACCCTAGAATCCAAAGCTTTGATACCAAATGTTATGAAACCAGCTCCAAAAATAGAAGAAAAGAGAGATCAATGCCTTATAAATTAGCCACTTCGAGGGGGCAAACTACAATAAATTACATAATGAACAATCATTTTATGCTACAAATGACCAAAACCTCCTTTTATATATAGGAGTCCATGGGGCCACAATATAATCCTAGCCGACCTAACAATAATAATGTAAGGGCACAATAATAACAATATTGGGGTTATAGGGTACAACAATAAAAATAAGGGGGCTACACTAATAACAATAAGGGACTAAACTAGTAATATAGGGACCTAACAACCTCAGGGGAGGCATGGAAGCCTTTATTTACCTTATTCATACAAATCTGTTGAGAAGCATAACATTCATAGGGCTTTGGAATGCTACACATTGCACCTTGGCCCATATATTCCACACTTAAGGATAAATTATTCTTTTTGAAGCTTTGGGATTGAAGCATCATACATGTGGCTTTGAACAACCCCTCTTTTTTTTTTTTTTTGGATTTATTGATTATAGAAGAGGAAGTTTTACGCCTCCATTGGCTAAAATTTAGGGTAACTCATAATGATGACCTTTCCACTGTTAAAAACATAAGACTTTTCCTGCTAGAATATACATGTTTTTCTATAACTTTAGTGTTATCCTCATCCAGCTACATTTGAAAAAGGACTTGATTTATAAACTACTACTCAGTCTATATTCTCCAAGAGTGATATTTGGATCATAATCGCATATCACCTACCTCATGCACCATTCTATGTGTATTGCAAATTATCTCTAAAATATAGATATTGCCTTGTCTTAACTTTTCTCCCATCACCAAAGTTACTGGCTTAAAATTTTCAGATTATACAAGCAGTAATTAATATGGCCAGAGATACAATAATGTGATAAGGGACACCATTTAATATTCCCCAACTCTAAATTTAAATGGGTGATGAGAAGGGATTCCATTTATATATAAAAGACATCTCATGGTTGAGAGACACCTTATGTACACCCATTGTCTTGAAGAAGCTAATCTAATTTTTCCTAACAATTAAGAATCCATAAAAGACAAAACATGATGAAAGTTACAAACCCAGGAATGGGAGATACAAATACATGTGGACATGCAAAAGATGAAATACTATCCTTGTATGTGTAATAGAAGAAAAACAAAAAATTTAAAAACACTTTTATATGTACACATATGATGAGTACTAACATAGGGCCTCATGCAAGCCCTCTTATAGAAATTCTCTTTGGCTTAACCAACCAGTCCACAGAGGGTGGATGAACCTTGGAAACAACAATTTTTAACTGTCTCGGAGAAATTAGCTTAAGCTGAAAAAAAGTGTAGCACGAGGTGGAAGATGAGGCCCACTTATTAACAACCTTGTACATTTTTCTTTCTCTTATTTTTCACAATATTTATAGCATAATCGGATCACTAAATGGGTATTTGACCCAAAATTTAGCACATCCTGTGATGTAGTGACTGCCATCACTCTAAAATTGCATGAGGAATGTTAACTATGATATGTGACTTGTGCCTATCATCTACACAACTCACTTCTGAAATAGTGGTCATACTGTAGCAAATTTGTTGTTGAACTTCTCCTCAGATAAAATTTACATAATCATAGGTTCACTCAACCTATGATCTTATTTATAAATCAGATATCCCCACTTAGAAATTGTCAGTATTCATCAATTGCCTTACAGTTGAGGAATATTCTTCTTGATTTGATTTGATCCAAGTTGTACCACTTTCCAACCAAGGGAAATTGTCCTTTGAGCCCATTCTTATAAATTTACACAATTCCCTATTTGGTTACCTATTCTTTGCACTACATAACTATGTCTTCCTCCACTATTGTGCCAAAATTAAAACAAATTCTACAGAAAATGATGTGATGGACTCCTCTTCATCTTCATCAAGCATGGATGTCTTATAGAGCTTCAAGAAAATATATAGACTGTGTTGAACAGTAGATGAATCCCATTGCACGATGGAAAATCCAACTTAAATGTCTTCTTTAAATATGTTGGATGATTCTCTATGGAGTATGAACCATATCACAAAGTTTTATGCTTTCCCTCTTTCTTCTTTAAGCATTATTTTTGAAGATACACTAATGCTTTGTCTGCTACATGTGATGAAATGAATCCCAAAGCATGATGGAAAATCCAACTTAAATGCCTTCTCTCAAATATGTTGGATGATTCTCTATGGAGTATGGACCATATCACAGAGTTTTATGTTTTCTCTCTTTCTTCTTTAAGCACTATTTCTGAACATACACCAATGATTATTCTTCTACATGTAATGTATGGTCACATGTCACCAAAGTGCTTGAGTGTGTTAATGAAGCTTCCACACAGCTCTGAATGGTCTATTTCTAAAGAATTATAATTGGAAATTAAAGTTGATAAATGAAATACTCAGTCCAAAGACTATAAGGTTATTCAAGATAATAATATGTTGTGTAAAGGTGTTTAGAGAGTTGTTGCACTTGGTCCATATAAGGGCAAAACAAGCTAGAGATTTTACACCAGGTGAGGTTCACTATGTGTTAGTTCTCAAAGAATAACATGATAATATAAGAGGGGACTATTACCCAAAATTGTACCTTGCGCAAAATTGGGGTAACTAGGAGGGCTATCCCAGTAAATAAATATTAATGATGACACTCAGCAATTTGCAAGCAAAGGGTACCTGTGACGGTGTTTGCAGAAATAATTAGTAAAACAAATACAATGTGTGTGCACTCCATAACTATGGTGATGAATGTATGGAGAGGTCCTTGAGTAGGTTTGATGCTCATTTCCTTATTTATGCAACATGAAAACAACTGCATGAGATGAGCAACATGTCTGTAATCACGAGCACCATTAAGGGATGAGTATTCAGGTTCGAAATTTTCATTAATATGTTGTGTTAAAACCAACATAATTGGTTTGGATGAGATTTGTATCTCCTACCCAGAACACTACCATGAAACTTGACTATCTCATCAACAAACTATGTTCCTCCATTTTAATGTTTCCAAAGTGTCTTTATTACTTGATTCCTACAGGTGGAGCATTGTCTCGGCCAAGAAATCGAATGAACCTATATATATTTCTTCAAGAGAAGTTCCACCATCCAAACTTAAGTTCCATTCCATGGCTCATTGTAAAATGCCAAGCTTACTATATGCATACACCTTTTACATCAAGGCCAAATCACCAACCCGTCTCTTTCTCTTCAATTTTTCTTTCATGCAGTCAATATAAGATTTGGCGGGTTTTCTCAAGTGCTCGAGACAAATTATTTCTCTTTTTTTCTAGTTACTTCTACTTATTACATGAGAGATCAAACTAGATAATGTTGAACAAGTGCACAATAATATTACATGTTAAAGGCAGATCCTTGACATATCCCTTTGGAGAAGAAGAAGCCCCGTCTCCTAGATTTTAACTTCCTTGGGGAAATTATCCAATTCACTTCTTCAAGAGACATCAACAAGAAACTATCAAGGATCAAATAAAAGGGTCCCATTGCAGTGAATTTTTCTTCAAATGACTCCCTTCTACATGTTATGGGGCATGATTCAGTTGTTGGTGACAATGAACAAGTACTACCTCACAGTATAAATTTTACTTATTTTTGTTCATTGTGTTCAAATTTAGATCATAGATCTTGTATATACTTGTGTACCAGATATGAGTCCCTCCTCTAGATCAATTATGACCATTTGTGGGTGCTTACGTAATATATTTCATTGTCATTAATCATTTATGAATGGTTTGTGGTGCATTTGATTTCCCTTCATCTGCTTTTTGATGCAGGCATTGTCCAAAAGTTCCCTAAATTTTGGTGTGCATTCACTCATCATGAAACTTGGGATTTTTTTCACATCCTCTAGGGCATTATGCAGCACTATGCGTGTTTCCATATTCACTTTATTTCCTTTGAAAGTCATAAATTATAATCATATATATAGAACTACATTTTGAAAATTATACCTGAACAAAATCTTTCCAGGAGTAGCAGTTTTAATCTCTACAAGTTTTCGACTTATGGAACACATAATTGAATAGTGAAATGGAAATTTGGATAGGTCACATTGACTTTAAATACAAAAAATATTTCCCACCTCGGGAAAGGTGGTTTTGTTCGATAAGTGTCATCATGAATGGATCATGTAAAAGATATTAGTGAAATAAATAGTGTTAGAGGCCTAGTAGGTTTTGAACTCTTGAAAATAGAAATATGATTAGATCCCCTCTTTGTAATTTGTTTCCTATTCGAATAAGGTGTCTTTGGGAGTATTTGAAGGTCTAGCCAGCTGGCAGACTACATGTAAAGATATCTATTTTATAAATACGTAGATAAGAGGATTAGAGAGGGTGGATTGATGTCATGTTACCAAATACTTTTGTAATATTTTGAAGACAGTAATATACAGTTGCAGAAGACTTCTTTCAGACTTGAGATTCATTATGTGTTCTCACATGTGTTTGTTTTACCTATATTTTTTTATTTTTACGCAGTTGTCTTTATGTATAATCACTTGGAATTCATGTTTAATCATGCTCCAATTTCCTATATGCATATGGTTTACTATTCAAGTTGTGTTTTGATGAGAATGCACACATGCCTTCACTTCCATGTTAGATGTTTTCATGTAATTGAGTTCCCTCTGACTCCATGCCCAATGGTAGATACTTATTAACATCCTTCACCTGCATAAAAACATTAAAAATACATTCATAGTTAGCCATATTTTTCTCCAAACATTGTCTATTTAATATCATCATACATTACCTTGAGAGAGCCCTCTCAGGTTGGAAAGGCTAAGTTCCAACTAAAAGTGGTCTAAAATAGTTATTGTGGGTTGATTGTTGAAGCAGCCCATCAGCTTCAATTTAGTGATAACATTTTGGTGCATCTACCAAGAGCCTGCAGACACATTTTTTCGAAATTCTGTGCTCAAACAGAAATACTGATCTCTTGAAGGTGGGAAGAGATTAGATAATTCAAAGTTTGTACTTCTACCTTGGCAACTCTATTCTTGAAGAATTCAAAAATTCATAGCTTCATGGCAACACTAATGGGAAATGAGAGACTTAGATGCAGCTATAATTTCTTCAAGGCATGCATGTGTGGAATTTTCAAAAATTTATGGATTTCCAAATATTTTGCCCAAGGATACATATCTTTTAAGTATTGGCCCTAAGTTTGATGGGGAAGATTTAAGCTTGAATTTAGAGCATGTATCAAAGTTTCATGACTTTATTGAGCTCCTTAGAGTCAAACAAGAAGATGTATTCATTAGGATTTTATATGATTCATTCCAAGGAAAGTGTAAAAGTTGGGTGGAAAGGTTACCTGTTAGATCTATTACATCATTTTTAGTTTTTTGGCTTATTTTATTGGAAACATGGATGGAGAAGACAGAGTTTGTGGTAGGCTCTCTTTCCATTCAGGAATTCACAGGGTGGTGCTCTGATGTAGAATTTGGTGAGAACTTTTCTTCATCATTGTATTTTTATTTAAAATCATATAAAGGAGATTCCAAAAATAAGATCAGATTTTTAGATGAATTGGCTCGGGAGCTTGAAAAATATATTGAGGATGTTGAAGCTCAAATTCAGTCTTATCATTTTCAAGATCATATGCAGCATGTTGGAAGTTTTTTTCAGCCAAAAAAAGAAGATTAGCTATTGTATTTTGACATCAAGATGAAGAAATGTTTTGTTTTGAAAAACAGATCTCATGACACACAACTGAAAGTATATGATGATATGGAAAATAAGTGTGAATTTTTCAGCTATGAGGATCGCTTTGCTCAAAATTTTGAAAATATTCATCAAGAAGATCATATCTTTATTGATCCTGTAGCAGACTATATGGAGAATTTTTTCAACCTGAGTTTTCAGCCATGTCTTCACAATGAGAAATATATACATTATCAATTGTCATTATATATTCCAGTTTCTATTTTTTTGGTGCATAGTCAAGCGGTCCTTTTATTTCAACAACTACTTGATTGGCTTCACTGGCATTTTTGTGTCATCTGGAGGATATGGTTGCACATAAGAAGAACAAAAAGGGATATTCAATGGTAATTTATGAGCCTATTGACCTTAAATTGGTCATGAAGGATCCAAGCTTTGCAAAGGCCTTCACCAATGCTGGTTGCATGTGTTTCTGCTAGAAGATACAAGGGGATTGTTGTGTTTTCTGACTGTTTAAGAAGCCAACTTAAAGAGTAGTTTCTAGGTAAAAGGAGATGATTTATAAAAAACTGAGAGAGGTTATTTTAAAAAAAGGATCAAAGAGAATTAACCTCTTTCAATTTTCTCAAAAGTGTTACAAATTGGGATATTAGAAGATATCTTTGAGCTCTACTTTCAGAGTGTGTTTTCTCCCTGTTTTAGACATGTTTTGCAAATGAAAATTCCAGAAATCTAGAGATGGTTTTCAAAACACCAAGAGAGGTGATTCTTCCTAAAGATATTAGTTACAAAAACCTCCTCCCATTTTGTAACAACTATCAAGTATTGGGAGATAGGAGCTCATTAATGACCCCTAGTTTTCAGAAAAAAACAAGTCCATTTTTATTGGTAGATGAAACTGTTGAAGGTGAAACTGCTGCTTATTGAGAAGGGTAAGATGTATTTTGAACCAAGTTTTCCTTAGCATGCTTCATCTCATCATATCACACAGGCATGAAAATATTTTGGAGGTGGAAATTGAAAATTTCAAAATCTGCAGTTCATCAAGCATGTTCGTAGTGTACTCCAGGCTTAAAGCTGAGTTTTCGCTACGAACTCCTTGAAGATTAATTTTTGCTATAAATTCCGAATTTTGTCATTAATGGGGTAAGTAAAAGCATGTATTTAAATTTTTTGACTTGGTAGACACCCTCAAATGAGCAGATAAGTCAAATAGGTTGCATAAAATTTCAAATGAAGAGTGCTACAAACTTTCACTACGAACTTGCCTAAAGTCCTATGTTTTTGCAGCAGAGGATAATTTCAATGTTTTTCAAGCATTAAAGGCATTTTTGAAGCACATTAATCATCTGGATTGGTTAAATAGTATGAATGGAAACTTTGGTTAGTGAGAACATTCATCATGGGAGGTGATTGGGATGCCAACTCATCAATTTTGGACACATCATCAACTATGACAACACATCCCCAAAATCTGAGGAGTAGGCCCTTGATGTCAATTTGGTTGTTTTATTGTTTAGTTATGGGAATTTTCACCTTAGGAAAAGTGGTTTTGTTCAATAAGTGTTATCATGAATGGATCATGTAAAAGTTTTTAGTGAAATAAATAGTGTTAGAGTCCTTGTAGGTTTTGAACTCTTGAAAACATAAATATCACTAGATTCCATCCTTGTAATCTGTTTCCTATTTGGATAAGGTGTCTTTGGGAGTATTCAAAGGTCTAGCTAGCTGGTAGACTACATGTAAAGATATCTAATTTTATAAATAGGTAAATAGGAGGATTAAAGAGGGTGTATTGATGTCATGTTACCATCTACTTTTGTAATATTTTCAATTTAGTAATATACAGTTGCAGAAGACTTATATCATACCTGAGATTCATTATGTGTTCTCACATGTGTTTGTTTTACCTATATTTTTTATTTTATGCAGTTGCCTTTATGTATAATCACTTGGAATTTGTGTTTAATCATGCTCCAATTCCTGTATGCATATGGTTTACTATTCAAGTTGTGTTTTGATGAGAATACACACATGCATCAGCTTCCATGTTAGATGTTTTCATGTAATTGAGTTCCCTCTAACTCCATGCCCAATGGTAGCTACTTATTAACATCCTTCACCTGCATAAAAACATTCAAAATACATTCAGAGTTAGTTATCTTTGTCTCCAAACATTGTATATTGAATATCATCATACATTACCTTGAGAGAGCCCTCTCAGGTTGGAAAGGCTAAGTTCCAACTAAAAGTGTTTTGAAATAGTTACTCTAGGTTGACTGTTGAAGTAGCCCATTAGCTTCAATTTAGTGATAACAGGTGGAAACCATGTTGAGTTTGCAAGTCACTTTATTTTTTTTATGTTTTTTATTCTTTTTATTATATATGAATAATCTATATTCATCTTAACTTCGGATATATCAAATTCTTAGAGGAATCAAATATAAAGTGGTTTGGACCTCAAGATATTTGATTCCTCCCTCTCGACCCTTAGTAGATCTAAAGTTAAGATCGATTTAGGTTTATTTAATTATTAATTTTATGCTTTTAATTTTTTATTTTATTTTGACGGACTCAAAATGTTAAAGAGGACATTACAACATCTTTACCATGGGAGAATAATTCAACACTGGAGAAACTCTAGAGGCCCACAGAAAATTTGCAGGTAGAGAAAGGGTCGTGGAGTTTCAGGTTGGAGTAGGGCGTAGTTTTGACAAAGAGTGAATAGGCTTTGGATAATGTCAGGCTCTGATATCCTTATCAAAATGAAAAATAAGATTAAATGGTAACCATGAGTTTTTTATCCACATGATATATATTTTGTACAGAGATGGTCGTCATGGTAAACCCTTTGAAGACACACAACTTCTTGTCAAATATAATTTTCATATGAGATGTCAATTGCTTACTATTGGACCCACATGGAGGAGGAGTTGGTGGATTATGAACCGGAGGAGAGGGGTTTTGAAAAAAATTTGGCTAGTCCGAAGGATTTTATCCATTCACATTTCGAAGTCAACTTAGAAGGTCATCATATCGCAGTTTTTGGGCCTACCATATCTTTAGAAAGCAAAGTTAAGAATTCATAGGAAGCTATCGAGTAGTTCGAAGGCCCTAAGCTTTACTCCTACTGCGCACTATTTGGGTTCTATAGTTTTAGCTAGCTTAGGGCCTGAGGACGTTTGTTAGAGGCTGGAGAACTCTTTTTGGGGTTCTTTAGCTCTAAGTTTAATTTCCAAATCATCCCAGATATTGGAGGAATACATACAAGGTGTTACTAATTCCTTAGGTTTTTCACAAATTTTTAAACATAGTGGGGGTTCTTCACTCTCAGAAGCCTCCTTGGATTATTTTCATGTATATCCTTCATCTCAAGTTCCATTAGTATTTCCCTCCTTCAATGAACTAGTGAAGGAGAGCCTTGCCTCGGTGACGGAAGAAGGTCAAACTAACATCATGAATGGCCTTAGGGTTTTTCAGGAGAAACCCTATTGTGAGGAAGGAGTTATGATTAAAAAAGAGTCTGAGAAAGAAAGGAAGAGGAAAATCCATTGTAGTCTCAAGAATAAGAACATAGTCCTCCTTTCTCTAGTTTTGGGAGTCAATGTCACCATTCAAAAGACTGAGTAAATGTCCAGAAAATCCTTGTTGGGGCAAGTAAGGGGTTGAAAATTCAATTCCTCAACCCTAAAAGTGTGGGCGAGAAAGGAAATATTTCCTATTTTCAAATACCCTCCAAAGGTGTCTTTGTTAGCTCGAGTTTGGATTCATTTGTGCTTCAAAGATGTAGCGAACACCCAAAAGGTACAACAAATGGTTTAGAAAAATGATTCATCTCCTATCTTTTTCAATTTCTAGATGCCCCTATTCGATGCAAAGTCAGAGAGACTAGATATGGCCCCAATCTAGGCTCATCTTCGAAGTCTCCCCCCAAATATTGGGGCACCCTAATTTTCAAAGATATACATAACTCATTGGGATCTTATCTAGCCCATGAATCTGCATATTTAGAGATGGGGATTAAGACATAAACTTGTATTTTGGTTAATATGAACCTTAGAGAAGAGCTTATAGAAGGCATGGATATTTGGATTGGGGTGGCACGTATTTAGATATTGGATTATGAAGGAATACCTCTTAGATGTAGGCGGGGCCATAGGTATGGGCACCTGGCTAAAAACTATGAGCTTCCCTTTCCTGCCTAGCACCATCCATCCAGAGGCAAGGACATGTTAGGTCAGAAAAGGGTTCTAGACTGGAGGTTTTGGGTGCCAAGGAAAATCTAGATGATGAAGTTCCTCTTTTAAAAACATCCTCCAAGCTGTTGATGACAGTTGTCAGGTGGTGGTGTTTATGTTTTCAGCTTTCTAGAATCCCTACTAAAGGGGTGGATTTTCATTTACTTGGATGCTAATGGAAGGTTGGGGGGTTTAGCAGTTGGATGGAAAGCCATAAATATTTGGGTATCCAATTCGTGGGATTTGGATTATGGTTTGTCCATTGAGGATAGAAAGGGAGAAGTGGAGGGAGATATGGAGAGAGAGGTAGGGAGAAGGAAATAATGGGAGGGAAGGAGTGAGCAAGAGGGAGAGAAGGGAGAAGTAGACACTGATAATTATGCACACTATTTGTTTGCCTTTATTAGAACGAAGGTTCATCCCCGATTCATATCCATTTGAACCCACTAGCTAGGAATGAATAGATCTACTTGTATTTCGATTAATGCCTGAACCTAATAGTTACACCTTAAGACCTAGAACCTATTAGCCCTCTATACTACTTGCAGAATGAATCTCTTAGTCGGGAAGAGACACCATGTATTGGATTTAAGAGGAGCTAATATGATATGATGATTTTGTTAGCTCCCTGTAATTAGCAATATTGGCAAAGTCCAACTGCAGGGAGAACACTATTTCAACCACTTTGGTATTTTAGGATCTAGCCCTCCTAAATCCGGAGAGGGATCTCTCCAATAAGTGCAAAGATGGATTTATCTTTAAAAGCTTTTGGGTAATGATATTAGGCTAGTTATGAAGACCGGGGTTTTGTTTTGTTTTGGATGGTTGAGCATGATTATTATTTGGGTGGAAATTCCTAAATGGAAAGAGTTCCAAATGTGTGAAGTTGCGAGCAATCAGAACGAGCTTTGGCTAAAAAGATAGATATGACGCTGGTTTTTAGTCCATTGGGCTATGGAGTCATAATAGGGTTTAATTGAAACAACAAGGTTCAAGAATGGTCCATGGGGCATGTCATCTATGTCTAAGGATCTCTTTAGAGTTGATTTTATGGAATGAAATGATACAACAAGAAGGAGAAATAAACAAATGAAGAACAAAGGGCAGCCTAAGATCAGGAAAGTACTTTGAAACTATCCTGCTTTTGGCATACACTTAAGAAAGACATAAAAGTAATCTAAGATCTGGTAAGTACTTTGAAACTAGCCAGCTTTTGATGCACTTTCAATAGAAAACATATAAACACAAAGGGAAACACATATGATAATGAAGAATAGTCTAATATTAGGTAAGGACTTTGAACCTAGCCTGCTTTCAACACACTCTTAGGGAAACTTTCAGACAGTCTTTGGGGATAAAACTAAAGGACAGGGCTCACCATAACTTCCTTAGTTCATCTCTACTTAACATAAACTAAAAATAACATTCAAGAATAACAATTAGCCTAGATAGTAGGACGAGGGAACGCCAGCATTTCTAACTGCTTGAAACTGAATTAAATCATTCCTAAACAACACAATTCGGAAGAAAACATATAGATAAAGCTTATCAGTCAGAGAAGGGTACTGATATATAGTAAATACTAACTCTATGCTCAATGTTCTTTATGAGAGAAAATGGAAAAAGTGAAAACAGAAATAAAATAACAATTTACAATAAGAAATAACATCACCGTCGACATAGACCAGGATCCCATAAATCAGCTTGTATTGATGCTTCAAACCAGTTACAATCTTCAAGTCCAACGTTTCAGTTCAACAATCATCTTCACTTCTCAGCCTAACTATTCTATCACAAACAGAGCTTCAAGACCTTTGAACACTATTTATAGGTAGAAAATTTGAGCACAATTATATTTCAAAGTTCAGCAACCAACATTTTATCTTCTTCTATAGGAGTATATATAGAAGAAAAGAGGAGGTGGGATCTGATAAAAGATCTCCTGGGTCAATTAATATAGACTTTAATATTTCCCAGCCTTTGATGGGCTTGATGGAGAAGTTTACAGATGTTCTGTCTGTATTAATTATTTTACATTTAAGAATTAAGCTCGGTGAGAGCTTTTTTTGACTTTGAGGTTATGTTTCATGTTGTAATAACTCTGCAGATATTTTTTGCATTAAGTTCCTTTGGCAGAATTAATTATTCGGCTGCGCTGAGGCAAATATCTTCTTTCCTTATCATAACTCATCCTCTGTTGAATGCTTTGAGGCTACAGGTGGCTTTAGGTAGCTGAGAGGAATCAATTAGCCTCTGATGTGGCGGTGGAGGCTCTTTCTGACTGATAAATCTTTGATTTGTCTTTAATTCGGAGTAGTAGGCTTTTTATTTTTCAATCTTAGCCGTAATCCTCCAAAACTGTGAAAACAGTCTTCAATCCTTCATTTCTGCTATGGTGAAGGTCTTCAACACGGATACTCTTTTGTTTGATTTAATTCTCTGTGTCTTGTTGATGTGCAGGTTTATAAAAGGTCCATATGGCATCAATGCCCATGAATCATCGATGAAACATGAAGTTGAACCCTATGGAATGATCTTTATGTATGCACAAAGGCATGAGGGATCGTCATCCCCAGCCTTTGGTATCCTTTGATATAATGGAAAAACCATTGAAACCTACAAAAACCAACAAAAATTAATAAATCCTGCATTTTTAAGGTTTGACTGCTTCAGAGGTTGCGTATTAGGTTGCAGCCGTTGGATGAAAACATCCAACGGTGGAGATGCGCTTGCGGGGGGTCAGATAGAAGGTGGTTGGAAGAAAGGAGCATAGGATTAAATTCGATCCATGGATCTGATTTGATCGACGGTCGAGATAAGTCGGGAGAAAAATAAAGCAAAAGGGTCACTTTATAGAGAAATGGCAGAAAATGTAAAGAAATAAGGTTAAAAACCTTTGCAGGAGGAAATATGGTTAAAAAATGAATTTGGGGTTTCGGGAGGATCGTGGGCCGTCAGATGAGATTAGGCCATGAGATCAATGACTGAGATCGCATGTTGAAAAACCTTTGGTAGAGGCAGAGGGAGATAGTGAAAGGCCAGATTAGATTTGAGCCGTTGATCTACAGAGATCAACGGTGGGGAGCATACGCGACAAATCATATGAGAAATGGGGAAAGGCGGTTTTGGAGGGAAAAACAGTTGTTTTCACGTGAGAAAAAGGCAGGTAGGCAGTATTGCCTTTTTTAACGTGATATGCATCCTTACCCGACACGTGGCATCAGAAAATATCTTATATCACATGATTTTTGAAAATTAACCTCCATGCTGAAAGTTGCGCGAAACTCCGCGTTGGTCGTCAGATCTGGGCCTTCAGATTGAACGGTGGAGAGTGAGCGCGAAATTGGCAAGATGCGTGGGAAAAAGCGGGAAGGGTGGTTTCAATCTGGGCCGTTGGATCTAAAATGGATGACCGAGATTAAATTTTGAATAAAATTGGACCCACAGGAGGCAGGCCTGTCGGGTTTAATATGGGCCATTGGATGTCAATATCAACGGTGGGGAACACATCTGGGGTTTAAAATAAAAGGAATACAAAGGCAGAGAAAGGGTAAAGAAAGACCGTTGATCTGCAGAGATCAACGGCCAGGATTTGGTCAAAAACATTTATGAAGCGGGGCACACAAATTTAACCAAAGTCGGGAAATGAAATCTGGACCGTCTGATCCAGACACGTGGACGGTCCAGATTCAATCGGGGGCATGCGATCGGTGGGGGGAAGAACTTGAATGGCGCCGATGTGATTGAGCGCTAGCCGTCGATTTGTAGATCAGATCGATGGTGGGGAGTGAATCGGAGGAGCGACCAATAGGAAGGGGGAACAAATGCGCCCGATAAAATTTGTGATGCGATGTTGCGCTGATCGTTGATTGGCCTTAGATGAACGGTCGGGAATGGGTTTGATTAATGAACGACGAGACCCCTTATAATATATGAAAACCAAAAAATGTAACAAAAAACAAAGGTTTTAATGGCTCGGGCGGGTTATATATACATGAAAGGCTTGGCACCCGTCTACGGGGCCATTGGTTTATATGGAGTGTGATAGGCCCAGGGCTTATATATATAAGGGCTAATCGCATCAGAAGGTCAGGCTTTTCAATCTAACCATTTTGATTTTCTACGATGCGATTAGCGCTTTGGGACTTTAACTCTTGGTCCCGGGCGCGGGTCTATATGTATAGAAATAGATGGTGGGAGTTTATACAAATGGGGCTTAATCGCATCAGAACTTTGATGCGGGGCTTTTCAATCTACCCATTTATATTAAAAAAACATTGCTCCGGCGGGTTTAGATTGAAACTTAGGAAAGTGGTTTTATTGATTTACAAAGGGAAATATGCATCGGAGATGGGTTTTAAACAATGCTTAGCGCCGAATGCGAGCTATGTGGTTATATGAAATAATAATAAGATCAGGGGTTTATAAACAAAGGGCTTAATCACATCGAAGGTTTTAACATGGCAAATAGACTTGCGCACTCCAATTTATCCGATGCGATAAGCACCAAAGGGTTTAGCACTTGGTTCTAGCGCCTGGGCATATGGTGGGGAAGTGTTTTAGGACTTAGCCCAAGGGGGCTTAAGCCTGTAATACAAAAAATATATTTTTTATGAAATTTTTCAATGTTTTTGATGGATTTGGGGTTTTCGGCAAAGTTTAAAAGTGAGTTTTAAACTTTGTAAAGAGGATTTTATGAAGGGGAAATGGAGAAAAATGGAAAATAGGGGAATTCCATGGGGAAAAAGGGGTAAAAAAATGAAGGTTAGTTGAAGTGAAAGGAAGGGAAAAAATGGTGTTTGCAGCAGTCTTTTTTCTATGAAATCAGCAGAATTTCAGAGTTTTAAAATGGAAACAGCAATGAAGGTTAAAACAGAGGTCATGATGTCTTCATGAGTCTTCAAGAGATAACATTTTAAGCAATAAAACTATTTCTTGAAGGCTCCAAAATGTTTTGGCCACCTTTTGATATAAAATTTTTTATAAGTGGCCGACAGTGGCTCCACTTGGGGATGGTGCCTTCTTGAAGGCATCAAGAACTCCAGACTTGTATTCTCTAGGAGGCTAATCAGTGCCTTATCCATTGGGCTGCCTTTCTTTACTTGGATGATCTTCTTTTGCTCTGAAACATGTTAGCAGCCATGAAAAACCATGGATCTTCCTCAACAAGCTTTCTACCTACCCAATCCTACTGATAACATTTTTTCTTCTTTAGAGTGCACTTGGATTGGCAAACTCTTTTACAACATTTTATTCTTTTGAAAGAATAAAACTAATCTAATTCCACTCCTTATTTCTCCATGAACTTAGATTAAACAGTTGATTCCATATGCTTCTCTACCTAATCTATCAATCTGTTAGGATTAAACAGTCTAACAGATTTTATTCTCTAATTTCTAAAACAAAAATTTAAAAGCATACAAGCCAGGATTGAATAGTCTAACTTGATGCTAATCTATGGCATAAAAAACAAGCTGCACATAGATATTATTTTGCAGAAAATTAAATCAAAATGGAAGACTTAAGATCTGAAAATTCAAAGCACGACATTCATCCTTTCTACAGCTCTGTTTTTGCTTCTGTTTTGAGTTGTTCTTTCCTTGTTCTCTGGTTCAGATTTTGAGCTGATTATAACCAATTTTTCCTTTGTTTTGACTCAGAAATTTAAATATATTTGAGTCATTCATTTTTGGAAACTTAGGTTCAGATTTTGAGCATGTTTGAACCTTTAATTTCTAGCCTAATCTACCTACTAATAAGCCAAGATTAAACTATTTGGAAAATCAAATTCACTAACCTATCAGCAGTCAATTTAAAGATAATTAGTCATGATTAGGCTGTATGACTAATTAGAAGTGTGTTTTTCAGGAGTGGCATTTAAGCTTGCACACTTTCAAATTTGTTTCTCTTTTTTGGTATAGGGTTGTACCTTTATTGTTTTACAATGTGCCCTCTTTTATTTCTTCTATTGTTTTTGTATTTTTTGATTTTTCTAACTTTGAATGCAATGATGGGTGAAATATTTATAATGGAAAAAAAATGAAAAGGCTTTAAAACATGGCATGGATCAAGAAAAGTAATGTTTGAGCATCCTTCCATTGACAGGACCTCTAAACATTTCTGCTCCATTCAACTCCTGCAAGAAAAAAGCATTGTTACCAGTAGCGGAATGAATGAGGTAAGGGCCAGACCATAAGTTGTCAAATTTCCCATGCTTACCCTTGTTTTCCCTTCTTGAGTCCCACTTTAAGACTTTTTCCCCTATATTGAAATTGCTGGCCTTTGTTCTTCTATCAAAGAGCTTCTTGATGCTGTCTTGATTTTGCAATGCTTTGTTGTAAGCCTCCTCTCTGGTTTGTTGAAGATGAATAGTCCAATTTATCCTTCTAATCATATCATTATCTTCAGTTTGCAACTCTTGAATCAACTTCATAACTGGTACATCGAGGCTTGTTGGAAAGATTGCATCAGTACCATACACAAGCTAAAAAGGTGACATACCAATAGATTTCTTCAATGTCAATCTGTCAGCCCATAGTTCATGCACTAGCTTTGTGTGCCAAGACTTCTTGTTGTCCTCCAATAGTTTCTTTATTATGTTCACCAAAATCTTGTTTGAGGATTCTGCAAGTCCATTACCTTGAGGGTAATAGGCCGTGGAATGACCCAATGTTATCTGATATTTGTGACAGAATTCAACCATCTTTTTTGATCTAAATGTTGTTGCATTATCAGTGATGATCTTGGTAGGACAACCAAATCTAGAGAGAATATTAGTCTCCATGAATTTTATAATGACAGAATCATTGGCTTGCCTACAAGAGATGGCTTCTATCCATTTGGTGAAGTAGTCAGTGGTAGTGAGAATCCATTTATGTTGGGAAGATGATGGTGGGTGGATTTCTCCTATGAAGTCAAGTCCCCACTGTTGAAAAAGAGCCTCAACAGTGATTGGATGCAGAGGTAAGGGCAACAAATTTCTTTTTCCTTCAAAAATTTGGCATTTATGGCAGGCAATGATCATTTTATGTACATCAAGAAAAAGAGTAGGCCAATAGTAACCAACCCTCAGGATTTTGTTGGTTGTTGTCTTCCAGTATAGGTAGCCTCCACACTCCCCTTCATGGAATTTGTGTTTAACCTTCTCTGCATCATACTCAGGAAAACATTTAAGAAATATACCACTTGCATTTTTCCAATAAAGACATTTATCTATAATGCAATAGTTTACATCTTTTAACTTTAGAAACCTTGCTTTCGTTTTTTTCAAACTAGGAGGTGTATTCAAATTAAGCAAAACATAAAGAATATCAACATACCAAGAGGAATTCATAAAATGGTATTCAATAATGGGAGCTTAGAGTTCCTCTTATTCATCAAAAGCATTAATCATATTAATATCAAGAACTTCAAAATTAGATTCGGCCATCATCCTAGCTAGACCTTGGCCTTTGATGAGTTTAGTGGGTTTTATCTCTAAATCATATTCAAGAATAACAACAATCCACTTACCTCTCTTACCATCTGGGTCCTGTGTTAGAATGTCTTTCATAACTGAATTTGGGACGAAGGCAATGATGTGTGAGTGAAGGATGTATACTCTGAAGTCTTTCAAAGCTTTAACCAAAGCAAAAGCTTGCTTTTCCATAATTTTATACTTCAAAGGAGCATCCCTCAATGCCTTGCTAAAGAATGCAATAAGCTGCTCTTGTCCTTGTGGATTTTTTTGTAAAAGGACAGCAGCTATCGTACGTTCTAATGCAAATGAGAAAATATAAAAATCTTTTGAAAAATCAGGACTTATTAGAACCGATGTTTTAGTTAACGCTTGTTTCACCAACTTAAAGGACTTCTTTGCTTCCAAGGTCCATTTTACCCCTTGCTCCTTCTTCAACATGTTTGTAATGTTTCTAAGGAGCTCAGCCAAGTTAGGTATGAACCTTCTCAAAAAGTTAATCTTTCCAATGAAAGATTGCAACTCCTTGATGTGTCGAGGATGAGAGATTTGCAATATGGCCTCAATTCTCTTTGGATCTATCTTTATACCGTCTTCTGAAATAATGTGCACAAGAAGTTTACCTTCTTGGAGACCGAATAGTGTTTTCTTAGGGTTTAAAGATATCCCAAACTTTCTGCATTTCTCGAAAACTTTCCTCAAATGTTCTAAGTGCTCTTCATCTGTCTTTGAAAACATAGTGACATCATCAAGGTAAATAATGATGACGTAGCCTAATTATTCAGAGAATTCTGTGTCCATGGCTCTCTGAAAAGTTGCTCCAGCATTCATTAGACCAAAGGAAATTTTCAAATACATAAAAGTGCCCCAAGGTGTGGTAAACGTTGTCTTTAGTTGATCATCAGGGTGGACTAAAATCTGATTGTACCCTGAATAGCCATCAAGCAAAGAAATTATTTTTAAACCAACTACCCTTTGTAATATGTGGTCCATCTTGGGCAAAGGGTAGTTGTCCTTGAGTGAAGCTTTGTTTAAATCTCTAAAGTCTATGCAAAGCCTAATCTCCCCTGTTTTCTTCCTAACTGACACCAGATTAGATACCCACTCAGAATATCTAATGGGGACAACAATACCAGCTTCATACATTTTCTTAATCTCCTTCTCAACCAAAAGTAACTGAATAGGGTTTATTTTGTGCAGCTTCTATTTGAATGGCTTTTGGTTTTCCTTGAGAGGGATTTTGTGCTGAATTATTTCAGTGTCATAGGATTTTAGATCTTCATAACTCCACGCAAAAAAATCATAAAATTCTTTAAACAAATATATGTATTTGAGTTTAATGTGAGATGGTAAAGTCTTAGACAGTTTAATCATTTTCAGTTTAAGTTCACTACCTACATTACACTCTTCAACTTCAGTCTCTATAGGCTCCAGTTTTGGCTTCTTGGCCACATTGTTAAAATCAAACAACTCTTCTAAAGGGGCCAGACCCTTGGGAAAACTTTCATCCTTAGAATGCAGAGTTTCTAAGTCCTCTATTTCTACCCCTGCAATCATTTCTGTTTTGTTTTTAGGTTTGCTTAACAATAGATTTATATCGGCAAGCTCAGGAGATAGTTCCTCTTCACCAAGAAAATTTTCTCCACTATTGTAGTCTGTTTCATAATCTGAATCCGAACTGTGTAGTTCAAATTCATTTATGAATTGCATGAAGTTTTATATTTGTTTGTCTCCGTCAAGCACTTGCCAATAATTTTCGTTATCCGGAACGGCTGGTTTGAATTTAATCTGAGTTGTGCATTCTTTAGTTTTGTATGGTGTTAATCATGTTCTAGCAGCAAAAGCTAAGCTGTGGGCCGCAATGTTTATTTTTCTTGGGACAAAAATCAATTGGGACTCCATGAAAGTTTTTAAAAGATCCATGACATCGTTTCGATAGGCCCTAAGTCTAGGGTGATTTGCGTTGTATTCCCCATTGACCTGCCTAATGATTAATTCCGAATCCCCATGCAATTTAATTCTCTTGGCTCCTAATTTTTTCAATAGATGTAAGCCTAAAAGAAGGGACTCATATTCTACTATGTTATTCGAACATTGGAAGTTTAATCTACAGGAAATTCTCTCTGTGTGGTTTTTTTCAATGTTATGAATCCAGACATCTGCACCAGCATTGCTTCTAGTGCACGACTCATCAAAGTATATACTCCATAGAGGACTAGCTTCAGGTTCATCTTGGCTACTGTCCTCTTCAACCACAGTGCTTTCGGATTGTTGTTGTGTATCAGCACTTGGTTGAATTTGTTTTAATTTCTCAGAATTTTTATTGCATTGAGGAATGTTTTGTTGACTCTCAAGGTTAAAAAGAGATGGACGCATGACTTGTAGTTCAAGACCTGTATTTGGTTTGCTAAAGTTTTCAAATGCAGCAAACTATTTTGACACTTCTGGGGTGTTTACCTCCTCCTCTCTATCGGCCCTTAATTCAGTTAAAGTGACTTTTTCACTAAGTGTTTCATCGTTAAACAGGATAAAAGAATCAAGGCCTGTATTTACAGAATACAGAGGAGAGTTTTGAGGTATGTCCTAAATAGTAACCATGTATTGCATATGGGACTCCCTGTAAAGTCTTCTTGATTGATTAAACACAGGGATGGTTGCATATGTCATGTCCATCTGCATAGAAGCTTGTAACTTAGCCCCCTAAGACCTAGATAACACCATTCCATACTTTTGGGGCACATCAGCCACAACAATATCCATAACCAAACATTTGGTTGGAATCTAGGCTAAGTTAATGTAGAGGTCTTTGATTAATCCTAGACATTTCACTCTACTTGAGTCAAAGGAGTAAAGTTTTTTATAAGGTCTAGTAATTTCTAGACCCAGGCTCTCCATTACAGCTTTTGGCATTAAATTATGAAAATCCCCTGAGTCATGCATAACGTTGTGCAAAATCTTGTCATGAACGTTCAAACTTATATAAAAGGGAGGAACAGGTCCCTCTTGATATATACCTTCAATCTTTGGACCAAAAATAAGATCTAGTTGGTAATCATTAAGATTGACTGTTTCATTATTATCCTCTATGTTTAAAGCCTTCAAAATTTGGGTTCTATATACATTTTGGGCAACTAGTTCAGAGAGAGGAATAGAGATTTTAATTTTGGAAATTTCCTGCTCTAAACTGAAAGAAATTTGACTCTTTGAAGTGCTTGTCTTGGCCTTATTAACTGCCATTCTATCAGCAAAATCTGTTTGCTGATTTGTTCTATTTACATTTGACACAATCGTTTTAGCAGGAGTACTAGCTGAAGTGTTAGTAATGCTAAAGTCTGCACTTTGCTTTGCATTGTTTTGAGTGATTTTCTCTTTACCTTTATTAGAATTTCTAGCCACTGCTTTGTCCTTTTGTTTTACAATTTTGGGTTTATTTACAGTGCTGTTTTGTGAATATTTTTCAGAGGTTTTGGTGTTGGGAGTTTGTTGATTGGTTTTACTTCAAAGGTCATATTACCTTTGAGATTCAATGATGACATTCTCCATGTCTTGATAATAATTGTCATCATTATCTCTTTTGTCATCGTAAGGTGTGTATAGACCTTGTTTTCTATCATAATGAACCTCAAAGTCATCATTATCTACTCCCAGCATGTTGATATCATCTTCCTCTATTTTCTCATCTGTGTCTTCAACCTCACTCACATAGTTTTGATGAAAGGGAGGAGTGATCTGTTGATCATCTTCCCTCAGTCTGTTTTGAGGCTAGTTTCTTCTAAAATTCTGATTCTGGTTTTGGTTTCTATTTTGAGGAGCTGTTTGGTTTTGACTTGCTTGTGCTTTCTCAAGGATGCTCATTTTCTTCATCATCTCCTCCATCATTCTTTCCATTTTTGAGCTGGAAGTGGAAGGTGTTGATTCCTCTCTAAAGGATGCTCTCTTCTCATTTTTCATTCTTGCTCTTTTCTCCATTAAGTTAACTTCCATAGCAAGAGCCCCTTTTTTCATATCTTCAAGGGTTAAAGGATCTCTTTCTCTCAACTGATAAGCCATCTCGGGGTCAAACCCTTCAGGAAACTTGTTTAATGTTGAGCCTTGTGGAGGTTTTAGATCCGGGGGAAGTGCATTATACACACTATTAAATCTAGTGCAGTAAGCTTATACACTTTCCCCAGTGTTTCTGTGGAGATTTTTGTAATCAGAAAGTATTTGAAGAGGGTTTTTCTTTACTTCCCATTTGTTTAAGAATTTCTGATGGAAGCCTTGGAGATCATTCATACTATGGGGGGCTAAGCCTTTAAACCATTTTCTTACTTCTCCCCCTAAACTCTAAGCAAATAGTCTAAGTTTGACAGAATCATCATCAATTTCATTTCTTTCAAAGTAGTCATTCATTTTATCCACATGTTGTGATGGAGTTGTAGCATTACTAGCATCATAGAATGGAATTTCTGACTGATAGTCCTGCAGAAGATTGACTAGGGGAACAGGAAGGACTAAGGGAGCATACCATGCTGCCATGATATGTGGTGGGGGTGGATTTACAAGAGGTGGATTAACAAGAGGGAAAGTGGGATGAAGTGGAGTGGTTTGGACAATGGATGTAAGATGAACAGTTGTGGATGAACCAGGAATAGATTGTTGAGTTGATATTGGATGAGAGACACCTAAATTGTGAAGGAAATGTAAATCAGGTGGTGTTTTTTCTCTACTACCAGGACGTTCACTTGTTTCTGGTGATGAAAGTGAAGACTCAGAGTCTATCTGAATTATATCATCAAGTGACCTAGTTCTAAATGGATTTAATAAGTTGACTTGTGATTGTTGTAGAGCTGAAATATTTTCAGGAACTGAATTATCTCTCTTGGGTGATCTAAAACTAGTTGAAAATTCAATCTTAGGAGACTTCCTAAGTATACTTTTCGGGTTATCAACTATCTCAGGTGGGTTTGGATCAGGGTAAGCTCTAGTATGGATCTTTCTAGGAACCACTATGCTGTGTTTTTCAGACCCTACTGAACAAGAAAATTTCAACCAGATATGACAATCTTTAAAAGGTTAACTGATCTTTCAAACAAGAAAATTTTAATCCTAAAATCCTCTTACTAAGTTTAAATGATGATATGATGATAACGGTTCTTCTCAGTGGAGTCTTAAGGTCTATTTAGGATTGTGGAGTCTCCAAGTGGAAGTTTTTAGCTCCTTTGGAGGTAAAAGGTTTTATGGTCCACCACCATGTTTATTGAATACCAATCTAAAATATTTTTGGGTTTTACTGAGTTATTTTTTAGTCCTATTGGTTCTTAAGAGTGTCCTAAATCTGTTTCAAAACTTAGCTATGGTTATGACACAAAGACAGTCTACTCTTATGGCTAAGCTAGCTGATCCTTCAAGGTTTGATAAGGTCTTATGAGAATCCTAGGGTTTGCCTAGTTTGTCACTGATTCAAACAAGTTTTATCATGATTACCGTTACTTGGTAGTGCTTGAAAGGACTGCTTTTACTCACTGCATAATGTTCTTGAATAAAGGGTTTCCTGAGGTCTTAAAGGTACCTAGACTAAAAAACACTCAAAAGTTCCCCAGTATGTGTCGCCAGAAGATGTTAGCTCCTTGTAATTAGAAATATTGGCAAAGTCCAACTGCAGGGAGAACACTATTTCAACCACTTTGGGATTTTAGGATCTAGCCCTCCTGAATCCGGAGAGGGATCTCTCCAATAAGTGCAAAGATGGATTTATCTTTAAAAGCTTTTGGGTAATGATATTAGGCTAGTTATGAAGACCGGGGTTTTGTTTTGTTTTGGATGGTTGAGCATGGTTATTATTTGGGTGGAAAGTCCTAAATGGAAAGAGTTCCAAATGTGTGAAGTTGCGAGCAATCAGAACGAGCTTTGGCTAAAAAGACAGATATGACGCTGGTTTTTAGTCCATTGGGCTATGGAGTCATAATAGGGTTTAATTGAAACAACAAGGTTCAAGAATGGTTCATGGGGCATGTCATCTATGTCCTAGGATCTCTTTAGAGTTGATTTTATGGAATGAAATGATACAAGAAGAAGGAGAAATAAACAAATGAAGAACAAAGGGCAGCCTAAGATCAGGAAAGTACTTTGAAACTATCCTGCTTTTGGCATACACTTAAGAAAGACATAAAAGTAATCTAAGATCTGGTAAGCACTTTGAAACTAGCCAGCTTTTGATGCACTTTCAATAGAAAACATATAAACACGAAGGGAAACACATATGATAATGAAGAATAGTCTAATATTAGGTAAGGACTTTGAACCTAGCCTGCTTTCAACACACTCTTAGGGAAACTTTCAGACAGTCTTTGGGGATAAAACTAAAGGACAGGGCTCACCATAACTTCCTTAGTTCATCTCTACTTAACATAAACTGAAAATAACATTCAAGAATAACAATTAGCCTAGATAGTAGGACGAGGGAATGCCAGCATTTCTAATTGCTTGAAACTGAATTAAATCATTCCTAAACAATACAATTCAGAAGAAAACATATAGATAAAGCTTATCAGTCAGAGAAGGGTACTGATATACAGTAAATCCTAACTCTATGCTCGTTGTTCTTTATGAGAGAAAATGGAAAAAGTGAAAACAGAAATAAAATAACAATTTACAATAAGAAATAACATCACCGTCGACATAGACCAGGATCCCATAAATCAGCTTGTATTGATGCTTCAAACCAGTTACAATCTTCAAGTCCAACGTTTCAGTTCAACAATCATCTTCACTTCTCAGCCTAACTATTCTATCACAAACAGAGCTTCAAGACCTTTGAACACTATTTATAGGTAGAAAATTTGAGCACAAGTATATTTCAAAGTTCAGCAACCAACATTTTATCTTCTTCTACAGGAGTATTTATAGAAGAAAAGAGGAGGTGGGATCTGATAAAAGATGTCCTGGGTCAATTAATATAGACTTTAATACTTCCCAGCCTTTGATGGGCTTGATGGAGAAGTTTACAGATGTTCTGTCTGTATTAATTATTTTACATTTAAGAATTAAGCTCGGTGAGAGCTTTTGTTGACTTTAAGGGAGTTTCATGTTGTAATAACTCTGCAGATATTTTTTGCATTAAGTTCCTTTGGCAAAATTAATTATTCGGCTGTGCTGAGGAAAATCTCTTCTTTCTTGATCATAACTCAACTTCTGTTGAATGCTTTGAGGCTACAGGTGGCTTTAGGTAGCTGAGAGGAATCAATTAGCCTCTGATGTGGCGGTGAAGGCTCTTTCTGACTGATAAATCTTTGATTTGTCTTTAATTTTGTTTTAATTCGGAGGATTAGGCTTTTGATTTTTTGAACTTAGCCGTAATCCTCCAAAAATGCGAAAACAATGTTCAATCCTTCATTTATGTTGTGGTGAAGGTCTTCAACACGGATACTCTTTTGTTTGATTTAATTCTCTGTGTCTTGTTGATGTGCAGGTTTATAAAAGGTCCATATGGCATCAATTTCCATGAAGCATCGACGAAACGTGAAGTTGAACCCTATGGAATAATCTTTCTGTATGCACAAAGGCATGAGGGATCGTCATCCCCAGCCTTTGGTTTCCTTTGATATAATGGAAAAAACATTGAAACCTACAAAAACTAACAAAAAATAATAAATCCTGCGTTTTTAAGGTTTGACTGCTTCTGAGGTTTCGTATTAGGTTGCAGTCGTTGGATGAAAACATCCAACAGTGGAGATGTGCTTGCGAGGGGTCAGATAGAAGGTGGTTGGAAGAAAGGAGCATAGGATTAAATCTGATCCATGGATCTGATTCGATCGACGATCGAGATAAGTCAGGAGAAAAATAAAGCAAAAGGGTCACTTTATAGAGAAATGGCAGAAAATGTAAAGAAATAAGGTTAAAAACCTTTGCGGGAGGAAATATGGTTAAAAATTGAATTTGGGGTTTCGGGAGGATCATGGGCCATCGGATGAGATCAGGCCATGAGATTAATGGCTGAGATCGCACGTTGAAAAACATTTGGTAGAGGTGGAGGGCGATAGTGAAAGGCCAGATTAGATTTGAGCCATTGATCTGCAGAGATCAACGGTGGGGAACATACGCAACAAATCATATGAGAAGTGGGGAAAGGTAGTTTCGGAGGGAAAAAGAGTTGTTTTCGTGTGAGAAAAAGGTGGGTAGGCGGTATTGCCTTTTCGAATGCGATATGCATCCTCGCCCAACACATGGCATCAGAAAACAACTTATATCAAGTGATTTTTTAAAATTAACCTTCGTGCTGAAAGTTGCGCGAAACTCCACATTGGCCATCAGATCTGGGCCCTTAGATTGAAAGGTGGAGAGTGAGCGCGAAATTGGCAAGATGCGTGGGAAAAGGTGGGAAGGGTGGTTTCAATTTGGGCCATTGGATCTAAGATGGACAACTGAGATTAAATTTTGAAGAAAACTGGACCCACAGGAGGTAGGCCTGTTGGGTTTAATATGGGCCGTTGGATGTCAGTATCAATGGCGGAGATCACATCTGGGGTTTAAAATAAAAATAATACAAAGGTAGAGAAAGGGTAAAGAAAGACCGTTGATCTGCAGAGATCAACAGCCAGGATTTGTTAAAAAACATTTATGAAGCGGGGCGCACAAATTTAACCAAAGTCAGGAAATGCAATTTGGACCGTCCGATCCGGACACGTGGATGGTCCAGATTCAATCGGGGGCATGCGCTCGGTGGGGGGAAGAACTTTAATGGCGTCGATTCGATTGAGCGCTGGCCGTCGAGTTGTAGATCAGATCGACGACGGGGAGTGAATCAGAGGAGCGACCAATCGGAAGGGGGGAAAAAATGCGCCCGATAAAATTCGTGATGTGATGTTGCGCTGATCGTTGATCGGCTTTAGATAAACGGTCGGAAATTGGTTTGATTAATGAACGACGGGACCCCTTATAATATATGAAAACCAAAAAATGTAATGAAAAACAAAGGTTTTAATGGCTCGGGCTGGATATATATACACGAAAGGCTTAGCACCTGTCTGCAGGGCCATTGGTTTATATGGAGTGTGATAGGCCCAGCGCTTATATATATAAGGGCCAATCGCATCGGAAGGTCGGGATTTTGAATCTAACCATTTTGATTTTCTCCGATGCGATTAGCGCTTCGGGACTTTAACTCTTGGTCCTGTGCACATGTTTATATGTAGAGAAACGAAGGGTGGGAGTTTATACAAATGGGGCTTAATCACATCGAAACTTTGATGTGGGGCTTTTTAATATACCCATTTATATTAAAAAAAATTGCTTCGGCGGGTTTAGACCAAAAATTAGGAAAGTGGGTTTATTGAATTTACAAAGGAAAATATGCATCGGAGATGGCTTTTAAACAATGCTTAGCACCAAATGCGGGCTATGTGGTTATATGAAATAATAATAAGATCGGGGGTTTATAAACAAAGGGCTTAATCGCATCGGAGGTTTTAAGATGGAAAATAGACTTGCACACTCCGATTTGTCTGATGCAATAAGCGCAAAAGGGTTTAGCTCTTGGTTCTAGTGCCTGGGCATATGGTGGGGAAGTGGTTTAGGACTTAGCCCAAAGGGGCTTAAGCCTGTAATACAAAAAATATATTTTTTATGAAATTTTCAATGTTTTTGATGGATTTGGGGTTTTCGGCAAAGTTTAAAAGTGAGTTTTAAACTTTTTAAAGAGGATTTTATGAAGGGTAAATGGAGAAAAATGGAAAATAGAGGAATTACATGAGGAAAAAGGGGTAAAAAAATGAAGGTTAGTTGAATTGAAAGGAATGGAAAAAATGGTGTTTGCAGCAGTCTTTTTTCTATGAAATCAGCAGAATTTCAGAGTTTTAAAATGGAAACAGCAATGAAGGTTAAAATAGAGGTCGTGATGTCTTCATGAGTCTTCAAGAGATAACATTTTAAGAAATAAAATTGTTTCTTGAAGGCTCCAAAATGTTTTGGCCACCTTTTGATATAAAAATTTTTATAGGTGGCCAACAGATTCAATTATAACTGTTGATACCTACCTACCTACCTTCCTGACTTAATGCATGCTACCCACCTTCAGACCTATCCCTTTTATCCCTAAACACTTACTTCATGAATCCTTCGTTGCTAGGAGACCCTTGACTATTTTTCTTTATAGAAAGAATGGATTACATACTTGAAATTTTATATTGGAAGAGCATTCTAAACCCCCAGGTTATGGGATTATTAATAAATGTGTACTCTATCACAAAGGGTTTCCCCTTTCCCCTTGTGGTTTCCCCCGACCTCCCCCTTAAATGCAGTTAACCCTTTCCAGACATTACCTATCTCCAAGATGATAAAAACCGTTGAGGAAAAGGAGAGAGGAAACCCTAATTTTCAGGGATGAAATGGTTATGGTAGCAAGGAATATTTTGAATGAAACATTTATTTTTCATGTTATAAAATTCCACCTATGTAAGCAAACTAAAAATGATGTTCAAATCAAGTTTTAAAAAACTAGAATCTTTAATAAATGTAAAATCATTTTATTGTTGAGAACTATATAGGCTAGGAATCAAGCTCCAACACCTTCCATTAACTAATTTTCAGTACACGCTTCATTATAGGCCTCTTTTATACTCAATTTAATATCAATTTTATGCTTAAATCCTAGGACTACCACACAAATTCCCTTATTCCATTCTTTACTAGATGCCTCTTATATATTCATAACTTATTTATCATGTAGGAACCTCTAGGACATATGAATCCAATGCATGACCCAACCCCTAGAAAAATACATTTTATGCTTCCTCGGAATGAAGGGGTCTATTATAACTCTTAAAGGAAGTTTAGATTATTGGTTGTGGCACCCAAACCTTTCTATCAAAGATATAGTTATGATGATGAGCCTTATAAACTTAGCGTAAATCCCATGGAATGCTCTATCTCCAATCCATAGCCAGTTTGATTACTCATATTTTCTTATCCTTAATACCTTGTTTAGAATGAGATAGGTTCAATCTCGTACCTAGCCTAGTCGTTAGCCTATGTGATTCTCTAAAACTATGCTACATGTCTTGATTATCGTACTCATTAAAGGTTGGTTTTGCAAGAACTACAAGAAAAAAGGGCATTGGTGAGGGGTGCCAAATGTCACCATAAGCTCATTGGTGAGGGTCAAAAGAGCCTTCATCACCAAAAACTAAACGTCACCAAAGGCGGCATCGCCGAAATTATAGGTGTTGTGGTGACATTCAAAGTATGTCACCAATAATGATTTATAATGAAGGATAGTGACCGTCTCCATTTCATTTGAGAAATAGTGATGGACAATAGCCTCCATCACCAAAAAAATGAACGTCACCAAAGGTGGCGCCACCGAAAGTATGTGTTGTGGTGACATTCAAGGTTCGTCACGAATATTGATTATAATGAGGGATATTGACCGTCACCATTTCATATGACGACAATACTTTTTTGTGATGGACCTTTCATGGCCATCACTATTGGTGAATTTATATGGCGATGTTCGTTGACCGTCACCATTTCATATTTGGTGAGGGTAAAAAAATGTCATGATAAGCTCATTGGTGACATCAAGGTCCATCACAAATAATGACTATAATGACAAACAATGACCCTCACCATTTCTTATCAACAACAATGATTTATGGTGATGGACCTTTGAGGGTCATCACTATTGATGCGTATATATAGTGGTATTCGTTGACCATCATAATTTAATATTATGGTGAGGATCAAAAAAAGTCACCATAAGCTCATTGGTGATGGTCAAAAGAGCATTCGTCACCAAAAACTAATCATCACCATTCCCTATGAATATCAGGGCACGATGGAAGAAAACCACCAACCTCCTGCTTGTAAAGCAGGTGCTCTTCCATTGAGCTAGCACTCTTTAAAGAATTAGAATTTTAAAAATTATATCTTGAAACCTTTATAGATTGTAAATTCTATAACTTTCGATAAATTAAAGTCTCGACAATATTTTACTAAACAAGAAAAACATCATCGAAGTTGTAGGTCCCTACCTAATTGTTATGGAAGTTACGAAAAGTGGATGGAGGGGAAAATAGTTAGGTATAAGAGACTCAATATGTTGAGTAAGGCTGATTTGCATGCCAAAAAGTAAAAAACAATGAGTATATATTATGCAATTATGAATAATGGAAAAGATGATGAGCCCATTCATAGGATTCATAAAGAAGAAGATGTCTTATATTTTTTAGCTTTGAAATATCAACAACAACTCTTCCAACTTGCCTGTCACTAATGATGGCCTCTTGCAACAAACCCTGTTTGAATTTGACATATTGCATTAAAATAATGAATTACTCTGAAGAAATTATTTCCAACTAAGAAATTTCTATAAACAAATATGGAAATATTCATTAAGTAGAAATATTATTCTAGCATAATATCATGTTAGACAACCTAAAGTATATTAAACATTCTTTATATACATCTATAATGTCCCCTCAAATTCAACTATCTCTTTTTGCAACATTCCTTCAAGCTCTACAGTTTGTCTCCTTGATTCAGTAACCTTAATACCATAATAAAAGGATCTAAATGTGGCGATTTTATATCCTATATCACAGAGCAAATTAAAAACCTCTCTAAACAACATTTCCACTTTATCTGCAACCTATATATTTGCATCAAAATGCACATTAGTTTGGATCTGGGGGGTCCTATGCCATATGTATGATAGGCATATAAATTAATTAGAAAACATCTACCCATATGCATAATTTGTATCATAAAGTACCTCTGTAGCGTCTTTTCTGAACCAATCTTGTTGATGTGGATCATGGAACTCTAATTTTGAAGGTGGAAAATTCAAAGCAAAACATTTATGGAGGGATATTAGAAACATGCAATAATACTTCCAAATCTCTCACAGTGAATTTGGGAAGAACATAGGTTCAATATATTAGTATAGAATAGCTATTAACTATCATACACAAGTATGGGTACTCCAGAAAAATCATGAGTTACATAAATTATGTAAGATATCACAAGGTCAAAATAAAAAAATAATAATATGAAAACTGCTTCCAAAATATAAAGGAGCCAAATTCAGTGGCATAAGAGGAGAGAACATTGTGGAAATGCTTTAGGTGTAGCTTTAAAGTTTAATTCATGATTTAGAATATTTCTTAAAGCATGGTGGCTGAAAGTGCTGGCAAAGGGTAAGTGGAGAGAGAATTTAACACTCATGGTAGATTTGATGGAAAAAAAAATCAATTTTTTTTACAAGCTCACAGAGGAAGATTTGAGGCCATAATTTGAAGAAGTTGCTACTATCTTAGATGGATAAGACAACGTAGAATTGGAAAGTGACATCACTGCTGGTGAATTTGGAGAGGGTAATGTGAATCCAAAGGGAAGATACCACGACATCCCTTATGTAGAATGAAATCTAGAAGCTTTTCTCAAGCAAAACAATATCAAATCATATGTGGCGTGTTTCAGTGGTTCTCCCATTTAAAACACATACAACTATTATGAAAAATAATTTCATGGAAAAATAAAGCAGGCTAAAAATGAGGGTCCATAATTATGGTGAATGGCCTCATCTTGGACATCTTTTTGTAGAAATGCAGTTTGATCATTGAAAAATGAGTCACTGCCTTGTGTCCAGGTCCACATTCAGATACGACTCCAGCTTGCGGTTACTCTTGTAAAGTTAAATAGTGAACTCGACAGTGAACAAGTGAATTTTAGAAAAAAGGGAGAATGGGTAGATAGAAACATATAGTTGAATTTTCTGGCATAACTGAACCAAACTCTTGTGGTTAAATCATCTCAGTATCTCTGAGAGAGTAGTAGACAAGAAATCCATTTTGAATTTCAATAAGAGTGGGGAGCTAAAAATGACACTCAATAATTTCAATAATTTATGTAAATCATGATTTTTATGGAGTACCCATAATTAGTTTTCATACACAATTATGGGTACTCCATAAAAATCATGAGTTACATAAATTATGTAAGATGTCTCAAGGCCAAAATAAAAATAAAAAATAATATGAAAATTGCTTCCAAAATATAAAGCAGCTGAATTCAGTGGCATAATAAAAGAAAACATTGTGGCAATGATCTAGGTGTAGCTTTAAATTTTACTTCATGATTTAGCATATTTATTAAAGCATGGTGCTTGAAAGGGTTGGAAAAGGGTAAGTGCGGAGAGGAGTCAACACTGCATGGTACATTTGATGAAAGAAATAAAAAAATCATTTTTTTTTACAAGCTCGCAGAGGAAGCTTTGAGGCCATAATTTGAAGAAGTTTTTGCTATCTTAGATGGAGAAGGCAACATATAATTGGAAAGAGACAGCATTGCTGGTACATTTGGAGAGGCTACTGCAGATCTAGAGGGAAGATACCATGACAACCCTGATGTAGAATGAGATATAGACGTTGTTCTCAAGAAAAACAGTCTCAAATCATATGTGATGTGTTTCAGTGGTTATCCCATTTATAACGCCTACAACTATTAAGATAAAGAATTTCATGGAAAAAAAAAACAGGCTAAAAATGAGGGTCAAGAATTATGGTGAATAGCCCTATCCTGGACATATTTTGGTAGAAATTTAGTTTGATCATTAAAAAATGAGGCATTTCCTTATGCCCAGGTTCACATTCAGCCACCAATCTAGCTTGACGTTACTCTTGTAAAGTTAAATAGTGAAATCAGCAATGGATGTTTGAAATAGGGAGAATGGTAAGATAGAAACAATATAGTTGAATTTTCTAGCAGGACTGAAGAAAACACTTGTGGTTAAATCATCTCATCATCTTTGAGGGAGTAGTAGACAAGAAATCCATTTTGAATTTCAATAAGGGTGGGGAGCTAAAAATAGCACTCAATAATTTTAATAACTTATGTAGCTCATGATTTCTCATGAGTACCCATAATTATTTTTCATTCACAATTATGGGTACTCCAGAAAAATCACGGGTTACATAAATTATGTAAGATGTCACAAGGTCAAAATAAAAAAATAATATGAAAACTGCTTCCAAAATATAAAGCAGCTGAATTTAGTGGCATAAGAAGAGATAAAATTGTGGTAATGCTTTAGGTGTAGCTTTAAAGTTTACTTCATGGTTTAGAATATTTATTAAAGCATGGTTGTTGAAAGGGTTGGCAAAGGGTAAGTGGAGAGAGGAGTCAACACTACATGGTACATTTGATGAAAGAAAAAAAAAATCAAAATTTTTTACAAGCTTACAGAGGAAGCTTTGAGACCATAATTTGAAGAATTTGTTTCTATCTTAGATCAAGAAGGCAACATATAATTGGAAAGAGACAAAAATGCTAGTACATTTGGAGAGGGTACTACAAATCTAGAGGGAAGATACCGTGGCAACCTTGATGTAGAATGAGATCTAGACGCTTTTAACAAGCAAAATAGTCTCAAATAATATGTGGTGTGTTTCAGTGGTTCTCCCATTTATAGAACCTACAACTATTATGATAAAGAAGTTCATGGAAAAATAAAGCAAGATAAAAATTAGGGTCGAGAATTATGATGAATGGCCTCGTCCTCGACATATTTTGGTAGAAATTCAATTTGATCATTGAAAAATGAGTCACTGCCTTATGTCCAAGTCCACATTCAGACACCACTCAAGCTTGAGGTTACTCTTGTGAAGTTAAATAGTGAACAAGTGAATGTTAGAAAAAGGGGAGAATGGTTAGATAGAAACACTATAGTTGAATTTTCTGGCAAGACTGAAGAAAACTCTTGTGGTTAAATCACCTCAACATCTTTGAGGGAGTAGTAGACAAGAAATCCATTTTGAATTTCAATAAGAGTGGGGAGCGAAACAATGACATCGTTAGTGAGGGACTGGTAGATGATGGCGAGGCTGATGATATTCATTCCAGCACTGTTTTCACACAAAGACAAAATTTATGAGGATGAGTTTCTTCGTCTGAAAAAGGCTCGACCTTATCCTACAACACTTGAATTAAATTTGAGGAAGCGAAATAAGTATTTTATGCTCCTAGATAGTTGCAAGGGAAGCATTTCAGTTTTGGAGAGATATTCATAGGCTGGAAGTTTTTATGATGGTCATTTTCAAACATGTGCACTCAGAAGTTATCTCACTTTTGAAGTATGATGGAAATTGTGCTGGGTTGAACACCCATCAATGTGGGGTGTGACAAAGATCTCTGGACCCTATTCTTGGATAGAGAATTGAGAATTCTAGCACTATGTTATCATGTAGAGAAAAAAGTTTTGAGAACGAGTTTCTTCCTATGAAAAAGGCTCAACCTTATTCTACAACACTTGAATTAAATTTGAGGCAGTAGAACCAGTAATATATGCTCCTAGATAGTTTCAAGGGAAGAATTTCAGTTTTGGAGAGATATTCATGGGTTGGAAGTCTTTATGATGGCCATTTGCAAAAAAAATCACTCAAAAGTTATCTTAGTCTTGAAGTATGATGTAATTTGTGTTAGGTTGCACAACAATCAATGTGGGGTGTGACAAGGATCTATGGACCCTATTCGTGCATAGGGAATTGAGAATCTATTTGAATTGAGGATTCTAGCACTATGTGCACTCAGAAGTTTTCTTAGTTTTGAAGTATGATGAAATTTGTGCTGGGTTGCATACCCATCAATGTGGGTTGTGACAAAGATATTTGGACCTTGTTCGTGCACAGGGAATTGAGGATGTCCTTGAATTGAGGATGCCAACACGATGTTTTCACGTAGAGACAAAAGTTTTGAGGATGAGTATCTTCTTTTGAAAAATACTTGACCTTATCCTACAACACTTATATTAAATTTGAGCCAGTATAACCAGTACTGTATGCTCCCAGATAGTTGCAAGGGAAGAATTTCAATTTTGGAGAGATATTCATGGGCTGGAAGTATTTATGATGGCCATTTGCAAAAATGTGCACTCAGAAGTTATCTCAGATTTGATGTATGATGGAAATTTTTCTAGGTTGTACACCCATCAATGTGGGGTGTGAAAAAGATCTATGGACCCTATTCATGCATAGGGAATTGAGGATTCCAACAAAAATGTGCACTCAGAAGTTATCTTAGTTTTGAAGTACGATGGAATTTGCGCTGGGTTGCACACCCATCAATGTGGGGTGTGACAAAGATTTAGGGACCCTGTTCATGCAGAGGGAATTGAGGATGTCCTTGAATTGAGGATTCCAACACCATGTTTTCACGCAGAGACAAAAAGTTATGAGGATTATTATCTTCCTATGACAAAGACTCAACCTTATCCTACAACACTTGAATTAAATTTGAGGAAGTATAACCAGTACTGTATGCTCTCAGATGGTTGCAATGGAACAATTTCATCTTTGGAGAGATATTCATGAACTGGAAGTCTTTATGATGGCCATTTGAAAAAATGTGCACTCAGAAGTTATCTCCGTTTTGAAGTATGATTTAATTTGTGCTGGGTTTCACACCCATTAATGTGTGGTGTGAAAACGATCTTTGGACCTTGTTTGTGCATAGGGAATTGAGGATGTCCTGGAATTGAGGATTCCAACACTATGTTTTCATGCAGAAACAAAAGTTATGAGGATGAATTTCTTCTTATGACAAAGGCTCAACCTTATCCTACAACACTTGAATTAAATTTGAGGTAGTAGAACTAGTAATGTATGCTCCCAGATAGTTGCAAGGGAAGAATTTTAGTTCTGAAGAGATATTCATGGGCTGGCTAGAAGTCTTTATGATGACCATTTGCAAAAATGTGCACTCATCAGGGATTCTACTCATAAGCACTTGGTTGCTTATATCTCTGAGTTGGGAACATCTAAGGAGATGTATGATAAGTTGGTTGGCATGTTCAGGGCTAGCAATGCTAATCAAATTCTCTTTTTGAAGAACAAGTTGAAGAACATCAATATGGACAAGGGAGAGTCCATCCAATCATATTTCATGAGGCTCACTAAAATCAAGAATGATCTCTTAGCTATTGGAGAGGTCATAGCTGACCGAGAGCTCACTCTTATTTCTCTTGGTGGACTTCCCTGGCCATGGTATGCATTTAATACCATTATTCTCAATAATAGTATAATTACCGATTTTGATGAATTGTTGACGCACACAAGAGGAGACAAGGATGATTGAGGGAGACCACTCCTCAAATGGGAATGGAAGTGACCCTACTGCCTTCAAAACTCATACAAAGCAGAAGAAAAAGGTTGGACTAAGAAATCAAATTCATGGAAGAGTGGCTCCCAAAGGAAGAAAGGGAAGATGTTACAATTGTAACAAGTTTGGTCACTATGCAAGAGAATTCCCCAATAAAAGGGACTCTCCCCGATATTATGACTACAACAACAATAACAACTTCATAGGGAATGGAAATCAAAGGAATAAGAGATTCAAAGGAAAGAGGAAGGCTCCCTCTAATGGAAATGGAAATGGAAATGGTCAACGTTTCAAGAGGTCAAGGAACTCTCAGTACGATGAATACAATGTTGTGCACTATCAACACAATCTTCTCCTTACCTTACATCGCATTAAATTTTGACTATTGTTTCCCCCCACCTATGAAAATCGACTTCATCAACATCTTCTTCATTTCTTCACCCCACCCACAACTTCTCTAAATCTAGTTTAAGTAAGATTATAGATAAATGTTGTGTGCAGATTTACTAATGTCTTACATTTCAAGTGGTCTCACCACCCATCATCAGGGACACATATTCTTTGGGAAGCTATCAAATATTTCTTCCTTCATAACCTTCATTCATGGTGACTCACATGCCCCCTGAGCTCCAGAACTATTAACAATTCGTATTTTGATAATGATTGTAAAGCTATATATAGAAGGCTCAAATATGATCTAGACCTTCATCCCAAGATAGCCACAACCATCCATAAGGAGTATAATTGACCTTACATAGAAGAAACATAGGTTCTTGAATTTTCAAGAGGAGAGAGCTCCTTCCCCTCCTTCACGGACCTCCCAATCCATTTTGGCACATACACCTCCCTCAAAATAAATTACTATCAATCGACATTGAACCCTACACTTGGTGGCCACACACCTCCTTCCTCTACAATAATCCTAGCCACATTCCCACTTAGGTATCCTCTACCCCTTCCTCTTGTCTCATCTCCATTTGATGCACATAATGTATAGTAATCATATTTGAATCACTACTTATGCAAGGTCATAGTGATTTTGTGATAATCATGTCTCTTAGACACTCATGCACTATGCATCGAGAAGCATTTGTATATAAAAGAAAAATACTGAGAAGATATTATCAAAAACATTTAATAAGATTTGAACGTAAATTTATCACAATCAACTATGACAAATTTCAAGAGTCTATCCTCCTAACCACCTTTGTCGATATAATTCCTTGTTAAGCACAATAGAAAATCAAATTTTTAATCAAAGTTCTATATTTTGGATCAAGGATACAACATCTTGCTTACTCAAGTAAGGCTCTAATCTTATTTTGAGGGTGAAGAAATGCAGAAAAGAGAGACTTGTTATAAAACTCCACATACAATATTATAACTATTATAATACATTAAATAATTAATATTTCTAATATGAAATATCAAAACCCTAATGTCAAAACCACATAATAAAGGGCACATCCAAGCTTGGAAGGAGTGAGAGAGTGTTTGAGAGTGAGATTTTCAACAACATAATTTTCCCAAATCCCCAAGACTCTATGTGTGTGTGTAGAAAGAGAGAGAGAGAGAGAAATTATATTTCATTTATATTCATAAAAGATCTAGAATGACAAATTGGTTGTATAATATATGAAAACCTACATATTTGTACATCAATAAAGATAGAAATGGCATCCATAGTACATTAACGATTAATCATTAAAGCATAAACCTTATAGAAACTACATTCTATCAAATACAAGCAAACATACAAATTTTTAAGCCAAATAATAGAAGCTAGACCATAGCTACAATGTGCAAGAGATTAATAGTGCATATGTGGAAGATAATTCAAATGGAAACAAAAATGAGTTGTAAGTGTCAGCCTAACAGAAAAAATGAGAAATATCAATGAGAGGATGATAAAGTATCAAGAAGAGCATAGCCATGTGAACAAATAATTGTTGTAGAGTTAGCTAGCAGAGATGCAAATGTCACTCAAGTGGAAAAATAATTGGTATGGAAGTAAATATTCCAAAAGAATAGCTAGAGGATCTAAAAAATCTTCTAATTCAACCTTCTCAAATTCATAAAAATGATCTTATAACATATGTAAGAGAAAAACATCCCAATGATATAGTATTCAAAGAAAGATTAAGGGAACCAAATCACTTAGGCTCAATGGTGAAAATAAATTCTCTATGTAAAGACTCAATCTTAATTTGTGAAGGTATAGTGGTCAGGTCTTTTTCAATGTCTAACAGTAGAGTGATTTTCCAGAAAAACCACCAAGTGTTGAAGTTGTTTGTCCAAATGAAACATAAATCAGATTCCAACGTTTTGCAAATCAAAGTAGAGTGTGGAGCAACCCCTCCCACCCCAACCCTACCACCAAAAAAGCACATAGAAATAAGAAAATTTTAAACAGTTAAAAAAGACATTATCTTTTATAAAGGGGATTCTTCTTTTTCTCTGATTAGAATGAATATGGAATGGAGTTATGGGCTAGAAAAAGGTTGGACACCTTAAGAAGGTGGAGTCCTATGTGTGGAAATCTTCACTTGGAAGTAGTTGTAGGAAAAGGAGACAGAGTCTGTGGAGGAAGAAAAGCATGTTCAGTTAAGGCAACATTCCCTCGAGCCTCCTAATAAAACCCTCATCTCATCCCTTGAGATCAATGGCTAAGATCTTGGCCAGTAAAATTATTTATCTTCATAACTTTAGACTATGATTCATTAAGTCAACAAAAGAATACAACACACCGAATGTGCTTTTCCTAAGTTAAAACTTTGGAAGGAGTTTATTAATTACTTACTCCACTTAAATAAGAATTTACAAGGCTGATTAATATTCTTCACAAGCTAAGCCACCAAGCTATTGAAGAATACCTCTGGAGCTACCATAGCTCAACAAATTAAAGAATATTATTTTGCAAAGGTAAAGTGGTTAAGACTTTTTTAGTGTTGAACAATAGAGTGATTTTCTAGAAGAATCACCAAGCGTTGAAGATGTTTATCCAAGTGAAGCTTATATCAAGAGTCCATTATTTTTCTAATCAAAGACAGCGCTAAAACCCCTCAAAATGTAGAAGAAAATCAAAACAATATGAAAGTAAAATCCAATATGAAAATAAAATATTTTATGAGAAGTGGATTCATTTATTTTTTGTGGTGAGAAAAAATTGAGGTAGAGAGTTGAGCTGAAAAAAAGGTAGACACCTTGAGAAGGTGAAAAGTGTGTAGCAAGCTTCAGTTCAAAGTAGTTGTAAGTGAAAGAGATAAATTTTGTGAAGGAAACAAAGTATTGTGAGGGAAGAAGGCGAAATCCAATAACTTAACGATTGTGTAGAGTACCCATTCAAGGCAAGATAAAGTTAAAAAAAAAAAAAACCAAGTCCTCAATCTAATTCCTGTTAGAAGCGAAATCCAAGTCCTCAATCTAATACTTGTTAGCAGCGAACTAAAAAGACCCATTAGGTTACAATGTGCAAGAAAGCAATAGTGCACATGTGGAAGAACATTCTGATGGAAACAATGATTTAATACACATCTACAGAGGTCATGAAAAGTATAGAGAGCATGAGATAGACAATAATTCCATTAATACTTTGATTTGGTCAATATATGCATATATATAGTTACCCAATATTCACAAGAGAGTTTGACCATACCCTTCTTTACCGCGTACACATTTTACCACCAGCAATACCCAAGGCACAGGATACATTTTGCGCCTAGCTATATCATAAAATTTAACCCAAGACGCCAGATGGGAAAAGGTTTTTCAATCATTTTATGAAGATTCTTAGAAATCATGTATAAAAAAAAATTCACTTATTTTTCCCTTTTATAAAACCTAAACAGTTCGCTCATGAAAGCTAAGAATTTGTTATATACCAACACGAGGATATGGGTCTCTAGTTTTCGTGATTGATAAAAAAATTCTGACTTGGTGATGGAGATGTAGTAGATCCAGCCACAGAACTATCAGTTCCAGTTCCAGTTGTTCTAGTCATATTTCAGATTTCTCTTATATATATGCGATAAAAGATGAAAAAAATCGTTAACACTTACATACAATGAGCAAAGTGATAGCTTTGGCTAGATCTAATTTGCAAGAAAACTAATTCCATTACTATCTCTTCTAAATTATTTAGATGTTTTAACATTTCTTGGGCTCATGAAAATTTGGTAATATTATTACATTGCAAGATTTTTCAGGAGGTTTGCAAGTGTATTAATTTGAACTTCAATATAACTATAATATGGAAATGACAAACGACCAACCTAGCTTATTATTTGTTACTCGAGAGGGAGGATCCCACCTCGGAGTTAGTTGGTGACATGGTGACAATCATACATTTGTTTTCTGAGCTATCTCACTAATAAAGAGGATCAATCATTGCTCCTTTCAATGAAATAACCAATACGACATCTCCATGGAATGAAGAATTGGGGAAAGCAGATGATGGGTACAGAAACAAAGCGAGGAGGAAAATTGAGGACTACAAGGCAAGTTTTGGCAACCTAATCTTCTAGTGAATGAGTCTACATTGTTGAAAATACTATTAATGTCATTGCAACAGTAAAGAAGTCCAACAAATAATGTTAGAATTAATTCTAATCGCAAGTGTACGAAAAAAGCTCACGTTAGCTGTGCATAAAAAACAACCTAACATCAAAGATGGCTGCGAATTTCTTTAGATCTGCAGTTAGTTGACCAAGATAAATGCTACAAAATCTAGATCTATGCAGTAAAATACATTAATTAGTAAATAAAAGCAAGAGTTTCTCCACGCATCCAATAAACAAGGTAAGAATATTTTTAAAGAATTTTTGTATTTTTGACACCTGGAAAGGGAACATAGAAAGATGTTACCAATCCCCCTCAATGGGATGGGTTCTTGTATGTCCTCAGCACTTCAGATCTAAGATATATCTCTCTTGATGGTGTAGAAAACCCAGACAAAAATGGAACTCAAAGGGAGCTCACAAGAAAAATGGTAGCAAAATATGACAATGATGGAGGATCAAAGGCAGACCAAAAGTATAAATCCAGAGTGATCTTTAGGCAAAAAAAGGTAGTGAGTGAATGGAAAAACCCTTCTATTTATAACAAAATATTGAGTTAGTCTAGATATTGGTGTATAATTAAAATATTATTAGGGCCAAATCTAGATCCAACTTTTATGGAATATTTTATTATATTTGTTGGAGGGAAAAATAATTTGAATTTGGTCAAATCCTTTATTTGTAAATAATAAACAAATAAATGATTTATTTATTATTTTAAGGATGTGGTTGAGTAATAATTAAATAAATAATTATTTATTCAGTTATTTATAAATGATTTAGTCAAATTTAACAAGGAATATTATTTAAATAAGGTTTAAATAATTATTCCTAGAAAATAATAAGATAAATAATGATTTATCTAATTAATTTTCCTGTTTTGGGTTAAATATGACCAAGAATATTAATTAAATTGTTGTTTAACTAATTATTCCTTGAGGAAAATCAAACAAATATGGATTTATTCAATATTTCCTCACGACGTTTCTTGTTTAGACCATAAAGAACTTAATAAATTAAGTATTACAAAGTTATTTTTCATAGTGAAAGCAATTTTAATTAGGGTAAAATTGGTCTTACATGGTGTACTTTGGTCCATCTAATAGTAACAGGTTAGATGACCAATAATTAGTGTAACAACAAAAATCTACAATTATGAAATTAGTACATTTAAAAACCAAGATGGTTCAAGTGGATCTCAAATAAATGTGGTAGAATCAGATTTTTGCAGAGGCAATAGCCTAATGCCTATGGAATAACCATCTCCATGCTCGTTGTTCTTCATGTTTCTAGAGTCAACTTTCTACATAAGAAGATATGAAAAACAAAGATTCAGTGTGAGCATACCTTGGCACATGCTTCTGTGATCTGGGTGAGAGGAATGAGAACATCATAATGTTTTCGACGAATTCATTCATAAAACAAAGTATAGGGGGTATTTTCTAGGTGGGTCACAGGTAGGTGAGTAAAACGGAAAAGTATGTGTCATTCCATCCATCTCCATGCCATGCTACGGCATTCCTCCAGGAGACTTTTTTATTTTATTTCTTTGGTTTATATTCTCTCAATTTCTTCATGTATGAAGCTATGTGACCCTAAATATATATTTTCAATGGACCTCAACTTCCAAGCTCTTGCTTTCCTTGTTATAACCAGCAAAACGATTTTCACTGTGAGGAATATCTAATCCTCCATCCAAAGCACCCTTCAGGGCTCCAAATATTTTGTTGCCAGTGGTAGTCCTCACAAGTCCTACATCCAAAAAATCTCTGAATGGCCTCCTGGAATAATTTGGCTCAACACTGTAGTCCTCTCCAGTGGCCTCCTCATTCCCAACACATTCCTCATCCATCTCGAGTTGTTTCAAAACATGACGTGCCAAAAGGAGACTAGTGTAGTATGTTGCAACATTGTTTGTAAGCCCTACTTCGAGTCCATAACGAGGAAACTTCAGTGAATAAGAAGTCGACATAACGTCATCTCCCACAAGAGTTTCATATATGATTTGTGCCACTACATCATTGTTGCTGAATCTAGCGACCAATTGATATTTGGGTGTGTTGTACTTGTTTTTATCTTGGTTATTCAGGTGGATCCTTACCCTGTAATCGGTTTTCCTAAAGGGAAAATACACCAGATTTGACCTAAAGAAACTTAGATCGGTGTCGTAGCTCAAATTGGAGAGAATGATGAGGACGTTGGGATTGGCCTCATGGAAAACCAAGACTCCTTGCTACATGTATTTGTACAAGTTCGGGATGTTGGACCTCGAAGCTCCTTGCGCAATGACATGGCTACGACATTGGTGTGATCATTAAAGTTGGAGGCCATAGTTTTAAGCCCTTGAATCCATGCCTCTGCATTGAAGTACTCATCTCTAAATAAACTGTTGTCGTCGTTAAGAGAGCAGTGCCACTATAGTGTTCTTACATGGTTATCCAATATGACCGTGACTTCAGCATTCTGGAGATCTGTGACCACATGTTGGTAGGCTTCGATATGAGAGATCCCTAGGAGCTCTAGGTTGTGCATGGTTAGAGTATGTTGAGAGATTTTCTCAACAGTACTTTTATGTTTTAAAAATAATTAGATCTCATAACCATTATTTATGTTGCTTGTAATTTGGCTATGTGAAGATAATAAGAATTTATTTGTGAGAAACTTGAGTGAAATATCTTCTCCAAATTTCATGTTATCCTAAGAAAATCTCAGTAAAATGAAAGAGATTTGAGGATTGATTTTGTGTACATAGAATAGTATAAGTGTGTGCAGATTTCTAGTGTGTTTTACTGTGAGATATAAATTTTCAGTTAGATACCTCAAGTTGCTTTCACCACGTGGATTGCAAGGAATAGCATCATCGACAGTAATATTTTATACAATTTCTCAATTTCCCAGAACACCACGCACCTATACCCAAAATTCCACTTGCAACTGTTGACAAACATTGTGACTTTGATTATGAGAGGAACACAGTTTCTTTTCCTGGACTATGAGTTCCTTCAGCGCTGACTTTGGAATTAGGCAAGAGATGTAAAGTCAGCTTGGCAAGCAATTGGTGGCCCAAATTCGAATCTAGTAACAATTCTCCATATGTTGCGCTTCCAGAGCAGAAGACCCCTTTTCTACTGGATCTTAACCTGCCCCCTTCGACTAATTAAGAAGGACGAGCTTTAGGCTTCACTACAAGATCCTCTGCAAACTCTCGGCATCGCAGGCGCTGAATTGATCTTTTACATACCCAATGTTGATGGCTTTCATCTCGCGGGTAACACAGAGAACCCTAACCGGGGCCGAGAGGAAGATATCAAAATCCAAAATCTATGAAAAATTATGTTGACCAAGTTAGAGTATATTGAGAGATTTTCCGGAGCTCTGGGCTACTCTGGCTACTATGGAACTCATGTTAAGAGAGGAAAATTTCTAGGTAACAATGAGATTTGAAAGGGACGGATCTGTGACCTGAAAATTGACCATGTGAGGTGCACACAGTTGAAGCTGAGGGAGCTGATGGTGTTGGTGATATATTGCAGAGGTTGGTGTTGAGGCCCTCCAATAGCACAGGCATAGCCTTCGATCATGGAATTCCATTAGAAAAAATTTTGTTTACTAATTATGTCAACGCTTTGTGTGCATTATCCATACTATCAAAAATACCATACATGTTCACAAGTTTAGCTTCCAAGAGTAGTTTTGTTCGAGTCCATTTATGAGCATTTGGGTGTGACATTTATTTAATGATTTCATGTTCGTGCAATCCTATGAAATTGAATAGATCTTCCCATTTAATCCCTATTTCATACAAGCCACTATAGGTGTATGGCAAGTTAGTAACATCACACATTCAATCATTGAGAGTGAACGAATTATCACAATTTTCTCACTAAAATTCAATCATCTTATTTTATGGATTCTCTTCAGATAACAAATGGATATAGACCCTCATCACATTAGTTTTGTTCCATAAGAATTTTTACTGACATAGGTGAAAGTTAATATGTCAAATATACAAGAGAAATTTCGTAGATGAGCCCTCAAAAAATAATTTAAAAGAGTTTCAATAGATTTTCTCCATATGTCATTCCTGAAACACACAAAATTTTAGATAAACTGTAATGCATTAATCTCAATATCACTTGATGTTTATTAGGGACGAATTATTCATATACTATCGAAATTAAATGACCCTCCCAGTTCACGCCTACCGCTTGTTTCATCCATGATCCATCGTGAACGAACTTGCAGGGGAAGCGAGTAAGCCAAGCCACACAATAGCAACACTACCAACAGAATTATGTACCTATTCATATTCAGTCGGATCCTTTCCCTGTAATCTCCTGCGCTTGAACTTGAATTGAAACCTCTTGAAGTAGGCCCTGGTTTTTCTGGGCTTTCACGAAAACCATGGTTGTGGATCTCCTCTCTCCTGCTACGGCATCCTAAACCCCCTCATTCATCAAAGTTAAATTCTAGACTGGGGTGCTACTAGTGGAGTCGCTTATACTAAACCCACCCACTGAGTCAACTGTGAAATCATGGAAGAGGGTCATCTTCTGCTTCTTCTGTTACAATTGAATCTTGATTGGGTGGAGATAGAGGGTTTATACAGGTGGCTAGGTTGGAATACACCCTTAATGATGTATCCAAAGGTGAGTTAATCTTAGTTGCTATTCTATTTCTTCAAACAATATTCTAAGATTAATCTCAGTTTCTATTCTATTTCTTTAAACAATATTCTAACCATAGCGTATAGTAGCAGAAAAATAAATGGGAAGAGTACCTTGTTGATGGAACTAAACTCAAACTAGCAAGTGGACCTTGATGGTGGTTTGTGTGGGTAGTGTCAATCCGTGTGATCTACTTCCTGAGAAGCACAACCATTGTCGGGCTTTCCACTGAACACGTGACTGCTGGACATGAACAAGCTTCAGGGCCAGAGCATCCACGGGAATCTCCTTGTAGATATTTAACAATGACTCTTTCTACGCTCATTGTTGGGGCTCCTGAGTTGCATTATTAGAGATAAAACATCCCAGAAGCGGGTTTTTATAAACTCCTCTAGAAAACTTAAATATTTGTTATGTTCCCCCCTAAAACTCTCTTTTTTGTTTTGCGTTGGGTATGGTATTTATTTTATTTTATAGTGTAAGTCTTAAAATTTGTTTGGTTTTATTTTTTTAAGTGAGTAAAAGTGGAACTTTAAAATCATTGCTTTCAATTTAAATCAAGATTCTTAATATACAATGGATTAAAGTGGGGAGGGGACATTATGGTATTTAACTAATTATTTTTAATTAAAATTTATAAATTATGTAAATAAAAATAAATTATTTTAAATAATTAGTGGTAATTTATGGAAAATATGTAAAAATTAAAAGGTAAACACAATAAGTTGATTTCCTAATAATTAAGATAAATAAATTTTATTGATTTCTACAATTTGTTATGTTGAGAGAGATGACAATTGGGACCATGCCCAAATCACCAAGATTGTTCCCTATTACACACATGGCCAATGTGAGCTACCAAACCATGGAAAAATTGAATTGAAATTTATATTGATATTCCCTAAATAAAAATAGGTCAAGCTAGAGATTATACCCATCATGAGAATCCCATATAAAAAGGTGGGGTGTGTTGGCAAGATGCCCCACAAATATGAGAAATAAATAACCATTGAAGTGAACTAGAAAACTAGTAAACTAATCACCATAAATGAAACAACAACATATAAAAACCTAGGCATACAAGAAGTTTATCCCAAGGAGGAAAAACCCAACATTAAGAAAATAATGAGACAACAATGGAGGAACACAAAAAACCATGTCCAAATAGAAGTAAAATTGCAACCAAAAGAGTAGGGAGAATGTGGGCACCTAATTAGCATAATATTATAGGTGCCACTAGCTCCAAGTCAAATTAATGATATATTTCATAAAATATTACAATATACAACGAACTTATGGCATACAGAAAACAAAGAATCAAAATTTATTCAAAGATATTAATGACAACAAGCTAATCAAAATGGAATATTGGAATCCCAATATTTCCATCGAAGTAAAATTAATTTCCCCTTGTAGATACATAGGGCTTCCATGGATTTTCACTTACATTACAAATGCAAAACAAAAGCAAAAGTGATAATACCTACCAAAACCAAATACTTTGATCATCAACTTCAATGCATTCATGATACTCCATATGGTATTTCCAATCCTATACACATAAATATTGACCCTTCCCATAAAACATTAGATCCATATATTAAAGTTATAAAGCTAGAAGAAATTTTAGTGTTGAATTCCCAAGAAAATTAAAAAACTCCTAGGCAAAGCATTTAACTTACTCTACAACTGGGGTCACAAAATGACATTGAATCAACATTTTAACATATCAATTTCAATTCATACTATTTAGTATTTACAACCAAGTCCCTACCTCCTTGACAAAGTTCCATGACCTTTTGGGAACCCAATTCTTCAACTTCAGTTAAAAACATGAGTCTTAGTAGATCTGAGTCTAGAATATCTAAATCCATTTCCAATATTGCCTTGCAACTTGAATACAATTATGAATCTGCATCTTGTGTATCTTCTGAGGATATATAGAGACCAACCAATTGCTAGTCTTATAGAAGAGGATACTAATATAAGCTCCATTGTATATATGCTTCCACCTTTTGATTTGTTGTTTGTAAATACTTTTATGTAAATATAAGACATATTTTGACAACAACAACAACAAAATAATGGGTGACCTACAGTAAAATCCACTGCTTTCCTTGCATTCTTGAACTTTGTTGGAGCAAAAAAGGAATGACAATCACTAGAAAAATATGCATACCATTAGGATTAGAGATTGGTTAAGCCAGTGCAAACAATGTCAGTGCCATGGAGCACATGGTTCTGTATTGGGATAATAAGGTATATGTATATAATAAGTTGAAAGGAGTACCATGTATCATTATATGGCATAACTTCTTATCTAGTTTATCTTAGCTTTTAAAACTTGTTAGATGGGACTATGATAAGCAACTATCAACCAACACAAAAAATATTAATGGGATTTCAACTTTCAAGGGATTTTCTAGAAGGTGTTTCATTTATTCATGATAGCTAAAGGGATTATCTAATATTAAATACATAACATGATGCATATCAAAATGTATGATGACAATAAAGAATCACTATTCCCCCCTATAGGGGGTTCAATAGGATGGCCAGTGTGGGCTGGAGAAGGCTAGCTAATAGCCCAACCAACAGAGTTCTTTCCTAAGCCAACACAGTTCTTTCCGGAGACACTAGAATAGAAAACTTTGGATGGTCCAGCTGATGCTCCTTCAATCAACTAGGGGTGTGGGAAACATCCAAACCAATCTTGATACGTTACTATCATGCAAGGGTGAAGCTCTTCTTATTCAGTGCTTTCAACTCATCATTGACTAATTTCCATGCCTAGGGATGGTATAGACCACTTAGATAGACTCTCCATACCAAAGCCAATATATAAGCAAACAACTTGACCTGCTTACCTACTAACTAAATGGATTTCAATCCATGAATAATCTAGCTCAATCATTGGAACTCTAACCCCATCCACATTCCACTTCCCTACCACGGTTTGATTGAACTAAAAAATTCTGTGCCAAAACCAATGCATCGAAATCCACTCTTTGCGAAGCATGGATTTTGCGGGATAGTACCCTCGAGATATGCAGTCGTACCCTCTTCCTGTCTGGTCTCAGCATCATATGAATCATACTTCCTTTTCCTTGAATAATTCCTCTTCTTGTGAAGATTCATTCCAAATTTTTGCGCATCAATCAAATTCGTTTCTCATTACGCCATCCTTAGTCCTTATGCTCCTCATTTTTGGGGTCATCAAGGGGGTGCCTAGATGTGATACAAGCTTGTTTTGTGCTCATTTTTTGGTGGAATTTAAATTTTTCTTATAGTCCTAAGGATGGGTGGTATTGGCGAGGCTTATTACCGCTATGCCTGCTTCACCAATAGATGGATCCTAAACCAACACCAAAGCCCAATTGGAGGCTACCATACCTTTAACATATTGTCAAGAAAGTTCCTCCCAGAGCTTGAAGTAAGTCTATCTGAGGAATGGGTGAAAAGGGCTATGGATGAGGTACCTTCTAGCATGCTACTAAAAAATGGTGGTTTTATGCTAAAGGCTTTAAGACCAGGATATCAAAGGTGTATCCAACTGCTAGATTGAAGCATCATTTCAGAATAGTCATGTTGCTAGCCAAACTGTATGGAGAAAAGGATGGAACCATGTTTCATGAATCACGGGTGCCTATGGTAAAATAAATTTGTACTCATGGGAAAACATTCAATTGGAGTGCAATCATGTCCCCTTCGTTATATAAAGATTTCAGGGAAGTGAAGAGTGCCAATCCTACTTTTTTCTTTATGTCCAACTACCTTTTGGACTCCATCTATTCAGAAAATGAATTTCCGGAACTAGAATGGAAATGGTCCAAGTATTTTCCTCCGGTATGTTAGCCACCTATAAAATTTGTTATATCAAAAGGTGGATAAATCATTTTTGGAGCCTTCAAGAAACACGTTTATTGCTAAAAATGTTATCTCTTGAAGACTCATGAAGACATCATGCCCTTTGTTTAAATATTCACTGTTGTTTCCATTTCAAACTCTGAAAATATGCTATTTTCATAGAGAAAAGACTGCTGCAAAATCACCATTTTTCCCTTCCTTTCACTTCAAACTAACCTTCAATTTTTACCCCTTTTATTTCGCATGGAATTCCTCTATTTTCCATTTTTTCCCTTTTTTCCCTTCATAAAATCCTCTTTACAAAGTTTAAAACCCACTTTTAAACTTTGTCGAAACCCCCAAATCCATCAGAAAACCCTGAAAAAATCGTGAAAATACACTTTTTTGTATAAAGGCTTAAGCTCCTTTGGGCTAAGTCCTAACCACTTCCCCACATGTGCCCTGGCGCTACAACCAAGCGCTAAGCCCTTTCAGCACTTATCGCATCGGAGAAATCAGCCCGCGCAAGTCTATTTCTTTTGTTAAAGCCTCCGATGAGATTAGCCCTTTGCATATAACCCTGATCCCATTACCGCTTCATAAAACCCATGAGACCGCAATCGTGTGCTTTAAATGTTTATATAAACCTTCCCTGTTCATATTTTTCCTTTGTTAATTCAAAAAACCCACTTTTCCTAAGTTTCGGTCTAAACCCGCCAGAATAATGTTTTTTAATGAAAATGGGTAGATTGAAAAGCTCAATCCAAAGTCCCGATCCCGATTGGACCTTTTGATGTGTAAGCCCCGGGCCTTTTGTTTTCCCATATATCCACAGGCCCCCGCAGACAGGCGCCAAGCCTTTTAAATAACCCCCCCGACACCATAAAACCTTTGTATTTGGTTAATTTTTGGTTTTCATAAGTTTTTAAGGTTTTCCGCTGGTTCGATATTTGAGATTATCTCCACCATCGATCTGAAGTGATTGGACGGATCGTGCAATATCGCATCGCAAGTTTTGCATCGGGCGCATTTTGTTCCCCCTTCCAATCAGACCCCTCTGATTCTTTCCCCACCGTCGATCTGATCTGCAGATCGACGGCCCGCGCTCAATCGCATCAGCACCATTCAAAGTTCTTCCCCCGCCGATCGCATGCCTCCGATTGCATCTGGACCATCCACGTGTCCAAATCAGACGGTCCAGATTGCATCTCCCGACTTTGGTTAAATTCATGTGCCCGCTTCATAATGTTTTAGGCCAAATCCCGGCCGTTGATCTCTGCAGATCAATGGTCCTTCTTCACCCACTCTCCGCCTTTGTAATATTTCATTCGACCCACAGATCACATCTCAGCCATCAATCTGTTTCATCCAACGGATCATATTAATCCCAACAAGCTCGACCCCTGTGGGTCCTGCCTCCCTCTAGCTCTGATCTCCGCCGTCGATCTCTTGATCAGACGACCCATAATAAAACTGCCCCACCTCCTTTTGCCTGCACATCTATCCAATATCATACTCGTTTTCCACCGTCAGATCTGAGACCCTAGATCCAACAGTCGATGCACATTTTCATGTAACTTCAAGTGCGAAGGTTAATTTCCTGAGGGATGTGCGATATAAGTTGTTTTTAAATGCCACGCGATAGGAGGGAACACATATCGCGTTCAAAAAAGGTGAAACCGCATCCCCGCCCTTTTAATGCGCCAAACCCGTGGTTTTCTCCTCCGAAACCACTTCTACCATTTACATTGTGTGTTATCTTGTGCGCTCCCCACCGTTGATCTCTATAGATCAACAGTCTCAGATAATTTTCTCTCTGTTTCATCGCCCCCTGCCTTTTCCAAAGGGTTTTCAATGTACGATCTCTGCTGTTGATCTTGTGGCCTGATCTCATCCGACGGCCCACGATCATCTTGAAACCCCAATTTCCGTTTTTACACAGATTTATTCCGCCAATGAATTTTTTCCCTTTTCCTTTGTATTTCTTCACATTTTCCACTTATCCCATTGTAAAATGACCCTTTCGCTTTATGATATTATTATTCCTCCCAACTGTTGATCTCTGCTAGATCAATGGATCTAACTTAATCTCTCCATCATTTGCTCCTAACCATAGCCTCCTAAGCAGTTTTACCACATAAACGCAGGATTTATTATTTTTTATTGTTTTGTGCAGGTTTTTACGGTTTTTCCATTATATTGAAGAAAATCCAAAGATCGGGGATGACGATTCCCACATCTTTGTTCATAAAAGGGAAGCCATCCATAGGGTTTAACATCACGTTTCGTCAATGCGTCATGGGCATTGATGCCATATGAGCCCTTTGAGGCACCTGCACATCAACAAGACACAGAGAATTAAATCAAAAAAAAGAGTATCAGTGTTGAAGACTTAAACACAGCAGAACAGAGGATTGATGACTATTTTCACAGTTTTGGAGGATTACAGCTAAGATCGAAAATCAAAAGCCTAATCCTCCGAATTGAAACACAATTAAATACAAATCAAAAGATTTATCAGACAGAGGATGCCTCCACTGCCACATAAGAGGCAAATTGATTCCTCTCAGCTACCTTATGCCACTTGTAGCCTCAAAACATTCAACAGAGGGCCGAGTAATGACCAGAATAGAGGATATTTTCCTCACGACAAACGAGTAAATTCAGCCGAAGAACTTATTGCAAGATATCTGCTGAGTTACTACAGAGATGATACAGAGCCTCAAAGTCAACAAAATCATCCCACTGAGCTTAAATACTTAATGTAAACCAATTAATACATAACAAATATCTGTAAACTTCTCCATTGAGCCCCTCAAAGGTCGAGAAGTAATAAATCTATATTAATTGAACCCTTATATCTTTTCTCTTTCGACCTCCTCATCCTTTTATAAAATATTATTGAGGAGTTCATTGTAAACGTTGGTTGCGAAATCTTGAAATATACTTCTGCTCGAAACTTCTACTTGTAAATAGTGTTGAAGGGCTCTTGAAGCTCTGCTTGTGATTAAACAAGTTATGCTGAGAAGTGAAGATGATTGCTGAACTGAAACATTGGAACTAAAGTTGTAAATGGTTTGAAGCATCAATACAAGCTGATTTATGGGATCCTGGTCTATGTCAACAGTGATGTTATTTCTTATTGTAAATCATTATTTTATTTCTGTTTTCACTTTGTCCATCTTCTCTGATAAAGAACAACAAGCATAGAGTTAGGATTTACTATTTAGCAATACCCTTCTCTGACTGATAAGCTTTATCTATATGTTTTCTTCCAAATTGTGTTGTTTAGGAATGATTTAATTCAGTTCAAGAAGTTAGGAATGCTGGCGTTCCCTCGTCCTATTGTATAAGCTAAATGTTGTTCCTAAATGTTATTTTCAGTTCATGTTAAGTAGAGATGAACTAAGGAAGTGATGGTGAGCCCTGTCCTTTAGTTTTATCCCCAAAAACTATCTGAAAGTTTCCCTAAGAATGTGTTGAAAGCAGGCTAGGTTCAAATTCCTTACCTGACCTTAGACTATTATTTTTTATCTTATGTGTTTGTCTTGAAATTTTTCCAAGTAAAGCAGAGCTAGGGAAGTTTATGGTGAGCCCTGTCCTCTAGTTTCTTCTCCAACAGTTGCTTTTAAAGTTTCCCTTTGTGTTTAAAATGTTTTTCTATTGAAATTGCATCAAAAGCTGGCTAGTTTCAAAGTAATTACCAGATCTTAGATTACTTTTATGTTTTTCTTAAGTGTATGCCAAAAGCACGATAGTTACCTGATCTTAGGCTGCTCTTTATTCTTCATCTGTTTAATTCCCCTTTCTTGTTGTATCATTTCATTTCATAAAATCAACTTTAAAGAGATCCATAGACATAGATGACTTGCCCCATAGACCACTCTTGAACCTTTTTGTTTCAATTAAACCCTATTATGACTCCATAGACCAATGGACTAAAAACCAGCGTTGTATCTATCTTTTTAGCCAAAGCTTGTTCTGATTGTTTGCAACTTCACACCTTTGAAAATTTTTCCATTTAGGGCTTTCCACTCAAATAATAATCATGTTCAACCATCCAAAAGAAAAGAAAAATTCTCGTTCTTCATAACTATCCTAAAATCATACCCAAAAGCCTTAAATATAAATCAATCTTTGCACTTATTCGAGAGATCCCTCTCTGGATTCAGGAGGGCTAGATGCTAGAATCCCAAAGTGGTTGAAATAGTGTTCTCTCTACAGTTCGACTTTTCCAATCTTGCTAATTACAGGGAGCTAACATCTTCTGGCGACTCCACTGGGGATCTGAGTGATTTTCATTTCAAATAAATCATAAGATATCAGAAATCCCTTTATTTCAAAAGACAATTGTTCTGTCAGTTGGTTGAGCCATCAGGCATAACATCTATGGCCAAGAAAACATCGTACAGTGAGTAAAATCAGCCCTTTCGAGCACTACCATCCAAATGGTAATCATGATTAAACTTGTTTGAATCAGTGACAAAATAGGTAAACCCTAGGATTCTCATAAGAGCTTATCAAACCTTGAAATTTCAGCTGGCTTAGCCATAAGAGTAAACTGTCTTTGTCTCATAACCGTAGCTAAGTTTTGAAACAGATTTATGAAACTCTTAAGAACCAATCAGACTGAAAAATAACTCAGAAAAACCCAAAAATATTTCAGATTGGTATTTAATAAGCATGGTGGTGGACCATAAAACCTTTTACCTCCAAAAAAGCTAAAAATTTCCACTTGGCGACTCCACAATCATAAATAAACCTTAAGACTCCACTGGGAAGAACCATAATCATAATAATATCATTTAAACTCAGTTAGAGGATTTTAGGATTAAAGTTTTTTTTATTTTAAGGGTTAGTTAACCACTTAAAACATTGTCATATCTGGTTAAAATTGTTCTTGTTTAGTTGGGTCTGAAAAACACACCATAGTGGCTCCTAGGAAGATTCATACTAGAGCCTACCCTGACCAAAACCCACCTGAGATAGTTGATAACCCTGAAAGTATACTTAGGAAGTCTCCTAAGATTAAATTTTCAATTGTTTTCAGATCACCCTTGAGAGCTAATTCAGTTCCTGAAAATCTTTCAGCTCTACAACAATCACAAGTTGACTTAGTAAATCCATTTAGAACTAGGTCACTTGATGATATAATTCAGATATACTCCGAGTCTTCACTTTCATCACCAGAAACAAGTGAACATCCTGGTAGTATAGAAACAACACCACCTGATTTACATTTCCTTCAAAATTTAGGTGTATCTCATCCAAGATCAGCTCAAAAATCTATTCCTTGTTCATCCACAACTGTTCATGTTACATCCACTGTCCAAACCACTCCACTTCAGCCCACTTTCCCTCTTGTTAATCCACCTCTTGTAAATCCACCCCCACCACATATCATGGCAGCATGGTATGCTCCCTTAGTCCTTCCTATTCCCTTAGTCAATGTTCCACATGAATATCAGTCCAAAATTCCATTGTATGATGCCAGTAATGCTACAACTGCATCACAACATGTGGATAAAATGAATGACTACTTTGACAAAAATGAAATTGATGATGATTCTGTCAAACTTAGACTATTTGCTCAGAGTTTAGGGGGAGAAGTAAGAAAATGGTTTAAAATTTTAGCCCCCCACAGTATTAATGATCTCCAAGGCTTCCATCAGGCATTCTTAAACAAATGGGAAGTAAAGAAAAGCCCTCTTCAAATACTTTCCGATTACAAAAATATCCACAGAAACACTGGGGAAAGTGTACAAGCTTACGGCACTAGATTTAATAGTGTGTATAATGCACTTCCCCCAGATCTAAAACCTCCACAAGGATCAGCATTAAACAAGTTTCCTGAAGGGTTTGACCCCGAGATGGCTTATCAGCTGAAAGAAAGAGATCCTTTAACCCTTGAAGATATGCAAAAAGGGGCTCTTGCTGTGGAAGTTAACTTAATGGAGAAAAGAGCAAGAATGAAAAATGAGAAGAGAGTACCCTTTAGAGAGGAATCAACACCTTCCACTTCCAGCTCAAAAATAGAAAGAATGATGGAGGAGATGATGAAGAAAATGAGCATTCTTGAGAGAGCACAAGCAAGTCAAAACCAAACTGCTCCTAAAAATAGAAACCAAAACCGAAATCATAATTTTAGAAGAAATCAGCCTCAAAATAGACCAAGGGAAGATGATCAACAGATCACTCCTCCCTTTCATCAAAACTATGTGAGTGAGGTTGAAGACACAGATGAGAGAATATAGGATGATGATATAAATATGTTGGGAGTAGATAATGATGACTTTGAGGTTCATTATGATAGAAAACAAGGTCTATACACACCTTATGATGACAAAAGAGATAATGATGAAAGTTATTATCAAGACATGGAGAATGTCATCATAGAGTCTCAAAAAGAGTATGAACTTAGAAGTAAAACCAATCAACAAACTCCCAACAACAAAACCTCTGAAAAATCTTCACAAAACAACACTATAAACAAACCAAAAATTGTAAAACAAAAGGACAAAGCAATGGCTAGAATTTATGATAAAGGTAAAGAGAAAAGCACTCAAAACAATGCAAAACAGAGTGCAGAACTTAGTAGTACTAACACCTCAGTTGGTACTCATGTGAAAACAATTTTGTCAAATGTAAATAGAACAAATCAGCAAGCAGATTTTGCTGACAGAATGGCAGTTAATAAGGCTGAGACAAGCACTTCAAAGAATCAAATTCCTTTTAGCCTAGAGTAGGAAATTTCCAAAATTAAAATCTCTGTTCCTCTCTCTGAGTTAGCTGCCCAAAATGTATATATGACCCAAATTTTGAAGGCTTTAAACATAGAGGACAATAATGACACAGTCAATCTTAACAATGACCAACCAGAGTTTATTTTTGGTCCTAAGATTGAAGGTAGGTATCAAGAGGGACTAGTTCCTCCCTTTTATGTAAGTTTAAATGTTCATGACAAGATTTTGCACAACGATATGCACGACTCAGGGGCTTCTCATAATTTAATGCCAAAAGCTGTAATGGATAGTCTGGGTCTAGAAATCACCAGACCTTATAAATACCTCTACTCCTTTGACTCAAGCAGAGTAAAATGTTTAGGTTTAATCAAATACCTCTGCGTTAACTTAGCCCAAATTCCAGCCAAATTCTTGGTTATGGATATTGTTGTGATTGATGTGCCCCCAAAGTATGGAATGTTGTTATCTAGGTCTTGGGGGGCTAAGTTACAAGGGACTATGCAGATGGACATGACATATGCAACCATCATTGTGTTTAATCAGACAAGAAAACTTTACATGGAGTCCCATATGCAATACATGGTGACTAGTCAAGACAGACCACAAAACTCTCCTCTGTATTCTATAAATACAGGCCTTGATTCTTTTATTTTTTTAACAATGAATCATTCAGTGAAAAATTCACTTTAACAGAGTTAATGGCCGATAGAGAGGGGGAGGTAAACACCACAAAAATGACTAAACATTTTGTTGAACCCGTGAACAACAACAAACAAAACAATTGTCTTGAACTACAAATTGTGCATCCATCGCTATTGAACCTTCAGAGTCAAGAAAACGTTCCTCAACATATTGAAAAATATGAGGAATTAAAACAGTTTCAACAAAGTGCTGATCTTCAAGAAACATCGGAAAGCACGTTAGTTGAAGAGGACAGTCAAACTGTTGAATCCGAGACTAGTCCTCTGTGGAGTATGTACTTCGATGGGTCCTGCACTAGGAGCAATGATGGTGTAGGTGTCTACATACGAAACATGGAAAACAACCACACAGAAAGCCTTTCCTGTATATTAAACTTTCAGTGTTCGAATAACATAGAGGAATATGAATCCCTTCTTCTAGGCTTACATCTATTGAAAAAATTAGGAGCCAAAAGAATTAGAGTGCATGGGGATTTGGAATTAATCATTAGGCAAGTCAACGGGGAATACAATGCTAATCACCCTAGACTCAGAGCCTATCAAAATGATGTCGTGGATCTATTAAAAAATTTTGAGGAGTCCCAATTAATTTTTGTCCCGAGAAGAAAAAATATCATGGTCCACAGCTTAGCTTTTTCAGCTAGAACATGTTTAACGCCATATGAAACCAAAGAATGTACAACTCAGATTAAATTTAGACCAGCTGTCCCTGATAATGGAAGTGTTGGAAAGTTTTCGACGGAGACAAACAAATAGAAGACTTTATGCAGTTCAGAAATGAATTCGAACTACCAAGTTTGGTTTCAGACTATGAAACAGGCTGCCCTAGTGAAGAAAATTTTCTTGGTGAAAAGGAACCGTCTCCTGAGCTTGCTAATATAAATTCATGGTCAAGCAAGCCTAAAAAATAAGTAGAACTGATTGCAGGGATAGAAACAGAGGACTTAGAAACTCTGCAGTCTAATAATGAAAGTTTGCCAAAGGTTCTGTCTCCTTTAGAAGAGTTGTTCGATTTCAACGATGTGGCCAAGAAGCCAAAACTAGAGCCTGTAGAGACTGAAGTTGAAGAGTGTAATATAGGCAGTGAAATTGAACCAAAAATGATCAAACTGTCTAATACTTTACTAGCTCACATTAAACTCAAATACATTGATTTTTTTAAAGAATTTTTTGATGTTTTTGCATGGAGCTTCGAAGATCTGAAATCCTATGACACTGAAATAATTCAGCACAAAATCCCTCTCAAGGAAAACCAAAAGGCATTCAAACAAAATCTGCACAGAATAAACCCTGTTTAGTTACCTTTGGTTGAGAAGGAGATTAAGAAAATGTATGAAGTTGGTATTATTGTCCCTATTAGATATTTTGAGTGGGTGTCTAATCTGGTGTCAGTAGGAAGAAAACATGAGATATTAGGCTTTGTATAGACTTTAGAGACTTAAACAAGGCTTCACTCAAGGAAAACTGCCCTTTTCCCAAGATGGACCACATATTACAAAGGGTAGTTAGTTCAAAAATAATTTCTTTGCTTGATGGCTATTCAAGGTACAATCAAATTTTAGTCCACCCTGATGATCAACTAAAGACATCGTTTACCACACCTTGGGGCACTTTCATGTATGTGAAAATGCCTTTCGGTCTAATGAATGCTGGAGCAAATTTTCAGAGAGCCATGGACATAGCATTCTCGGAAGAATTAGGCTACTTCATCATTATTTTCCTTGATGATGTTACTATGTTTTCAAAGACAAATGAAGGGCATTTAGAACATTTGAGAAGAGTTTTCAAGAAATGCAGAAAGTTTGGGATATCTTTAAACCCTAAGAAAACACTATTTGCACTTCAAGAAGGTAAACTCCTTGGGCACATTATTTTAGAAGAGGGTATTAAGATATATCCAAAGAGGATTGAGGACATATTGCAAATCTCTCATCCTCGAAACATCAAGGAGTTACAATATTTCATTGGAAAGATTAATTTCTTGAGAAGGTTCATACCCAACTTAGCTGAGCTCCTTAGGAATATAAAAAATATGCTGAAGAAGGGGCAGGGGGTAAAATGGAACTTGGAAGCAAAGAAGTCCTTTGAGCTAGTGAAACAAGCATTAACCAAAACACCGGTTCTAATAAGTCCTAATTTTTCAAAAGATTTTTATATTTTTTCATTTGCGTCAAAACATACAATAATTATTGTCCTTTTACAGAAAAATCCACAAGGACAAGAGCAGCCTATTGCATTGTTTAGCAAGGCATTGAGAGATGCTCCTTTGAAGTATAACATTATGGAAAAGCAAGCTTTTGCTTTGGTTAAAGCTTTAAAAGACTTCAGAGTGTACATCCTTCACTCACACATCATTGCCTTTGTCCCAAATTCAGTTGTGAAAGACATTCTAACACAGGACCCAGATGGTAAGAGAGCTAAGTGGATAGCTTTTATTCTTGAATATGATTTCGAGATAAAGCCCACTAAACTCATCAAAGGCCAAGGTCTAGCTAGATTGATGGCTGAATCAAATTTTGAAGTTATTGATATTAATATGATTAATGCTTTAGATGAACAAGAGGAAATATCAACTCCCATTGTTGAAGACCATTTTATGAACTCCTCTTGGTATGCTGATATTCTATATGTTTTGTTTAATTTGAATACACCTCCCGGTTTATAAAAAACAAAGGCAAGGTTTTTGAAGTTAAAAGTTGTAAACTACTGCATTATAGATAAATGTCTTTATTGGAAAAATGCAAGTGGGATATTGCTTAAATGTTTGCTTGAGTTTGATGCAGAGAAGGTTAAGCACGAGTTCCATGAAGGAGAATGTGGAGGCCACTGTTGAGTCTCAAATCTGCATCTTTCCTATACACCATTCTAGACCTTTTTCATTCACCTGAACCTTCCAAGTTGTCAATATCATTGTATATTAATTGCAAAAGAGCATCTAAAATGGTTTTTAACTATATTTTGTGTCTGCTGTTTGATTTAGATTTTTTCTCATTTAGCTGCGGAATCTTGCCACTTTCCGCAGCTGCTGCAACTTTCCACAGCCATTTTGTGAAAGTCTATGTTACAGGTGTCTTCAGGAAAAACGAGCCACATGGGCAAGTTAGAAATGATGTGGACATGGATCGTGTCTTATTGGCTCGAGCAAATTCACTTAAGGAGGCTGTGGTCAAAGGTGGCCAATTGGAAGTCAACCGTAGAGTCCCATGGTGACAGGACTCTGTTTCTCATCACGTGAGGATTTGCATGACCGTTTCTAACTTACGGGAGACACATCAACACCTGTACATGGCTCCATAAGCCGAATCCAACATCCACTCTTCATAGATTTACTCCTCAATGCGGCCATGATCCTAGATCTCTGGACATAATGGTTTACGTGTTTTCTATCAGCATAAACTTTAGGGAATTAGTTATATTTCCTTTGTTATAAATAATGCGTTTGCATACGTATATTAGATTAGTCTCCATTAGCCTCCAGATAGCTCTGTAATGTAATTACGTTGCCACTATGCCGTAATATCATCTCTCTGTTATGACTGCATTTTAATATATAAGAAGACTCTGTTTCCAAGCGTAATTTGTATTTGAAGGCTGTTGCCAAGGCTGGTGCAGAGGGCCCCTGCACACGCTGAGGTTTTGTGCATTACTGTATAGTTTCTTGTTTCGTTTCTTTAAATTCATTGTGCCATAATCATTCATGTGTTTATAAATTGCATCTTTCATGGTATTTATGCTTCATCTCTGTTTATAATCTTTCATGCTTTACACTTTACTTCTGTCCATAATCTTTCATGTTTTATGTTAACTTATCAGTGTTCTTGTTTCAGATTACAAATAGGAAGCCCGGGCATTTGCATATCTTTTGACTAATGACATGGAATCAATATTGTTCTGCTGCTAATTTATTTCTCTTAGTTTTTGTTTAATTCCAGTACTGCTTTGTTTATTTCAGTCTTGCACATTTGCTTCAGTAGTTAGATTTATATATATTAAATTGCTCATGTCATTTTCAGTTACCTCCGAAAGCCACAGCTGGACTGATGGTGAGGGATTGAAGTATGAGTGTGTAGTTTGATATTAGTTTACTTTCTGCAAGTTAGATATATTAAATTACTCATGTCATTTTCAGTTACCTCCGAAAGCCACAGCTGGACTGATGGTGAGGGATTGAAGTATGAGTGTGTAGTTTGATATTAGTTTACTTCCTGCAAGTTAGATATATTAAATTGCTCATGTCATTTTCAGTTACCTCCGAAAGCCACAGCTGGACTGATGGTGAGGGATTGAAGTATGAGTGTGTAGTTTGATATTAGTTTACTTTCTGCAAGTTAGATATATTAAATTGCTCATGTCATTTTGAGTTACCTCCGAAAGCCACAGCTGGACTGATGGTGAGGGATTGAAGTATGAGTGTGTAGTTTGATATTAGTTTCTTTTTCTGCAAATTAGATATCAGATTGCTCAAGTTGTTTATGGTTACCTCTGAAAGCCATAGCTGGACTAATGGTGAGGGATCAGAATATGAGTTGATGTAATTTGATTTAGATTTACTTTGTTGCAATTCTTGGATTTCTTTAAGCATAGTTTCTTTTATGTTTAGACAGCAGCAAGGATAGTTTGATTTTCATGCTCAATAGTTCACTGTTTGATTTATTAAGCTAGCAGCACATTTTCATTTCCTTTCAGTTTTGTCATTGTATGTTTCAAATTCCTTTTTAAGTTTGAAGTTGGTAAATCATTATAAAGGATATCATTGCCTTGAACAATCATAACCATACTTGTTTTTATTTTAGAATTTCCATCTCACATTAGAAAACCAAAAACGACAAAAAGGTAAGAAATAGGTTATCTTGCACATATAGTACGCCACACTTCATTAGCTTACGAATCCCAGATTGATAAATTAATGTAGCAATTTAGGACACACTAAATTGACCAAACATTTTGGCGCCGTTGCCGGGGAAGTGTAACTAGGTAGCCAATTTCTTAAAAAAAAAAACAAAATAATAAAAGAAGGGAAAACTTGATGACTTCTTGAAGTATGCTCTCCTCTTGCACCTAGTGTGATCTGGAGGATCAGAAAAGAGAGTTATTGGTTTAGTAATTTCTTAAGTATGCTCTCTTCTTGCACCTAGTGTGACCTGGAAGATCAGAAAGATAATTATTAGCCCAACTTTAAAAATAAAAAAATAAAAAAAAAATGACATGCATAGAGCAAGAGATTCTAGGGGAAGGTTTATATCTAAATCCAAGAGTTCGATTTTCACAACTCCATCTTCTTCAAGGCATAGACAAGAATCACACCATCTACCCCTAGCCTTAAGATTTTTGGAATTCAAGGAGCAACTGAATTAGAGGATTCTCCTATACCACCTACTAAATCTCATTTAGAAAAGGAAGAGACTCCCTCTCATCCTCCCTTGATAGAAGAACCGGAGGAATTTAAGGACTCTAAAGAAACTATCATGGCAGAGGAAATAATAGATGGATTTGGAGGTAGAGGTAGAGGTAGAGGAGGAGGAAACAATGGAGACAACAATGGTGAAGGTAATAATGGAAGAAATAGGGAAGGAGACAACTTGTTTGGATTCCCTATAGTTGATGAGGAAACTCATACAACAATGAAAAATATCTCGCCATCTGTCCTCCCCAACTTTTATGGATTGCGAAGTGAGGATCCTGAAACATTTCTGTTTGAGTTTGAAGTCATGTGCCGAACCTATGACTATATGGAAGACTCTAAAAAACTCAAACTGTTTCCTTCAACATTGAAGGGAGCTGCTTTGAAATGGTTCATGGGATTAGCCACCCAATCTATTAGGACTTGGAATGATATGAAACAAAATTTTTTGGATAGATACTTGGACTATTGTATGCCCACCAATCACAAGGACGAGGTATTCAAAATGATGCAAAAAGAAGATGAAAATTTGGAAGATTTACTTGAAAGATTTCAATACAACTTAAAAAGAGCAAAGATGAGCAACTTAGATGATGAAACTTTGAAAGCCCTCATATTAAAAGCCATTAGAGATGAATGGATAGATATTCTAAACATGATGGGGAAAGGAGACATTTCTCAACTTCCACTTCGTGACATAACAGAACTATGTGTCCATCTCTCAAGAGGAAAATCTAAAACAGAAAAAGGGCCTAGGGATCCTTCTCTTATTAGGGCTAACAAATCTGCAACTGGATCAGTAAGTACAGCAGAGATTGGTAACATGCTTGATGAATTCAAAACTGATATCTTAGGGAGCCTTAGTGAACAACTAGACACCCTTAAAATCCAAAACAAGCAGAAAGCAGAAACTAATGCTCTAGCCATCTTTTGTTTGAAATGTAGGAAGAAACATGCTTTACGGGAATGTCTCTTGGATGCAAAAGTTGTAGAAACATGTATAATTTTCTCAGAGAATCATGAGACCAAGGATTGTCGTTCAATTCCTGGACTCAAAGCTGTCTTTCAAGAAGACCCAAATTCAGTAGAATCTCTCTGTTTTGTTGCAAGAAGACCTTGGCAGGGACAACAAACTCAAGGGTTTAACAACCCTATGAATCTTCAAACCCCACCAAATTGGAATCCTTGGCAACAACCTTGGCCCAACATCAAAATCCATATCAGCCATGGGTACAAGGGATGCAAAATCCTTATGGGAGATTTGCTCAATTTTATCAATATCCTCCATCTTTTCAAAATCAACAAGCTCCACAACTTTCATTGCCATTTCCACAACAACAACCTTCTCAAAAAAATCCAAATCCTCAACTCATGCTCCCATACCAACAAAAGACAAGTCAACTTCCAACTCAGCCATTGCCAAATCCTAACAATAAGAATCCTCAGAATACTTACATGGTAGAAGGACAACAATTTCCTACCTATATGATTGTTCCTCTCAATGATGTACAACTCAGATCTAGTAGAGTTTTAGAAAAACCTTCTATAGATATTCAAGAGCAAGATACCTCTGAGGAGGACTCTCTTAAAGTCAATGAGGGTTCTGAGGAAGCATCTCTTCAAAATTCAAACATTCAAAAAGAAAAAGAAAAGTTAACACCCACAACTCCTATAGTTGAGCAACCTGCATCTTCATCTACACCTCCTTTTCCTGAAAGACTACAAATTGACAAGGGGTGGAAAAACAAATCTTGTTGCCTAACTATGATTTTCTAGATGAATTGAAGAATGTTTGTATCAAGATTCCCTTGCTACAAGCCATTCGAGAGATTCCTATTCTAGCAAAAACAATAAAGGAGTTGAGTTTCAAAAGACCAGGAAGGAAACTAAAAGACACAAGAATAATCCACCTGGTAGGAAAGATTGCAGATATTATGATGGGAAAAATTACCATGCAGAAGTATGTAGATCCAGGAAGTCCAATTGTCAAGACACATATAAATGGGATAGAAATTCCAAACACATTGATTGACTTGGGGGCTGCTATCAACATTATGAGTAGACAGACTATGGAACAGCTAAAACTTCCTAATCTTCTTTTTACACCTACTTTACTGCAACTTGCAGATCGATCAATTATCAAACCAGATGGTGTATTAGAAGATATTTCGGTCTCCTTAGATTCTTGGGAATATCCAGTAGATTTTATTATTTTGACTCCCAAGAGTAATCTAGGAGGGCACCCACTTATCTTAGGAAGACCTTGGCTAGCCACAGCTGATGCTTTCATTAGTTGTAGATCTGGGGATATGTACATTTATAATGGTAATTCGACAAAGAAATTCAATTTGTATCCTCTAGCAAAAGCAATCACAAAAGTAGGAGACAATGAATGGGTTGATGATGAGGACATTATACAACCTGTCTTTACCATTTCGGAAATCAGTGAGGATAGTCAAATTCTGAACACATTAGAAAATTTTGAGACATCTTCAGAATATGACCCCACACAATTTCAATTGGAATCTGACATAGAATATTTATCATCAAGACAAATGTCTCTTTACTCTATGGAAGAGTTTGGTGGTTCTACTATTGAGATTTTTCCAGGAAAAACATTGAATATCAACAAACATTTGGAAAAGTCACAACAAGAAGAACTAACCAAAATCTTGCAAAAACATTCTACTGCATTTGCATGGGAGTATATTGACATGAAAGGAATTGATCCTAAGACTTGCATCCATCATATCTATATTGAGGAAAACAGTAGACCAATCAGACAACCTCAAAGAAGGATGAATCCAAATCTTAGGGAGATAGTGAAAGAAGAGCTCCAAAAACTACTCAATGTAAAATTCATTTATCCAATTTCAGATAGTCGATGGGTTTCTCCTTTGGTTATAGTACCTAAAAAGAATGGTAAATGGAGGGTATGCATTGATTACAGGGAATTGAACAAAGCAACTTTGAAGGATCACTTTCCTTTGCCTTTTATCGATCAGGTATTAGATACATTAGCAGGTAAAAAGTACTTTTCATTTTTGGATGGTTTTAGTGGCTATAATCAAATTGAGGTAGCACCTGAAGATCAAGATAAGACCACATTTACTTGTCCATGGGGAACTTTTTCCTATCGAGTGCTTCCTTTTGGGTTATGTAATGCACCTGCAACATTCCAAAGAGCAGTACTAGGAATTTTTTCTGATCTAATCCATGATTGTGTAGAGGTTTATATGGATGATTTTACGGTTTATGGTAATTCATTTGAAGAGGCATTAGAAAATTTGGAAAAAGTTCTTATAAGATGTAAAGAAACAAACCTTTCATTAAGCCATGAAAAATGCTTTATGATGTTTACTGAAGGGATTGTTTTGGGGCATCATATTTCGGGAGATGGGATTAAGGTTGATAGATCAAAATTTGAAGTCATCTCCAAGTTACCTATTCCAAATTGTCAAAGAGATGTTAGAAGTTTTCTAGGATTTACTGGTTACTATAGAAGATTTATAGAAAACTTCACTAAAATAGCATCTCCACTCTTCAAATTTCTTACAAAAGACTATGAATTTAAATGGGATCCTGATTGTCAATCAACCTTTGAAACTTTGAAAACAAGAATATCTGAAGCACCTATCTTGAGAGGACCAAATTGGAAACTCCCTTTCCATATTTCTACGGATGCTTCAGATACAGCTCTAGGAACTATGTTGGGTCAAAAAGATTTAGTTCCTTATGCCATTTATTATACCAGTAAAAATTTAACTCCCACAGAGTTAAACTATACTGTGACTGAAAAAGAGTTTTTAGCTGTTATTCATGCAATTAATAAGTTTAGACATTATATAGCAAGCTATGAAACTTTTATTCATACTGACCATTCTGCAATTAGATATTTAATGAACAAACATGTTACTAATGGCAGAGTGACAAGATGGCTCTTACTTTTACAAGAATTCAATATTACTGTGTTGGATAGACCAGGAAAACAAAATACAGTAGCTGATTTCTTGTCTAGGATTCAGAATACTAAAGAAGATTCTCCTGTAAAGGATAAGTTTCCTGATGAATACTTGTTTGCAGTAACTATTAAGACTCCTTGGTATGCAGATATTGCTAACTATTTGGTTACAGGGAAACTGCCTCCACATTTATTTCCAAGTAAAAAAAGAAAGATTATTCAGGAGAGTTCAAAATATTCATGGATTTCTAACGAATTGTTTAAAACAGGGCCAGATCTTGTGATCAGAAGATGTGTCAGGGAAGATGAAATGCCTGATATTCTTAAGGTATGTCATGATGAACCATGCGGCGGACACTTTGCAGACAAAAGGATGGCCTATAAAATCCTCTCTTTAGGATATTATTGGCCTTCCCTCTTCAAAGATGCAAAACAATATGTCAAAAGGTGTGACAGCTGCCAAAGAGTAGGGAAACCTACCCTTTCAAATGAAATGCCATTGCAACCACAGGTACTCATTGAACCCTTTGAAAAATGGACTTTAGATTTCATTGGACCTATTAATCCACCATCTAAGCAAAAGAAGTATATATTGGTTTGTACTGATTATGTTACTAAATGGGTAGAAGCCAAAGCATTAGTATTTGCTACTGAAAATTCAGTTGTTCATTTTCTTTATGAGGATATTTTTACTCGCTTTGGTGTTCCAAGAGAAATTGTGACAGATCAGGGAAGCCAATTCACATCCAACTTGGTGGAGAAGTTGATGGAAGAATACAAAATCAAGCACGGAAGATCTACTCCATACCATCTGCAAGAAAATGGTCAAGTGGAGTCTACAAACAAAGTTCTTGAAAGTATCATCACCAAAACTGTTCATCTACATAGAAGAGATTGGGCAGAAAGGCTTCCTGAAGCCTTGTGGGCCTACATAACTACATGGAGAAATACAACAGGACATTCTCCCTATGAACTTGTTTATGGGAAGGAAGTCCTGCTCCCCATTGAGTTCCAAGTCAAGACCTTCAAGATAGCAGTTCAGTTGGGGATGGACTTATCAGAAGCCCAAAAGCATAGAATGGAGCGGTTGAACGAGCTAGATGAGATCAGACAAGAAGCAATTTTAAGAACTGATCTAGTTCAATATCAAAGAGCTAAATGGCATGACAAGTACATCAAAGAGAAGAAGTTTCAAGAAGGAGATTGGGCATTGTTATTTGATTCCAAGTTTAAATATTTTCAAGGAAAATTTCAGACTCATTGGCTTGGGCCATATGAGATTGACAAGATCTTTAACAATGGAGCGGTAAGAATCAAGACCATTGATGAGTTTCAAACTCCTTTTATTGTGAATGGCCACAGATTGAAAGTTTATCATAAGCCACTCTCAAAAGAGGAATTTGTCAAAATGTTTCAAGAAAATTCTGCAATCAGGCTGGTACAGAAGAATTCTTCTTCTCCACCAGCCTAGCTTTTGTTCTTTTCAGTGAAAAATAAAAAATAAAAAAAATTGTATAAGCCTGAAAACCAATCACTGATTGGCAGTCTTATACAGAAAATATTGGGTGAAAATCAGGAACACCTAACACCCTATATTTTTCAAAAAAAAAAAAAATCTCTCTTTCATTTCATAAGTTTTGTGACCACCCACTCCATTCCATTCCACTTCATTCCACTTCATTTCACTCCACTTCATTCCATTTCACTTCATTTTATCTGTTTCATTCCATTTCACCAATAAAATTCTCTTTCATGACCATTTCCATTTAACCAATTGTCATCCGTTCATTTCCACTCACCCAAATAATAGCTGTGTCAGCTTCCGCAGCTGACATCTGTTTCCACAGATGACACCAGTTTCCGCAGCCAGAAGCAGATTCTGTAGCTACCACTCTGTTTTTCAAAAGAATGTATAGCCAGATGTTATTTCCATAATCATGAAATAAAATGCAGGTATGAGGACCAATTATGAAGACATGGAGCATTCAAGATATCAATGAGGAGCAACTAATTGAAGACCAAGGAAAAATGGCAAGAATTCCAAGGTATGAGTAAAATTTATTTCAAATGGCATTTAAAACACATTTTTATATAGTTATAAACCATAAGCTCCATCCATTATGTGCAATGATTATATTGAAAAACTCCGTAATCACTCCATGATCTCTGTACAATCCTCCCATAATCCTCGCATTCATTCTCAAACGGTTCCATAATTAAACCTCCGATCTTCACTCATACTCCGATATTCCACCTGTGACAATGAGACGTAGTTGATTTGACTACGGCTTCTTTCAGCCGCATAAAATCCATAGCCGTTGTTTAAACGTGCTTACATTTATTTTTCAGCCACCAAATTTTAAAACACTGTCGGATGTGTTATACTTCTCCTATTGTTCTATTAATCTCACAACCGCATTTCTGCCGTGCTCACGTAACCCTTATCTGTTCCGCTTCTCTCCATTTCATTCTCTGTTACGCTACAGCCTGTATATCCACTCTCTGATATCTACCTACAGTCATCATGCTCATTTCCGTTCATTCAGCCGTCCTACTTCCATTGAACCCTCCTCACGCAGGCAAGTTTTTAAAGAGCAGAAAGAAGGATGGGTAAATTGTTGAGAGCAGAACCAAAAGGACCTAAATTCATGGAAGGATATCCGCAAGTTAGGGATATATTGAAGAAGGCAAAGTGGCTGCGGTTTATCCAAAAGTTTAGAGGCTATCATAAAGAAGTGATAAAAGCTTTTGCAAGGTCGTTCAATGGCCTAGAGGTAGAGATTGGAGACCTTAAGTTTACGGTGAATGAGGCATCTATAGCATCTGCCACAGAACTTCTTCAAGAGGGTGAACGATGGTTTAAGAACAAAATCATTAGTGATGAAGCTTGGAGAGTAATTCTACATAACCCAGGTATGGACATAACTATTTTTAAAAGAGGAATTCCTGTTCATGCTTTGAAAGAGGAATGGGCTACTTTGCTGCTAGTTGTTCAAAAATTCATCACCTGTGAAGGCCGTTTTGGGTCCATGTATATGTACCATACTAGATTGCTGATGAATTTTATAGATAATCAAACTCTCAATCTCCCATATTTTCTATTAAATAGTTTGAAGAATATGTCTGTGACTGTTCAGAAGCATTTAGGGGATGTAGAACCACATCTATATCACCATGGTCTTGTAAAAATTTTGATTGAAAAAGAGTTAAAGGAGAAGAAGGACACATGGGAACAATTTTTGATTAGAAATTTCTTTGAGGAACCTCAAGAAATTCCTAAAGGTAGCACATCAAGAAGGAGTAGGAGAAAAAGAACAAATGATGAAACTCAAAGTACTCCTACTATTACAATTGAAAGAACTAGTAGGGAAGAGAGACTGTCAAAAAGGAAGAAGAAAGAAACCAAGGGTAAAAATCCAATAACATCAAAAGAGATAAAAAGTATTGAGGCTATACATCAAACCCGTTCTTCCGAAGAAGAAGATCATCAAGTGTTATCTGAGAGATTGGTTCATCTTCAAGAACAGTTATCCATAGCCAAGAAGAAAGATAAATGAAAACAAAAGCAAAAAGACAGTGGTCCACAGCGTGTGAGAAGAAGTTCCAGGCTTAAGGGGAAGTTGAGGAAAACGCAAACGAAGGGACCTCATTTTATTGATTTGGGAGAAGAAACATCTGAACAATCCCCAGCTGACTATAGTCCATCTCACTCTCAGTCAGTCAGTGAACCTGGTTCATTTCATTCTTAGTCAGACATTGAACATAGTCCATCCCATTCTCAGCCAGATGTTGATGTGAGCCCTTCTCAGCCAGATTTTGAAGACAACTCTCCTTCATAGCATTTTGGGGACAACCCAATAAAAATGACACCTGATATAGACCCCAAGCAACAAGAAGTATATGATTATATAGAATCTTTAGAAAAAGCAGCTACAGGTCCCAGTACTTCATCCATTCAGCCTCACACAGTACAAAATGATCTAGTCCAATCACTGAAATAGGAAGTCTTTGAGCTAGAGCTTTTAAATAAACACATTAAAAATGAAAATGAAGCATTGAAGGAACAAAGCAAATTGGACAAAATCATTCATGATAATACCATGCTACATCTGGGAATATGGCAGAAGAAGAACAAGAAATTGAAAAAGAAATGCCAGAAGTTAAGCAGAGCACTGGTTAATATCAAATTTAGATGTTTAATGAAGAAGCCCAGGATGTTAGCGGCACCAAGGAAGAAGAGGAGAGGATTGGATGTACTGGCTGAAGTGTCAAGGCATATGAACTGAAGAAGGATTATCAAAATTTTGGTTGCATGAGGACATGCAACACCTTCACAGTGGGGGTATGTTGAGTCTCAAATATGCATCTTTTCCATACATCTTCCTAGACCTTTTTCATCCACCTGAACCTTCCAAGTTGTCAATATCATTGTATATTAATTAAAAAAGAGCATCTAACATGGTTTTTAACTATATTTTTGTGTCTGCTGTTTGATTTAGATTTTGCTCATTTAGCTGCGGAATCTTGCCACTTTCCGCAGCTGCTGCAACTTTCCGCAGCCATTTTGTGAAACTCTATGTTACAGGTGTCTTCAGGAAAAATGAGCCACATGGGCAAGTCAGAAATGATGTGGACATGGATCGTGTCCTATTGGCTCGAGCAAATTCACTTAAGGAGGCTGTGGTCAAAGGTGGCCAAGTGGAAGTCAACCGTAGAGTCCCACGGTGACAGGACTCTGTTTCTCATCACGTGAGGATTTTCATGACCGTTTCTAACTTACGGGAGACACATCAACACCTGTACACGGCTCCATAAGCCGAATCCAACATCCACTCTTCATAGATTTACTCCTCAACGCGGCCATGATCCTAGATCTCTGGACGTAATGGTTTACGTGTTTTCTATCAACATAAACTTTAGGGAATTAGTTATATTTCCTTTGTTATAAATAATGTGTTTGCATACGCATATTAGATTAGTCTCCATTAGCCTCCAGATAGCTCTGTAATGTAATTACGCTGCCACTGTGCCGTAATATCATCTCTCTGTTATGACTACATTTTAATATATAAGAAGACTCTGTTTCCAAGTGTAATTCGTATTTGAAGGTTGTTGCCCGAGGCTGGTGCAGAGGGCCCCTGCACACGCTGAGGTTTTGTGCATTATTGTATAGTTTCTTGTTTTGTTTCTTTAAATTCATTGTGCCATAATCATTCATGTGTTTATACATTGCATCTTTCATGGTATTTATGCTTCATCTCTATTTATAATCTTTCATGCTTTACATTTTACTTCTGTGCATAATCTTTCATTTTTTATGTTGTTGTTAACTGATCAGTGTTCTTGTTTCAGATTACAAATAGGAAGCCCGGGCATTTGCATATCTTTTGACTAATGACATGGAATCAATATTGTTCTGCTGCTAATTTATTTCTCTTAGTTTTTGTTTAATTCCAGTACTGCTTTGTTTATTTCAGTCTTGCACATTTGCTTCAGTAGTTAGATTTAGATATATTAAATTGCTCATGACATTTTCAGTTAACTCCGAAAGCCACAGCTGGACTAATGGTGAGGGATTGAAGTATGAATGTGTAGTTTGATATTATTTTACTTTCTGCAAGTTAGATATATTAAATTGCTCATGTCATTTTCAGTTACCTCCGAAAGCCACAGCTGGACTGATGGTGAGGGATTGAAGTATGAGTGTGTAGTTTGATATTAGTTTACTTTCCGCAAGTTAGATATATTAAATTGCTCATGTCATTTTCAGTTACCTCCGAAAGCCACAGCTGGACTGATGGTGAGGGATTGAAGTATGAGTGTGTAGTTTGATATTAGTTTACTTTCTGCAAGTTAGATATATTAAATTGCTCATGTCATTTTCGGTTACCTCCGAAAGCCACAGCTGGACTGATGGTGAGAGATTGAAGTATGAGTGTGTAGTTTGATATTAGTTTCTTTTTCTGCAAATTAGATATCAGATTGCTCAAGTTGTTTATGGTTACCTCCGAAAGCCATAGCTGGACTAATGGTGAGGGATCGGAATATAAGTTGATGTAATTTGATTTAGATTTACTTTGTTGCAATTCTTGGATTTCTTTAAGCATAGTTTCTTTTGTGTTTAGACAACAGCAATGATAGTTTGGTTTTCATGCTCAATAGTTCACTGTTTGATTTATTAGGCTAGCAGCACATTTTCATTTCCTTTCAGTTTTGTCATTGTATGTTTCAAATTCCTTTTTAAGTTTGAATTTGGTAAATCATTATAAAGGATATCATTGCCTTGAACAATCATAACCATACTTATTTTTATTTTATAATTTCCATCTCACATTAGAAAACCAAAAACGACAAAAATGTAAGAAATAGGTTATCTTGCACATATAGTGCGCCACACTTCATCAGCTTACGAATCCCGGATTGATAAATTAATGTAGCAATTTAGGACACACTAAATTGACCAAACAGCCACCTCTACTGGAAGACAATAGCTAACAAAATCCTACGGGTTGGTTACTATTGGCCCACTCTCTTTCTAGATGTACACAAGATGATAATTTCCTGTCATAAGTGCCAACTGTTTTAAGGAAAAAGAAAGCTTATGCCCTTACCTCTGCATCCAATCACTGTTGAAGCTCCTTTTCAATAGTGGGGACTTGACTTCATAGGAGAAATCAATCCACTATCCTCTGCCCAGCATAGATGGATTCTCACTGTCACAGACTACTTCACCAAATGGATAAAAGCCATCCCTTGTAGGCAAGCCAATGATTCTGTCATTATAAAATTCGTAGAAACTAATATTCTCTCTAGATTTGGCTATCCTACCAAGATCATCACTGATAATGCAGTAGCATTTGGATCAAAGAAGATGGTTGAATTCTGTCACAAGTATCAAATCACATTGGGTCATTCCATGGCATATTACCCTCAAGATAGTGGAATTGCAGAATCCTCAAACAAGATTTTGGTGAACATAATAAAAAAGCTATTGGAGGACAACAAGAAGTCTTGGCACACAAAGCTAGTTCATGCACTTTGGGCTGACAGGTTGACTTTGAATAAATCTATTGGTATGTCACCCTACTAGCTTGTGTATGGTACTGATGCAATTTTTCCAACCAGCCTTGGTGTGCCAGTTATGAAGTTGGTTCAATAGGTGCAGTCTAAAGATAATGACATGATCAGAAGAATAAATCAGACCATCTACCTACAGCAAACCAGAGAGGAGGTTTATACAAAGAATTAAAAAAGCAGGACAACATAAAAAAGCTTTTTGATAGAAGAAAAAAGGCCAGCAATTTCAATATTGGGGACAAAGTCTTAAAGTGGGACTCAAGGAGAGAAGACAAGGGAAAACATGGAAAATTTGACAATTTATGGCTTGGGCCTTATCTCATCCATTCAGCTGCTGGTAACAATGCCTATTTCTTACAGGAGTTGAATGGAGCTGAACTGTTTGGAGGTCCTGTCAATGGCAGGATGCTCAAACATTACTTTTCTTGATCCATGCCATGTTTTGAAGCTTTTTTATCTTTTTTCCATTATAAATATTTCATCTATCATTGCATTCAAAGTTAGAAAAATCAAAAATACAAAAACAATATAAGAAAGAAAAGAGGGCAGATTGTAAAACAATAAAGGTACAGCCCCATACCAAAAAAGAGAAGCAAATCTGAAAGTGTGCAAGCTCAAATGCCACTCCTGAAAACACACTTCTAATTAATCAAACAGCCTAATCTTGACTAACTAGTTTTAAATTTACTACTGATAGGTTAGTGAATTAGATTTTCCAAACAGTTTAATCTTGGCTTATCAGTTAGGTAGATTAGGATAGAAATTAAAGGTTCAAACATGCTCAATATCTGAACCTAAGTTTTCAAAAAAAGAGTGAATCCTATATGTTTTAATTTCTGAGTCAAAACAGAAGTAAAACTGGTTCTAATCAGCTCAAAAGTTGAACCAGAGAACAAGGAAAAAAAAACTCAAACAGAAGCAAAACAGAGATGAAGAAAAAAAGAAGGCCATGTTTTGAACTTTCAGATCTTAAGCCTTCCATTCTGATTTAATTTTCTGTAAAATAATATCTATGTGCAGCTTGTTTTCTGTGCCATAGATCAGAAACAAGTTAGATTGCTCAATCCTGACTTGTATGCTTTTAAATTTCTGTTTTAGAAATTAGTGAATAAAATTTGTTAGACTGTTTAATCCTAACAGATTAGTAGATTAGGCAGAGAAGATTTTGAACTCAACTGTTTAATCTGAGTTCATGGAGAAATAAGAAGTAGAAATAGATTAGATTTTTTGCTTTCAAAAGAATAAAATGTTTGTAAAAGAGTTTGCCAATCCAAGTGCACTCTAAAGAAGAAAAAATGTTAGATCAGTAGGATTGGGTAAGTAGAAAGCTTGTTGATGAAGATCCATTATTTTTCATGGTTGCTAACATTTTTCAGAAGCAAAAGAAGAACATCCAAGAAAATAAAGTTGCAACCCAATAGATGAGGTACTGATCAACCTCCCAGAGAATGCAAGTATGAAGTTCTTGATGCCTTCAAGAAGGCACCATCCCCAAGTAGAGCCAATGTTAGCCACCTATAAAATTTGTTATATCAAAAGGTGGCTAAATCATTTTTGGAGCCTTTAAGAAACAAGTTTATTGCTAAAAATGTTATCTCTTGAAGACTTATGAAGACATCATGCCCTTTGTTTAAATATTCACTGTTGTTTCCATTTCAAACTCTGAAAATCTGCTATTTTCATAGAGAATAGACTGCTGCAAAATCTCCATTTTTCCCTTCCTTTCACTTCAAACTAACCTTCATTTTTGACCCCTTTTATTTCCCATGGAATTCCTCTATTTTCCATTTTTTCCCTTTTTTCCCTTCATAAAATCCTCTTTACAAAGTTTAAAACCCACTTTTAAACTTTGCCGAAACTCGCAAATCCATCAGAAAACCCTGAAAAATTTATGAAAATACACTTTTTTGTATAAAGGCTTAAGCCCCTTTGGGCTAAGTCCTAACCACTTCCCCACATGTGCCCTAGCACTAGAACCAAGTGTTAAGCCCTTTCGACGCTTATCGCATCGGAGAAAGCGGCCCACGCAAGTCTATTTCTTTTGTTAAAGCCTCTGATGTGATTAGCCCTTTACATATAACCCTCAATCCCATTACCGCTTCATAAAACACATGAGCCCGCAATTTGGCACTTTAAATGTTTATGTAAACCTTCCCCGTTCATATTTTTTCTTTGTTAATTCAAAAAACACACTTTTCCTAAGTTTCGGTCTAAACCCGCCAAAACAATGTTTTTTAATGAAAATGGGTAGATTGAAAAGCCCGATCTAAAGTCCTGATCCTGATTGGCCCTTTTTATGTGTAAGCCCCAGGCCTTTTGTTTTCCCATATATCCACAGTGCCCCACAGACGGGCGCCAAGCCTTTTAAATAACTCGCCCGACACCATAAAACCTTTGTATTTGGTTAATTTTTGGTTTTCATAAGTTTTTAAGGTTTTCTTCCAGTTCGATATTTGATATTATCTCCACCGTCGATCTGAAGTGATCGAATGGATCGCGCAATATCGCATCGCAAGTTTTGCATCGAGCGCATTTTGTTCCCCCTTTCGATCAGACCCCTCTGATTCTTTCCCCACCGTCGATCTGATCTGCAAATCGACGGCCCGCGCTCAATTGCATCGGTGCCATTCAAAGTTCTTCTCCTGCCCATCACATGCCTCTGATTGCATCTGGACCGTCCACATGTCCATATCAGACGGTCCAGATTGCATCTCCCGACTTTGGTTAAATTCATGTGCCTGCTTCATAATGTTTTAGGCCAAATCTCGGTCGTTGATCTCTGCAGATCAACGGTCCTTCTTCGCCCACTCTCTGACTTTGTATTATTTCATTCGACCCACATATCACATCTCAGCTGTTGATCTATTTCATCCAACGACTCATATTAACCCCGACAGGCTCGAACCCTGTGGGTCCTGCTTCCCTCCAGATCTGATCTTCGCCGTCGATCTCTTGATCGGACGGTCCATAATAAAACCGCCCCACCTCCTTCTGCCCACGCATCTATCCAATATCGCGCTCATTCTCCACCGTCAGATCTGAGAACCCAGATCCAACGGTCGATGCACATTTTTGCATAACTTCAAGCGCGGAGGTTAATTTCCTGAGGGTTGCGTGATATAAGTTGTTTTGAAACGCCACGTGACAGGCGAGAACGGATATCACGTTCAAAAAGGTGAAACTACCTCCCCGCCCTTTCACCACGTGAAACTCATGGTTTTCTCCTCTCAAAACCACTTTTCCAATTTACATTGTGTGTTATCGCGCGCGCTCCCCACCATTGATCTCTATAAATCAACAGTCTCAGATCATTTTCTCTCTATTTCATCGCCCCCCGCCTTTTCCAAAGGGTTTTCAACGTACGATCTCCACCGTTGATCTTGTGGCCTGATCTCATCCGACGGCCCACAATCATCCCAAAACCCCAATTTCCATTTTTACACAGATTTCTTTCGCCAAAGGATTTTTTCCCTTTTCCTTTCTATTTCTTCACATTTTCTGCTTATCCCATTGTAAAGTGACCCTTTCGCTTTATGATATTATTATTCCTCCCGACCATTGATCTCTTCTAGATCAATGGATCTAACTTAATCTCTCCACCATTTGCTCCTAACCACAGCCTCCTAAGCAGTTTTACCACATAAACACAGGATTTATTAATTTTTATTGTTTTGTGCAGGTTTTTACGATTTTTTCATTATATTGAAGAAAAGCCAAAGGCCAGGGATGACAATTCCCACGCCTTTGTTCATAAAAAGGAATCCATCCATAGGGTTTAACATCACGTTTCGTCAATGCGTCATGGGCATTGATTCCATATGAGCCCTTTGAGGCACCTGCACATCAGCAAGACATAGAGAATTAAATCAAACAAAAGAGTATCAGTTTTGAAGACTTAAACACAGTAGAACAGAGGATTGATGACTCTTTTCATAGTTTTGGAGGATTACGGCTAAGATCGAAAATCAAAAGCCTATTCCTCCGAATTAAAACACAATTAAAGACAAATCAAAAGATTTATCAGACAGAGGATGCCTCCACTACCACATAAGAGGAAAATTTATTCCTCTCAGCTACCTTATGCCACTTGTAGCCTCAAAGCATTCAAAAAAGGGTCGAGTAATGACCAGAACAGAGGATATTTTCCTCACAACAACCAAGTCGCTAATTCAGCCGAAGAACTTATTGCAAGATATCTGCTGAGTTACTACAGAGATGTTACAGAGCCTCAAAGTCAACAAAATCATCCCACCGAGCTTAAATACTTAATGTAAACCAATTAATACATAACAAATATCTGTAAACTTCTCCATTGAGCTCCTCAAAGACCGAGAAGTACTAAATCTGTATTAATTGAGCCCTTAGATCTTTTCTCTTTCGACCTCATCATCCTTCTATAAAATCTTATTGAGGAGTTCATTGTAAACGTTGGTTGTAGAACCTTGAAATATACTTGTGCTCGAAACTTCTACTTGTAAATAGTGTTTAAGGGCCCTTGAAGCTCTGCTTGTGATTAAACAAGTTAGGCTGAGAAGTGAAGATGATTATTGAACTGAAACATTAGACTTAAAGTTGTAACTGGTTTGAAGCATCAATACAAGCTGATTTATGGGATCCTGGTCTATGTCAATGGTGATGTTATTTCTTATTTTAAATCATTATTTTATTTCTATTTTCACTTCGTCCATCTTCTCTGATAAAGAATAGCAAGCATAGAGTTAGGATTTACTGTTTAGCAGTACCCTTCTATGACTGATAAACTTTATCTACATGTTTTCTTCCAAATGTGTTTTTTAGGAATGATTTAATTCAGTTCAGGCAGTTAGGAATTCTGGTGTTCCCTCGTCCTACTGTATAAGCTAAATGTTGTTACTGAATGTTATTTTCAGTTCATGTTAAGTAGAGACGAACTAAGGAAGTGATGGTGAGCCCTGTCCTTTATTTTTATCCCCAAAAAATATCTGAAAGTTTCCCTAAGAATGTGTTGAAAGCAGGCTGGGTTCAAAGTCCTTACCTGATCTTAGACTATTCTTTGTTATCTTATGTGTTTGTCTTGAAAGTTTTCCAAGTAAAGCAGAGCTAGGGAAGTTTATGGTGAGCCCTGTCCTCTAGTTTCTTCTCCAACAGTTGATTTTAAATTTTCCCTTTATGTTTAAAATGTTTTTCTATTGAAAGTGCATCAAAATCTAGCTATTTTCAAAGTACTTACCAGATCTTAGATTACTTTTATGTTTTTCTTAAGTGTATGCCAAAAGCACGATAGTTTCAAAGTACTTACCTGATCTTAGGCTGCTCTTTGTTCTTCATCTGTTTAATTCCCCTTTCTTGTTGTATCATTTCATTTCATAAAATCAACTTTAAAGATATTCTTAGACATATATGACTTGCCCCATAGACCACTCTTGAACCTTGTTGTTTCAATTAAACCCTATTATGACTCCATAGCCCAATGGACTGAAAACCAACGTTATATCTATCTTTTTAGCCAAAGCTTGTTCTGATTGCTTGCAACTTCACACCTTTGAAAATTTTTCCATTTAGGGCTTTCCACTCAAAAAATAATCATGCTCAACCATCCAAAACAAAACAAAAATTCTCGTTCTTCATAACTAGCCTAAAATCATACCCAATAGCCTTAAAGATAAATCAATCTTTGCACTTATTGGAGAGATCCCTCTCCGGATTCAGGTGGGCTAGATGCTAGAATCCCAAAGTGGTTGAAATAATGTTCTCTCTATAGTTGGACTTTTCCAATCTTGCTCATTACAGGGAGCTAACATCTTCTGACAACTCCACTGGGGATCTGAGTGATTTTCATTTCAAATAAATCATAAGATATTATAAATCCCTTTGTTACCTATCAATATAATATACTATGGAGTTGATGGCACCAACAAAACCATGAAAGAGGCCAATGAAATTGAATCATATCATTTTGGAGAGATAATATTCAGGAGACATGATCCTGAAGTTGTGATTATTAGTCATTGTGTTGTTATCAACCAAATGTAGTCTTATACTCATGAGAGGGATACTGATGAGGAAATATTAAAGAGACTTATTTATCCATCTGAGGTTAAAGAAAATCTAAGTCAAGGACCTCAGAAGAATGTCGAACAGACCTATGCTTCACCTATTTTCAACCTTCAGAAAGAAGTTGAAAAGCTCCATAGGGCATTGAAATAGATGAAGGAGATGAAGGAGGCATTGGAAAAAGAAGTAGACAGACTCAAGAGGAGGATTGAAGAAGAGAAAGCAGCGAAAGAGGCAGAAGAAGAGAGAAGGAAAGTAGAATAAGATGACCTGGTGAAAAAATTGGCTTTGGAAACTAAACAAAGAGTCAAGCATCAAGAAAAACAAAGGAAAAGTGATGAAGAGCTTCAAAGGAAAAGAGCTGAGGAACTCCAAAAGAAGAAAGAATAATCTATGTGGAAAGATAAAAGGATTGAACACCATGACATTCCATCATCTCCGAAGATAAGCCCCACTCCTCAGTCTCCAGTGGAACCATGTTAGATTGAAGAAATGGAGAAGGAGCAATTTTTCCCCATGACCATGGTTGACCCAGTAGTGGTATTGAAAGCATTCAGTTATGAATACAATAAGAACAAAGTCAGCGGGAGAGTTTCCAAAAAGGATAAGGTTGGGAGAGTGATTGTCACTGAGGAGATTCTCATTCATGAAACAATAGTTGATCCAGAGATAACTGCAGCTGCCTGTATTACCATGGCCCAAGCAACAAGTGATAATGTTTCCAAGCTGAAGAGAAAGGTCTATGATGCTCAATTGGAACTCATTTTTGCTAAGTAAAGAATTACATAGCTATAATTCTAGCAGCAAGGTGAACTAGAATTAGTTAAAGAGTTCAAAGGGAAATCACTTGAGATCCAAGAGGAACTGAGTATGGTTCAGAAATAATTCTACAGGAGCATTCAAGGCATCAAAGATAAAACTCCTAAGTTTGTTGATTATATAAAGAGGATGGGGCCTATCAAGGAAGAATTGGAGAATATTCTAAATATGTTAGATGACATCATTCAATGGAAAATATAATATCATGATGAAGGGGTAGACATTCCTCAGCTCAATGACTTGGAGAAAATAATTTATTTTTTCTGAAGCTTGTAAATGTCTCGACAGGACTAGAGCCTTAGAGGAAAAGGCTCAGGAAGCATTCAAAAATTTCTTCAAGTTTGAAGGAGAGGTTGATGTAATCTTAAATAAATTCAAATTTTTGATGTTCCAGTCAGCCTTTGGTCCTATACCTATGGAGCAATGCATATAATAAAAGGAGAGAGTGATAGACAACTACAAGCAGTAGATCCAGGGATTAAAAGTTATCACCATGGAAAACACAATTTATATGAATATTTGCAGAATACAATGCTGATGCAAATTAAAAGGCTGATGTCTCTGTTTCTAACAAGGTGTTCATAGGTATGATGCTATGGCAGTAAGTGAAGAATGTTGAGTAGTTAAGAATAATATTGAGTAGTTAATCAAGGACCTGGGTCAATCTAATCTTTTTTTTCCCTTTAATCTCGTATAATTTTGTTGAATATGGCTCCTAGTGAGACACGTGCACCAAAGTAGAAACATGAGGTGCTTATGAGAGGTGCGAAATATGGTTGAAGTAGCTCCACATTAAATATAATGTTCAAGCCACAGAAAAGGAATATTTGATTTAGAAGCATCTTCACTCACAATCTTTGTGTTGGTGTAAGGCCTATATCAGAATGGAGAGTCAGGGGGTACCTCCAATGGGATCTTAAGAGGTGTTCTTTATACAAATGCAACCATACCTTATCTCCCACCCTAAACTTATGTGGCACTATAATCCAAGTGGATATTTGTGGCTACCAACCTCTTCCACTAACTCAATGAATCTTTATCTTCTTATAAATTTTTCTATGGTTTTTTGGGTCCCGAACTTATAGGGTCATTTGTAGGCCCTAAATGATGTTTTTTGGCCATTTATGAGTCTAGAGGTTTTCATGTAATTCCTTAGGCCCAACCAAAATTTGTAATCCTAAATATAGTTCTTTCAAATGGACTTATTGTGTTCCCAAACATATATTTTATGCAAAAGTTGCACCACTCGGAAGTTGATAATAGGGTTACGGTTTTAAACCTCTGGGGTTCTTGCTTTATATTAAAAAAAATGATGAAACTAACATAAAAATGCAAGGAAATGAATGAATAAGAGTGTGTGAGAGGGAGTGTTAGCGATTTCCAGGTGTGCTAAGGAGAGAGTGGCAAAGTGTGTTAGGTAGCGCTAAGTCATTCTAGTTGAGTGTCAGGGTGGTATGCGACCAAGATGTGCCAGTTTCGAAGGTGTGCCAACATGTGCCAGGAAGTGTTAGGGAGTGTCAGGGAAACACAAGGGAGCACTAGAAATAACGTAGAAATCAACCACTTCAAGGGGGCCTCCTCCAATACATTACATAAATGAATAATTCTTGGATGATACAAATGACCAAAACCTCCTTCTATATATAGGAGTCCATGGGGTCACAATATAAGCCTAGCTGACCTAACAATAATAGTGTAAGGGCACAATAATAACAATATTGGGGTTACAGGGGTACAACAATAACAATAAGGGGGTTACACTAACAAAAATAAGGGACTATACTAGTAATATAAGGACATAACATTCCCCTCTACTTCAAAAAAGTGTTGTCCTCAACACTTGAGTAGATCCAGATGCTTCTGTATAAAATTCTCATCCTCCCATGTAGACTCTTTAGTGGGTAATTTCTTCCATTTGATGAGATATTCTGAAATTGATCAATTTCGTAGCTGTTGAGTTCTTGTCCATGACTGCTTCAGGTTCCAATATGATTTTCCCTTCCTCATAAAGTTTTGGAAATATTGTTTGAACTAGAAGTTTGTCCCCTATAACCTTCTTTAAGCATGAAACATGGAACACTATATGCACTCATGAAGAAGTAAGAAGCTTCAATTTGTATGCCATAGTACCAATCTTTTGCAACACCATGTAAGGACCATATTACTTTGGCAATAATTTATTATCCTTCTTAGCTTGCTTGAGGGACATTTGTTTGTATGGTTGTAGCTGTAAAAATACCCAAACCTCTATATCAAAACTTCTCTCAGTATGATGTTGGTCTGCCTGTTGTTTCATTCAATTTTGTGCCAAATTTAGGTTATCCTTTAAGAGTTTGAGAACTTCTTGTTGATGGTCAATGTGATCTTCCATTGTTTGAACCTTAGAATTTTCTCTTAAATAAGATGTGATGGACGGTGGATGATATCCATAAAGTGCCATAAATTGGGTCATTTTTGCTACAGTATGGAAGGAAGTGTTATACCACCATTCATCGAGAGGTAACCACTTGACCCATTGTGTTTGCTTATCAAATACAAAACAACGAAGGTATCCTTCCAAACATTTATTCATTATCTCAGTTTGACCATTGGATTGAGGATGATAAGATGAGCGATGATCTAGTTGAGTACCCAAACAAGTAAATAATTCCATCCAAAATTTTCCAGTAAAAATGGGATCTCTATCACATACAATAATCTTTGGGTTTCCATGTAGCTTTTGAATTGTTTCCATAAATACAGTAGCAATTGTACTTGCTTTAAATGGATGAGATAATGCACAAAAGTTTGCATACTTGGTAAGTCTATCAACTACCACCATGATGACACTCTTTCCTTCAGACTTAGGTAAACCTATGATAAAATATATTGAAATCTCCTCCAAAATTTGACATGGAATGGATAAATTTTGTAGAAGACCTGGGGTCTTAATTATCTCAACTTTATTTTGCTGGAAAACCAAACATTCTGCCACCAAATTTTGAATATCAGATTTAAGGCCATTCCAAAAAAATTATTTCTTCGCCCTGTGGTAAGTTTTTAAAAATCCTGAGTGTCCTCCTAAAGGAGAAGTGTTCAATTCCAAATGAATCTTTTGTTTTAGTTGGGAATTTATGCAAATATATAAGAAATATTTGTACCATAAGGAATCACTTTTCCAACTAAATGTATCAGATGTACTAGGATCTTGCTGCAACTTTTGAATGAGTGTCCACACTTCTTCATCCTTATTCCATTCATCCCTTGCTTCGGTTATCCAATCTGGTTGGATAATAGAAATGGAACAAAGCAATGGTTCCACCTCTTCATCCTTTCTTGCGAGTGCATCTACAACAAAATTTAGCTTCCCATTTTTGTAGATGATTTCAAAATCATAACCCAACATATTTGTGACCCATTTTTGCTGCTCTTCTAAAGATAGTCTTTGTTCCAAAAAGTGTTTAAGACTATCATGATCAGTTTTTAGCTTAAAGTGTCTTCCCATTAGGTAAGGTCGCCATTTATTTAGTGCATGTAGTATTGCCAACATTTCCTTCTCATAAATAGCTTTCTGTAAATACTTTTCTTTGATTGGATGACTTTAAAAATAAACGGGCCTTCCTTCTTGCATTAAAACAACACCAATTCCATTTCCTGAGGCATCACATTCCACAATAAATTTTTTTGTGAAGTCTGGCGCAGCTAAGACTGGTGCTAGGCACATTGTCTCTTTAAGATGTTCAAAGGCCTTAGTTGCTTCAAGATTCCATGAAAATGCATCTTTCTTCAATAATGTTGTTAGAGGTGCTGCTATTCTCCCATAATTCTTAACAAACTTGCGATAATACCCAGTTAACCCGAGAAATACTCGCAACTGCTTTATGTTTGTGGGGACTTTCCATTCCTTAATGGATTTAATTTTGTTAGGGTCTACCTTAACACCCTAATGAGATACAATATGACCCAGATATTCCACCTCGTGTACTCCAAAGAAACATTTGGATGTTTTTTCATATAATTGTTTCTCCTCTAATAGTTTGAGCACCCTGTCAACATGTTGAACATGATCCTTCCAAGACCTGTTGTAGATTAGTATGTCATCAAAAAATACTAGAAAATTTTTTCTAAGGAAGGGTTTGAAAATGGAATTCATCAACCCTTGAAATGTAGAAGGTGCATTGGTAAGGCAAAAAGGCATGACCAAAAATTAATAATGACCCTCATGAGTTCGAAATGTTGTCTTTGGAATATCTTCAATCTTCATTCTAATTTGATGATATCCTGAACGAAGTTCCAACTTGGTAAAATAAATTGCTCCATATAATTCATCCAATAATTCATCAATCACAAGAATGAGAAATTTATATTTAATAGTGAGCTTATTAATCTCCCTATAATCTGAGCACATGCGCCATGATCCATCCTTCTTGTGCACCAATACTACTGGAGCAGAGAAATAACTTTGACTAGGTTGAATTATACCATCCTCTAATATTTCTACAATCATACGTTCAACTTCGCTATTTTGGACATAAGGATATATGTAAGGCCTGATGTTTGGAGGGACACTTCCTGGAATCAAATGAATAGCATGATCATGATCACGAATAGGTGAGAGTCCTTTGGGAGTTTCAAACACCTTGGAATGACTGTCCAAGACTTTTTGGAGATTTGGAGATATAATTTATTTTGATGTTGGAACTTCCAGTGAGTATAATTGTGCAATTGCGCCTCATTGTTCTTTCTTCATAAGCTTTTTCATGACATTAGAGCTTATTATCTTTCTCGGCTTCTATACCATGTAATTTGACTTCCTTTCCTTCTAAAAAAAAAAATCAAGAAAAGTTCTTGAAAATTAAAAGCTACCGTCCCCAAAGATTGTAACCATTGTACTCCTACTACAACATCAGCACCTCCCATTGGAATAGAAAGCATTGGAATATTCAATACATATTCCCCCATGGTTAGCTTGATATTATGGCATTTTACAGAGAAATTTATAGTTCCTCCATTTGCAACCATCACTTGACATTCTAGTCCTGGGTATAGGAAACAATTATATTCCTTGGCTACCTTACAATGAATAAAATTATGGGTACTACCCGAATCAATAAACACTATTACCTTTTTCTTCTTGATATGTCCTTCTATCTTGAAGGTTTGAGGAGTGGTAATTCCTTCCAATGCATTACACGATATGGTCAGACTCAATTCTTCTTCTTCTAGGGTTTTTTTATTGGTGTGTATCCTATTCTTTTGAAGCTTCTTGTTCATTTTCTTCCTCCTCTTCACAATCTATGTAAAATAATTTCTTCTCAGCACACTTATGACCTTTAGTGTAGTTTCTATCACAACCATAGCAAAGCCCTTTTTCTCTTTTTTCTTCCAATTTTTGTGGTGTCGACCTTGTAGGTTGTGGAAGTATAGGAGTAGGAACACTTCCATCCTTATAGATGTGAGTGGTAGGCTTCCTTGTCGCCATAATTTTACATTCAATTTTTCTTGCCAACTTGAATGCCTTCTCCAATGAATCAGGTTCCCAAACGCGAACCTCACGTTGGATGTTACCCTTTAAAGTCCCTATGAATACATCAATCCTGTGTTCCTATGGAATATCAGTTACCCTTATATTCAATTTTTGGAATTCCTCAATGTGCTCCACCACTGAACCCTTTTGTTTGAGATTTATCGATTGGCTAAAGAAGGTGTTGCTCTTTGTATCCTCATAATGTGCTATCATTTCCTCCGTAAAAATTGACCAAGTGACAATTTTTTTATGGGAGAAAAGCCATTGATACCATAAAAATGTATTTTGTTCTAAATTTAAAGTTTCAATGCGTACCTTTTGTGTATTTTGCACATTATTGAGATCAAAATATTGCTACATTTGTAGTATACATGTTACAAGATCCTTGCCATCAAAATTCCTCATATCCATATTTGTAATATGGTGGTTATTCCATCCAACATTAGAGTTTATGAAATCACGATTAACATTTATTTTGTTGTCATCATGATTTTCCTCTACTATCTATTCGCCATTAGGAAACATTTCTTGTAGCAACTTTTTCAAACCTTCCATGTCCGCTTTTAGATCATTCTTCATGTTTTCCATGTTGTCTTTCATTTTTTCATCAATCTTAGCTTCCATGTCATCCATCTTAGCTTCCATGTCATCCATCTTAGCTTCCATGCCTTTCTTCAAACCATCCATCTTAGCTTCCACTTTTTTCTTCAAAACTTCCATTTCATTTTTTGATGATCTTTGCGAGAGCGAAATTTGGTGCACTTGCTCTGTAATTTTGATATGTCATGTTGCAGTTATTCATCTTCATGGGTCATATTAGAGCCTTCTAAAAGCTTAATTGGTGTTGAATTATTTTTAGGGGGAATTTTAGAAGCCAATACTGATATCTATTCTACAATATGCCCTTGGAATCAATTCAAAATGATTTTTCAAACAAGACTTATGCAATTTGAAAAAAAATACACACCTTTTTCTTACTTTTGAGGAGCTCGATATTGAAACTGAATTATCTCTATGATTTCGGATATTCAATATTTGAAATTTGGTCCTGTAGTACCCCTATGAATCTTATTTCAAATGCCATAGGTTTGACCTGATTTGGATTCTTCAAGACAAATTTATTCCCAATCTCCCACAATTACTTAATTATGGACTGGTTTAGTAGAGCTAAATTGTAAGGCGTGCCACATGTCACTGTTTCCTCCTTCGGCTCTAAAATTCGTAGACAAGAAACTACAGTATGTGTACTTATAGCCACTTTTTACAGAATTCCAACCCGACGCTCAGAGAGAGTTATGACGATTTTCCCACGGTCATCTCTTTGAAATGAAATTCGGGATCCTGAAAAAACCCTAACATCCACAGATCATATTCGAACCAAGATCTGAACTTTTTATAGGAGGTTCCTCAGTATTTCGGCTTCGCTCTATAAAAATTTCAGCTTCTGAACCTTTGTATAATGAAAGTTGTAGTGAAAAGTCCATGATGACCTATTTTAGGTGAAATTCGGGAGCCTGAAAAATCCATAACTTCCAAAGCTCATATCTCCGAAAGTATTGCGAACCAAGATTTGAAATTTTTACAAGGGATTCCTCAGGATTTCGGCGTCACTCTGTAAAAAATTTAGCTTCTGAACCTTCATATAAAAAATTGTATAGCGAAAATGCCACAATGACCTTTTTGGATCAACAAAACCCTAGAATCCAAAGCTCTGATACCAAATGCTATGAAACCAGCTCCAAAAATAGAAGAAAAGAGATATCAACAACTTAGAAATCTACCATTTCGAGGGGGCCACCTTCAATAAATTACATAAATGAATAATTCTTGGATGATACAAATGACCAAAACCTCCTTCTATATATAGGAGCCCATGGGGTCACAATATAATCCTAGCCGACCTAACAATAATAATGTAAGGGCACAATAATAACAATATTGGGGTTACAGGGGTACAACAATAACAATAAGGGGGTTACAGTAACAACAATAAGGGACTATACTAGTAATATAGGGACCTAATAGCCCTAAACATATATTTTATGCAAAATTTGCACCACTTAGAAGTTGATTATAGGGTTACGGTTTTAAACCTCTGGGGTTCTTTCTTTATATTAAAACAAATGAGGAAACTAACACAAAAATCCATGGAAATGAGTGAATAAGAGTGTGTGAGAGGGAGTGTCAGTGATTTCTAGGTGTGCTAAGGAGAGAGTGGAAAGGTGTGCTAGGTAGCGCTAAGTCATTCTAGTTGAATGCCAGGGTGGCATGCGACCAAGATGTGCCAGTTGCCAGGGTGTGCCAACATGTGCTAGGAAGTGTCAGGGAAACACAAGGGAGCACTAGGTAAAATTAATGCATAACAAATAATAATTTGTGACAAGAAGTGTCTATGATTTCCAGGTGTGCTAAGGAGGGAGTGACAAGGTATGCTAAAGGTCAGGGATACATGCCAATATGTGCCAAATTCTAAGGTGTGCCAATGCATGTCAGGGAGTGTTATGGAGTGCCAAGGAAAGTCAAGGGAGCCTTGAATTGGTAACTTGTTAAGTGGGGTGAGTTGAGATTGGAAATTAGCAGCCTAAGATGAGTTATAGGAAGTTCTTAGGTGAACAAGGCATAATATAGTTGTAGTAATTGTAACTTGGTCAAACTATTTTATCAAGGAAGAACTTGGTTGGGTTCTCAAGTCTAAAAAAATGTAAGGGTAGTTGTGAGGGCATGACAACTAAGGAGTGCCAAGGCATGCCAAGGAATGAAAAGGTGTGATAACACATGGCATACAATTTCAATGCATGTTGAGGAGTGTTAGGGAGTTCAAGGGGAACACAGTGGAGAATTAGGTCAAAATTATTGGTAATAAATGAATAAGAGTGTGTTTAGAGTGTCAGTGAATTCCAGGTGTCCCAAGGATGAAGTATTTTCAGAGAAAGTGAGACTTTGGGTTGGGCACAACATTTTTTTGCTAATGACTTGGTTGGGTTCCCAAGTTGCAAAAAAATTAAGGCTCTCTATGGGGGTATGACAGCTAGGGAATGCCAAGTTGTTCCAGGGAATGTAAGGTTCCCAAGTAAGGCTAGTTGTGAGGGCATGAGTGCCAAGTCATGCTTAGGAATGCTAATATGTGAAAGATAGTGCGAAAGCATGTTAAACATGCTAAGATGTTCCAAGTGTTAAGGCATGCCAAGATGTGCAAGGGTGTGACAATGCGTGTTAGGGACGGTCAAGGAAACAAAACGGAGAAAAAAATTAAACTACAAGGAGATGAACACATAATAGGGTTAATAAGTCAACAATTTACCTATTCCGTGAGGGGCATGCTAGGCACACCAACAATAGGTGTGAATAGGTGCCTAGTTCCAAGTGTTAGTGCACTTTACGTGCCAAATATTCCTCTATTGCTTCTCATCTACCTTCCAATAATTGATCTCAAATAAATTTAATATTAAACCATGCCAAATCATACCAAGTCATCTCAAAGCATGTCAAACATGCTAAGACTTTCCAAGCGCTAACATGTGCCATGTGCCAATGTGTGTCAGGGAGTGTTATGAATGTTATGAAGTAGTAGGGCATGTCGAAAAGTACTAAGTAGAGAGTGCCAATGCATGTTGAGGAGTGTTAGGGAGTACTAGGACAACACAAGGGAGGACTAGGTTAAAATGCATGGGCGTGAATGAATATGAGGGTGTGTGAGGGAGTGGAAATGAGTGCTAGTTGTCATGCCAAGGAGGGAGTGAGAAGGTATTCTAAGAATTCACACACCATATTTCCCACTCACTTCTTACCATTCCCACACCATAAAAAAAAAAAACCCTAAAAATGTCATTCTTAAAATATCTTGTGTAGTTTCCTAATTTCATTCAAGTAGACTCTCGCAATTACTTATGTTTGTATTGGTGCGATCATTTTTTTATTCTCTTAAAGGAACTATTTCTAGACATGCACCCCATCAAAAATAAATCATCGAGTGAAAATGAATGGAAATGAATGAATAAGAGGGTGTGTTGGGGAGTGTCAGATGTGCAAAGGGGGGAGCGACAAGGCATGCTAGAGAATGTTATATTGGAATTTCAAGGAGTGTTAGGGTGCACTAACATGTGCCAGATAGTGCCAAGGCATGCTAATGCATGCCAAGACATGCCATGTGTTAAGGCATGATGAGATGTGTGAGGTGTTAGGGTATGCTAAGGTGTGTCAAGGAGTGTTAGGCGACAAAAGGGAACACCAAGTTAAAATGAAAGTAAATGAACACATGCGAGGGTTAATAATTCAGGACCTCACATTTTCAAGAGCGGCATGCTAGGCATACAAACACTAGTTCCAATACATGCCAAGGGCCAAGTTTTAGGGTGTCTTAAGTGCCAAATCATCCTCTATTACTTCTCTCTTAATTGTGAATAATTGATCTCAAATAAATTTTATCTTAAACCATGCCAAGGAATTCCAGGGCATCCAAACACATGCCAAGAATTTTCAAGTGCCACTAAGTGCCAAGAGCCAATATGTGTGAGGGAGTTATATGGCATGTTGTGGAGTTCTAGGTTTGCTAAGGAGGGAGTGACAAGATATGCTAGATATTTCCAAGGCATGCTAGAGTTCTAGGGAATCATACCAATATGTTCCAAGTGCCAATGTTTGTTGAGTGCTAGCGAGTTCTAGGGAAACACAAGGGATCACTATGTAAAAATGCATGGAAATGAATGAATAAGAGTGTGTGATAGGGAGTGTCATCGAGTTCTAGGTGTGCCAAGGAGGGAGTGACATGGTATGCTAGGCGGTGCTAAGTCATGCTAGTATGCCAGAGTGGCATGTGGCTAAGATGTGCCAAGTGCCAGGGTGTGCCGACACATGATAGGAAGTGTTAGGGATTCCTAGGGACACACAAGGGAGAACTAGATGAATATAATGCATGAAAATGAAAATTTAAGAGATTGTGACAGGAAGTGTCAGTGAGTTCCAGGTGTGCTAAGGAGGGAGTGACAAGGTATGTTAGAGGTTAGGGAAACATACCAAGATGTGTCAAGTGCTAGGGTGTGCCAATGCATATCAGGAAGTGTTATGGAGTGCCAGGGAAAAACAAGGGAGAAATAGTTTCAAATGCATGGAAATCAATGAATGGGTGTGTGACAGGGATTGTTAGCAAATTCCATGTGTGTTAAGGATGGAGTGACATTGTATGTTAGGTAGTGCCAAGGAATGCTAGAGTGCCAGGGCGACATGCCAAGATGTGCCAACTGTCAGGGTGCACCAATGTGTTTCAGGGAGTGTTAGAGAGTGCCACAGAAACATAAGGGAGAACTAGTTCAAAATGCTTGGAAATGAACAAATATAGAGTGTGTGATAGGGAGTGTCAGTGAGTTCCAACTGTGCTAAGGAAGGAATGACAAGGTTATATGATAGGAAATGCCAAGGCATGCAATAGTTCCAGGGCATGTCAGGGAATGGTAGGGTGTATTAGGGAGATCCAAAGAATTTCAAGGAATGTATGGGATGCTAACACTTGCCACGTAGTGCCAAGGGATTGTTAGATGTTCCAGATGTTATGGCATGTCAAGATGTAAACTATGTTTCTCAATTTTTTTATGGGAACGATTGGACATGAGCCTTGACTTGGTAGCTTGTTAAGTGGGATGAGTTAATATTGGCCATGATTAGCCTAAAATTATTTTTAATCCATTCTTAGGCGAACAAGGCATAGTCTAGTTGTAGTAAATGAAATGTGGTCAAGTTTTTGTAGTCGAAGCAGGACTTGGTGTCTAAAAAAATAAGGGTAGTTATGAGGACATGAAATTTAAGGAGTGCCAGGGTGTCCCAATGAATTAAAATGTGCGCTAACACATGCCAGTTAGTGTTAATGCATGACAAGGAGTTTTTGGGAGTGTTAGGGCAACACAAGGGAGAACTAGTTCAAAGTGGATGGAGATGAATGAATAAGAGTGTTTTAAGGGAGTGTTAGTGAATTCCATGTGTCCCATGGATGAAGTGTGTTAGGAGAGTTTCATAATAGGACTTGCAGAAGGCAAGCCTATGATTGTGATAAGGGGATGGATGAAGCAGTTTCAGACAAAGGGAGACTTTGTGCTAGACACAGCACTATTTTTTCAATGACTTGGTTGGGTTCCCAAGTCGAAAAAAAAGTAAGGTTATCTATGAGGACATGGAAAATAGGGAGTGCCAAGATGTGTAGGGAATCCCAGGAAGTGCTAACACATTATAGAAAGTTCCAAGGCATGTTCGACGTTCCAATATGTGTTAGGTGATAGGGTTTGGTGCCAACACATGCTAGGGAGTGCTAGGGAAACAGAATGGAGGACTAGTTTCAATTTCATGGAAATGAATGAATAAGAGTGTGTGATAGGGAGTGTTAGAAAGTTCTAGGTATGTTAAGGAGGGAGTGACAAGGTATGATATTAAATTCCAAGGCATGATAGAGTGCTAGGAAAGCATGCCAATATGTGTCAAGTTCCAGAGTGTGCCAATGTGTTCCAAGGAGTGTTAGGGAGTGCTAGAGAAACACAAAGGAGCACTATATCATAATGCATAGAAATGAATGAATAAGAGTGTGTGACAAGGAGTTTTAATGAATTCCAAGTGTGCTAAGGAGGAGTGACAAGGCATGTTTGGCAGTGCTAAGGAATGCTAGAGTGCTAGGGCAGCATGCGACCAATATGTCCCAATGCATGCAAGGAAGTGTTAGCTAGGATTTCTAGGGAAAAACAAGGGAGCACTACATCAAAATGCATGGAAAAGAAAAAATAAGAGTTTGTGATTGGAAGTGTGAGTGAGTTCTAGGTTTGAAAAGGAGGGAGTGACAAGGTATGCTACAGAGTGTTAAGGCATGCTAGAGGCTAGGGTGACATGCCAAGATGTCCTAGGTGCTAGGGTGTACCAACATGTGCCAAGGAGTTTTAAGGAATTCTATGGAAACACAAGGGAGCACTAGGTAAAAAGTCATGGAAATGAATGAATAATAGTTTGTGACTGGGAGTTTCAATGAGCTCTAAGCGTGCTAAGGATAGAGTGACAAGGTATGTTAGGTAGTGCCAAGGAATGCTAGAGTGCTAGGGTGGCATGCCAAGATGTTCCAATTGTTACTGTGTGCCAATGCGTGCTAGGGAGTGTTAGGGAGTGTCAGGTAAACACAAGGAAGCACTAGATCAAAATTAATGGAAATGGAAAAATAAGAGTGTGTGATAGGGAGTGTCAATGAGTTCTAGGTTTGTTAAGGAGGGAGTGACAAGGTTATATACTAGACAATTCCAAGGTATTTTAAACTACCAAGGCGTCTCAGGAAGTGCCAGGGTGTGTTAGGGAGTGTAAAATCATGTCAAGGAAAGTAGGGGATGCTAACACATGCCACATAATGCTAAGGAATTTAAGACATGTCACGTGTTATGGCATGTCAAGATGTAAACTATGTTGCTTAGTTGTTTTATGACCACAGTTGGATGTGATGAGCCTTGTCTTGGTAACTTGTTAAGTGAGATTAGTTGAGATTGGACATGAGTAGTATAAGATGAGTTACATGTAGTTCTTAGGTGAACAAGGCATATGTTGAATTTCCATGACACATGATAATCTGGGTTTGGTCTTAGAATCTTTGATGCAAACAAACTCAAGTGCCACAACACATCTAATTTTCACAATGAAATCTACACACATTAGGGAATCAACTAGTGCACATGTATTTTTTAAACTTTTTCAGACCGTTCTTCATTAAATTACAAACTATAATAGAATAGGCTAGAGCTCGCATACCAGGGATCATGGACCTTTACAATCACACTGATACAAGGAATACAACTAGGGCTTGGTGCTAGTCCTTTTACAACCAATCTACACTACTACATTTGGGGGAAATTCTGACACTTGGTTCCGACGCTTTTGACCAAATGTCGGAAATTTCCCCAAATTTTTTCCATCCTACCCGAAACCGTCGCTATACCGACGTTTATAGAAAAGTGTTGCAATACTGACACTTAGACAAAAGTGTCGCAATTGCGACGTTTGGAGGAAGACGTCGCAATTGCGACAATATGGCCCAAAGCATCACTATTGCGACGACTGCCTCCAAACGTTGCAAGTACGACACAACGTCTAAGTGTCGCAATTGCGACGTTTGGAGGCAGTCGTCCCAGTAGCGATGCTTTTTCCACCGTCGGTATAATGAAACTTATATGTGCGCTACATAAAAATACGAAACTTATATGTGCACTACATAAAAATACAAAACTTATATGTGCACTACATAAAAATACAAAACTTATATGCGCGCTACATAAAAATGATTTTATTGTTTCGTATCCGTCGCAATAGCTACATTAAAGTCTGATATCACGTGCACATTCACCCTCAGCATTCACCCTGAGCTCTTGCAGAACAAAATTTATCCTCAGCATTCGCCCTCAGCGTTTGCCCTCAGCTCTTGTAGAACAGCATTCGCCCTCAACTCTTGCGAAATGATAAGTTCTTACTGCAAGCCTTTCCTCCTATAGTAGGGTTGATTCTATTTGGGTTTTTTTGGTCAATTCCATTGGATTGTGTTACGCTATAGGGTTCTCTCTAGATGTCAAGAATCAAGATTCAATACCCTCTATTATCTTCATCACCCAATACAAGATTTACTTTTTTCCCAAAGAAACGCTTATTAATTTGGTAGCCATTATTTCTCCCTGCTTTAAAAACCCTACATTTAAATGAAAACAAGCATTGAATTTCAACTACAAAAATCTATTAGTGTTCAAATGTACATGTGTGCTACATTAATGTCTAATATCACGCGCACATTCGCCCTCCGCTCTTGCAGAATAGCATTCGCCCTCAGCTCTTGCAGAACAACATTCGCCATCAGCATTCGCCCTGAGCTCTTGCAAAACATCATTCGCCCTGCATTCGCTCTCAGCTCTTACAGAACAGAATTCACCCTGCATTCGCCCTCAGCTCTTGTAGAACAACATTCACCCTCAGCTCTTGCAAAATGGTAAGTTCTTACTGCAGGCCCTTCCTCCTATAGTAGGGTTGACTCTATTTGGGTTTTTTTGGTCAATTCCATTGGATTGTGTTAGGCTGTAGGGTTCTCTCTAGATGTCAAGAATCAAGATTAAATACCCTCTATTATCTTCATCACCCAATACAAGATTTAAATTTTCCCAAAGAAACGCTTATTAATTTGGCAGCCATTATTTCTCCCTACTTTAAAAACCCTACATTTAAATGAAAACAAGCATTGCATTTCAACTACAAAAATCTATTAGTGTTCAAATGTACATGTGTGCATCACTTGTGTAGGGTATTCCTTTTCCACTTTCACATTATCCAAGAATGTGTGCAGTATGGTTCATATTTTTTGTGATTTAGATTATCTTGAAAAAGGAAAGGTAAATTATTTCCCATGGAAAAAGAAGGTTTTCCCTTTTTATAGGTTGTTTGGACTTACATGGAAAAATTTGTGGTATGCCTTTCATATTATGTAGTTTAAATTTGAATTAACAGATTATTCTACATGAAAATATAATTACCTATGTGATGTCCTTCATCACTAATTAAAATTATAGGGTTTCAATTTCCTAGACTCTAACTCATCTGATGCTAAATTATAGGTTCTCATTGGTGGATCACTCTTCCATTGATTTCCTTTCCCTCTGGATCTTGTCATACTTTAAAAGTCATCAATGATACATATATTATTTCGGGTATCCCAAAAGGCTTTATAGTAGAACATATTGTGAAGTTTTTTTGACACTTGAGGATTCTTTTTAGAACTGCAACGCGGTCTATGCTATCGAGTTATATACCAAGCAACTTGTCCTTAATAACCACACTATGATGTAGGTTCAACCAGTTTGAACTTGTTGTGACATAGCATATGAAGTTGTGTGATGAGTCCATATCAGAGGTCTATTATGGTGACAAAAATGAAGACACGTAATGATAGTTATTATGTTAACATTACTAGAAACATTTTCGAAATTATCCATGCCATCAAGATGTCAAAATTCCAGGCATTAGCTGTCAATACTCGTAGCTAATAGATAATAATAATAATATAAAAAAATCACAACTTTATTCTTGAAATATGATTGTTAAACATTGGTAACCTAGTTCACGAGTTACTATCACCCAAAGACTGCAAAACAAACTTAAAATATAAATTAAACCAACATGAGAATGCAACTAAGGGTTTCTCGTCAAAATCATGCCATAACCTGGCATTTTGAAACCCAAATTTGAATCCATCATAAGTAATAAAATGCAAACTCAGATGGATTTTCAATGCATGTTTGCATGTTACACTTATTCTCTGTCTAGATATCATTTTTTAAATGGAACCATTAGTCAAGCCCACAGTCCTTTTTATGTGAAAAATTTCAGCTCTATTTGAGCTCTTTTTTGCTCCACCACCTCCATAAACATATGCAAACATATATCATGATCTTGGAATTCCATTACATATGTATGTGCCAATGTTCCATAATCATGCTCCATCATCAATTTAAGAAATTTCCATTGAATATCAAATTATGGAGGGGGGGAACTTTTTGCTGCAACATTTGGCTCAAAATCAGGGACCATCTTCGTATGAGGTGAATGAGAGCTATAGATATTTGAAGAAGTAGATTAGTGCCTTTTCCTCTGGCCATGGAGTCATATACAGTCATCCATCACAAAAATTTGTCTTTGTTCATTCTCACCTTGAAAATTGCAAAAATTCATGCCCTAATTGAAACGACACTAAATTTGAAAGATATAATAAAAATGCAAGCTAGAAGTGCCCTATTAATACAAAGGGAAAACCTTCCTACCTACCCTAACTAAGATAAATTTTTATTGAATAGGAAACATGATATTTCCAATGGAGTTGATCCAACAACTTGTTAAATGTATGGGACTAAATCATGCATTTCATTTCCAGGGAAACATGCGCATGAAGAGAAAAAGTGCAGAATTAATGGAAAATCCATACATGCCACTTATGAAAACTACACCGAAAGGTCAAAAAATACTTAAGACCTTAACTTAATTTGAATCCAAAAATGACAAAACAGGATTAGTGAAAACGCGAGAGTGGTGTGGGTGAAAAACATAAATAAAAAGTGAATATACCTTTCCCCAATATGCCTTTGTCACCGTTGTATGAAAACATGTTTTCCTTTCCCTTTAGACATACAAGTGAATGCATTATAGGTATGGTGTTTTCCCAGAATAGGAGAAGCCTACTTAAATATATCATTCGTGGAGTAAATTTTTCCTTGACCCAGAACCTCATAGAAACTTATCACTAAATTTGATGTTGGGATGGGATTGTAAAGATAACAACCTCTTCATTCCTACAAACTAGATTCCTTCCTGGAGTTAGGAAACAAAGTATTGAATCAAAGTTGTAGTTTCTAACTTCTTGTATTGGTTCATCAATCTTGAAATTCAGACATTGCATGTCTTCATTGCTTCATGTTTGAATAATTTGCATCATATCGTATAATAGGAAATTAGGAATTATGATTATTATTAGTTTATGGATCTATTAAGTTACTTTTAAGTTTGCATGGTTTAGTGTGAAATTATTCTAGTGTGCCCCTAGGCCCAGGTGAAGGAATGCCAAGGACTGAGAACCCTAGTTTTTAAATGGTATTGTTTCTTATACCCAAAAACCCCTCAACATCACTTCTTATTAGTTCTTAACAATATTGTTGTAAACAATTTGAGAATTGATATAGAAAAATCTCACACTTCTCAAGATAAGTCCTAAAGCTAAAGTGTGATACCATGTGTAATTCAATAGCCCCATTGTCACCTCACCAACCTCTTTTCACTTCGGGCTAGCTCTCGTCCAACTCAAGGGGGGTTATCCCTAGTAGATGTTAGGGATATAATGGCCCAACCAAACTAAGTCAAGAGCCCCCTAACTCTCTATGTTTACTACTATCAATCAAAATATTGAACAATAGGGTCAGACATGCATCCTGAAGATAAAATTTCCAGGGTATTTTTGGGTAATTTGAAAGGGAAAGTCCCCAAACACATATAATCAAGGAATTATAACGTGATTTCAAACATTAAATATCAACAAAATTGTTTAAAGGATATTGAAAGGAAAAAGGTGATGAAAGATAGAAAGTGCCTTACTTAAATGCTCTAAGGATTTTTCAATAGTTGCTCCAAAAGCTTCACTTCAAGGCCCTTCAAGATCGTCTCCAACAATGCTATACCATCAGCTTCAACAATGTTGCTCCAAAAATGTCCTCAAGGTCTTCACAACACGTTTACTAGAAGTTGCTCCAACAATATATTCAATAAGGTCTTCATTGTCAACTCGTCTCTTGTTTGGGTGCCTTAATGTGCAATGACATGTTTCCAAGACTGAATTCAATGCAAGGCATATTTGAAACTCTAACTTTGTCTTTCGGTGTCTTATTAGAAATTATTTCAGTTTTCATTTTGTGTTTTCAAGTTAGATATTGTTTTCAAGTTTTTACATTTATAATTTTATTGCAATGTGGCAGACTGATCAGAGAAGTGTAGGAACAACCCCGAGAAGGGATGATTGCGGAAAGAGGCCAGCGGAAGAACATGTAAAGTGCCAGCATTGCTCTATCTTCAGGTATTTTAGTTATTTACATAATTGAAATAATATTAATTTTTTTCAAATATGCAGACACCTAGCCATGGTACGCCTGATGATTCCCTCTTTAAGGAAGAGCTTTCTTCATCCCTATCTCCAGTGTTCTTGTTGCAAAAAAAGGCACGAGATGCAAGGTCAGAATTTAATACTTTGATAGACGCGCCTCAAACACCTGAAACAAAAGAGAGGATAAAAAATCTTATGAGCCAGCTAGAAAGATATCAAGTAATAATAAAAATTCAAAAGGATATTTTTTTTGTTCTGCATGAGATGAATTGTGATAGTTTGATTTTTAATTTTTACATTGACTAAACTAACAAAAATTTATTTTGTATGTAGCGTTTTCTGGCACTTGATGAACCCAGTGTTGGTGGTAGTGGGACACAAGGGCAAGAGATTGCCCAACAACCCTCTCGTACACCTTCTACTCCTTTAGGTGTCAGCCAAGAAACACACCCTGCCCAAGCAGACACCCAGCCAACTGCTGAACGTGTTGGCAATGATGAGGTTGATATGGCCAACTACATTATTGCGTTTCCTGGAGCTACACATGTCAGCTCCACAGGGACCATTAATGGCACATTGTTGGTAAATGATGAAGGTGTCCCTATAAAGCATGTACAACTCCCAGGTAAATTTTAATATTTTAACTATTTCATGTACTTTATCTAAAAAATATTTATCATGATTTTTATTTTTAAATTAATGATAATATATTTCTTTCTTTTTTTCTGTGTAGGAAACAATGAGTTCTACAGGTTTCTGGAGAGCCATGCGTTGGTAATTTTTGGCCCAACCATATGCACAGGGTGGAATTCCCAGAATTCCAACCTGAAAAAAGAACTTCTAGATTATCTAGAAGCCCTTTTTGGGGTCGGCACATTTGACAGAACAACGGTGGCTCGGGTAGCCGACAAATATTTGAAATATACCAGGGACACCTATAGGATGCAATTGCAATTTAACCCTAGATATGAGCGTCCTCTCACAGTTCCATAGAATGAGTGGAGAGCACTCATCCATGACGAAAAAGAGAAAAGGGCAAAGAAAGAAGGAAAAATGCCAACTGGACTCGCAAAGTAAATTACAACTTTAATTCAATAGCTCTAATTTTCTCTATGTCTAAAATAAAAGTGTGCTATGTCATATCTGACTTCAATTTTGTTGATGCTAGGTTTCCTGACACCTCAAAGGCAACCAAAGCTAGGATTGAGAAAAAGGGCCATCAAAAGCTAGGCGAGGGCGGCTACTTGAAATTAGCTGCAAGAATTGTAATTAAGTAGCTAAACATCTTATAATTAATTGTATCACCTTCCAACGTTTTTGTAATCCTATAAAATATGATTAAAAATACACAATCATATGTAATGTAGGGTGATTACTTCGAAACAGAAACTATAGAGGAAGATAAAAATATCGCTTTCCATTTCGGCTATCAAGCTGTAGTTGAACGTCGCAGAAGCTCGGGGCAGGTCCCAAGATCCAGAATGCCTAATAAGGTAAAACATTAACCTTTCAATATGTTTGTTTTCGTCCATAAATTTAATGTCTAACAACTTTGTTTAAATCAGGGGAGCAACACTACCGACGAGGCAAATAACCCAGTTTTAGAGCCAGATGTAGATGATCCTCACGTGCAACCTAATCATTGTAGTGGGGACCAGGCCGACAATGCTACTATCAGTGAGGGCCGTGACGGTAATTAATTTCCACTTATATTTTTTTCTAATTATACCTTGATGGTTGTCCTTATAACTTTTTTTGTTTAAATGACAGAGAATGTTTCCCTTGAGGATCTTACCACCAGAGAGGAAGATAGGGCAACAGTCCCAACGGTGACAACTGGTGCACCAGGTAAATAATCTCATTGTAATTTTTTTTATTAATATTACCGAACTAGTACAATGATATTTAAAAACTGACAATTAAAATTTAATATTTTCTGTTTTTGTAGGCGATGCCCCATCATTGGATGAGACCGAACATCGTGACTATGCAACTAGGTCAGCGGCGACAATTGGTGCACCGGGTAAATAACCTCATTGCAATTTTTTTTATTAATATTACTGAACTAGTTCAATGATATTTAAAAACTGACAATTAAAATTTAATATTATCTGTTTTTGTAGGCGATGCCCCGTCACTGGATGAGACCAGACATCGTGACTACGCAACTAGGTCAGCGGCGAAAACTGGTGCACCAGGTAAATAATCTCATTGCAATTTTTTTTATTAATATTACCGAACTAGTTCAATGATATTTAAAAACCGACAATTAAAATTTAATATTTTCTGTTTTTGTAGGTGATGCCCCGTCACTGGATGAGACCAGACATCGTGACTACGCAACTAGGTCAGCGGCGACAACTGGTGCACCAGGTAAATAATCTCATTGCGATTTTTTTTATTAATATTACCGAACTAGTTCAATGATATTTAAAAACTGACAATTAAAATTTAATATTATCTGTTTTTGTAGGCGATGCCCCGTCACTGGATGAGCCCAGACATCGTGAATACGCAACTAGGTCAGCGGTGCGGGTCGAAAGGCACGAAACAGGAGCAGAGCACGATGATATTGATGATGTAATTAGGAGCTTTAGAAATAGGAAGAAGAAAAAGAAAATTTGATAATGTAAAATATTGTATTATTATAAGACAAACGTTACCATACTTGGAACGTTTTTGCGTTATATAAAAAACTCATTTATCATACTATTTTTATGTCAAGCATTAATTTCAATGTTTCCTTGCGTACTTTTTGTTGAATTGTTTTTTTATTAGTTATTGAATATTTTTTTTTATGCTCATGAAAGTAAAAAATAAAATATAGATTGGGTATTGGGGAATTGAGAGTGATGTAAGGGGGGGGAGGGGACATAAGAGCTTCCACCTTCACGTGGTTGGCCATGTTTAGTAGAGAATAATTTATTGGAGCGATTTAATCTTGGAGCAAACCTCCCTCGATCAAGCGTAGCAACAAAAAAGTCACTGTTGACTTAGTTGCTACTCTTTCAGATCGTGGGAGGCTTGTTCCAAGTTCATGCGACTCCAATAAATTGTTCTTGAAACGAAGAGGAGCTTATTCAGGTATGTTTTGACATTTTCAACATATGTTCTAACATTATCATAATAATGCATCTTAGAGTAAAAAATACTACATCAATTACTTGTATTTATCGTATAGATAATGATGGATTTTGATTGACTTGGCAGTGCAGGTACAAATCCTCTTGCATCATGAGCAATACAACTTGTCAACCAGGGTCATGTCCAGGATATTTTTTCTTGTGCGCTTGACCAGGTTCGTAATGTCACATTTTGTAACTTCCTTTACAGTTCATAATTCAATATTAAGCTTGTTGAGGATTATTATCTAGGTTTTTTGAATGTGTTTTTCCATCTATTTGATTGTAAGAAACTTTGCATGTTTCCTGTTGTTCACTATGATTTCTCCCATTACCACTCCCAGGATGAATCCAAATTTATTGTTACATAGGTTACTTTATTGTTACTATGATTTCTCCATTTACGATTTCATAGGTTACATCATGTAAAGTTGTTAATCTCAGGTTGGTGATGAGCTTTAGTTCTCCAGATTTGGGGATTTTCTGATATTTTCTCCCTCATGTCATTCCTGCATCACCTTGTTGTTTGAGCATGCCAATTGTCTACCACTTGTACCAATTGGCACATGTCAATCTCTGAGTGGTGCCACATTTCACCTATTTTCATTGAGATTTTAGGGTTTCTCTAGCATAGCTTCAGAAATCCGATTCAGTGCTTGCTTGAATATTGTCACATAATACTCATGGTTTGGATTGATGAGCATGTTATGAATGGTTGGTTGATTCATAAGAACCACCCATATATTTCAGAAGTTTTCTCGGGTTTCCTTTTTCATCGTTTCTAGTGGGTGGGATGGTGTGGGGTGATCCATCAATATTGGTGCTCTTGTAGTAGGGAATTTTTTTTTGGGGATATAAAGGAGCATTTGATGTATATATCCCATTGTATGAATTCATAGATGGGCACGAGAGGTCAAGAATTTAAATTAAAAATATGCAACCTCTAGCATGGCAACCTGAAGGCCGTGAGAGACATTAGTTAAAGATTGTTTTGTGCTGGCCTTAATATAGTCGTGATTTCTTTCTATTATATTAATGCAAATATATAGTCCAGTCTCATTAAAATGAGGATTGTGGTTGTATTTATCTTTGGTTGTTTCTCTCTTAATGCTCCAGAAGTTGCCAAAAGTTGCGATAGTTGTTTAGTTTGCCTGTTACAACTTAAAAGTGGTTTTTAGCAATGGGAGTCATGTTTTTTAAGGTTCATAGTAATATGAAGATCTTGTAATTCTATATTCAGCATAAGAGAAGATGGCCTCTACTTTGGGCAGTATGACAACAATTGCCACATCTACCTCATTGGGTAACAATGGAAAGGGGAAGAAGTTGGGTGTAATGTTTGATAGTTATGGCAGACAATTGTCTTCTCTTTTAGTTTTTTCACCCATTTCGTTTAATCGCTCAAGCACAAGAGGGACTCTGAGATTACGCGACAGAGAGAAGGTAGTTAATACAAGAGCTATGGAAAAGGAGTTGTACTTCAACAAGGATGGCTCAGTGACAAAAAAATTGCAGGTCAGAGAAAAAATTATGTTTAAAGGAAGGTCACCTGCACGTGAAACTTCACTGCGGTGGATATTTCCTTGTCCACTTATATTCGATTTTAATGTGTTATTTTAATTTTTCATGGAGGGCTATTTTGGCATATGGTCTGGCATTCAATTGCACACTTATTGAAAGCATTGTCAATTTGTCTTGCAGGCGGTGTGAACAAACTTGTTGATCTTGTTGGAGTCACCCTTGGGGCGAAGGGCAAAATGTTGTCTTGGAGAGCAAGCATGGTTCTCCGAAAATAGTTAATGATGGTGTGACAGTAGCTAAGGAGGTAATTTGTAGATGTGTGCTCTGGTTTCTTTTTAACGTTGTATTAGTTCCCCCTCTTAAATGTCTTAGATTTGGTAGGCATAATTTGAAAACTCAAAGGTGAAAGGAAACATATTTGTTACCCAATGGTCTACTTGGCCTATGGACTAACCACATTAGAGTAATGCATAAAGCTTTTCACAATAATAAAAGGAAAGGGTTATGGCTGAGTCAAATTTTATTGTTATTGATAGTGTAATGAAATGTATCTCAATGCTATGGTTTTTTCCTTTTTATTGGTTGAATTAGAGGACCCAGTTGAAAATATTAGGGCCAAGTAGGCTGGTTTTCCTTTTTGCTGATGGTTTGGTGTATCTAATTGAATTAGTTGCCTAAGGTATTTTTGGTTGCAAACTCCTTTTCATTTTCATACAGTATTGGCCTTGTGGAATACATTTGATTGTGTGGTCTTGTTAGATCTACAACATTTGTAGTTGTTTAGTCTTATGGCCGAGGTGCACTTTATTATGGAAATAGTTGATGCAATATTGTCATTTAATCCTTACTGCAGGGTAGCATGTTGAGAAGTTTCTTGTGAAACATTTGGTATTCAAAATGACACTTGATCCTATACGGCATCATGCACTTGACTTCAAAATTCATATTCAAAGTGTGCCAGACAATTCTTACAAAATTTCAAATATTTATGTTGTTTTAAACCATTATCTTTTTCATGTATTGGATGCTGAAAATGTGAAAAAGACTTTGGTATGAAACCAACTGGTGAATAATTTCCGGCAAAACAACCACTTCCAAGACATGATTTAGAAGTAGAACATATGTACTTATGAAGCATAGAAAGATATCCTTGATGCATTGTCAATGTTTGGCTAGGATTATTTTTGGAGAAAATAACTCCTTATTCCTAGAATAGTGATCTTCAATACACGTAAATGCCAGAGAAGAGAGATCATCGTGTGACGCAACAAAACTGAAATTGGACCCCTAAGGAGAGCTGGTGTGTCTACAATCGCTCTGTCAGCATTTTCCCTTGGTTTACCCCATTCTTTTCCTCCAGCCTGATTCTTAATTGACTTCTTCTTTCTTCGGGTTTATTTACCAAATTCATAGAAATTAGTAGAATTTGATAAATAAATACTATCCACAATGCTTGGACTTTAATTTATATTCCCAACTTTATATTATCTCCAAGCCTTATAACCAATGTTTAACTTTCAACACTTTGTATTTATACTCCATGTTTTTTTTTAAATAAATAACTTGTAATGAACTTTCGGCTCTATATTTCACCACCCAGCCTTACAACAATAACGCTCCAGACTTATGCTAATTATCCGCCAATCGTTTAATTAAACAATTTCATTATACTCTGACCCCACCTATATATATCAATAACCAATCAAACACTCGTATCGTACCTGGCTATCCTCCGCACACATTAGTCAACCTCTGGGCAAGTTCAACGTGCGACCACCGTCCGATGGCCCTTCTCCAAATCAACGACTCTTGGAAATTTCGCTCGGCTTCCAACGTCGGGCTTTAACGTGCGATGGCGTGGGTTAAACGGTGGTTTTCTGGGGGTCACTTCACCATGTGTCGCATTCCCTATGGAATCTCTCACGAATAGGAAATACTGCCTACTCCGCAAAAGCGGTGCGATATGGGAAACCCGCTTTTGTGATTCCGCTCGTGGTTTTGGTACAGGGCTTGACCACGGGTGCAAGTCTGGTTCCGCTATCCTTTTGTTTGTTAACTCATGTCCAATCCTCGGGTCAGGTTCCGAAAGCACAACAATTTTGTCTCTTTATTAAGTGGGATTTTTATATTTGAACAGTTTTCACGACCCCGGTTCTCTACACAGACCTTACCTTCGGGTGGGGTGAGTTCACAGGGTTATCCAACAATTTACGGGAATTCAAAGACAGAAGAATGGAATTATCAGTACCCAATCGCCTCACAGTTAAACAATTCTTCACAATTAGCAGTTCGAGATAATTCAATGGAAACTATGCTTGGAAATCATTTAACTGAAAACAATTGTTCACACACAGAGGTTTATTGCAGAAATCCCCTCTCTACTCTCCTCTTCCCTCTCTACTTTTATTCATCCGAGGAATTAAAATTTATATACATAACATATGGCTCTTCGGTTCCTCTAAGAGGACCGTTCTAGAAATCAAAAGGTCTAATTATAATAATTCAACTAACTAAAACTGTTCGACTCCTACAACTCTAACTAGTCTAAGTAATACAGTTAGCTGAGGTATTGACACCTAGCTGTTACAACTCAAATGTTTTCGAACCCTCCTAGCCACAACATGTGGAAAAAACCTCCTACATTGCTGGCTAATGCCTAATTCCCCTGCATCATCGTCTGACATACTAAGTTTCTTTTCTAAAGAGTAACATTGTAGATAACCTAAAAAACATTTGTTAACTATTTTTGTTTGACCACTTGATTGTGTTTGATATGTAGAACTCATGGTAGCTAGTGTTTCTCCACTCATATTAAATAATTATTTCCAAATTTTTTTTGTTACTATTACTTTAGGAAAACCATGAAGACTATGAATTTCTTTCACAGACACTTCTACCACTTGGCTTGTTGTTTATGTACTTTGAGCTCTACAAAAAAAATCTACAAAATTTGTCTATGTAAATTACCACAAAAATGTAATACTTACCTTTATATTTCAGTAACCCTGTAATAAAGTCTATTGATATATCTTCTAGTCTTTGAATATGTATGTGGAATGGTTGAAGAAACCCTAGAGATTTTACTATCTCTCTTTTATTTATTATGCAAACCTGACCTTCTCTTACAAAATTTTGAATATCTTTCTTCATTCCTTCCAAAAATATATTTTTTGATCCTTTGACATGTTTTAAGGAACCCTGCGTCCTACCATCAGAGAGACATGGGACTCCCTTAATATTTGTTTATTCAAATATGCTTGCGTGCATAAAAATATTCTACAATTGCACCAAAGTATATCTCTCTTTCACCCCCAATGCTCCATAGAGTTCATCCCATCCTTTATAAATTTTAGTTTTTGTTTAGTACTATTGTCATTTTTCCATTATGGCAAGCTTCTTCTAGCCACCTAGGAATAGAAAATGTAATTCGATATAAATTTGAGGCCTCTTCTATTTTAGAAAGAGCATCATGTACTAAATTTTCCTTACCCTTTTTGCAGATTATCTCAAAATTAAAACTTTTCATTTTTTCTCCTCATTTTTGTTAATCTTCCAATGAAATCCATAGCTTCAAAAATGCTTTATGCTATCATGGTATATCTTGACTTTAAAGTACCTCTCAGTGATATACTATCCCCATTTTTTATTGCATGTAATATTGCTTCCATTTATTTTTCATACGTAGATTTCACCAAATATTTTCTTTGAATTCCTTACTTTTAAAAGCCAATGATATCCCTTATTGTGTTAATGTTACGTAAATTCCTTGTCCTAGTGCCTCACACTCTACTATGAATGTTTTACAAAAAGTAGGTTCCCCCGATGTTGGTGTAGAAGACATGGCATCCATTAAAAGAGAGAATGCCAAAGTAGCCTCATCATTCCATATAAATGATATTTTCTTCAAGAGATATGTGAGTGGACTTGAAATGCATGCATAATTCTTAACAAATGATCAATAATATCATTTAAGTCTAAAAAATCTTCTAAGAACCTTGATTTTCTTAGGAATTGGTCATTTTGTAATAGCTTGCATCTTTTGAGGCTCCAACTTCACTCCCTCCTTTAAAACAATATGAACCAAATACTCGAATTCTTATTTCCAAAAAGCACATTTGGATATTTTTACATAAAAATGATTGTTCTCAATAATTTATATAACTTTTCCACATGTTTAGTGTGGTATTCCCATGATTTATTATAAATATGTGTATTATCAAAGAAAAACAACACAAATTTTATAAGATGGGATCAAACAAAATTGTTCTTAAGTCGAGCCCACCGGAATTCAAACGGCGATAAACCATAATTCAAACCAAATTCACGTTCCAAAATAGCCTACTGACGTCGGCCAATTTTGTGACGCGAAAACCAAATGAATTCCGCCCTAATATTTTTCGGGTCCAAAGTTGGGCTGACGTACGGAGGGAGAGTTGTGACGCAAATTTCTTATCAAATTCGCCCTAATATTTTTCGGGTCCGGATTTCCACTGCGCGAGCGGCCCAAACAAAGATCCGCTCCAATCAATTTCTGCCACGTGTCCTCAATAAAAACTTGCCCTGCTCCCAGCTGCGGGTGCATTCGATGGAGTTTAAGGTGATGGGACATGGATGTGGCGATTTCATATCAATCGCATTAAGATTTAACGTTGTTCAATTAAGTTCCAAGGTTTTCACATCAAATCACATTAAATTTTAACACTGTTCAAGATCAGACCTCCACTCCCATTAGTGATTCTGCATGCTCCAATATGATTTGGCCTTCGGCTCTCATTAATGATCAGAGATTAATTATGACGAGCGTCCTTCGATTGCATTGCATTGATAAAATGGCATTTTGCTATGGTTTTTCAGACGAGCCAGTTGCTGTGTTACACTGCCTGCTCACTGTGACAAGAAGGAGAAGTGGCTAGCTGAATTGCTGCGTAGACCTTGCTGCATATCTTCATTTCTCTCGGTCTGGTCCTTGTCTGTCTTCCTCTATTTCTTGGAATTTATCTTCTCCATCTCCTCTTGTGCCCACTACTAGTGAGACTGCACCCATGCCTCACGTGCGTCAAAGGATGCGTTGCCGCAGGGGGAGAACTAGAGGTCAACTCTTGCGCGCTCCCTCCAGCCCCTCAACCGAGTTGTCTTTCGGCCAGTCCAGTGATTATGCAGGTTGCTATCCAAATACTAGGAGTGGGCGGGGTCGTTTTGTAGGATCTGGCCACCATATGGATTCCCCTGCTCCTCGTTTCCTCACCACTAGTTCACCTTCTCCCACGACGTGCACTGTGCAATTTTCCTTTAATTGCTCTCTCAACCGCCCATGAATTATAGCTTCAGTCACTGTGGTTTTCCGCGAGGACGCCCAAACGGAGGAAGAATGCACCCGTCTGGCGGGTCTAAGCTCGAAAAAAGCCGTCCAGCATTCGGGCCTTTAGGAGGGGAGCCGTGGCATGAATGTGGAGGTAGCACCTAGCGATCCTAGACCTTCCGAAGGATGGTGCCGAATCATCGAGGAGCCGGAGGAGTAGTTTGGTTAATTTGTTTTTCTTGCTTAGCAGGCCCACTTAATTGGGCTACTTTTAGATTATTTTACTGTGCTGGACCTTTGTAATATTTTTGAATTCTATAAATTAAACGTTCAAGACTGGTTTCCCCGTATGAGGGCAGTCTTCTTAATTTTTTGATTTTTTGATGACAAATTTGCCATGAGTTTGGGCAATGATTTTGACTTCGGTGTAATTTTATTCCCACTGTTAATAGATTAACTTTACTTAGAAAAAAAAATGTTGCCCTGTTTCTATTTTAAACCTGTTTTTTGAAATACAGAGCCATGTTTATATGATCTACGTATTATACTTTCTCTGTATATCTACAGGAACCTTTTTGCTATGAACAGGGTGGATGCTGTAGCGGGCTACTAATGGAAACAAGCGAGCCTGAACCTTACATCTCGGATGCAATAGATGGTTACCAATTTTGGAATCAAGCGAGCCTGGGTTTCTACAGATGGTTATCACACTCCTCACATGATTAGCGTTTTTCTCTGTTCAAGGATTTTGGGTACTTTAATTTGTATTTGGAACAATGGACGTCAGTACTCTATCTATTGCTTTAATATTCTACATACTGCTATTTCACTTTCTTATAGATGCCTCGGGCATATTTGGATGCTTTCTCAGATTGTCGATAATCTCCATGTGGACCGTTACTGGGTTTTATATCAAGTCCCTGTATGTGACATGGGGTATTTTTCTATCACTGTCTGGGGTGGGACTTCCACTTTTCTCGATGGATATTTGGGTTCCAATATTCAGATGTGAAAATGTAATAACTTCATGGACTGTTTTACTTCATATAATATATTCAAAACAACGTTTTTTCTCTTGTGAAAAAAAAATGATTAATGTTTATCACTCTGCCTTCAAAACTAATGATGCTGGTCTATGTTGCTGGTTTATTGATATGGTCTGATGGTCTTTTTATATTTTGGACATATCACACTCCTCACATGATTAGCGTTTTTCTCTGTTCAAGGATTTTGGGTACTTTAATTTGTATTTGGAACAATGGACGTCGGTACTCTATCTGTTGCTTTACTATTCTACATACTGCTATTTCATTTTCTTATAGATGCCTCGGGCATATTTGGATGCTTTCTCAGATTGTCGATAATCTCCATGTGGACCGTTACTGGGTTTTATATCAAGTCCCTGCATGTGACATGGGGTATTTTTCTATCACTGTCTGGGGTGGGACTTCCACTTTTCTGGATGGATATTTGGGTTCCAATCTTCAGATGTGAAAATGTAATGACTTCATGGACTGTTTTACTTCATATAATATATTCAAAACAACGTTTTTTCTCTTGTGAAAAAAAAATGATTAATGTTTATCACTATGCCTTCAAAACTAGCAATGTTGGTCTATGTTGCTGGTTTATTGATATGGTGTGATGGTCTTTTTATATTTTGGACATATCACACTCCTCACATGATTAGCGTTTTTCTCTGTTCAAGGATTTTGGGTACTTTAATTTGTATTTGGAACAATGGACGTCGGTACTCTATATGTTGTTTTACTATTATACATACTCTATTTCACTTTCTTATAGATGCCTTGGGCATATTTGGATGCTTTCTCAGATTTGTCGATAATCTCCATGTGGACCGTTACTGGGTTTTATATCAAGTCCCTGTATGTGACATGGGGTATTTTTCTATCACTGTCTGGGGTGGGACTTCCACTTTTCCGGATGGATATTTGGGTTCCAATCTTCAGATGTGAAAATGTAATGACTTCATGGACTGTTTTACTTCATATAATATATTCAAAACAACGTTTTTTCTCTCGTGAAAAAAAAATGATTAATGTTTATCACTCTGCCTTCAAAACTAGCGATGCTGGTTTATTGATATGGTCTGATGGTCTTTTTATATTTTGGACATATCACACTCCTCACATGATTAGCGTTTTTCTCTGTTCAAGGATTTTGGGTACTTTAATTTGTACTTGGAACAATGGACATCGGTACTCTATCTGTTGCTTTACTATTATACATACTGCTATTTCACTTTCTTATAGATGCCTCGGGCATATTTGGATGCTTTCTCAGATTGTCGATAATCTCCATGTGGACCGTTACTAGGTTTTATATCATGTCCATGTATGTGACATGGGGTATTTTTCTATCATTGTCTGGGGTGGGACTTCCACTTTTCTGGATGGATATTTGGGTTCCAATCTTCAGATGTGAAAATGTAATGACTTCATGGAATGTTTTACTTCATATAATATATTAAAAACAACGTTTTTCCCCTTTTAAAGTTTCATTTTTTTTTTTTAAATTGAACCTGCCATCGCTATACCGACGCCTTAGAAACGTTGGAAGAGCGACAATATAAAAACATCGGATGAGCGACGTTCAAAACGTCGGACCACATTTCGTTGGAATTGCGACCGTTTACAAACGTCGGACCACATTTCGTCGGAATTGTGACAGTTTACAACCGTCGGAAGAGCGACGTCCAAAACGTCGGACCACATTGCGTCGGAATTGCGACAATTTACAAACGTCAGAAGAGCGATGTTCAAAATGTCAGACCACATTTCATCGTAATTGTGACAGTTTACAAACATCAGACCACATTTCGTCGGAAGTGCGACGGATTGGGAAACGTCGGAAGAGTGACGCTTGTTTGGAAGCGACAGAAAAAGTGTCGATAGTGCGACACTTTTTAATTACGTCGGAACTGTGACGGCATGGTAAACCACGTTTTTCCCGCCCTCGAACTGTCGCTCTTTCGATGACTATTTGTCAGAATAGCGATGAATTGGCCTTCGGAATTTCCGCCAAATTTTCTAGTGCTACCTTGAACAAGACAACACTTGACCCACTTTTTGATGGTGGCCACATATAGCCCTTTCAATCCACATGTCTTGAACACATCTAGTAGGTCCTCTTGCCTCCCATTATGCAACTCCTCAAAATGCCTCTACTAATGAACTCAACACCTTTAGGTTACTAAACTCATCTCAAAAAACTTTTCCCTCTATCTACCTCTTTTTTCCTTTAAGTTTGCAACACTTAGGGTTTTCGATCAGTTGTTCACAACTCCGTCGTGAACAACTCTTTGGTTTGACCAATTTTTCCACATGTTGCTCCAAGATGAAAATTTTAGGGATATGTAGTTTTCCCTTATTCTCATTGATGCAATCCTCTGTAATATAGTGAACTAGGGCTAGTTTTCTAGCCCAATTTACTGCTACTTTAGTCCTTCAAAGTATGTGCATCCACAAGCCCAATACACCTACCCTTCTACCAGTCTTATTTTCCTTCAAAAGTACAAGACTTAGAGCTATTCTTTGGCAGTCAATTAACAACTCTCCAATTGTACTTGGACTGCCATCAATTTTCCCAACCACAGTAAATTATTTTACTGATCTAGTGCCCACAACATTTCCCTCATCTAGGGCTCTTCAAATATGCCACCTAATAGTGATTTGAGTCCTCTCAAAAGAACTATTCTTGTGTACCAATTTCTTTGTTGTCCAATATATGAAAAAATATGAGCTACTCATATTATCATCCTTCTAAAAATTTGTAGATGAGTGAACTAGGGTTGCAAATCATCCATTAATAGTCCATCGACTAAATGTTTATAGGTTACTTCAGATCTATGTCCAAAACTATATGGACAATCCACCAAAATCAACTCCTCTTCATGTCAATCCATTCCTTATATGAAACATTTATTTTGCTCCATATTATACTCAGGTTCCACCTTCCTTTGGATTTTCTATCTCCACACATACTTCTACAAACCATCTTCCAAATTTGTGGTATATATTGCAGATATAAACCTCTCTCTAAGGGTCACAACCCCACTTCTTCTATGCAGATTTGTCACAGTATTAATGGCATACCTTATGGATTGAATGTGCTAGGAAACCTCCCTAAATAGGGAATTATACTTCTATTATAATTGCTTTAGAACACACCCTATCCACCCATAGAAAAACCGACAACGGTTTCCTCCATAAGATACTATACCTAGATCATATGGATCCATGGGTTCTAGGAATTTCTTTGACTAAATATTTATCTGAACTTTAGCTCTCTACAACCCTCAAACTATGGTTACCTCATTCAATCTTACACCTGTGACTAATTATAGTGTGGCCCTAAATTCTAGTGCAGACCCTTCTCCATTTGTGTTGGTCTTTATCATAGACCTTACAACCTACTAACCACCACAAGGTAGGGTCTCCATCCTCTCTACTATTTCAAAATTTGATGTGGCCTTCACAGAGAAACACCACTGAAATCACATGCCCAAATTCTCATGAGCTGCCTCTCTTGAGCTTGATTTTCCATAATAGAACCAATAATATGCCATCCTACTTCCTATGTTGAACCCATTAAGGTATGTGACATTATTGTGAACCCTCACATGATGATATTACTCCTGGTGGATGATCATGGCCTCCCTTTAGCAACGCTTACTCAACCCTCTAACTCGAACTACTTTAGCAATACATCTGTCTTGCCCTCCTTGATCAAATGAGATCCTTCTCACTTGATGTTCTTGCCTTCATATTAAGGCCTCCTTAAATAGTTTTTCCTAGCTAGGCCTCTTAATAACACTCTAGAACTTACGAACTTTATCCACTTAGACCTTAGGAAATATTATTTTTTATTCTTAATTTTCTTTTAGATTTTAAACCCGATCTCGGGTCCAAAGCCCCTTCAGTTGGGTTATTTTACCACAAATCCTTTTCTGGCCAAACTCACACAAACCCATCTCACTAGGCTTGTGGATTACCTCCCAAGCTACACAAATCAACAACATAGTCTAGTTGTAGTAATCATAACTTTGTCAAGCTCCTATAGTCAAGCAAGGACTTGGTTGGGTTCCCAAGTTGAAAATTAAGTAAGGGTAGTTGCGAGGGCATGAGAAATAGGGAGGGTTAGGGCATGCCAAGGAATAAAAAGGTGTGCTAACACATGCTAGACAATGTTAATGCATGTTGAGGAGTGTTATGGATTGTCGAGGCATCACAAGGGAGAACTAGTCCAAAATGCATGGAAATGAACAATTAATAGTGTGTGTTAGGGAGTGTCAGTGAATTCAAGTTTTCCAAGGATGAAGTGTGTTAGAAGAAGTTCATAATAGGATTTGCAAGAGGCAAGCCTACGATTTTGATAAGGGGCTCTACAAAGTAGTTTTAGACAAAGGGAGACTTTGTGTTGGGCACAATACTATTTTTCCTTTATCTATTATTTTTATATGACATGTGGAACACTTTGGCCAAATGGTCATGTTTTAAACTATTTTAGACAATTTCATATTGTACATTGTTGTGTATAGGTTTTGGGGCACTCGTCTTGTGCTTACTTATATCTTGTGTGTCTTATGTATCTTTTGGTTCTTGCAAATTCTCAGTTAATTCTCTATTTTTTATATGAACTTGACATACATGTGAAATATTGCCTATGTAAGTTATGTTTCTTGGTTGTTTTATGGCCATGGCTAGATGTGATCCTTGTCTTGGTAAGTTCTTAAGTGGGTAAATTCCATCTTGGACATGAGTGGCCTAAGATGAGGTATAGGCAGGTCTTATGTGAACAAGGCACAATCTACTTGTAGTAGGTGCAATTGATCAAGTTTTTACAGCTAAATCACACCAATGTCACATGAACTGCAATAGCTAAGGAGTTGATAGGGTTCCCAAGTCATGAAAAAATGTAAGGCTAGTTGTGAGGGCATGAGTTTCAAGTCATGTTAGGGAATGCTAACATGTGCCAGATAGTTTGAAGGCATGTCAAATATGCTAAGATGTGCAAGGATGTGACAATATGTGTCAGGGACTATCAAGGCAACAGAAAGGAGAAATAAGTTAAACTACAAGGAAATGAACACATCATAGGGTTAATAAGCCATCAATTTACATTTTAGAGGAGGGGCATGTTATGCACACCAACACTAGGTGGAAATAAGTGTCAAGTGCTAAGTGTTAGTGCATCCTAAGTGCCAAATCATCCTTTGTTACTTCTCTTCTACTTTCCAATAATTGATCTCAAATAAATTTAATATTAAACCATGCCAAATTGTACCGATGCATCTTAATGAATTATCGACATGCTAATGATCATGGCCTCTTTAGGACTACATCTCTCTTTGCCCCCTTGATCAACTGAGCTCCTTCTCACTTGATGTTATTTCCTTCATCCTATGGCCTCCTTAAATGGTTTTTTGTAGACCTCTTGGGAACCCTCTATAACTTATGGTTTTTATCCACTTAGACCTTAGGAAATGTTAATTTCCCTTTTAAATTTTATTTTAGATTTTAAACCCCATCTTGGGTCCAAAATCCCTTTGTTTGGCTTCTTTACCCACAAAGCCTTTTGTGACCAAACTCACACAAACCCATCTCACTAGGCTTGTGGAGTACCTCCCAAGCTACACAATTCAACAACATAGTCTAGTTGTAGTAACCGTAACTTGGTCAAGCTCTTGTAGTCAAGAGAGGGCTTGGTTGGGTTCCCAAGTGGCAAATTAAGTAAGTGTGGTTGTGAGGGCATGATATATAGGAAGGGTCAGGGCATGAAAAGGAATGAAAATGCATGCTAACACATTTCAGACAATGTCAATGCATGTTGAATTAGAGTGTTAGGGAGTGTCGGGGCATATAAAGGGATAACTAGGTCAAGATTCATGGAAAGGAACGAATAAGAGTGTGTGACACAGAGTGTCAGTGAATTCAAGTGTTCTAAGGACGAAGTGTGTTAGGAGAAGTTCATAGTATGATTTACAGGAGGTAAGCCTAATATTGTTATACGAGGCTCGACATAGCAGTTTTAGACAAAGGGAAATCACTTTGTGCTAGGCAAAACATTGTTTTGCCTTTAGCTATTTTTTTAAAATGAGACGTGGCACACTTTGGCTACATGCTCTTGTTTTAAACTATTCTAGATATTTTCATATTGTACATTGTTGTGTATAAGTTTTTGGGCACTCGAGTTGTGTCAGCTTATATCTTGTGTGCCTTGTGCATCTTGTGGTTCTTGCAAATTCTCAGTTAATGTTCTATTGCTTATATTAACTGAACATACATGTGAAATATTTCTTGTATAAGCTATGTTGCTTAGTTGTTTTATGGCCATGGTTAGATCATGTGATCCTTGTCTTGGTAACTAGTTAAGTGGGACAAGTTGAGCTTGGACATGAGTGGAATAAGATGAGTTATAGGCAGTTCTTAGGTGAACAAGGCATAATCTACTTGTTGTAGGTGAAATTGGTCAAGTTGTTGCGGTTGAAGCAGGCCAATATTGTCACATGAATTGCAGTAGCCAAGGACTTGATTGAGTTCCCAAGTCGTGAAAAAATGTAAAGGCTAGTTGTGAGGACATGAGTGTGAAGTCATGTTAGGGAATGCTAAGATGTGCCAGATAGTGCGAAGGCATGTCAAACATGCTAAAATGTGCCAAGTGATAAGGCATGCCAATATGTCAATGGTGTGTCAATGCATGCCAGGGACTCTCAAGGAAACAAAATGGAGAAACAAGTTAAAATACAAGGAAATGAACACATAAGAGGGTTAATATGTCATCAATTTACCTTTTCCGATAGCGGCATGCTAGGCACACCAACACTAGGCGCCAATAGGTGCCAAGTGAAAAGTATTAGTGCATTCTAAGTGAAAAGTCTTCCTTTGTTGCTTCTCATCTACTTTCCAACAATTGATCTCAAATAAATTTAATGTTAAACCATGCAAAATAATACCAAGGCATCTCAATGTATTCCATACATGCTAATACTTTCCAAGCGCCAACACGTGCCAAGTGCTAATATGTGTCAGGGATTTTTATGCATGCTATGAAGTGGAAGGGAATGTTGAAGAGTGTTGAGGTGTGCTAGAGAGTGCTAATGCATGTTAATGAGTGTTAAGGAGTACTAGGAAAAAACATGAAGGGAGCACCAGGTCAAAATTCATGGAAGTTAATGAATATGAGGAACATGTGCCAGGGACCAATGTTAATGAGTGCTAGGTGTCATGCCAAGGAGGGATTCAAAAGGCATGCTAAGCATTGGTAAGGCATCTTAAGAAGTTCCAAAGTGTGCTAGGGAGTACGAGGGTGTGCTAATTATATGTGCCAAATAGTGCTAAGATATGCCAATACATGCCAGGTGCTAAGGATGTGCAGGGTGCCAGGGTATGTAAATATGTGTCAAGAAGTGTCAAGGCAACAAAAGGAATAACCAAGCTAAAATGCAAGGAAATGAAAACACAAGAGGGTTAATAAGTTGGTACTTTATATTTTTCAAAATGGGCATGCTAGGCACATTAATAATAGGTCCCAATACATGCCAAGTGGCATTGTGTGCCAAGTGCTAATGTATGTCAATGCATGAAACCAAGGTGTTCCATGGAATGCTAGGGACTACATGCATGCCAACACATGCTAGGATAGTTCTATGTTGTGCTAGTGCATGCCACCATTTGCTCGAGCGTTAGTGTCATGACAAGATGTTCCAAGACATGCGAGGTGCTAAGAAATGCTAGTGTGTGCCAAAGGATTAATTTAAGGTGTGCGCAGATTGTTGAGGAGTGTTAGGTATTTATCATTAATAGAATTGACATAGTTTTATTAAGTATTAAATAATATATTTCCTACACACAGTAGTGGAACTTTATCTAAAGGGAATTTTCTAGATAATAATTTTAATATATACTAATCATGTGTTGACTCTTAGGAAAACTTTATTCGTCTAGTCATTACTTGAGGGAAATGATACACAATAATTACTTCTTAACAAATTTACTGACTCTAACCACTATGGAATTGGAAATATTATAATAAATACACCACAATAATGGTCTTAAATCATGATATTTTGACAAAAAATATATTAACAGGCACATAGCGTCATCAAAAACTCATTGGAATGATTAATGATAATGAACATTTTTTGACCGTCACCAAAAGTTAAAAAAAGAGCATTGGTGAGTGTCATTAAAAGTTCATCACTAGAAGTGTCACTAAAGAGAGAATTAGTGATGGGCCTTTAACGACCCTCACCAAAAGTGGTATTGAAAATGGCTTTGGTGATGAACCTTAAAGGACCATCACTATATACACTTACAACGACGTTTTTTTAAGGACCGTCACCATATGTGACATTGGTGACAAACCTTAAAGGTCCGTCACAAGCATGACCATCACCAATGTCCTTTTTTCTTGTAGTGAAGTGTGAATTTTTATCTTTGACATCCCATCTTGTACAATTATCCCATAAATTAGTTTCATTTACAAATACAAAGGAGAAAATATGATAGACCTTCAACGTTGTTGTATTTTCCCCAAAAAGTGAGACACTTTGAAACAAAATTAGAGTCTACATGTGAGCATCGATAAACAATAGGAAATATTATTCGTCATATTTAATCATAATAGCTTGTATTAAACAATGTCATTCATTCAATATTTTGAACAACATGCAACTAATTATGGTAGGTGTTGGAGTATTATGTTTGAAATATGTATTTATATGTAGTTTCATTTTCTTAAGATATGGTATCAAGGAAAAATAATTTGGCCATTGTTTTGAATTTGGTTGACATAGGTCCTTAATATTTGTGCCCCCTTGATATTTGTTCCCTTTCGTTCTTGATTCAATTATTTTTGAATGCTTTCCAACCTCATGTATAAAGTTTATCCTTATAAACTTAGTCACCTATACACCAATTTTAGTCATCTGTATCTAACAATATTGATCATTTAGAGGATGGGGATGGTGTGGTTATAAGCCTTTCCTCTCAATTGAACATTTATTTATCTATCTACTTGCATTCCAACACACCTCCTTCCTAACTTCCATGCACCTTCATTCTTTAGGGTTTACAACCCAATGTAATAATTACACAAATTGATGAATTTCAATATAATGTTAAGGAAAGTTCTCTTGCATGCCTCAAAGTTCCCTGGATTCATATGAGACTCTTAGCTAATTTCTCTGTTTCTTCTATTCTCAATGCATTTTTTAGTGAAGCTCCTTTGCTCACCATTCATTAGCTAGCATGCGAGGATGTTTTTTCTATTAGCTAGGAATGCCAAGACAAATGTGAGTAGTGGGAAAAAATCAATTTTCATTCTATCATTACCAAATTGAGATCAAAATTGTTGTGTTATAAGTTGGTATAGCCAAGCCTTAGTACACAATTTTCCTTTATGTTTATCAAGGTGTTCATACCTAGGTTCCATCCCATAGGGAGCATGATGGGCACACTCAATGATGTGTGATGTTTAGCTGTAAAAAATGGGTTGGAAACAAATCAATTTTTGACATTTTCATACTTCAGACATTGAAATTCTCTTTTGAGTAACTATGAATTCCATGAGGGCTTAAGGATGATAAACATGGACGAAACAAGGTAAGGATGATAAACATGTTTGGAGTGTCACTGAATTCCACCAATTCGGTGACACTCCAAATAAATTTTTAGAAAAAACAAATTCCTAGCTCGAAAGACTCCATGTGTGGAATTTATCACCATGGTGTCACTCTCTAGTAAATAATTTTTGGTGGACTCACCAATATAATTTATTTTAATCCCTCTCCACAGTTTTCTCTCAAGGCATTGATTATGTTGGGCTATATATTATACAATTTTTCTAGTGGCCCTGTGGTTACATGACACACACCTACAACATGTCATCCATATAGGACACAAAGAAAATGGTTTAGTCCCTCTCATAGTAAATTAACACTCTCACCGAGTCACTCAACACACCATAGACCAACATGCGTTCCCTCTCTATGCAAGTTGGCCTTTATTTTGAGAAGATTAGGAGTTGGCAGGCAAGCATGATGAGGGTGTCATTTTCTCAAGATGAGTCTCTCATAAGGATAAGCACTTTAATGAGAAATAAAATCACAATATTGACCACTCACTTCTTACCATTCCCACACCATAAAAAAACCCTAAAATTGTCATTCTTAAAATCTATTGTGTAGTTTCCTAATGTCATTCAAGTATAATCTCGCAATAAATTATGTCAGTAATGGTGTGAATATTTTTTTATTCTCTTAAAGAAACTATTTCTAGACATGAGCCCCATCAAACATAAATCATCAAGTCAAAATGAATGGAAATGAATGAATAAGAGGGTTTGTTGGGGAGTGTCAACGAGTGTCAGGTGTGCCAAGGGGGGAGTGAAAATTCATGCTAGCGAATGTTAGGGCATGCCAAGAAGTGTCAGGGTGTGTTAACTTGTGCTAAATAGTGCCAATGCATGCCAGGCATGCCAAGACATGCCATGTGTTAAGGCATGACAAGATGTGCTAGGTGTTCGGGTGTGTGAACGTGTATCAAGGAGTGTTAGGAAACAAAAGAGAACACTACGTTAAAATGAAAATAAATGAACACATATGAGGGTTAATAATTTAGGACCTTACCTTTTCAAGAGGGGCATGTTAAACATACCAAAACTAGTGCCAATACATGCCAAGGGCCAAGTGCTAGCGTGTATTAAGTGCCAAATAATTCTCTATTACTTCTCTATTAATTGTGAATAATTGATCTCAAATAAATTTTATCTTAAACCATGCCAAGGAATTCAAGGGCATCCAAATGCATGCCAAGAATTGTCAAGTGCCACCAAGTGCCAAGAGCCAATATGTGTCAAGGAGCTGTAGGGCATGTTATGGAGTTCCAAGTTTGTTAAGGAGGGAGTGACAAGATATCCTAGATAGTTCCAAGGCATGCTATAGTGCTAGGGAAGCATACCAAGATGTGCCAAGTTCCAATGTGTGTTGATCGTTAGTGAGTACGAAGGAAACACAAGAGAGAACTATGTCAAAATGCATGGAAATGAGTGAGTAAGAGTGTGTGACAGGGAGTGTCAGTGAGTTCTAGGTGTACCAAGAAGGGAGTGACATGGCATGCTAGGCAACGCTTAGTCATGCTAGTGTGCCAGAGTGGCATGCATCCAATATGTGGCAGGTGCGAAGGTATTCCAACACATGCTAGGAAGTGTTAGGGAGTCCTAGGGACACACAAGGGAGCACTAGGTGAAAATAATGCATGCAAATTAATGATTAAGAGATTGTGATAGGAAGTGTCAGTAAGTTCCAGGTGTGATAAGGAGGGAGTGACAAGGTATTTTAAGCAGTGATAAGACATGATAGAGACTAGGGAAACATGCCAAGATGTGCCAAGTTCTAGGGTGTGCCAATTCATGGCAGGGAGTGTTATGGAGTGTCGGGGAAGAACAAGGGAGCACTAGTTTCAAATGCATGGAAATGAATGAAAAAGAGTGTGTGCCAGGGATTGTTATCGAGTTATAGTTGTGGTAAGGAGAGAGTGACAAGCCATGTTAGGTAGTGCCAAGGAATACTAGAGTTCTAGGGAAACATGCCAAGATGTGTCAAGTGCCAGGGTGTGCCAATGTGTGTCAGGGAGTGTTACGGAGTGCCACAAAAACACAAGGGATAAATAGTTCAAAATGCATGTAAATGAACGGATAAGAGTGTGTGATAGGGAGTTTCAGTGAGTTCCAATTGTGCTAAAGAGGGAGTGACAATTTTATATGCTAGGCAATTCTAAGGCATGCTAGAGCGCTAGGGAATGTCAGGGAATGGTAGGGTGCGTTAGGGTGTTCCAAATCATGCCAAGGAATGCATGGGATGCTAACATGTGCCACATAGTGTTAAGGGATTGTTAGATGTTCCGGGTGTTATGGCATGTCAAGTTGTAAACTTTGTTTCTTAGTTGTTTTATGGCCACGGTTGGACGTGAGCCTTGACTTAGTAACTTGTTAAGTGGGATGAGTTAACATTTGACATGAGTAGCCTAAGATGAGTTATAAGCCATTCTTAGGTGAACAAGGAATATTCTAGTTGTAGTAAATGAAACTTGGTCATGTTTTTGTAGTTGAGCCAGGACTTGATCGGTTCCCAAGTTTATAAAAAATAAGATTAGTTATGAGGACATGATACTTAAGGAGTGCCAAGGCATGCCAATGAATGAAAATTTATGTTAAAAAATGCCAGATAGTGTCAATTCATGTCAAGGAGTGTTTGGGAGTGTCAAAGAATCACAAGGGAGAACTAGTTCAAAGTGTATGGAAACGAATGAATAAGAGTGTCTAGCAGGGAGTGTCAATGAATTACAGGTGTCCCATGGATGAAGTGTGTTAAGAGAATTTCATAATAGGGCTTCCAAGAGGCAAGCCTACGATTGTGATAAGAGGATGGAAAAATAAGTTTCAGACAAAGGGAGACTCTAGGCTAGACACAACACTATTTTTTCAATGACTGGGTTGGGTTCCCAAGTCGCAAAAAAAGTAAGCCTATCTATGAGGGCATGACAACTAGGGAGTTCCAAGGTGTGCAGGGAATCCTAGGAAGTGCTAACACACGATAGAAATTTCCAAGGCATGTTAGGCATTCCAAGATGTTTTAGGTGCTAGGGTGTGGCACCAACGCATGTTAGGGAGTTCCAGGGAAACAAAAGTGAGGAAGCTAGTTTCAATTGCATGGAAATGAATGAATAAGTGTGTGATAGAGAGTGTTAAAAATTTATAGGTGTGATAATAAGGGAGTGGAAAGGTATGGTAGGAAATTCCAACCCATCATAGAGTGCTAGGAAAGCATGCCAAGATGTTCCAAGCTCGAGGGTGTGCCAATGTGTGCCAAAGAGTGTTATGGAGTGGTAGAGAAGTACAAGGGATCACTATGTCATAATGCATGGAAATGAATGAATAATAGTCTGTGACAAGGAGTGTCAACAAGTTCCAAGTGTTCTAAGGAGGAGTGATAAGGCATGTTTTGCAGTGCTAAGGAATGCTAGAGTGTTAGGGTGGCATGCAACAAATATGTGCCAATGCGTGCATGGAAGTGTTAACTGGGAGTGCTAGGGAAAAACAAGGGAGCACTGTGTCAAAATGCATGGAAATGAACTAATAAGAGTTTGTGATTGGAATTTCCAGTGAGTTCCAGTTGTGCTAAGGAGGGAGCGATAAGGTATGTTACGTAGTGTTAAGGCATGCTAGAGTCCAAGGCGGCATGCAAAGATGTCCTAGGTGCTAGGGTGTATCAACATGTGCCAAGGATTGTTAAGGAATGCTATGGAAACATAAAGGAGCACTAGGTAAAAATGCATGGAAATTAATTAATAAGCTTTTGTGACTGGGAGTGTCAATGAGCTCTAAGTGTGCTAAGGATAGAGTGACAAGGTATGCTAGGTAGTGCCAAGGAATGCTAGAGTGACAAGGTGACATGCCAAGATGTTACAGGTGTTAGGGTGTGCCAATGCCTCCAAAGGAGTGTTAGGGAGTGTCAAGGAAACACAAGGAAGCACTAAATCAAAATGCATGGAAATGAACAAATAAGAGTGTGTGACATGGAGTCTCGATGAGTTCTAGGTGTGTTAAGGAGGGAGTGATAAGGCTATATGCTAGGCAGTGCCAAGGTATGCTAAACTACCAAGGCATGTCAGGAAGTGCTAGGGTGTGTTAGGGAGTGTAAAAGCATGCTAAGAAATTTAGGGGATGATAACACATGCCACATAGTTCCAAGGCATTTAATACATTCCATGTGTTATTGCATGTCAAGATGTAAACTATGTTTCTTAGTTATTTTACGACCACAATTGGATGTGATGAGCCTTGTCTTGGTAACTTGTTAAGTGGGATGACTTGAGATTGGACATGAGTAGCCTAAGATGAGTTATAGGTAGTTCTTAGGTGAACAAGGCATATGTTGAGTTTCCACAACACATGAGAATCTGGGTTTGGTCTTATAATCGTTGATGCAAACACACTCAAGTGCCACAACAAGTCTACTTTGCACAACGAAATATACACACTTCAGGGAATCAGCTAGTTCATGTGGAAATTTTTAACTTTTTCAAATTGTTCTTCATTAAATTACAAACTATAATAGAATAGGCTAGAGCTCTTGTACCATGGATCATGGCCCTTTACAATCACATTGATACAAGGAATACAACTAGGACTTGGTGTTAGTACTTTGACAACCATTCTACCTTGAACAAGACAACACTTGAGCCACTTTTTTTTGGTGGCCACACGAAGCTCTTTCTGTCCACATGTCCTGAACACATTTGGAAGGTCCTTTTGCCTCCCATTATGTAACTCCTCAATCTGCCTCTATTAACAAACTCAACTCCTTTATATTACTGAAATCGGCTCAAAAAATGTTCCCTCTATCTAGATATTTTTTCCTTTAAGGTCTGCAACACTTAGGTTTTTCTATCAGTTGTTCACAACTCTGTTTGTGAACATCTCTTTGGTCTACCCACTTTTTCCATGCTCCTGCTCCAAGATGACAAGTATAGGGATATGGAGGTTTCCCTTCTTATCACCTACTCAACCCTATACAATACAGTGAACTAGGGCTAGTTGGATAGCCCACTTGACTACTACTTTAGTCCTTCAAAGCCTGCATGTCCTTAGCCCCAATACACCTACCCTTCTACCAATGTTTTTTTCCTTCACAAGTACAAGACTTAGGGCTCTTCTTTGACAGTCACCTAAAAACCCTCCAACTATACTTGGACTGCCATCAATTTTTCCAACCAAATTCAATTATTTTACTGATATAGTACCCACGACACTACCTTCATGTAAGGCTCTTCAAATATTCCACCTAATAGTGATTTGAGTCCTCTAAAAATCACTATTCTTGTGTACCAATTTATTTATTTTCCAATATATGAACAAATCTGAACTACTCCTCTTATCATCCTTTTAAAAAGTTGTATATGATTGAACTAGGGTCACAAATCATCCACTAATAGTACATTGACTAAATTTTTATAGGTTTCTTTAGATCTCTGTCCAAAACTCTATGGAAATTCCACCAACAGAAGCTCCTCTTCATGTCAATCCATTCGTCATATGGCACATTTTTTGTGCTCAATATTCTACTCAGGTTCCACCTTCCTTTGGATTTTCTATCTACGCACATACTTATAAAAACCATCTTCCCAAACTATGGTTTATATTACAGATATAAACCTCTCTCTAAGGGTCACGACCCCTCTTCTTCTACACAGATTTTTCACAGTCTTAAGGGAATACCTTATGAGCTGAAAATGCTATGAAACCTCCATAAATAAGGCATTATACTTCTATTCTAATTGCTTTAGAACAAACCCTATCCACCCATAGCAAAAACATCAACTCTTTCCTCCATAAGCGACACAACCTAGCTCATGTGGATCCATAGTTCTGGGCATTTCTTTGACTGAATCTAGAATTGAACCTTAGATATCTATGACCCTCAAAATATGGTTACCTCAATAAATATTACACCTAGGGCTACTTATATTCTTGCCCTAAATTCTAGTGCATACCCTCTTCCATTTGTGTTGGTATTTATCATGGACCTTGCAACCTACTAACCACCACAAGATAGGGTCTCAACCCTCTCTACTATTTCAAAATTTTATGTGGCCTTCACACAGAAACACCACTAAAATCACATGCCCAAATTCTCATGTTATCCCTCTCTTGAGCTCAATCTACCACGAGAGAACCAAAAATATGCCATCCTACTTCCTATCTCGAACTCATTAAGTTATGTGACATTATATTGAACCCTCACATGATTATATTTCTCTTGGTGTATGATCATGGCCTTCCTTTAGCAACCCTTCCTCAACCATCTAACTCGACCTACTTTAAGACTACATCTCTCATGGCCTCATTGATCAAATGATCTCCTTCTTACTTGATGTTCTTGCCTTCATACTAAGGCCTCCTTAAAAAAATTTACCTATCTAGGCCTCTTAAGAACCCTCCAAAACTTACGGGCTTTATCCACTTAGACCTTAGGAAATATATTTTTCCTTTTTAATTTTCTTTTAGATTTTAAAATCCATCTTGGGTCCAAAACCCCTTCACTTGGGTTCTTTGCAAACAAAGCCTTTTGTGACCAAAATCACACAAACCCATCTCACTAGGCTTGTGGAGTACCTCCCAATCTACACAATTCAACAACATAATCTATTTGTAGTAATCGTAACTTGGTCAAGATCTTGTAGTCAAGAGAGGACTTAGTTGGGTCCCCAAGTTGGAAATTAATTAAGGGTATTTGTGAGGGCATGATAGGTAGGGAGGGTTATGGCATGCCAAGTTGGAACGAAAATTCATGCTAACACATGCGGGAAAATTTCAATGCATGTTGAGTGTTAAGGGGTGCCAAGGCATCACAAGGGGGAACTAGGTAAAAATGCATGGGAATGAACAAAAAAGAGTGTGTGTGAGGGAGTGTTAGTGAATTCAAGTGTGCCAGGGATGAAGTGTGTTGTAAGAAGTTCATAATAGTATTTTCAAGGCGCAAGCCTAGGATTGCGATAAGGGGCTCGACAAAGCAGTTTTAGACAAAGGGATACTTTGTGTTGGGCACAAAACTATTTTTCCTTTATCTATTATTTTTATATGACATGTGACACACTTTGGCCAAATTCTCATGTTTTAAACTATTTTAGACAACTGCATATTGTACATTGTTGTGTATAAGTTTTGGGGCACTCTGCTTACGCCAACTTATATCTTGTGTGTATTGTGAATCATTTGGTTCTTGTAAACTCTCAGTTAATGCTCTATTGTCTATATGAAATGAACATACATGTGAAATATTTCCTATGTAAGCTATGTTGCTTAGTTTTTTTATGGCCATGGCTATATGTGATCCTTGTGTTGGTAATTTCTTAAGTGGGACAAGTTCAACTTGGAAATGAGTGGCCTAAGATGAGGTATAGGCAGGCACAATCTACTTGTAGTAGGTGCAATTGGTCAAGTTGTTGTGACTGAAGCAGGTCAATGTCACATGAATTGTAGTACCTAAAGACTTGATTCGGTTCCCAAGTCATGAAAAAATGTACGGCTAGTTGTGAGGGAATGAGTTCCAAGGCATGCTAGGGAATGCTAACATGTGCCAAATTGTTCGAAGGAATGTCAAATATGTTAAGATGTGGCAACAAAATGTGAAAGGGTGTGAAAATATGTGCTAGGGACTATCAAGGCAACAAAAAGGAGAAACATGTTAAACTACAATGAAATGAACACATAAGAGGGTTAATAAGTCATCAATTTACCTTTTCCAGGAGGGGCATGCTCAGCACACCAACACTAGGTGGAAATAGGTTCCAAGTGCCAAGTGTTAGTGCATTTTAAGTGCCAAATCATCCTTTGCTACTTCTCATCCACTTTCCAATAATTGATCTCAAATAACTTTAATATTAAACCATGAAAAAACATACCAAGGCATCTTAATGAATGCTAGACATTATAATACTTTCCAAGCACCAACACATGCCAAATGCCAAAGTGTGTTAGGGAGTGATACACATGTTATGAAGTGGAATGGCTTGTTGAAGATTGCTAAGGTGTGGTAGAATGTGCTAAGGCATGTTGTGGAGTGTTAGGGAGTACTAGGGTAACACAAGGGAGCACTATGTCAAAATGCATGGAAGTGAATGAATAGAGGGTGTGCCAGGGAGTGTCAATGAGTGTTAGCGATCATGCTAAGGAGGGAGTGACAAGGTATGTTAAGTACTAGTTAGGCATGCTAGGGAATATCAGGGCATGGCAAGAAGTTCTAGATTCTACGAGGGAGTTCTAGTGTATGTTAACATGTGCCAAATAGTGGCAAGACATGCCAGATGCTAAGGCATGCTAGGATGTGTAGGGTTCCAAGGTATGCCAATATGTGTCAACGAGTATCAAGGAAACAAAAATAAGAACCAAGTTAAAATGCAAGGAAATGAACACATAATATGGTTAATAATTCAGGACTTTATATTTTTCAAAAGTGGCATCCTAAGCACACCAGTAATAGGTTCCAATACATGCCAAGTTCCATTGTTTTCAAGTGCTCATGTATGTTACTGCATGGCAAGGTGTTCCAGGCATGCTATGGACTACAAGGCATGATAACACATGCTAGGAGGGTGTTATGTTATGCTAGGGTCTGCCAACATGTGCTTGGGTGTCCTAGTCGTGGCAAGATGTTCTAGGTACAAATATGTTCTAAGACATGCGAAGTGCCAAGGAATATTAGTGTGTACCAAAGCATGTTAATATTTGACAAGAGTGTTGAGGAGTGTTAGATCTCTCTCATTAAAAGAAATTGACAAGGCTTGATTATGTATGAAATAATATAGTTTCTACACACACTAGTGGAACTTTATCTAAAGGGAATTTGTTAGATAATAAACCTAAGAGAGATTAATCATGTATTGACTCATAGGAAAACTATATTCTAATAACTTGAGGGAAATGATACACACTAATTAATTCTTAACAAATTGACTCACTCTAACCACTATATGGCCTTAGACACATAATGAAAAATACTCCACAGCAATGGTCTTAAATCGTTATCTTTTGAAAAACAATATAGTAAAATGCACATAGCATCATTAAAAACTCATTGGAATGATCAATGATGATGAACATTTTTCGACCGTCACCAAAAGTAACCAAAAAGAGAATTGGTGAGGTTCAATAAAATATCGTCACTAGAATTGTCGCCAAAGATAGAATTAGTGACGGGCCTTTAACAACCCTCACCAAAAGTGTCACTGAAAATGTCTTTGGTGACAAACCTCAAAGAACTGTCACTATATGCACTTACAACAACACTTTTTTAAGGACCGTCACCATATGTGACATTGGTGACGGACCTTAAAGGTTTGTCATAGGCATTACCCTCACCAACGTCATTTTTTCTTGTAGTGAAAATCCTTGTTTGTGTATGCTATAAGTGTGCTTTCTTTAAATCTTGTGTTCCACAATAAATAATTAGATATACCTATACTTTACCACAAGGGATTCATTGGTGTGGGGGGGGGGGAATATGCATTCATATTGGAAGATATATACTGAGGAAAAAATGACATAATATGTTGAGCATATAATAGGGGGGAAAGGGTTTTAAATGAAAAAACTGGAGCTCAAAGTTAATGAAAAAATATAAAGGGTTATAAATAAATGTATGCCTACAATATCTAGTGAAATTAGGGGTTTCTTAAATTGGGAAGGTGTATTTGGTTCATATTAGTAGGGGGTTAAATAATGTGATTTATAGAGGTATTTCCCAATATATAGTCAGATTAAGGGTATTGTTTAGTATGCCATGCATGCACATGTTATGTTAGAGGTTCATTGAGTGAACCCCTGTGTAATTTAAGTCAAAATTTATTTTTCCAACTATCGAATGAGAGTCCTTAAGAGACTCCATAAATCTGGAAATGAAACTAAATATATGCATAACAACAACTCTAGTTTCAGTAAGGTAATGAGACCCATCAATAGATATATTATGAGGGTCACGATGCCATCCTCCAACCTTAAAACTATCTTTTTCTCACATTTGTTCACATTTTTAGTTATATTATGCTTAGTTAGAAGAGTAAAAGGTGGTTTTCATAGTATGTGGCCTAGTGTGGTTTAATTGCAGGAAAATGGAGCATTTTTTAGATACTTACTATGTAGGGGCTCGAAGGAGACAACAAGGATAGCATCTAGGGTGTTTGACCACCTCCTTAACTCCCTAAATTAGCTTGGGATCACAACACTCTCTCTCATCAATAAAAAAATCATTGGCAGCCAAGCCACTACTAGTGCAAGTGAAGTTAAAGAAGGACAAGATCCACCATTTTCGAGATGGAGGCAACCACTCCTATTTTCAAGGGAGTTGCTTGCAGCTGACCTTTTCTATAAATAAACAAGAATAAAATCTCATTAGGATTCGAATTTTTTGTTCAGCTAAGTGTAGCTATTGAACTTGAAGCTTAACATTGTTACTTTGAACTTTTATGTGATGTATGAGACTTGCACTTTTTTATAATGAGAAGTTGGATTTTAAGTTGCATCTGAGTTATTTTCAGAGGGCTGAGACCCTTGGGTTTGGGCCCAAATCAGAGGCTTTGGTCCCTATTTTTGTACTTACATTTCTTCTTGATTCCAAGAAATTCATAGTTTCTTTCATTTCAGTAGAGATTAATCTATAAAAACTTGTGGTTACAACCTCTACACCACCTCTCTTGTGGGAGAAAGAGTGGAAGGATTCACAACCACAGTCCAAAAATCATGTGTTTATGATTTCTTGCAAATAGATTAGTGTTATTTGTCCCGTTTTACATTTTCTTTCTGTAGATCAGAAGTTCGTTTATTGATTAGATCAGTACTCTGGCATAAAATAGATGTTATTTAAATTCAAATCATATTTTCCATCATAATTTATCTCATTTTTTCAATGATAAATGGATGCATGCACGTGATTGATTGCAGGGTTGTGTTGATCTGTAGGGAAGGGCACCTTTACCACTTCCATCTTTAACTCCTTCATCTTCTCTTTCCAACTTCAAATTATGTTCCAAAACTCTGTTTCATAAGTCATTTTTCTCAATATACCGTGAGCACTCACCCTAGTGTAAGACAGACCTCTGAGAGGTTCTTGTTATCACCAAAAAATGATCACCTAGCCATTCCTAACTAGGTGGATCGAAATACACTATGTGAGTTTAATTTTAACATAGTAAAATAACTTTCACTATAAGAAATAATTTAATAAACCACTTTTATTAAGTTATTTTCTATTAAAACCATGAGAATAATTAAATAAACCATTATTTATTTGATTTTCTCTAGGAATGGTTATATAATCATTTTTATAAATATTCCTTGTCACATTTGACTAAATCACCTAAGAATAAATAATAAATCAATATTTGTTTATTATTCCTTATTTCCATATTTGAAATAATTATTAAATTATTATTTAATAGTTATTTCATTTTCACAACTTTCTTAACATTTGCGAAATAATTAATAAATCATTTGTTTTTTAATTATTTCTAAATAAAGGTATTTGACCATTTTAAATATATTTTCCCTCTCCAAAATATAATAAAGTATTCCAAATGGTTAGATCTATATTTTGGTCAATAACATTTTATTATTCTCCATTTTCGAGATTAACCCAATACTTTGCTATAAATAAGAGGGGTTTTCATCCATTTCTCACCATGATCATTATCATCGCCACCATTATCGTCACATACTATTCAAGCTCCCATTTTTTAGTTCTACATTGTATGGGTTTCACACATTTGAGAGAGAGGAAGATCTAAATTCTAAAGCGATAAGGACATCAAAGGACCCATCCCATTTGAGGGGGAATTACGACCTTTTTAAAATCTCCTTCGCCAAGTGTATTAATAAAATTATTTTCTTTCAAAAGCTTTTCCAAGATTTGGTTTTTACATCGAGTTTTATATATGTTGTTTATGCTTTTAGATTTTCATACCATCCATTTTTTTGCAGGTTTTCTCACATATTTGTTGCAGATTTGGAGTATGAGCAACCACAAGTGTTATTAGCGTCACTAGTCACTTGTAACTTAAGTGAGATATTTTAAGTATACCTTCCGAAATATTTCATACTAAGAGTCATGATATTGGCTAGGGGATCAACCCAACCTCCCTTAATTTTCTTCAACTTCCATCCACCTCTCCATACCCTCAAGACATCATTTTCATCTTCAAAAACCACTTGGAAGCCCTCCTATAGCATTACAGGCCCTCATGTAGCAATACAAGACCTCATTAGAAACCACCTGTAGCAAGCTTATAGCACCACTTTCCTTCATCAGTTTTAATTCCCATTGCAACTTTGACTCGGTCAAGATGAATAATGACCCCCAACTATGATTTGTTGATCAGGGGAAGCTCTTAGGCCACTCCAACCATTCATTTTCCTCACTACAAAACATAGTAGAATTAGTTCCTTTTGTCACAAGTATGATGCAAGTAGGATACTGATTTTCAAGAAAGTTTGAACTTGGTAGATGATGCATGCAATTATGATTGGTAGTCTGATGAATTATGCAAGATAAAATATTCTCCTTTCTGCAAGTAGATTTAATATTTTGATGAATTGTTTTAGATAAAATAACTTTCTTTCTGCAAGTAGATTAGCCTTTGTCCTTACATGAATTGATTAGTTAGAATTTACAAGTTGATTTAATGGAATTTCCACTTTCATTTCTAGAAGTATTTTCTAATTGTACCTTCATCAACAAGCTTTCATTCTAATTCAGTAGCAGGAATGGTCTCTGAGCATTTTTTATCTAATATCATAGTTGAGGGTGGCATGAGTAGAATCCCATATACTATGCATATAGCATCATCACCTCTAAGTTTTTATGAAACCTGGATTGATAAAGAGAGTTGAGGAGCCCTTGGGAGTTGCAACACTCTTGGTGCAATAACAGGGCTCACCACTTTTTGGCATCGTTTTCAGAGTTGTCTAAGTATATGATTGTTTCTACTTAAATCATTGTTTTTGGCTTTCTGTTTTGCATTCAGTTTTGAAAAAAAAAGCAAAAAAACAAGAAAATTTTTCTTTCATGCCTCCTAGGAGTATGGATAATGAATGAAATTTCTACCAAAAAACCCCACACCCTCAAGCAAACAACATTCACTCTTCTTTGGTGAATATGAACTTCCCTCTCTGACTGTAGGGGAGTTAGAATACCCTCTAGGTGAGCAACCTAAATTTTTTGAAGAACCTATTGGGGAAGAAGAAGAACCAATGGAGAGGGTAGAATGAAGAACAACAACCATGTTTCCCTTCCACACTTCCATGGCCTAACCTTTGAGGATGCTAACACCTTGATGTTTTAATTTGATTTTATTTGTAGGACATATGACTATGCATCTGATGAACATAATCTCAACTTGTTCCCCTCTACCCATAAAGATGCAACCTTGCACTGGTTTATGGGTCTGCTTGGGGGAAGCATCACTACCTGGGCCCAAATGCAACAGTCTTGCAATTTCAAGTACAAGGATTACTGTAGGTCCAAGGAAACCAAGGAAGACATCTTTAGGATGACCCTTGGGCCTAATGAATATTTAGAAGACTATAAGGAAAGGTTTCAACGTAACTATAGGAGGGCCAATTGTACTCTTGATCATGAGTCACTCAAGCTAGTTATTCTTCGAGGGATCAGGGAGAAAGCGTTAGAAACCCTCAACATGTTAATCAGAGGAGATATCTATCAATTATCCTACGATGACATCAAAATTGTGTTCATAAATCACTCTAGGGTTGGTAAGAAGAAGGGTAGGGCTAGTCAAGGTTTGGTCAGATCCTCTCTCTCTACAACATCCATAAAAAATGAGATAGGGAAAATGTTGGAGGATTTCAAAATGAAAATTTTCATACCTTTTAATTTCAGTTGGATACCATGCAATCAAGAGAAAAGAAGAGGAAGAAGAGAGGACTCTAGCTATTTTATGCCCTAGTTGAACTAGAAGACATCCTAGGAATGACTGCCCATTGAATGTCATAGAAGTATGATCATTCTATGAGGAAAACCATGCAAAAGAAAATTTTCCTTCTTTGCTAGGCCTAAAAATTGTATACCAAGGGGTAGAAGGTGGGTTAGAGTAGCTTTACTTCATTAATAAAAGGAGCCCTCTAGGACCTCAGTCATACCAACAGGGCATGCAAGGTGCACCTTAATCTTATTACAATCGGCCAAATCATAATGCACATTTACAACCTTGGTACTCTTCCACTCATCCATCATGATACACACCTCCTTATTGGCCTTATGGTCCTCCATATCCTCCTCAACCTGTCAACCAACCTTTTCAGCCATATCCTCCCCAACCTCCTCAATGGAGCAACCCATCACAAGGTTGGAGGCCTCAACTTAACAAGGCTCCTAATTTACTACCTCCACCCTAACCTAAACCACATTTCACTCATCCTACACCACCTAAGAAACCTCAAATCCCTACTCAACCCAATATGAAACCAAACAACAATCAAGCACACCAGGTTTATAGTGGAGATACATCTTATCCTACTTATGCTCTGCAAATCTAGGAGATCAACCTTTGGTCTGAGAATGTTCTCCCATATATCCATCCACCTTCTCCACCTTAAGAGCTTGATGAAGAGAAGGAAGAGATTGTTCCTCAAGTAAATCCACCTCCTTTTCCTGAGAGGTTGATCCATCCTAAACAACATACCCCAAAATAGATTTAACTTCTAGGAGAATTGAATAATTTGTGTGTTAAGATACCATTTCTCCAATATATCAAGGATTTTCCCATCTATAACAAGCTTATCAATTTTAAATGTTTCAAAAATCGTAGGAGAAAAAGGAGATACACCCACACCATCAATTTTGTTGGGAAATTATCTTATATGATGTTGGGGAGAGTGGTTTTTCCAAAATACCTAGACCCTGGAATCCCACTAGTGGATGTGCACATTGATGGCATTATAGTCCCTAATACTTTGATTGATCTTGGGGATGCAATTAATGTGATTATTGGGGATACCATGCTAAAGCTAAATCTCCAAGGGGCTTTGAGGAGTACCACCACAATTTTGCAACTCGCACATAGATCCACAGTAGATCCTAAGGGATTGTTGAGGATTTCAAGGTCTCCATCAACTCTTGGGAGTATCTTACTAATTTCCTAGTTCTCCATCCCAAAACCAAGTTTAATGGTTATCCTCTTGTCTTAGGAAGACCTTGGTTGGCCACTGTTGATGCCTATATTAGTTGTAGCGTTGGGAACATGACTATTAAGAATGGACCCTTATAAAAAAAATGGTATTGTATCCTCCTCCTCAACCTTATATTCAACATGATTTACCCTTTTGGTTAGAAGATGAGGAAGAAGATGAATTCCATCAAACAATCCCCTATCCAATATCACCCTATATATTGTTATAAGAGGAGGGAAACCTGATGAAGATGACCTCATTGACCATATCCTTCAGAAATAGCCTCCCACTACCATCCCACTTGATGAAATTTCAAAAGGATCTTAGAGTAGTCCTTGGACTAAGTTATGCTCAGTTGACTCAAGTACTGAACATGTGAAATTTGTATAGTTTGGCCCATCCATAACCTTAAAGATAAACCCCTCTCTCTCGACCAGACAAGAAGAATAATTGTGCAAGATATTTAGGGAACACTTAGATTATTTTTCTTGGGATTATAAAGAAATGAAAGGGGTGCATCCCTCGGTTTGTATTCATCATATTTATATCAAAGAGGGATGCAAACATGTGCACAAACTCCAGAGGAGATGAAATCAAATCTTAAGGACATTATGAAGGAGTAATTAAAAAATTTGTTGGATGAAGGGTTCATATAATCCTTCTCATATAGTGAATGGGTGTCCCCTCTATTTTTAGTCCCAAAGAAGAATTGCAAGTGGAGGATCCATGTTGATTATAGATAACATAACAAAGAAATACCAGTTTCCCTTGCCCTTCATTGACCAAGTCCTAGATGGTCTTGCAGGAAATAAATTATTTTCTTTCATGGATGGATTTAGTGGTTACAATCAAATCCATATCAACCCTGAATACCAAGACAAGACCACATTTACATGCCCTTGGGGTACCTTTTCTTATAGAGTTATTCCATTCGGTTTGTGAAATTCCCCTACTACTTTCCGGAGGGCAGTCTTGAGTATTTGTTTTGAACTTTTTCATGACTCTATTGAAATATACATGGATGATTTCACTCCTTATGGGTGTGACTTCCAGGAGGCTATCTCTAATCTATGCAAATTCTTGAATAAATGTATATAAATTAATCTCCCTTTGAGCCCTAAGAAGTGTGAATTACTTATGAATGAAGGGACTGTCCTTGGCCATTCCATATTCAAGGAAGGGATATAGGTTGACCCAAAAAATATTACCATCATGAAAGGGTCCCTACCCATCAAAAGCAGAGATATGTCAGGGGTTTCTTGGGATTAGCTTGGTATTATAGAAGGTTCATAAGGAAATTTAGTAAAGTGGCTTCACCAATGTTTGGATTACTGGCCAAGGACTTAGATTTTTGTTGGAAAAGAAATTGTTAGGAGGCCCTTGAAATATTGAAAGAAAAATTAACCATTGCAGCCATATTTAAGGGCGCCAACTAGGAATTTCCTTTCCATATCCATATTGATGCATCAGAAAAAGCTTTGGGGACAACCTTGGGACAAGTATAAGATAAGATGCCTTATGCCATTTATTTCATTATTAAGAATTTATATAAATATGAGTTGAATTACACTGTCACTAAAAAATAACTCTTAGTTGTAGTACATTATTTAAACAAATTTAGGCACTATATCATTGGGTATTAAACTTTTTTTTATACTAATCACACCACCATTAAATATTTGGTGAACAAGCCTAATGTCAATGTTATGATAATTAGATGGTTTTTATTGTTACAACAATTTGATTTGACTATTATTGACAAACCAAGGAAATAAAATGTGGTTGCACATTTTTTGTCCAAGTTAACATTGTCTAGAGGTAATGAAGAGATGGTGAACGATCAAATTCCAAATGAACACCTATTTTCCATATTTGTGCTTTCTCCTTGGTTTGCTGACATGGCCAACTACTTGGTTGCTAGGAGGTTTCCTCCTAGTCTATCATCCAGGGAGAAAAGAAAGATTATAAGGAAAATCTCTCCTTTCACTTGGATTGGGGTCAACATTTTTAGATTGTGACCGTATCAGATCTTGAGGAGATTTTTAAGAGAAGAGGAGGTATTTGACATCCTCTCAAAATGTCATGATGGACCTTGTGGAGTTCATTTTTCTACTAAGAGGCCAACCTTTAAAGTTCTACAGGTGGGTTACTATTGGCCTACTTTACATCAATATGCAAGGCAATACACCACCAAATTTGATTAGTGCCAAAGGATGGGAAAACCCACACCCAAGGATGAGATTCCCTTACAACCTCAAGTGGCCTTTGAGCCATTTTATAAGTGGGGCACGGATTTCATTGGGAAAATTTATCCACCATCAGGACAAAAGAGTTACATCATTGTGTGCATTTACTCCTTAACAAAGTGGGTTGAGAGAAAGGCATTCAAAGAAGAAATTGAGCAAAAAGTGGTTGAATTTTTAAGAGAAAACATATTCTACAAGTTTGGGTATCCAAGGGAGGTAGTCACTGATCAAGGAGCACAATTCTCATCAAATCTGATTGAAGATCTCATGACGCAACATCATATTAAGAACAATAAATAAACTACCTATCACCCTTAAGAAAATGGGAAATTAGAGATCACAAACAAAGCATAGGAGAGCATCCTCGCCAAGGTTGTTAGCAACATCAGGAAAGGTTGGGTAGAGATACTAGTAGCGGCCACTTGGGCCTATAACACCACTTGGAAAAACACCACTAGATTCACTCCATATGAATTGGTCTATGGGAAGAAGGATTTTCTTTCTATTGTTTTTGAATATAACACTTTAATAATGGGAGCTCAATTGGACTTATATTTCACTACAAAACAACAAGAAAGGTTGCTTCAATTGAATGGCTTAGATGAGTTCAAAATGAAAACTCTCCTACACATTGAATTCATACAACTGCAAAGGAATGTATGGCATGACAAGAATATTAAGGAAAATATTTTTCAAGAAGGGAATTAGGCTCTGTTATAGGATTCTATTTTCAAATATTTTAAAGGAAAGCTAATGACAAGATGGTTAGGTCCATACCTAATAAAAAAGTGTCATTAAAATGGATATGTTGAGATCAGAAACATTGATGAGGAAGGCATTCCCTTGCTTCTAAATGGTTATAGGTTGAAGCTATATAGAATACCTATGTCCATGGAATAATTATCAGTTCATTCAACAAATAATTAAATGCGATTGAGAGTTGCATAGATTCCAACCCTCAACATTCCTAAAAAGCTGAAAAAAAAAACAACAAAAATAAATAAAAATAAAAAATTCCTGGATGAAAACCTCTATGAGGCATCTGAGGCCAACTCGATGGTTGAAAACCTCTCTTAGCCAGCCCAGGAGAAAAATAAAAAATAGAAAAAAAATAATAAATATCCCTAGGTGAAAACCTCCTCTGAGGCACCTAGGGCATACATGCAGGTTGAAAATCTCTTGAGAGGAAAACTCTTTTCTTATGGGGAAAAAAAAGAAGACAAGGAAGAAGATCATACCATGTCTACTAACCTTTCTCTTATTTTGTTGGATTGTACACAGTGAAAAATTTATGGCTACAAGCCAAAACCTACAAGATATCATCCATACACCTCATATCCATCCTCTCCATTCATATGACCATATCTCCACCATCCCATCAACAAGAAATTTGAATTTCACCTCCTCTCTATGATGGTACATGAAGGACTTGTATTGTTATAGGAGGTCTTGTAATTCTACATGAGGATCCTATGAAGCTACATGAGGGATATCCAAGGAGGCGAACATCCCAAAATACCATTATGACTCTAAGAAATGATAAAGAGGGTCCTCCAAATATTTCTCCATCACCCATCCACTCCATTTCACCAAATATTTACTTAAATTTTCCACTTTGTCCTACCTTAAAGAAAACACAGAAGCCACTATTTTATATTCCTACAGTTTCTACACTAATACTTCATGACTCTAACCATGTCCTCATGGCTTTCCATCTCTCCCTCCATGCCATCATGCAAACTAAATAATTCAAGGGGAGATCAAAGGATTGTTATAAGAAGAAAACTCCTCCTCTAGTAGCATGTGCAGTCGCAACAACAATCACTGACATTATCTTTTTTCCACAACCAGAAGGGATGATGGATCCTTTTTTGCAACTATGAAGAGACACATCATTCTCAATGAAGCTTTCCAACACTAGTAGTAGCTTGGACATCAGAGAGGCACCTGCACACAAACAACAAAATAAACAATCAAGGTATAATCAAGAATGAAGACATGCATAGGAAATAAGTCAAAGAGTTAAATCATGTTATCTTAATGATATATGCTCCATATCTAGCATGTAAACCTCTACAGCATTTTGATCCACATGTAGGCTCAGTTATGGAAACCCTCACCTCCTCCCTATGTATAAAATGACTAAAATGTGTAATTTCCGAGGAAAGATGTTTTAATAAGTTGGAGGTGGCCAGTGAACTTGGCCATCGTCAGCTAGTAAAATTAAGTTGGTTTTGGTCACCCATGAAACATGGAGATGTCACATGAAAGTGAGTTGGTATCACAAATAGTGGGGTGATGATTGTTAGTGTAAATTCTAATCGCAAGCGTACGAAAAAAAAACTCACTTTAGTTGTGCATAACAAACAACCCTAACATCAAAGATGGTTGCCAATTTCTTTAGATCTACAGTTAGTTGACCAAGAAAAATGCTACAAAATCCAAATATATACAGTTAAAGATATTAAACAGAAAATAATAAGAGTTGCACCATGCATCCAATAGACAAGACAAGAATATTTTTAAAGAATTTTGTATTTATGACACTTGGGAAGGGAACATAGAAAGATGTTACCAATCCCCCTCAATGGGATGGGTTCTTGAATGTCCTCAACACTTCAAATCTAAGATCTCTCTCTCTTGATGGTGTAGAAAACCCAAACAAAAATGGAACCCAAAGGGAGCTCACAAGCAAAATGGTAGCAAAATATGACAATGATGGAGGATCAAAGTCAGACCAAAAGTATAGATCCAGAGTGATCTTTAGGCAACAAAAGGTAGTGAGTGAATGGAAAAACCCTTCTATTTATAACAAAATATTGAGTTAGTCTAGATATTGGTGCATAATTAAAATATTATTAACCAAATATAGATCCAACTTTTATGGAATATTTTATTATATTTGTTGAAGGGAAAAAGAATTTAAATTTGGTCAAATCCCTTTATTTGTAAATAATAAATAAATAAATGATTTATTTATTATTTTAAGAATGTTGTTGAGTAATAATTAACTAAATAGAGATTTATTCAATTATTTATTAATGATTTAGTCAAATTTAACAAGGAATATTATTTAAATAATTATTCCTAGGAAATAATAAGATAAATAATGATTTATCTAATTAATTTTCCTATTTTGGGTTAAATATGACCTGGAATATTAATTAAACTATTTTAAAACTAATTATCCCTTGAGGAAAATCAAGCAAATAAGGATTTATTCAATTATTCCTCATGGGTTTTCCTGTTTAGACCATAAACAACTTAATATATTAAGAATTACTAAGTTATTTTTCATAGTGAAAGTAACTCTACTAGCGTAGAATTGGTCTTACATGGTGTACTTTGGTCCATCTAATAGTAACAGGTTAGATGACCAAAAAATGGCGTAACAATGATTACAAGGTAAGGAGGAATACTTATAAATATTGGGGACAATGGTCCAAAAGAGGAAACTTGTGTAGATGACATGTCACCACAACACTCCAATATTTCAACTAAAAAATGCAATAATTTGTACTGGGGCTCGACTTCTCTTGCACATTAAATCATTTCAAAAATAGTTAGAGAGAGGAAAAGTTCGTGTATGTCGCCAAGGAGTTTTGAAATTCATTTTACAACTACTACAAGAAGGAGCTATAGGCAGGTCTGCAATTGCTACAAGAGGGTTGAGAAACTGCTACAGGAAGGAGCTATAAGCGGTTTGCAATTGCTACAAGAGGGTCTGGAACCTGCTACAAGAGAAATTAAAGGGTTAGAAGGGGCCATAATGGTTTGAATTGGTCTCAAAACTATCATATACATCCAAAGCTACTTGACAAGAAGTAAGTGACATCCACATCCCTTGTTCTTACACCCAATTTCATGAAAATTATACTTAGAATTTATAGCCTATGGAAGTATAATTTTGTAGTATAAGGTCTCTCTGAGGATTTTAGTGGTTAGAAACAAGAAGAGAATTTGTTGACAGGAATTTTAGCATCATTTTCACTTGTTGCTACCAGGAAATCTAAAATTGTCTCGCCACTGAAGTTATTTAAAAAAAAACATCTCCCTCACCTAAGTGACATCAAGGAGGTGTAGCAGAAGAGACGGGGGGAGGATTCAATAGAAGGGAACCCTAAAACACCAAAAGGATTCACCTACACCCTCCTGTATTGAACATATTTAGAAGACATCAATGGTTAGATTTATTTGAGTTGTTAAAGGGGTATGATGATGACCTTGCCCATGAATTTTCCATGGAATTGCATTCCCAAGGAGAGGACAATGCCACCATTGTTGTAATATGGTTAACCATCTATCTCAACCCAAAAACCATTATAAGAGTGACTACCCTACCTCTATGGATTATATGGAGAAAGGAAGACAAGGCAATGAGTGTCACAACTAGAAATAATTTCTTCATTTTGAAAGAGAATATTGTTGAGGATAAGAATGGAGTCAGAAGAGAAAGGCTACCTTATCCTTTGGATGAGGTTGTTTACCATATCCTCAAGTATATATATTGTGAGGGGAGAATGAATGTGGTATATTATTACCATTTCATATTACTCCATGAGTTGAGATTCAAGGAAAAATTGCCTCTCCCTCAAAGACTTACTATGTCCTAGTTTCTCCTACAACCAATCATAAAGATGAGTCAAAAGGTGAGCGAGGGAAAACACAATAATTTAGCTCAAATGGCCTCATTAAATTGGTAGTGATGGATGATTTAAGAAACTTATGGATCCATGTCCTATGAACTAAATTTTTGGACATGGATAGGGAGACTTTCAAAGGAACACAAGGCATCACCCTCGGGGAAACAATAGACTCTAGCATTGGAGGTAGAGAAACAATAGACTCTAGCATCAGAGGTAGAGAGGGAAGAACAAAGGAGGAAAATAGAAGAGGAGGAGACAAAAAATATAGAAGAATAAGAGACAAAAATAGAGGATAAATAGGAAGCAAAGGAAGAGGAAGGAGAAGTATAAGTTGAAAGAGAAGAGGGGGGTAAATAAGTGGAAGAAGAATTAGGCCCTAAGGAACCTGTTGTACCCCAAGAAGTAGAGAACAACCACATCAAACAATTTTGTATTTAGGGGATACTGAAAAAGAGGTAGTTGCCACCTTAGCGACATTAGACACACCTATCAAGCCCAAAAGGAAGCAATAAAGAAAAGGTCTCCTATATTTCAAGACTAGAAAATCATCATAATTAAACAAGGAAAATTGCAACACCCTCTTCCCACATCTACCCAAGTAACTTCCCAACCGAGGTAAACATGTGACAAGAGGCTACTATTATCAGATTAAAACTCCTAGGTGACCTTAAGGAAGTGGAATCGATGAAAACACATTATAAAGACCTTGTACATCAACAATAACACCCTCAGGAGCCAACCCAACCATTTAGGCATCCTGCCCCTGGGTCCCACTAACCTTTTTAGCTTCTAGACCTCTGGACGCATGCACAAGCCTGCAAGCCAACGTCTATGAGGCTTTGGCATGCATGCGTAATCCCACATGCCAACATATAGGGACTACATTACCTAGTGTTATGCCAGTGTCCCCGGGATTTGAGCCAATTTTTTAGGCCCAAAACCTTGTGCACTGCCCATAACTTCATGAAAATTTCAGAGATGATTTATAATAGTCAAAAAATGATATATTTACAAAAACATCCATAAGGACTAAACTGGACCCCTACTATCCATGACTGAAATTTCATCAAACATGTCATAAACATGAAAGTTACAGGTATAAAACAGAGCATAGGGGTCTCATACTTATCTGAGGATCACTAAGAAACATTTCTCCCTTACATCATTAGCTGCAATACCATATATTTTACCATAGATACATTGTGAATTCATTTATATGTAAAAACATGGGGAGAACCATACATCTTCACTATTAAAATACATGATTATAACCAACACAATAACAATAGAAATATCAAGGATACAACAACCATAGAATCTACATTATAAGCAGTACATTTATACATCAAATACCAAGGAATGAGATTCTAATTAATGGATGTAAAAACCAACCGGAGATGGGACTACCGCATTCCACCCGACAATAGATTAGTTGAGCCAAATCTCTCTTCAACCAATCACCCTCGTGCCATATTCCAAGCATGAATGTGGGACTCAAACCAAAAGAACCAACTAGGGCATCCTGAGGCTAAACCACCTCACCCTCATCAATATAAATCATTATTTATCGTGATCCACATCGGATCACTAAGGCAACACAATAAACATGTCATAACCATCTTTACCATTATTTCCACTCAATCACTATATCAACACAAGCATGGATACCACTATATTCTCTTTGCCTACACCGTGAGGAATTTTACTATCTCCTATTCTCTCAGGATTTATTGCAATCCACATTCCAAATCAGAGATCAAAGGCCCTAAACTGAGACATACACTCTAGGATTTACTATATATCCCAACCCAAGATTCCCAGCCCTGATGGAGAGAAAACCACCTCTAGACTTTAACGTATATCCCACCATTCATGGGTCAAGGATTCCTAGGCCCGTTGAGGCAACACACTATTTGACTTCACCACAACCCATAGTTTTGTTTAGGGATTACTAGGCCATGTGTTATATCATTTCGGAGATTCACCTCACTCACCTTCGAATCCATTCGACAATCTAGCTAAACCAAAGCATGAGAACTAAACAACACCATGGCTATCCAGAAATGGCAAGGCTAGGCTGAAAACATTGTCACACCTGGAAAAACCCATTCCATGACATAAAATAACCACATGCAATACCATGCATGCCAAATATAGCAAGGAAAACAAACATGAAAATCGATACTTTCAAAGAATCTCGTTGTAGCTGCTTGATCCTGCTCTTCCTTGCTTGCTTCCTCCATATTATTTCTTTCTTTTTCCTTTCTTGGTCCAATGCCAAAATTCTCCAAGAAAATATAAGTGTACAAGAGTGTGAGAGAGATAGAGAGAGAGAATAATGAGAGAGATCCAAAATTGAACTGACAAAAGGTTTGAGTAAAAATATTTCCAACTGATCCTCATAAGTATTTTTATTAACGAGGCCTCTAATTTCTTCAATTTCCATTATTTTCCTTCATTTTCCTCCTCACATGCAACCTGTGACCTTTCACCTTCCTTTTCTCCTATTTTCCATTATTTTCATAAATAAAATTCCAATTAGTGCCTCGTGTCTTTCCAAAGTCTTTGCCATTGCCTTTTCCAATTTCCTTTAGCCATAATAACTGAAATGAACACCCACTAGGATGTGTTTCCCAATATTCAGCTTGGAATAAGTGTCCCATCAGCTGTGGTTATTATTTATAACTTTATTACATGGAATTTTCACTAGGGATGTTACAAAACCCTCCCCCTTGGGGGAAAACCGTCCTCAGTGTTCAATGACACCTGTAAACCAGCGAACCGCTAAAAATAAAACATACTACCTATGGAGCTTTATAACACAACTCGTTGCAGTATTTACAATGAATAACCTGCTTAAAAGCAAAAACCATCATAAAAATCATACCATGTACTAGATCTTTATAACACAACTCATTATTGTATTTACAATAATATACACATATGCACATTTTCTCAACCAACAAATAAAAGGATATGATTCTTGCATCCACAACAAGGGAATCCAAAGGCTCACACCTCCACCCTCAAAGTAATACTGGGATTCACTTCCTTCCCGGGAAGTCTAGAATCCACTGTCAGATCCAAAGCTGCATCCAATGTCTAGTGCTACAATCCTATTTTATTGTACCCTCAATGAACAGTTACCGACTCATTTTTCCAGGGAACACTCCCAATGTGCATCTAATTCCATATAAAAATTATAATGACCAAAACAAAGCCATCCTCAACCTTCGCTTCACTGCTATACAGTCCCTTGGGAAATTCGGTAAACCCCTTCCATGCAGTCACTCACCTTCCAAGTTCCTCAATATCCCTTATCTCGGGTGATCCATCCCTTGGCAAGGCTTCCTCACATCGTAAGATACAACAACCAATGCATATACCTACCTCAAAACCATCACTGATGGTCATAAAATTCTCATGGAAATAAATGGACACTATTGGGTGCTAGTGTCCCACAATGGCCCTGCTCCTAAAGTGCTTTACCAGCATACTACTGCTTGTTTTAATTCCTTTGGTTGTTGCTGCTAATGCTTGCAATCAATTTCAACCATCCAAAACAAGAATTTTTCCATGATTTCCTATACCAAGCACATAACTTCTATTAGATTCAAAATAAATTGAAATGACTTCAAATAATACCTCATTGGTAGCTTGTCAATAAGGTACACTTGCAGTTTTGTTTACTTTTTGTCACACAAGTCAAACTAGTTGTTTGATAAATAATCATGTATAAAAATATCACATCTGGTTAACTCAAAACACAACCATCGAAATCAAAATCATATATCATATGTAACCATCATAAACCATAATTATAAATCACATGTAACCATCATAAGTCATAATCGCATATCACAGGCATAATAGAAATGAAATAAAATATTGATACTTATCCTTTGTCGGTCCTTACTTCTGACTTTGTTCTTTTTGCACACACACCAGATCAGTTTCCACACCCAATTCCCTTTCTTATCTTCACTCACGTACACAGACAAACAATGTACATCACAACACATACATCCACACAAGGTGTACAACACCACACAATGCATACACCCACATTCGACAGACAACATAACACATACACCTACTCGGTGTACAATACAACACATATACCTACGTCCACTGTTCAACACATGCACCTACACTCGATGTAAAACACAACACATACACCTACACTTGGTGTAAAACCCAACATAATACATCTATACGTGGTGTACAATACAACACAATACATATGCCTACACCGGAATACAACACATACACCTACACCTGGTGTATAGTAAAACACAATACATATACATATACATTGTACAACATAATGAATACACATGTCACGATACCATGACTACACCATGCACATACATAGTGCTGCATGCCTGCAACACAAAATATACTACATGCACACAATACAACATGTATACCAGTACCATATGCACAACATGTACACAATACCACATGTACACAAAACTACCTACACAACGTGTGCACAACATCACATGTACACGACACCACTTGCATAGTGTGTACACAATGCCAAATGTACACCGCACCACCTTTACAATGTGTACACAATACTACATGTATGCAACATCTTATGCACAACATGTACATGACACCACATGTGCACAATGCCACATGCACGACATGTACACGATACCCTATGTACATAGCACCATATGTACATAGCACCACATATATCCAACATGTGCACAGTGCCATATGCACACAACACCTCATATCCAACATCCACATAGTACAGTATATACATAGCGTTGCATATCCAACATGTACATATAATGATCTATACCTAGAAATGCATATGAAATATACATACATCACCATATATACAATATAAATACCACATCATATGCACACAATACTGCATATGTTACATGTACACATCACCATAGGTACAATCACTGAATATACAACATCCACAACATATACACAATAATAGTACTGCACATTCGTAGACCACACACTGTCCCCACAAGCAACCTTGTTTCTAGTGTCTTTCCACTATCCATGTTTATCCTAGCATGTCGCAGATAACACTACTTTCACTTCGCTGATGTAACCTTCAACATTACCTGTCCATAACATAAACATAGGCATAGTGAAAACATATAGTATCAATTAATTTACACATGATACTGACCTCATAGATCTGTCATAGTTACTCTTCCCAATTGATTCCTCATAAGACCAAGAAATTCTTCATGTCATTCGCCTGCATAAGAAATCATTCCTCCACAGGAATTATCCTTGAAAACCCCATCATACAGTGACATAGATACATAGATACATACATATATATATAAGCATAAAACAATCATTATCCAGTTAGACAATGACATACATACACACATATATACATATAAACCTTTAGCATCAAACAACCATGATCCATGATGACCCTGTCAGACAAGACATACATACATACATACAAGTATACATATATAAACACTAGCATAATCATGATCACATCATAAATACCAGATAGCATAAGGTCAAGGTTAAGAGAACTTCCTTTATCCGTGCACAATATGCACAATGTTGAGAACAACAGTTCCCAACATAGCCAAGGCATCTAACACCTTAGATCCATTCATTTTACCTACTCTACCACTGTCCATTTACCCAATGGACTCAACCAATCCAATCAATTGTCATATTCTTACCTTCCACTATGCTTACTCATGCACTAAGCTTCATTAGGTACCACACAACTCTCCCCGAGCTCCATTAACTTTCTTCTTTCCCAACCACTTCCCAAGACTCTTAAAACATAAAAGGCAAGAACAAGAACAAGCAAGAATAAGACCATGAAAACCAAGGCAATACGAACTGCAACAAAGTGGCATGATCATGCACTAGACACAATCAAGACTGCAAATCAAGCACAAACAAATAAAAAAAACCAAAAGCACAAGACTAGCAACAAACTCCATGACTCAATTCCATGGTCCCCAATGCTTCTAAAGGAAATCTCAACCCGAGCCTCCTTCAATATTTCATGGAAATATCTTACCATGTAATCCCCTGTATCATACTTCCATAAACACATAATTGTCAACGCATAATTAAATATAAGAATATACCAGTTATCTTACCTTGTTTTGCCAAGCACGTTGCCTTGTAACCGAATACATACACCTCTCAAGGAACTCCAATTCCTTGATGAATCCTTCCATAGATGGAAACCAATTCTTATACCTGTGAAATACAGGTTCATGAATATAACATATATTCACATAATGTCAGATAAAATCAAGGTTAAGAAGACTTCATGTATGCAAATCACTCAATCGTTTGGAATTAGGGTTTCCAAACATAGTTAAAGGAATTCTTACCCAATTCCTTTCTTTTACCATTTACCTTGCTACAGTTGAATCTTACTGCATGCTATCACATCACCATGTTGTTAGTTATATAAACAATTCAACTATTACCTTGTCATGATAATACCAAGCATGTTTCCCCACAATTGCTCACACATGTCAATCACATGTACCACATATCAAGACATCATATCTATCATTTTGAAATCAAACTTACATTCCATACATACAATTATCACCGATGAGCTGTAGTACAGAGAATATAAGACTTCGTTTCCCACCTTTGAAGCCCAAAAGTAGGCTGATACATTGCATAAGGGGCATCAGTTAGCAGAAGAAGCTTGGAGTGCCACAGAAAGCCAACATACATAATTAGAGTCCCTTATCAGTCGGCTGTGGTTTGAAATTCCCAAGTTGACAATACCCACCACTGCAGCAGCCACTACAAAGCTGGAAATTTTGCAGCCATGCTCAAAGCCTTGAATTTAGAGATAGGTACCGTGCGTGCTAAGTTGGAGCATAAAATTGTAGATCTACAGATAAAATTGCAACTAGAGACACCGCCCAAAGTCAGAGCACAGTGTGCCACTATTGTTTAGGAGGCTACTGCAAGCATCACTACTACTTTGAAGGCATGCAACACTTTATTTGAGGATTCCATGGGAATCTGGACCTCCATCGAGGATGACCCCATAGTTCAGAAATTAACAACAGGCTTGCAAGCTAAGGAGTAGTAGTTCAACAACATCTGGGTCATTGCGCCGAACCTGGTACTGAATTAAATATTATTGATCCAGGTGGATATTGGTGGCCACCCGCCTATAAGACTTGGGCCCCCACCATTGTCTCTTTCAATTTTTCAGTTTCGGCATAACTTACTATTTTTAGCAGTTTTTCGGGTCCTGAACTTCCGAAGCCGTTTTGAGGCCCTAAACGATGTTTTTTGGGCATTGCGCCTCCAGTGATTATCATTTCGTTCCAAAATGATATTTGTGTTGAAATTTTTAGTCCTCGAATAGAGATTTCTAATGATGTATCATGTGCGTTAAATGGAGATAGTATGCCAAAGTTACGTCCCTAGGAAGTTGAAACACCTTTTTACCGAAACGGGGCCCATAGTTTTGGCACTTCATCTCCTAGGGTTAGGTTTTTGGATGTTTAGGGTTCTCCATTGTTTCTCAATAATAAATAGGCCCTCGAGCCTCATTTTAACTGAGTTCAGAGGCATGTAGCCGCCACATCTCTTCTCAGAGATAGCTACCAGCGCCCTAGCTAGTTTTATTTCCATTATGTCTGTAAGCAAATTTCAGTTCTTTGATATTAATGAAATGAAGTGTTATTTCCACTGCATCTCTGTATTTATGGTTATACGTTTATTCTGTTGCATTCCTTCACAAATCCGGATCAATTATCCCGCTTGTAGGAAGTTCGTTCCATTCAAACAGAGATAGATGCACTACACCGACAAGAGTAGTTTCTAGAAGCCAGAATGTAGCCTTCAGATGAGGAGGCACTCCAAATCTCATAGGCCATCGATAGTGCACTAAAAATGCTCACACAGACTCAACGGAGCATCAGTTTACTAGTATAAGGACCTACCACAAAGAAGTTGGTTGGAGAAGTGCATAACATATCATCACAGAGCACTGAGACCATCCAATTGCTACAGACTGCTATCCAGGCGCTCAAAGACAAGACACAGGAATCTAGACCTGAGTGACTCAAGGATGAGTCACAAGTTTGTGTTGGGGGCCTGTTGGACTAGGGTCCCCTAGGGTCAAATTCGAGTCAAATTTTTTTTCTATTTTGTTAAAGCGCAACGTGCAAATCAAGGGGCTTTGGGGCAGGTCAAAGCTCTTTCTTTTTGTAATGGGTTAAAGGGTAAAATATGGGGCTCAAACCACAGTTTGAGCCCATGGTTTTTGTGCACTTGAATTATATAAATCGAAATGTTGAGTCTGTTCTAGGGATTTAGATAATAACTCGATATATGATTATGTACTGCTGATGTGATTTTGGGAGCATTTTTGGGATAAGTCTGAGTAGAGATAGACTCTTGCAGTTGTGTGCATGGAGACCTAAGTCCTAGGCTATGTGTGAGGACTATGCAGCTATGTGAGCAAGAGACTGAACTATAACCATTGAATATCTACTAATAAAGATAATTTTTGGCGAAAATATTGTTTGCTTGCATTATTGATGTTTACGTGTTCATGTATTGATTTTCTTATAGATCTGTTGTAGCTTAATTTACTAATGCATATCTATCTGAATTGATTATAAAATTGCGCAAGATCTGTATCTATTTTTGTTAAGGGTTTTTGTGAAATAATATCTGGATAAAAATAGATCGTTGTGTTTGATCAAGTCTATTTCTATGTTAAGGGATTTATTAAGGATAGGTTTGACTTGGGTTGAAGGCACTTGTGTAGAAAAATAGTGTTTATATCAGATTGGAAGGGTTAGATCCACAACATAGTTCTCCCTCAAGGTGTGGAAACCTGGCTCCAACACCCCCCCCCCCCAATACTGCTTCGGGTGAGACTTTGGTCTGTGCAAGCGGATCACTGTCGAAAGGGCCAGTAGTTGGAGGGTTTTTTTGGTTGTGCAAAACACTCTTAACCTGGGTCAGGACCCCTTAAGCCAAAAATTATATAAACAATTCAACTATTACCTTGTCATGCTAATGCCAAGCATGTTTCCCTACAGCTTCTCACACATGTCAATCACATGTCCCACATATTAAGACATCATATCTATCATTTTGAAATAAAAATTTTCCAAGACTAACAACCATGTCATAATCATTGTTGAGATTCAAAAATATGATGAGATTAGTGAAAAGTAAGCACCTTCACTAAGTGGGGCCCGCAGGCTACTTTTAGGTGTATGTCTATTTTTAGACATGGTGAGCATATTCTATAAGTTGCAGGATGCTATTTGTAGATGGTTGGTCAAATGTGGAAAAAAGATGAAATTCTAAATATTTTAGAATATTGGGCGAAGTCTATATATAGATCGTCGATCTAAAAATAGGTGCATGTCGATTATTATTAGCTCTTAATAATAATCTGAAAATAAACATCAACTTATTCTCTTGGAGCACTTTATTTTAGTGAACGGATTTGGTAAATCAGTGGGCTGAAGTAATTACGCAATTCCTAGGGTTTATTAGTGGCTCATGCATGAAGGACTCAGTTAGAACTGAAGTGGAAAAGTTATGACAGAGTTGGAATAGTAGTTTATGGAGTTGTTATTTAGTTTAACTCAGTTAATGGAGTTAAACTCATTTGATCTAGTTGTATCTAGTCTAACTGAAAGATACACTAGTGAGAGTTAAGTGAATTAATTAGTTAATTAATTCACAGCTAATAAATCACTAACAACTAAACAGAAACAACAATTAACTATAGCGCATGTTAGTTCTAGTGGAGACACAATGGAGAGATAGGTGAAGGGGTGAGATGGACTATCCGTTGTGACTATAGTGATGCATTCAATGCATCTGACACACATTGGAGTTGCCAATGAGGATTGTGCAGTCAAGGCAAGGCCAATTCAAATTCAGTCAGGGGTCTCCTTCAGCAAGGATTGCATAGTGGAGGCTGGCTATCAGGAGGCAAGAAATTGGTGCATGGAGATGCAAATTTTTGCATGACAGTGTGTAATGAATCTAAATTGTACTGAGAACTTAATGTACTAAGATTTTTATGAGATTATTACATGATTCCATTGATATACATAATATATGATAGTTGGGGTTTTTAGCTTTAAGCTTTCCTGTTAAACAATTGTGTTATGTGAGATTGAATTTAGTCACACGTGTTTGCAACTGAGTTTTAAATTTCCACAAGTTTAACAGTGGAAGGATTCTGTATTTTGCAAGATAAATATTGTGAGATCAGGAGGATTTGGTAATACGTCAGTATTAATAAATTTCTACAATCATCTAGTAGTCAAAACACAATTCTACAATTATTAGCTACTTAGACTCAAGTACACATTATCTATCTCAACACATATTATGTTAGTACAACCATCTTAAGACCAAATCCTTTGTTTTTGCAATATTATAGGCACATACTCATATCATGTGATTAATAAAACATTAAAAAATAAATAGACGACATAATAGACACCAAATAGATTACAGAATTAAACATTTAAGCACCAAGTAGACGACATAAGAAAACGCATACCTTAATGTGTCTCAGGGGAGGCTATATTGTGTGCCCAATCAATCTAGATTAGCACAACATAACTTCTCAACATATCAACTCAAACATAAATAAGGTCATGATATCCATAATAGTAACTAGATAACATGTTCACATCATAAAATCATAAACAAATGTGACTCATGCATAACAATCACAGATGCACAGTTAACCTAGATTAGTATGACATAATATCACAAATAAGTAGACTTGTACCTGAGTGTCATAACCCTAACCATCTTCCTAGGCCAATCCAATTTAGCATGATACATATAACATCAATATCTTAATGCCATAACCCTAATCATTGAGTTAACTAACATATAACAACAATAAGGTAACATATGACATGATCATCAGCAACATATAAAATATTCATCGAGCTAGCTACAAGTTAACATATAACATGATCATCAACAACATATAACATAATCATCGAGCTAACTACAAGTTAACATATAACATATTCATCAACAACATATAACATAGTCATCAAGTTAATACCATGCTTGACTAACCAACACATGTACATATGATCACACTAATTAACTAACATCTATCATGTGTGTAAACATAAAATCAATAGAATGAAAGGAATACACATAACCATAATGCATATGACTACATTGATCAACTAGCATTATCACTTATGTAACCATAATAATAGAATGACAGACATATAAGTAGCCTTAATGCTTACAACAAACATGAATCACATACCTACATGCAAAGCATACAAACTTCTATGACGGTCTGCTCTTACCCCAAAGTCCATTGTTGCAACTTCACTCTAATGATTTTCATCTCCTGCTATCTTAGCCAACAAATTAGCATCATATCATATCGATATCATCATGATGACCTAATTTCATACAACTACCTTATGCACAACAACCTTCACCATGAAAACGCATGCATAACAACATATAGACACTAACATGCATAACAAATGCATATACAACTAGCCACTCATGATAACACATCCCACCATCAACCTTCACATGGCGACATCACTACAACCATCATCAACACCATGCAAATGTGAAAATCACGTAGAATACAAGCATAAGGAACACATATGCAACTGAATTTAATACATGACCAACACACCACCCAAGGTGAGCGCAACCACACTCTGATGTTGAAATTGGCAACAAGAAATATTGAAAATGCTATCAAAAGGGATTTTGGTTTAATTTTCCCTTAATTAAATTACAAGTAAATTATAATTCCACATAACATGACAACTTGTACGAGCTAAATATGTAAGGAATACTTAGTTAGTTTAGTTAATTTGATTTGAGGGTCAAAATAGAGGCATGTAGAGTGTCTCCTACTTTGTAGGAGCCCTGGTTGAGTTTATTTTTAGTTGTAATTAGTTAACTTAATTATTTGGTTTAAAATGAGTTTAACTAGTTCTAACTGACATATGAGCTAGTGAGAGGTCCAATGAATTAAATATGATTTAATTCACATGAACTGATCAATCAGATAGCTGATAATTCACTATAAATAGTGTTGCATGTTAGTTCTAAGGAAGGCCCAATTGAGATTGGAGCTAAAGGGAAGTAGACTATCAATTGTATAATTATAAAATTGTACAGGCCATGCATGAGGTCATTAAGATGCCTTGTGTGTATTGTGCAATCAATTAGTGGGAATTTCCTATTTAATAGGGGGCTCAATTCCCTCAGAAATGCATAAGCCAGGCTGGTCAGTCAAGTGCAATTTTTTGGTTAAGTATTGGACCAAACCTTTCAAGATCATAGTGAGACAGTTAGAGATAGTGCAGAGGTTTCTCAGGAAGGGAAGTAGAATTGTATTGTTTCATATCCTTAAATTAATGCAATATACAAATATCGGGTTTTTTCGCTGAGGCTTTCCCCAGATACATCTTTATGTTGTGTGATTGGAATTATTTCTCTTTATTTTTCATGTGATTGTGTGATCATAATTGGTTTCCGTAATTTGTAGAAATAGATTCAGTATTTTTTTTTAGCATATTATAATATCAATTGAAACTATGTGGATTTTCTACATGGTATCATAGCAAGAATTACCATAGAAAAAAAAAACAAGATTTTGTTTTGAACAGGTGAATCGAATTTGTAGATTTATTCTTTAGGACTAGCAACAGATCAGAATGTATTTATGTGGATTGAGACTTGAATATTCCCTTGCGGCTACCTCGGATTACATAACATGGAAGTACATGATGGTGGAAATGTTGGAGGACAATAGATGCTCAAAATCTTGATGCATGGAAGAAGAATGTAGCAAATGTGAGAAGGATTTTGTTAGAAGGAGTTCGAGATCATATTATCTCGAACCTCCATGGAAAGGAAACTCCATTGCTATGTGGAAGGCCTTAATAGATATATTTCATAATAGTAGCCATCATAGGAAGCTAACATTGAAGGACAAGCTTATAAAGATCAAGATGGAGGAGGGCACGACAATACCAAAATACTTAGCGAAGTTCACTCAATGTTGATATGAGCTTGGAATGGTTGGTGTGATAGTTTCCCAGGATTATTTGGTGAGCCTAGCACTTCTAGGCCTTCCCAAGAGTTGGCACGACTACCAGGATTCAGTAAATGGGAGGGAGAAGTTACTAGAGTGGGAGAGATTGCGGTCCAACTTGGTACAAGAAGAGATAAGGTGAAACTCTAGAGATGAGACCTCTTCCAAAGATAAAGAAGAAGATTTTTCATTAGTTGGAAAAATAAATAAATCCAAGGGAAAAAATTCCCAAGGTGAAAATGACAAGAATAAATAATTTTCCAACATCAAGTGTTTTCACTATCAAGAGTATGTGAAAAATTCCACAAAATTTCCATGGAAGGCAAGAAAGAAGGAGTCTGCAATAGCAGCAATAGGTGAAGCTATAGCTTCACAGTTCGAGATTGATTTTATTCTGATTGCATGCATGGCCAACATTTTAATGGGATACATGTGGTATCTAGACAGTGGTGCCTTGTTCCATATTACAAGGAATAGATATCTCTTTAGTGACTTAGAGGAGAAAGACCTCAAGCAGAACATAGATTCTGGAGATGGCAAGAGGTATAACACTACCGACATAGGTACAATTACCTTTCAGAGGGAGTCTCTCTCCCCTATAAGACTTACTGATGTTTTGTTTTTTCCAGGACTAAATAAGAATATTGTTTCCGTAGCGGTATTGGAAGACTATGGCTATTTATAAAAGGAAAGGTTTTTCTTAGACACATCACCACAGGATAGATGAAATAGATCGGTGTGAGAGTCAATAAATTATATGCACTTGAGGTACCATATGCATGAAAATATTAGAGGAGCAAGGAAAACGTTAGAGACTTGGTGGTTGAGAGGGAGCATGAATTACCTCTCGACATGCAGCATGTTAGCACTTCGTATTTTCCCTAGGATTAAGAGGAAACTGCAAAGGTATCTACAAACCACTTTAAAGTTGGGCCTAGCCCTTCCAACTTCAGAGAGGGCTCTCTCTATATGATTTTAATTTTTCTGTATTGATTTTAGGCTAGATATGAAAGGCTAAGAAATATTTTTTAGAGTTTTAAATGTAGAATGAAAGAAAAGGCCGATGGGCATGGAGTCACAAAATATTTAGTAGTCAATCACAAATAAACAGAGCATCTAAAACATGGCAAGGTAGGAAGACTCCTCGATCTCATAAAGTATGTGCAGTATGAATAAGATGAATATGAGGTGAGAATCAATTAAGTATAAATCATACTTAAATGAATTTTAAATTTAATCTCAGAAGGAAAATATTAAAATTGTTTAAACAAGCAAGAGCATAGTAAAAAAAATAAATTTGTCTCTTAATCTTATTTTAACAATCACGAAGGAAAATCCATGTGAAAACTGAGCAAGAAAAACAGATTTACAAAGAGGGAAACATCACCATTTATTTGACACAACAATCCTGGAACAAAATTTCCTTTGTATTTACAAATTGATTACTTCAAAAAAAATCCACAACTGACAATAAAAAATTCTTCTCTTTTACATTATCCAACAACCCTTTCTAAAAATTTTTATAAAATATTTATGGAGTCTTTCTCAAACCCAATTCGGTCTTCAAAATAAAATCATTGACAAAATAAAATCTATTAAAGATATAGATATTTCAATAGAAAAAAATAATAGGAGCATTGGAATAATTTGGATGTTATGTTCACACTTTGAGCAATGTTGTTGCTGACTTGATCCATGTGGATATCGGTGGTCCCCCACCTATTCCATTTGGACCCGCAACATCAATTCTTGCAGCTTTTCACTTCCAACAACTTACTATTTTTAGCAGGTTTTCGGGCCCTACACGCTGGAAGCCATTTTGGGGCATTAATAATCCAGGTGGATATTGGTGGCCAACCACCGAGTCCATTTGAACCCCCACCATCAGTTATTTTAGTTTGTAATTTTCAGCACAACTTACTATTTATAGCATTTTTTTCGGGTCCTGAACTTCTGGAGCCATTTTGAGGCCCTAAACGACATTTTTTGGGAAAACGGGGAGCAACATGGCAACCAATGTTGCTCACTCAAACTTTGTAGTCCTCAGATAGATATTTCTAATGAGCTATTGAGTGCGTCAAATGAAGATCGAATGGCAAAATTACGTCCCCGGGAATTTGAAACACCATCTTACCCAAACAGGGCCCACAGTTTTGGCGCTTCATCTCCTAGGGTTAGGTTTTTAGATGTTTCGGGTTTTACATTTTTTCTCAACAATAAATAGGCCTTCGAGCCTCATTGTAACATAGTTCAGGGACTGGTAGCCAACACATATATTCTCAGAGATAAGCGCTACCAGTGCCCTAGCTCGCTTGTTCCCATCATTTCAGTTCCTGTAACACAGTTCAGGGGTTGGTAGCCGTCACATCTCTTCTCAGGGATATTTCACCAGTACCCTAGCTCATATATTTCCATTATGTATGTAATAGGCCTTCGAGCCTCAATGTAACACAACTCAGAGGCCTTCGCCTGCCACATCTCTTCTTAGAGATACGCTACCAGCGCCCTAGCTTGTTTCCATTATGTTTGTAAGCTTATTTCAGTCATTTGATTATAATAAAATGAAGCATTATTTCCACTGCATCTCTGTATCTATGGCTATATGTGTATTTTGTTGCAGTCCTGCATAAATCTGGATCATGACTGTAGCTATATTTCTTCTTCTTATGTTTGACTGTTCCAAATATGTAGGATTCTAGTTTGATTTCACTAAAAAATCACCAAAATTGTATCCCATATTTATTCATTAGGGATAAATAAATTCACCATGTTTTTTAATCTTTCATCTACTTCTGTGTAAGTTTGAAAAGTTGGCTTTTTGAGGAATCGATGATGGATTTTGTGCTGAATATGGAGATCATATTGTAGGCCTTCCAAGAAAGCTTCTCCACTTATTTTTCCTCTTACTTTGGTGACTTTGGAAGTATCTACAGTTATATTACATAACCTTTCCCTTTAGTTCTCTAATGGGATCACTTTTCCATTATAGGCTTTTAAAGCTGGAAGTCCTTTCTACTACAATGTATTAAATTTTCAGTTAAATATTTTCACCTGTAATTCCAATTACTTGCATTTATTTTCTAGTTGTATCAAAAGGGTTTTTTTAGTCAGAAATATCTTTACTTCTATGACTGTGCCTATTCTATATTGAATTTGGAATTCTTCGAGCTCATCTTTAGTATTGGATTTCAACATCTTGATATTTCTCTAAGCTTTTGCTAGCCTATGTTCAATCTCGACTTTTGTTTGCTCAAGTGTTGTTTTGACATCCTATACTAGTTCTTCCTACTCAAATACAATCTGAAATGATGGCCACAAATTTGTAATGTTGGAATTAATATTCTATCGTACACTTTGTTTAGCCTCTGCTAACATTTGTGTTGTAAGAGATTGATTTTCATATTTTGAATTTTTTCTACACTTCTATTAGATATGCATTATTAGCCTTGATTTTATTTTCCTCCATTCTTTTCAATGATGCTAATAGTTTCTCATTTTCTTCGTTAGTCAATGAAAAATATCCCAAAACTTTGAATAATTTTTTAGAAGAATCTATAGTGGATGTTTGTGCTCTTTCTAATGATGTTGTTGCTATTATTTTTTGTGTACCTTTAGTTTCTAACATTTATTTTTCTTTCAGAAGTGCCTCCATGTCTATATCCATTTTTTGAATTAGAACATTTTGTTCAACTATCAATCCGAACAATTTCTCCTTCTCTGTCTCCAGCTGAGTGATTTATTTGGTCTATGGATGCTCTGTGGTTGGTAGATTGAGTTGCTTTCTTAAAGCTTGAATATCTGCATTTTTTTTATCATCTCCTCAGCTGCTTTGATGTTGCTAGGATCATATCATAGTTTAATTACCAAATCCTCTAGAGCTTTGGTTCTAGTGTCTTTAGCCAAAGATGATATTCATTCTATCTTTAGTTGTGAATGGATATTATTCAAAGAGGCTTGCATTTTTTAGGCAACCATGGCCGAACTTTTCAATGTTGAATAGATCATTTCACCTACTTTTTTATGCAAATAAATTTGATCGATTGCATGAACCTTTTTGGTATCAAAAGAAAATGCTAAGGCTTTGTAGTCTTCTGCACTTTTGGGGACTGGAACTTTATGTTCCAAGTAGGCCAATTGGAAATGTCCCTTCTTTACATCAAGTGCAGACAACAACCTGTGTTGAGTAGTAGCAGTTTTTTTCCAAAACTCTGAATATGTTGTAGCTTTTAATGCTTCATTCTTCTTCTTGATCTCCTTGTATCTAGAAAAAATATTATGTTTTTTTTCAATTCGGGATGTGGAATACCCAAGTGATTATGTTGTCCCGTCAATGTATGGAAATGGAGTGGTGGTAATACCTATTAAAACTACTATGGCTTGATCATGTGAACCCTTTTCTTTTGAAGATTCATCATGAATATTTATTATCTGACTATCTCCTTTAGTATCAGTCTTAGTATTTGTTTTTAGTTCTTTCTTTCTCCTCTTAAAAACACAAAAATCTGCAGCTTGAGACTTTGAATCTGTAGGAGACATAATTTCTCATGATATTTTGGCTTCCTTATCCTTTGAAATTGGAGTTTGTAGAGAAGTTTGACTCGGAATTTGCTCTTCAACCTCCTGTAATGTGTTCTCTCTCCACTGCTCCTGATTGGCATACTTCTCTATTTCCGATCTAGGTGTATGCGCATATGGTATGGTCTTCTTCTTAACTCTCTGTTTTGAAATTATCCCAAATGAATCATAAGAGCATGTGAATCTTAGCTTAAAATTAATTTTCCTTAGTAATTATTCTACTTCCTCTGTTGTTGCTCCGGTATTAACAATATAAGGACCAACTTGTGCCTTCAATTTAAATTTTTTCTTCTTCTTGCTTGATACAAAATGTAAATCATCCATATTTAACATATGTATAATGTATTCCAAGGAAAAAACCCTCACTAGTAAAAATATAGGTAATATGCAGGGAGGAAGTTCACACCCATAGATCTAAATCTCTATATAATTTTGGTAAAGATACCAGTCTCCAACTTTAGCTTGTTCTCTAAGATGCAAAAACTTCTTGATCTCTAGTGAAATTCTTGGTACAATATCGCTGCTAAGGAGACATAGAGATGCATGTACAAATTGATCCACAAAATTGTTGAATGAATAATATTATGAGTTCCTTCTGACTAAATAAGTCCAATGAATTATTGATAGTTGACTTCCCTTATCATCCATCTTCTCTATATGTAACTTGAACCTATCTGCTTGATATAATAACATCAAATATACTAGGACTGGCTGATGTTTGAATGCACCTTCAACTTTAAATTTCATAAATTTCTCATGAATAACATTTATTAGGTAGTAACTATAATTGAAAATGACATATGGCTTTTGAAAAATTGAAAACACTGAAGAAAAAAAAAAAAAACAACAACAACCCTAACACTACTTCATTTACCCATTGCTCGATGGGATAACCTAATAGGAAAGTCACCATGGAAATAACTTGCCTTGAAATCTCAAGGAAAATAGAAGCAGAGTATGGGGGATCATTTCTCGGAAATTAGGAATTCTTAGGCATAAGACATTCAAAAATATGTGCTCTTTGGGAGAAGGTAAGTTTTTGGTATATTTCCATGAGTGCATGAGTGGAAAATGGATGTAAAGAATTTTGAGAATTGATTTGAAGGGCTTTAAACATAGCTTATGGGGTAACTGAGAATAGGATTTCATTATTTTGAGCAATTACCGCTTTTTGGCTAGGGAGTTACCTAAGATGACACTATGTAACGAATTCTGGAAAAATATGAGTCTGGGGAAAAATAAATTGAGGCAAACCTAACTCCCATATGCTCAATTCATCACTATTGTCTAAAAAATTTTGATTTTCCCAATTATTAAGTTCGTATAAATAAAATTCACAGTGGGGTTTTGCTATCTTGTACTAGGTATCGACCAAAGGGAACTTATCTAAATCACGGACAAGAGGTAACATGGGGTTCTTGTCAGTCATTTTTCCCTTCCCTTTGTGCGAAGACATCTTTAATTGCAATGGAAATTTCAAGGAGATAGTGTTACCAGGTCGTAATTGATTGGTTGAAGGAGGGGAAAGCTTTGTAGAGGGCATTGGTAAACCTTATAATTCTTCAATCTGAACCTATGTAGATCAAAAAACTGGAGAAAGGGGATAATTAAGGTTGATACAAGATTTTTATAGCGAGAATTGAGGGTGATTAATAGAATTACTACCATTTTGGAGCGTGGAATTAAAGAATTCATACGTTGGCGGGAGAAAATTAATAGCCGACGTATATGAATGTTGGTAGGAGATTTAAAGGATATATGACGTGGAGGATGGGGTTACATGGAAAAAGGAATGGACGAAGGGTGGTGTGATGAGGACGGAGTAGGAGCGAGGGAAAATGGAAACAGGAGATGGTTTTCGGGGGGTTCGGATCGTAAGTAGTAAAGGGAGGAGACCCCCCAAAATATTTGTGGAAATTCCACATAACCTTGGCAGTTTTATTGTAAACAATTTTTCGGAACCCCCCCCCCCCCCCCCTCATTAAGTCTCGAAAGATCTAGGGGTTTCTTGACATCTTCCCCCCGCTGATATGGGTGGGGATGATCTTAGCCCTTGAAAAGTGAATGCACTTTATAAACAGCAACAAAAACGTCAAATCACCTTTATTTCAAACCTTTAAAACAAAAATTAATATATTATTTTAACTATTGGCGACATTTGAACTGTCGCGCCCCTTTGGATATTTTTTTTTATTTCCCCTTTTTATTTTTATTTTTTTCTTTCTTTGTATTTTTCTTTTCTCTTAAAATATTTCAAATTTTTCTTTTTCTATTAACTAAAAACAATTTGAAGGAGAAAAAATCAATTACAACATCCCATCGGATAAATATCTAGATGATGATGAGTTGATCACTATATTTATAGGACTTTAACAGTGGCTCCAATGGGAATGGAATCCTCCTTGTGAGGTGCCAAGAACATTGTAGATTAGTAGCCTTCTCCATGGGCGTTTATTTGTTGGAAATACTAGGGGGGGGGGGTGAATCAGTATTCCTTTCAATTAGATCATTAGTTAATCTTCAATTATTATCAATGTTTGTACAATGATAGTAGCAAACAAGAGGAACAAAAATGCACATAGTTTTTAAGGTGGAAACCCACTTCGGGACAAAAACCACCTAATTATTTTCTAATAATTCTTTAATATTCAACTCCAATTGAAAATAAAGCTCCAACTTCCTAGAATCTAGAAAAGCATTCTTCTCCAACTCCCACCGGATGGACACTCCAATGCCTGAGATTATTCAGTAGTCAACTGAACGGATGCCCCAGCACCCAATGAGCTACAACTCACCCTAGCACCACCCTACCACTCTATAGAAGAATAAAAGAAGAATGGACCCCCATACCAGGGAAAATGATCCACTTTACAATGATATAAAATGATGCAGAAGAAAGTAAATTAGAACATAACCCCAACTTTGACACAACCACCTAATGATGATCCTGAACCTCCCAAACTTGCCTCTTCAGCCCTTGGCGGATAGATACTAGTACAATTTGTACAATAATGTATTTACAATGGCTAAGTACAATGATACCTTTACAATGATTGAATGCAGTCTTTTGCCCACTTGAAGACTTCATATGATGAAATTATTCCTGCTGTTATGCACCTTGGTTGCTACTCTTGTCATGCTACCCTTTGCTGCACCTTGCTTTGCTTTTCTGCCGTAGAAATTTTGGTCCTTTTCAACCCTTGACAACACATGATCTAGTTTTTTCTTTCCTTCTAGGAGTTCGATATTGAATCTGGTGTATCTCTGTTATTTCAAATCCTTAATATCTGATTTTTGGTTCTGTAGTATTCCTTTGAGTTTTCTTTCCAATGCCATAGTTCTGACCCAATTTTGATTCTTCAAGAGAGATTTATACCCAATCTCTCACAATGCCGTAATTAAGGACTGTTTCATAAGATCGCACTTGTACGACGTGCCACGTGTCAATGTTTTTTCATTTGGCTCTGAAATTGATAGATAAAAAATTAAATACTGTGCACTATCTTCCACTTTTTATGGAATTCCAATATGATACTTAGAGAGAGAGTTATGACGATTTTACCAAGATCACTTCTTTGAGATGAATTTCAGGAGCCTGCAAAAACCATGACTTCCACAGATCATATCTCCAAAAATGTTAAGCACCTTGATCTGAAATTTTTACAGAAGCTTCCTCAGAATTTTGTCTTTGCCTCATAAAAATTTCAGCTTCTGAACCTTCGTATAAAAAAATTAGAGCGAAAATTCCATGATGACCTGTTTTAGATGGCGAAATCCCTTGCCTAAGGAGGAAATGAAGAACACAATTTATATAAATTCTTAAGTTGAGAGGGGCTTCAACAAGTGAAAGTGGGAGGGATTTTAGGAGCTTAAAAAATATTAATTATGACTTTTCAATGACCCATGCCCCAACCCCATGGGGTTTTAGCCCACTAACTGTGGGTACAAACTTCAAACATGAATATCTCTCAAACCGTGAAGAATTACATGGCGTGCCATATATCAACGGAAACATCTCAACAAGTAGAAACAATAAAAAGAATTATTGACCCAGAATATATTAATTTGGTAGGTCAAAAATCCCATGCAATATTGGGTTAGCTCGTGGTGCTGCTTGGGTTGACATCAATGACAACCGCTGATCAACAATCTCCCCCTTTGGCATTGATGGAAACACAAGTACTCCCCCTGTGATCATGACACCTCTTCCTACAACATTATCTCCCCCTTTGACATCAATGGCAAAGGGTAACTCCCCTTGAAACACAACCATCCTGCGGATCTGTACACACTTGCACTCCCCCTGACACACAACCATTATGTGGACCTGTACTCACTTCCACTCCCCCTTCGTATTCTGAATAATGACAATATAATGAGAACTTGGGAGAATCCCAAGCTTCTAGCAAAGATATTCCAATGCTGGTGAATATTTAATATGTGATTCTTTTGGTGCTGCTTGGAATCTTTCTATTTGTCCAACTGCTTGCATAACATCTGGTCGGGAGGCTGTTACATATAGAAGACTACTAATCATCGATCTATACAACCTTTGATCCACATACTTAGGTGAGTCGTCTATGCTCAATTTGCAACCTGTTACCATTGGAGTAAGGATGGGTTTGCAATCTTCCATTTTAAATTTCTTGAGCATTTCCTTGATGTGCTTGGCTTGACATATAAATATTCCTTTCTCTTACTGAGATATTTGAAGCCCTAAGAAGTATGTCAGCTCACCAAGTAAAGACATCTCGAAATCACTTTGCACCTTTGTAGCAAACTTCTTACTTAGTCGATCATTATTGCTACCAATTATTGTATCATCCTCTTTAGCTATTATACATGCTTAAGTTTCTTCATCCAGAACATATATGTCGTTTGGAGCTCGACTTGCTATAGCCACAATTTCACCAAACACGCCTTTCCTGGTTTCACATTTCGTGGAGTTGAATAGTATTGTGTGTCCTTGATCACACATTTGTCCAACACTGAGCAGATTGTGATTCATGTTTTCAACCAATAGAAAATTCTTGGCTAGAGCATATTTTCTTCCGAGAGTGACAATACTTGATCCTATAACATTTGAAGATCCATCATTTCCAAAGGACACGGTTCCATCCTTCTTCTCTTTCAGAGATACAAATTTATTTCTATCTCCAGTCATATGCGTTGAGCAACCGCTATCAACATACCACACATATTTGTTCTTTTGAGCCTTGAGAGCAAGAGAAAAATTATCATTCTTCTTCTTCTTCCATGTTCGTTCGTTTTGTGGCTTCGAAGATTCTTCTGGAGGATTTTCAAGTCTGTAGTCTTTGGCTATGTGTCCAAAGTTTCGACATTTGTAACGTTCAATATTATTTCTTAAATGTTCAAATATATTGATGTTTCATTGAGCCCTAGGAGGTTCATATTTGACAAATCTCTTGGAATTGTATTCGTTCCTAGGGTACATGCGACATTCTACAGCTTTATGACCAAATTTTCCACATGAATAACAGTAGCCATAAAAAATATGTTGGTACCTGGATGGAAATTTTCGTCGAGGAATTGTCTTCCAAGGCTGTTCTTGCTAATATTGTCCAATGAAGTCTACATGCATGTCAGATCTCTTAGGTTCATTGTATTTTGTTGTAGAAGGTCCTGCTTCTTCTTCTTTGTAACCGACGCTAGTTTTGTTGTTGTAAGATCATTGATTGTTGATGAGTTCTTCCAATGCCCTTAAGCTGTTGGCATAGTTTTGGATAGTATTTCCTTTCTTCACTTCCTCACACAGCGAGACTACTTCGGCTTCTAATTCTTCCCTTTCTTGGTTGATTTCTTCCAACTTCTTTTGAAGTGACTCTTCAATGCATTTGTGTTCTTCAACTTCAATTTTGAGACCTTGAACTTGTTCTTCAAGAGTATTGGAATGGATCTTCTCCGCCTTGAGATCTTTTATAAGCTTGATTGCTTCCTAATAAAATTATTCTATGGTCCATCCTTCTTCTTCGTTTTTTAATACCTCTTGTTTATTGTGCTTGCGTTTATTGTGCTTGGCCATAAACAATATTCTCTCATTGGCTTCTTCTTCACTGTCATTGTCTTCATCGAATGATGAGCTATCTTCTTTAGAGAGAAAGTTCTGTTTGGATCCTTGCTTGTTGAATTTCTTAAAGCCTTTCTTTCCTTTTGAGTTGACATTACTTCTGTTTGGACATTTTGCTGCAAAATGCCCAACCTCATTACAGCTGAAACATATCAATGGAAGTTTACCTTTGAATTTTCCCTTACCAATTTTTAGTTTTCTCATGAAGTAAGCATATTCTTCATCTGAAAGACCTTCTTCATCATCTCCCTTTTCTTCACACTTGCAGGTGCATGTCTTTTCAATTCAAGGTTGTTTATCCTTATTGGTTTTCTTAGATGCAACGAAAGCAGTTTCTAGATGCGAAGTACCCTCTTCTTTATCAAGTCTCATTTCATATGCTATGAGAACTCCATGTAATTCTGCTTCGCTGAGTTTGTCCATATTTGCACTGTATTCTAAGACCGATACCTTTGGGTTGAATCTCCCTGGTAACGTTCTAAGAATATTTCGTATAATAGTCTTCTCGTCAATTGGCTCTCCCAATCCTTCCAGAGTATTGGTTATTTCATCAACGTATTGGAAGTATGCAGCAATGTTGCAATCTTCTTTCATTCTAAGTTGCTCAAATTTTGCTCTATAGATTTGAAGCTTTGCTTCTTTGACATTTGAGTCACCTGCATATATATTCTCAAGCTTGTCCCATACATTTTTGGCAGCTTTACAACCCAACACCTTATGATAAGCAGATTCAATAAGTCCACTGATAATAATATTCTTTGCTTTTGCATCATTTACTAAATTCTTCTTACCTTGTTCATCCGTGGTTGATGTATATCCATTTTGAACAATGTCCCATACTTCGTAACCTTGCACCAAGATATAGACCTCCATTATTCCTTTCCAGAGTGCATAATTATTTTCATTGAACATAGGTACACCATTCTTGGTATGCTCCATGACCTCCTTCCATCTATTAAACTGCCATTGAAGGAACCAAGCTCTGATACCAATTGCTGGAAATACTGGGGGGGGGGGTGAATCAGTATTCCTTTCAATTAGAGCATTAGTTAATCTTCAATTATTATCAGTGTTTGTACAATGATAGCAGCAAACAAGAGGAACACAAATGCACACATTTTTTAAGGTGGAAACCCACTCCGGGAAAAAAACCACCTAATGCTTTTCTAATAATTCTTTAATATTCAACTCCAATTGAAAATAAAGCTCCAACTTCCTAGAATCTAGAAAAGCATTCTTCTCCAGCTCCCACTGGATGGACACTCCAACGCCCGAGATTCTTCAGTAGTCAACTGAACAGATGCCCCAACACCCAATGAGCTACAAATCACCCTAGCACCACCCTACCACCCTATAGAAGAATAAAAGAAGAATGGACTCCCGTACCAGGGAAAATGGTCCACTTTACAATGATATAGAATGATGCAGAAGAAGAAGATATACTAGACCATAACCCCAACTTTGACTCAACCACCTAATGATGATCCTAGACCTCCCAACACTGCCTCTTCAACCCTTGGTAGATAGATAATAGTACAATTTGTACAATAATGTATTTACAATGACTAAGTACAATGATACCTTTACAATGATTATATGCAGTGCTGCCCACTTGAAGACTTCATATGATGAACTTCTTGTTGTTGTTATGCACCTTGGTTTTTTCTCTTGTCATGCTACCCTCTGCTGCACCTTGCTTTGCTTTTCTGCCATAGAAATTGTGGTCCTTTGCAACCCTTAACAACACATGATCTAGCTTTTTCTTTCCTTCTAGGAGCTCGATATTGAATCTGGTGTATCTTTGTTATTTCAGATCCTCAATATTTGATTTTTAGTCCCGTAGTATTCCTATGAGTCATATTTCCAATGCCATAGGTCTGACCCAATTTGGAATCTTCAAGAGAGATTTATACCCAATCTCTCACAATGCCCTAATTATGGATTGTTTCAGCAGAGTGCACTTGTACGGTGTGCCACGTGTCATTGTTTCTTCATTTGGCTTTGAAATTGATAGAGAGAAAATCAAAGAATATGCACTATTTTCCACTTTTTACTGAATTCCAATCCGATACTCAAAGAGAGAGTTATGACAATTTTACCAAGATCACTTCTTTGAGATGAATTTCAGGAGCTTGCAAAAACCTTGACTTCCACAGATCATATCTCCAAAAATATTGCTCACCTTGATCTGAAATTTTTACAGAAGCTTCCTCAGGATTTCGGCTTTGCCTCTTAAAAATTTCAGCTTCTAAACCTTCATAGAAAAAAAAATTAGAGCGAAAATTCCATGATGACCTGTTTCAGATGGCAAAATCCCTTGCCTAAGGAGGAAATGAAGAACACAATTTATATAAATGTTTAAGTTGAGAGGGGCTTCAACAAGTGAACGTGGGAGGAATTTTAGGAGCTTAAAAAATATTAATTATGACTTTTCAATGACCCATGCCCCAACCCCATGGGGTTTTAGCCCACTAACTGGGGGTACAAACTTCAAACATGAATATCTCTCAAACCGTGAAGAATTACATGGCGTGCCATATATCAACGGAAACATCTCGACAAGTACAAACCATAAAAATAATTATTGACCCAGAATATATTAATTTGGTAGGTCAAAAATCCCATGCAATATTGGGTTAGCCCCTGGTGCTGCTTGGGTTGACATCAATGACAGCCGTTGATCAAAATTTTTTGACCTGTTATTACCTAAAACTAAATTAACTAATTGCAACATTATATGCACAGTAGAAAAATAATTATAAACTTAGGGCCTTCATTGCGAGAATCAATTTCTGATGGTAGCCACCCACACTTGCAGTATCTGAAAAATAAAATGGTATATACAGTGATGATTTTGAGACTAGGTACACTTTAAGAAAAATAATGTTTGAATAACCTACCATTTACAGATCCTTCAATAGTTAATTCCCCTGTTACATCCTTCAGCAAAAATTCATTGGTTCCCCAGAAATATTTAATCTTGTAAGACTCTTTCCATAACCTATTAAACTTTCCATGCTCTCCTTTTTCCTCATTTCTAGCATCCCATTTTAACACAAGGTCATTGAGCTAGAAATAATCATCTTTCACCCTCCTATCATGAATCCTTTTTATCTTGTCCTGCATTATCTGTGTATTGTTGCAAATTTATTCTTTGGTATACTTCAAGTGTATCATTTGATTTATCCTTCTTTACACATCTTTTGATTCAAACTCTAATTTATGCAATAAATTCAACACTGTAATTTCTAGGGAGGTAGGGAAAATTGCATCAAATCCATAAACTAGTTGGAAAGGTGACATTCCAATTGATTTCTTAGTGCTTACTCTATCATCCCATAGAGCATTTATCAACTTTTTGTGCCAAGATTTTTATTATCCTGTAACAACTTCTTTATTATATTGATCAAGCTCTTGTTAGAAAATTATTCCAACCCATTTCCTTGAGCATAATAGGTAGTAGAATGTCCTAAAACTATATGATACTTATTGCATAAATATACCATCTTTTTAAATTTAAAAGTGGAAGCATTATTAGTGATGATTTTGTGAGGACAACCAAATCTAGAAAGAATATTACCTTCCATGAATTGAATAATTACTAAGTTTTTGGTCTGCCTAGTTGGAGTTGCTTCTATCCATTTGGTGAATTAAGCTATGGTTTTCATAATACACTTGTGTTGGGGTCAAGTATTAGGATGAATCTCTCTAATAAAATCCAAACCGCACTACTAAAAATGTACTTCTACTGAAATAGTCTTCAAAGGTAATGGTAAGAGTTTTTTCTTTCCTTCAAAAACCTGACATTGTTGACAAGTGGAAACCCTTTTGCGTACATCAGCAAATAGAGTAGGGTAGTAAAAACCAGCTCTCAAGATTTTATTTGTTGTAGTCTTCCAAAAAATATGCCCTCCATAGTCACATTTATAAAAATCTTCTGTCACCTTATCAGCTTCATCTTCTAACAAAAAATTTAATAGAATCCCTTTAGCATACCAATATAAAGCTTGATCCAAAATTCAGAATTTGACAGTATTTAATTTAAAAAATATTGCTTTAGTCTTGGTCATACCTATTGGATCTTATAAATGTTGCAAAACGTAAACAATGTTTGTATACCAGGGGGAAGTAACAAAAATTTTGGATACCTGTTGGATAGACTCTTCCTCGCCATCTAGAGTAGCAAGAAAATTTATGTCTAATGCATGAAAATTTGATTCTACCATCAACTTGGCCAATCCCTAACCCTTAATAAGCTTTGTGGAATTAATTTCTATATCATATTCTAAAATAACAACTATCCACTTACCTCTCTTTCCTTCTGTATCATTTTGAGTAAGGATGTCTTTTACTATTGCATTGGGAACAAAAGAAATTATATTAGAATGTAGTATATACACTCCAAAATATTTCAGGGATTATATTACGAAGTAGCATCTCTTAATCCCCTATTGAAAAAGGATATGGGCTGCTCATATCCCTCCTTGTTTTTCTGCATTAGCACTAGTGCAATAGTGTGCTCTGAAGCAAAAGAAAAAATAACGAAGTCCTTATTGTAATCAAGATTGGCTAAAATAGGATCATATGTCAAGCTTGAATTTAGCTCACTGAATGACATTTTTCTTCATAATTTCATTTTTTTTCACTATAGTTTCTCAACATATTAGTAATAACTCTCATAATTTCAGCCAAGTTCAGAATAAACCTTCTTAGAAAATTAATTCTGCCAAGGAAGGACTGAACTTCCTTTTTGTTTCTTGGGATGTTAACCTTTTGCATAGCTTCAATTCTACTTGGATCAATTTGGATGCCATTTTTGGAAATAATATGACCTAGAAGTTTAGCTTCTCTAAGCCCAAATAGATACTTTTTTGGATTCAACGAAATACCATATTTTCTGCACTTTTCAAAAAAAAAAAATTAAGTGTTGCAGATGATCTTCAATAAACAGAAAATATTGTTATATCATCAAGGCATATTCCAACGAACCTATACTTCTCATATGCAACAGAAATGTCTATTCCTCTCTGAAATGTTTCCCCTGCATTCATAGGTCCAAAAGGCATCTTCACATACATAAATGTTCCCCATGGTGTTTTGAAGGTTGGTTTTTCTTGATCATCTAGATGCACAAAAACCTGGTTGTACCCCGAGAAACAATCTATTAGGGTCCTATAATATAGGTGATCAAAGTTTGTATGTCTAGTTATTTATCTAAAGGATGAAATGTCTCTAAGTTATTTTTAATAGTTTTGATTGTAAATGAGATTTAATTTTATAAAATATATATAATTATATATTTTTTATAAAATATTAAACTTAATTTAAAAATAACAAATCAACCCAATCTCTAAAATATAGGAACAACATTTATTTTAATGTTAAATACATCGGCCAATGATAAATTCACAAGTCATAATCAAAAGTCAAATTAAATTTATGACCTAACCCCACACTTCATACATTAAACTTCCCTAATTTAAATGCCTCGAGATGTGTGAATAATTAAATCAATGGTTATTGATGGATTTCAGGGGTTACTTTCCTATTTGACTTTTAACTTACCCCCCTAGCGAAAAAAAATTGTTTCACTTTACTAATTTTCACAAGTGTCGTCCTCTTGTTCATTTTGGATCCCCCACTCCGTCCCCCTTCTAAACCATTTACTACCTACCTTTCCCCCCCCTCCCCACACCCCGAAAACCATTATTTATATTGATTTAAATCTTATGAATATATGGCGGGAAGGTCTATGAAGTAAGTAAGCAAGCTTATATATTATAAAGTGCATACAAAAGGAGGTAAAGGAAAGGATACTTTTACAGTCATATGTTTATGAAATGGGTTTACGGGTGAAAGACTGAGGTAAAAGGAGGTTGAGTAAAATGAGGTAAAATGAAATTTTACCATAGATGAGAAATATTTTTTTTGCTATGGTATAAAGAGGAGAAATGCACATAACATAAAATCTGGATAAATACTTACCCAAAAAATTTACAGGAGTAAAAGGGAAAAGTAAAAGATACTTTACCAACCATGGAAAAACAAGACATGGTTTTTTAAAAAACCATGGGAAGGAAATCAGTCAATGGTTTTTATAAAATATGTTTATGAATCCCATTTATTCATCAATATATAAATCCATGGAAACAAGACATGGATTTAAAAACAAGACATGGATTTCAAAAAAAGAGGACAACTTATAGAATAATTTAAGGAAATATTTTGAGATTTTATTTATGAATATTTATTTATGAAATTCATTTACAGGTTTAAGCAAAATATCTAGAAAATATTTATCAAAAATTTTTCTTCCCAAATATTTTGTGACAATGGTGAAGTATTTAAAAGATGGTGAAGGCAAAGACTATGGGCAAAAAGTTAAACATATAATTTTGGTTTAACTCTAAAATACAAATAATTCATTGATCAACTAGGTGGAAAACATAAACAAGCATGCAATTATTTTCATATTTTTGACTTAGAAATAGCAGTCAAAAGGACAACTAAAGGTGGCAGAGCTAATCAAGTTTGAAACGTAAGATAACAGGGTTTGTGAAAACAACTTCAACCACTCTAGATTCCAAGGGAAAGGATCAACATTAAGGAATCAATTTCCAAATTTGAAGGTTGAATATTTTCCAATAATTCCAAATTTCTTGAAGTTTTCCAGTGATTGTTTTTATCTTTAGTTTATTGTTTAGATTGTTTCTAGAAATATAGCCACAGCCAGCAATAGAATTCCTCAAAGTGTGAACATAACAACCGAATTTGACCAGAATTCATGTTTTTTAGCTCTATCTCATAAATATCTATATCTTTATTTGATATTAGTTTGTGATCAATTCCTTTTTGGAATCTGAAGTTAGTTCAATAGAAAGTCTATAAATATTTTGTAATAAGACTTAAAAAGGGTTGGATAATGAAAAGGAGAAAACTTTTTTTTATTGTAAGTTGTGAACTTTTCTTGAAGTAATCAATTTTAGAAATGCGGAGGTAGTTTTGTTCCAGGATTCTTGTGTCAAACAAATGGTGATGTTTTCCTCATGTTAATTTGTCCTTATTTCTAAGTCTTTCACATGGATTTATTTTCCTGATTATTGCAACAAGATTAAGAGTTTAATTTACTTAAGTGTACTCTGATCTGGCTTGTTTAATATTAATGTTTTCCTTCTGAGATTAAATATAAAATTCATTTAAGTGTGCTTTTTTATTTAATTGATCATCTATTTCTTCATCTCAGCCACACCATAAAATATCTTAAGATCCAGAAGTTTGCCTACCTCGCCCTATTTCAGCTACACTGTTATTTTGTCATTGATTACTGAGAATTTTAATGACTCCATGCCCAATGGACATCTCCTTCATTTTACAACCAAAATTTTTTAAAAACCTAATTAAACTCTAATATCTATCCTAAAATCCTAAAAGCATAAATTAAATCATACAAAGAGAGCCCTCTCTTAAGCTGGAAGTGTTAGATCCCAACTTTAAAATTGGTTTGTGGTTACCTTCGTAATTTTCCTCCTCAACCTAGGATAAATACGAAGTGCTAACACCATCAAGCAAAGAAATTTTGTTGGAACCAACTACTCGCTAAAAAATATGATCCATCTTTGGAAAGGGGTAGTTGTCTTTGAGGGAAACTTTGTTAAGGTTCTAGAAGTATAAACATAACCTGATTTCTCCAATTTTATTCCTTACTAGTACTAGATTGGATAACCATTTATAAAATCTCAGAGGTATAATAATCTTAGCATCAAAAATATTTTTTACCTATTTCTCAGTTAATGGCAACAAAACAGGATTTGCTCTCCTCATTCTCTACTTGAAATTCTTATGATCTTCTCTAACAGGAATAGTGTGTTGAATAATACCTTTATCATAGACCTTTATATCCTCATATCCCCATGCAAAAGCATCATAATAGTCTTTCAACAACTCTATGTATTTCTTTTTTTCTTCTGAAGGTAAAGACTTAGAAAGTTTAACAATCCTTGGAACCTCTTCAGTTTTAATATTGCAGTCCTCGACTTCTGATCTAGTGGGTTGAATCTTTGGTTTATGTGCCACATCATTGAAATAAAATAATTCTTCAAGTGGTACTAAACTTCTTGGTATTATATTGTCCTTCAGTTGTAGGATTTAAATCTCTTTATCATTCTCATTAGAATTCTCATTAATCTTATTCAAAATATTTTCCTGTTTTTTCTCATCAACATTATTTTATGTATCAACATGCAAATTTTCAAACTCCTCCTTTAACTATAAAAAAGTATCCAATTGTTTGTCATTCTCAAACACTTGCCAAGCGGCCTTATGTTATCAAGGATAGCAGGCCTATGTTTTACATCAATGTCAAGCTTTTTTCTAAACCAAAAAGACATCTTACATGCACTTACTGAGGTTTCCAATGCATCAACAAACACATTCTGGTCTCTAGGAATAAAAAAATTTGATACTCTGGAAAACACTATAGAAAATCAAAAACAACATTCTTGTATGCCTTCATCCTGGGATGCCTAGCTAAATACTCACCTTTAATTTTTTTAATAATGAGTTCTGAATCTCCATGGACCGAAATTATTTTAGCTCCTAAGCTCTTCAATAAATTCAACCCCAATATTAAAGCCTCATAATTAGCAACACTATTTTTACATTGAAAATCAAGCTTACAGGAATGCTTTTGTGATCTACCTGTCTTTGTGTTTGAAATCCATATACCAGCTCCTTCTCCTTCCTTACATACTACCCCATCAAAGTGCATATTCCATAAACCATATTCATCCTTTTCATTTTCTATTTCAGCCTTTAACTTTACATCCCTTTCCTTGTCTAATTTGTTATCCATATCTTGAATGTCTTCTTCCAAAAATATGTCATGATGTAAAATGAAGGAATCTATATCTGATTGTGCAGAATAGATTGGATAATTATTAGGTTTTTCCTGGTTTCTTACCATGTATTTCATAAGGGTCTCCCTATACAATCTCCTTTGTTGTCCAAAAATAGGAGTGGTTGCATATGTCACGTCCACTAGCAATGTTCCTTGCAACTTTTCTCCCCACGACCTTAACAAGAGAATTCCATATTTTGGAGGCATATCAACCACAACAACATCCATTACTATAATTTTTATTGGTATTTGAGCAAGGGTCACACACAAGCCCTTGATTGAACCTAAGCATCTCACCCTGCTTGAATCAAAAGAGAAAAGGTCTTTATATGGTTTGGTTATATCTAATCCAAGTTTTTCCATAATCACATTTGGCATGATATTACATGAAGCACCTAAATCCAACATGGAATTATGAAAAATGAAGTCATTTTTTTAAGACTAACATAAAATGGAGGTACATTACAATCTTATGAAATTCCCTCCACTTTTCACCAAACAACAATCTAGGTTGTTCATCAGTTATATTTACAATATAAGTTCTTTCTTCAATCTTTAGTGCCTTTATAATTTGATTTCTATACACATCCTTTTTCATTAATTCATTCAGTGGAACAAAAATTTTCACCTTGGACAACTCATTTTCAAGATTAAAAGTAGGTTGAGTTTTTTCTACCTCTTTCCCATTTGTATCTTGCCTTAGAGGGATTTCCTTTGAGGAACCAATATTCGTTTGACCTGTAGGAGTATTTGTTTATATATTCTTAGGATTATTTGCTACAGTTTTTATATTTCTCAAATTATATTGTTTATGCACTTCCATAACATGTTTTGATAACCCTTTTTATAATCCTCTGATTCCGCAGACATGACTTCTGGTTGTGACAACATGAACAAATATTTCTCCTCTTTTGTTAAGAATATATAATGTGTTTCCCCCTCACCAACAATATTCATCTTATCTTCTTCCTGTTCTTCCACTATCTCATGTTCTTCTTCAGCATAATTTTCCGAAAAAGGTGGCCTAATTTGTTGTTGATATGTTGGGTTTCTGGGGTCTATTTTCTTGATTTGGGGTTGTTGCCTTCTAAAATTTGGATTTATGATATATGGACCTCCTTGTGGTTCTCTCGGTGCATCTATATCTTTCAATGTTATTTTTTCCATCATTCTCTCCATGGTTTTAACTAAAGTATCCAATTTTACATATGATCATGAAGAATGCTCTTCTTTAATAATCACTCATTTCTCAGTATTTAACTTTTATTTCTTGGCCAATAGATTGGCCTCTACACTAACAACATTTCTTTCCATCTCCTCTAAGGTAGTTGGATTTCTTTCTCTCAACTTATAAGCCATATCTACATCAAAAACATCTTGATATTGTAGTAAGGCCAACCCATGTGGAGGATTTATTTCTACTCGAATAGAGTTGTAGAGGTTGTGAATCTATCCTAATAGTCTTGAACAGAATATCCTAGAGCTCTCTTTAAAATATCATACTCTACAAGAATCTAAAGTGGATTTTTTTTACCTCCCAATGAGAAAGGAAAACTTGATGAAATTGTTGTAAATTAGAAACACTACATGTTGCCAATCCCCTGTACCATTTTATCACTTCACCTGTCAAACTTTGATCAAACAAACTTACTTGAACATCACCGTCATCAACCTATTGTAGGTCTACAAAATCATTCATCTTATCAATATGTTGTTGGGTTGTAATGGGCCCAGTGCCATAAAATTGGGGTATACGTTGTGCATAATTCGGTGGCATATCATTTAGTGGTTGTTGCATAACCAAAGGAGCATAGCGGGCTACCATAATTGGAAAATGAGGGGAAAATGGGATTACAGTTGATCTTGATGTTGGGGGTGTCAAAGGCGGTGGATTTGTGATCTGTTGAGTTAGTATAGAAGGAATATGAACCAAATATGTAATAGGGACAATGGAAAACTGAGCAATCAAGGGAAAGGTGAATGATGGAGTAGGAGAAGAAAATGAATTTTGTTGGATTATGAATGGATATTTAGCAACCTGATTTAATTGAGTTACTAAAATTTAAATATTTTCAAACTATTGTAATATGTCCTTATCAGATTCTGAAATAACAATATTTTGTGAGAAATATAGGATTTGAACTTGGTTTCATAAAATAATTTTTTCAAGGATAAAACTTTCTAATTTGGTTCTAAAAAGACTATGCTCAAAAGGAAAGTTAAACTCAATATCTTCGACTCTCACAAGGCTTTCAGGAAGTGAGTGGGATCTTGGCAAAGGGCTATTGCTTGCTTGACTTTCTTCAAAATTATTTTTCTTAATCAACCTTTCCGGATCACTCACAACTGTAGGAGGATTAGGATCTGGATGGGATCTTGTGTAAATCCTTCAGGAAGCCAGATTTTCAATGAAACTTATCACAACTAGCTTTAAACACAACTTTCTGGATGAAGAAATCAGCCTAAATTTTCCTAATTGACTGTCATCAATAGGAAGTAGGCTTGAAAATTTTCTCGATTCACAACTTTTACTGGGGTTGATTTAGCATTTTAGTCCCCAGTATGGTCACTAGAATTTTAGCACTCCATAGTTTTCTAGGTTGAAGAGGAAACTCAAGAGGTAACCACAAACCATTCTAGCTTTATAGAGGGCTCTCTTTGTATGATTTTAATTTTTCTGTGTTGATTTTAGGCTAGATATGAAAGGCTAAGATATATTTTGATAGCAATTGAAATAGGGTGAGGTAGGCAAACTCTTGGATCTCATGAAGTATGTGTAGTATGAATAAGTTGAATATGAGGTGAGAATAAATTAAATATATATTGTACTTAAATTAATTTTAGATTTAATATGAGAAGGAAAACATTAAAATTGTTTAAACAAGCTAGATCATAGTACACCAAGTAAATTTGGATCTTAATCTTATTGTAACAATCAATAAGGAAAATACACGTGAAAACTAAGTAAGAAAAATAGATTTACAAAGAGGGAAACATCGCCATTTATCTGACACAAGAATCCTGGAAAAAAACTTCCTCTGTATTTTAGATGTAAAACTTGGAATCTCCATAGTCTTGATCTAAAAATGAAGACTTTGGAGATTCTGAGTTTTACATCTAAAAATCTACACCACAGAAACCTCCAATCTATCATTCCTCTATATTTTTGAATTGATTAATAAAATTTGCAACTTACAATAAAAAAGTCTTCTCATTTACATTATCCAATAACCCTTTCTAAAAAATTTTACAAAATATTTATAGACTTGTTCTCAAAATCAAGTCAGTCTTCAAAATAAAATCATTTACAAAATAATATATGTCAACGATATAAATATTTCAAAAATAGAACAAAATAATAGGAACGCTGGACTAGTTTAGATTTTTTGTTCACACATTGAGGAATGTTGTTGCTGACTGTAGCTATATTTCTGCTTCTTCTATTTGACTGTTCCAAATTTGTAGGATTCCAACTTGATTTCACTCAACAACCTCCAAAATTTTATCCCATATTTCTTCATTAGGGATAAATAAATTCACCATGCTTCGTAATATTTCATCTACTTATGTGTAAGTTTTAAAACTTCGCTTATTGAGGAATAGATGATGAATTTCATGTTGAATATGGAGATCATAGTGTAGGCCTTCCAAGAAAGCTTCTCCACTTATTGTTCCTCTTACTTTGGTGAATTTGGAAGTATTTGTAGATATATTACATAACTTTTCCTGGTAGTTCTCTAATGGGATCAATTTTCCATTAGAGGCTTTTAAAGCTGGAAGTCCTTCCTCCTGCAATGCATTAAATTTTTTTATTAAATATTTTCACCTGTAATTACAATTGCTTGAATTTATTCTCCAGTTGTATCATATGGTTATTTTTAGTCATAACTCTCTTTACTTCTGTTATCACTCCGCCAGATCTCTAAGGCTGAACAAGAGATCCCAACAGAGGTAACCACAAACCAACCTTTTAATTTGGTATCTAGCCCTACCAAGTCGGAGAGGGATCTCTCAACAAAAATCACAGCCAAGAGGGTTGGATGAAAAGGTTTTAGGCTAGATATGAAATGCATAAGGGTTTTTTGTGTTTTGAGTGGGTTGGGCTTGCTAGATGAGGATTAGGTCAAGGCAACTAGGTCAGGGAAAATGAGATGGAACTGCGGTCCATTCGATGGGGCAAGGTAGGTAGAAGGCTTAGCACTTAAAGGTGATTTGGTGAGATGGTTTAAGACTGATAAGGAGCTAGGAAGATCATAAGAGATGTATTCTTCCTAAACTGAAGAAAATGGACAAATTTCCCAAGAGCATGAAAAACATGCATTCTACCTATCAACTTGAAATTTATCATATAATAGACATGAAATGTTTATGAACTTACAAAAAAATCACACAAATTATAAAAGAAGAAAAAAATAAAAAAATAAAAAAAAATAATAATAATAATGCCAAACATTCATACCACATGAATCCCAAGGAAATAGCTGCAATTCTTCATTAGTTTCAGGTGCAACTAGTTCTTGATCAATACACTAGCATCCAAAACTGATTCCAACCTTTGAAAATGAGTCAAAAAGTATAAGATCTAGATCTCAAACAACCTCTCCCAACCTCAGGGGTCGAATCCATGAGAGGAGGAGTTGATCCACCAAGGTTTGAACTGAAACCTAGAGTGTAGGGCGGCCTAAGTGACTCCTCCCTAATTAAATTGAAACTAATTCATTTGAATTCATTGATTACATTTACATAATGAATCTACCCCTAGGTAACTAATCCACATCATATTTACATTTACCATGCTCAATTACATAAGTGAAATCATGATTTTCAAGATAAAAGTCAAATTTTCAATGAAATTTCAAAAATATTAGCAAACTGTCAAACATGCCCTCTCTTTGGTAAATGTGCCCTCCATCTTGTAGGTTGTTTTTTACTAGGTTGTAGGTGTCCAAATTGGCTCTAATATATCTTGTTGGAAATCCCTTCAAGTATAGTTTCCATATCTGCATTCATATTTCAAAATTAACGTCATTTTCCCTATCAAAATTTATTTCTCCCAAGACTGTAAAACATGTAGCACCAAAAGGAAACGCACCCTCCCTTAAGCAAACAAGCCCTCCATCTTGCGGGCCACTTTTGGAGGCCTTCTTGGTGTCCAAATTGGGCTAAGGATATCTCATTGGAACTATTATCCTGTGTAATTTTCAAATATGCCCTTAGTTTACAGTATGGACTTGATTTGACCTATCAAGAATTGATTCTCACAAGACTGGTAAAAAAGTGCAGAATGAGGGTGCAAAAATGAAGTGTGATCTTGCATGCAGCTTTTGGAGGCCTTCCTAAACTCCAAATTGAGCTCATGATAACTCATTAGAAATATATATATGTCTAGTTATCATTTAACTTATCAAGAAATTAATTTGGACGCTCCATATTGGAGAAAAATTGATTTTCCAAAGTTCACTCGAGAAGTGCATCAAACCTCTTGTAGCAACTGTATTTTTGACATTTCACCAAAACATTGACACCTGTGTAAAAACTGAAGGAGGTTTTTCTTCCTTGGTATATTATGGATAAAACCTCTCTCACCATTGTCAAATTCATCTTTTCTTGGTCAGAAACACAGTTTTAAGAAAAACTAGCCCTATGTGTGGCAAATGATTTGTCCCTTGGAATGACTTCTTGAAAAATGATGGAGACATGATGTTTATGAGTTGGAATGGCCTAATACTTGATGAAATGAAATCCATAATTCCTCCTCTACTCATATGTCTCTAATTCCATAGAAAACCCTAACTCAATGGGAGAGGAAATTAGGGTTTGGTGTAGGCAAAACAAGAGATTTAGGACTACCTTGTAGAGGGAGGGGAATGAAGGGGTTAGGGGTTGTATAAATTCTTGGGGAAATTTTGGGGGATATGGATAGATGTTATAGAGTAGGGGAAAGTGGAATTTCAAGGATTGAGTGAGGGGAAGGGGTCCAAAAGGGAAAAGCATATGCCTAGTCTAGAAAAGTGTCAAATTGTAGCAATAGGTTGGGGCTTGTGGAAAAATGATGATTTTGAGGGATAGGATTGATGGGAAGTGTTTAGGAAGGTATATTAAGGATAGGGGAAGGTGTAAGAGCATCAGGATACAAGTCTTTTTGATGATTTAACCATGTAAGTCATGAAACCAAGAAAAATGCCCTCAAAACCCTAGGAAAGGGAAATGAGCTTTCCAAGCACAGTTGAGAGACAAATATGGTAAACACAAAGCCACTTACTTGGAAATGATATTTTGGAACTTGAAATTGTTGAATACCTTTGACTATTACTACTCCTTCAAACGATGAATTTTATGGTGAAATGACCAATTTTCATGATTTTGACCCTATGACCTAATGATGGCACAACATGGAAGAATGAGCTAATTGATGACTATGGGACTCTTTCAACAACGAATGACCTGACCATGATGATTTTCATTGACCATGGAGGTGAAAGGAGTAGTAATGATCTCAATACCCTTATTGGTGACCAAACTTTTGCATGACCTAGTGGAATGATAAAAAATTCCTCAGTGGGACTCCTAAAATGATATGAAAAGAAGATTTTGATCATTGATGGCAGGATGCAAATACTGACACTAACAACTTCCATGATTGTGCCTGTTCTATATTGAATCTGGAATTCTTCGAGCTCATCTTTAGTCTCGAATTTCAGCATATTGATAATTGTGTGTGCTTCTGCTGGCATGTGTTCAATATAAAATTGTGTTTGCCTGACTGTTGTTTTGACATCCTGTACTAGTTCTTCCTGCTCAAATATAATCTGAAATGATAGCAACAAGTCTATAATATTGGCATTAATGTTCTGCCGTATGGATATCTAGAACATCTTCTACCATGATTTCCCCGTCTTTCCCCAGGGCACCGTCAAAGTCCATGGACCATAAAACATTATCATCTTTCTCATCCTCTAAATGCGGAAACTCTTATTTTGTTTTGGCTTAATTTTATGAATTGTCTCCTCGTGATTTTTCGGACTTTCTTCCACTTTATCTAATGGACATGGTGTTTTGGCTGGGTGGGGTGGCGGTGTGTTGTCTGCAGTGGAGTGTGTGGAGGGACAGCATGTGCAGTGCAGTGTGGGCCGCCTGTGATGGGACCATGCATTGGTGGCTGGCCAGACAGCAAAATGAGTGACTCTAAATCTATATGTACAACGTTTATCGGATGATTGTTGGGATTTTCTTTACTTGTGATCATATATTTCATCTTAGTTTCACGATACAAATTTCTCAATTGCCTAGAAACAGGGATAATTGCATAAGAAAAGTCTAATTGAAATGTGCCTCGTAATTTTTACCCCCAGGATCATGATAGTAGCATGCCAAAGCATGGTGGTATGTCAGCTACCACCACATCCATTATAACATTCTTTACCAGAATCTGCTCTAGGGAGACTACCAAATCTTTAATCAGACCAATTCAACGGACTCTACCTGAATTGAAGGAGTATAAATCATGGTAGGGACGAGTAATGTCAAGGCCCAACTTCTCCATTATGGATTTTGGCATTAGATTTTGGGAGACTCTAGAGTCTAACATGGAATTATGTAAAATGCACTGGTGTATTCTTAGACTCAAGTAAAAAGGAGGAACCTCGCTATCTTCTAATTATCCGTCCATAGCAGGACCAAAAATGAGTTCGGGTGGATCATCTTTGAATTTTACCATGTCGGACAAAGGATCTAATTTAAGCATCTTGGAAACATTGGACTTGTAGTGGTTGTTCTTCACAAGCTCAGTTAAGGGGATAAAAACTTTTAAATTTGAAATTTATGTATCTAAACTGAAGGGAGTATTTTTTTCTACCTCTTTAATGACGATGTCTCGTTTTCCAGCATGGTCCTTTGATGGAAATTATTTCTTTTGATTGTCCTTTTCCTTATTTGCTAAAATTGTGGATGGCTGATTTATCTTGTTCTGATTTGTGATCACAGGCTCTTTTCCCTTACTTTGATTGCTTGGAGGATTCTGCCTTGTTTGAGTGTCTTTCTACTGATATGCTCTCTTCTGAATAGTATTAACCAGTACATCTCTACTCCTCAATGACATCTCGCTAGTTTTTGAACTAAGTGCATTCAAGTACCCCCATTGGTAATCATCTGATTCAGTCTCTAATTCATGATCATTAGCAAGGATATAATCTTCATCTTTAGGCTGATCTTTATTTTCAAAATAATCCTCAACTTCGATCAGAAACATAGGCATATCATTAGCTTTCAAAAGTAAGTTTTCCTCAACAATTGTGTCCTCGTCTTCTTCTTCTCCTTGAGCATAGTTCTGCTGCAAGAGTGTCCTGATTTGTTGTTGTTGTTGTTGTGGATTTTTAGGAGCCCGTTGTTCTCTCTGCTTAATCCTTAACTGAGGTTGTTGTTGACCTCTATAGTTAGGATTTCTGACCTCAGGCTGTCTTTCCATGATGGACATCCTGTCAACCATCCCTTCAATATTTTTTATCAAAGTATCCATCTTAGCATCAGAAGATGAAGTGGATGGTTCATCCTTAATAGTAACTCTCCTTTCATTCCTAGCTCTAGCTCTCTTCATCAACATATTTTCTTCAACGTTGATCGCGTTATTTTGCATATCTTCCAGTGTATCTGGATTTATTTCCCTTAATTGGTAAGCCATATTAGCATCAAATGCATTTGGATAATGTATGATAGTTAAGCCTGAAGGAGGTTTTATCTCAACAAGAATTACATTGTAAATCCTATTAAAGTGAGTATTGAAATCTTGAACTGATTCATTGAGATTTGTTTTAATATTCTCATACTCAGCAAACCACTGTAAGTGATTTTTCTTTGCCTCCCACTCGGCTATAAAAAAATCAGTGAGCTATTTTGGTGTGACAATGGAATTAGCAGTGAGAGACCTAAACCAAAATTTGTCATATCCAAAGAAACTTTGGGCTATAATCGTCATTTTTTCATTGTTAGCATCAAATTTCCTCCAAATATATGAAGTTAGTGACCTTAACAATATGTTGTCTTGCATATATGGTGGAGTTTTCATCAAACAAGGGGAGTCTTTGGCCATAACCCTGAGGTAATTCATTCAATTGGGTTGGTAAGGTAAGTGGGGAAAAGCATGTCATGATCCCTGTTGAATGAAGTACTGAAATGAAAACAGGAGGGATGGGCTGAATAGGTAAAGGAACATAAGTTGTAGGTACTGAAGTAGTAGGTATGAATGATGAGGTCGAAGGTGCATATGAATAAACTACAATTGATTTAGTTTGAGGTTGAGTTTGTTGAAAATGCAGCAAGATGATGGAGCTTAGTGAAATGAAGTCGCCTTCACTAAGTGGGCCCGCAGGCAAATTCTGGCGCAAAGTCTATTTTTAGACTATGTCTATTTTAGACATATGGAGCATGGTCCGGGGATTGCAGTATGTTATTCTTGGAGTATTGGTCATGTTGGTAAAAATAGATGGACCTCTATTTTTTGGACCTATAGGTCGAAGTCTATTTTTAGACTGCCTCTCCTTAAAATAGGGAAGTCAAATATTATTTACCCTTAATAATATTTGGACTCTAAACTTCAGTTTACTCTTTTGGAGCACTTCAGTTCGAGCCTTGGAAGTGGCTCATGCATCTGACAGAGGAATTACGCTATTCCTAAGGGTTTGGTGAGCTCATGCATGGTTGACTTCAGTTAGGACTTCAGTGGCAGAAGTTTGGTGGAGTTAATGAGACAGATGGTGGAGTTGTGTTCGGTTTAACTTAGTTGAACTAGTTGAGATTAATTTAACTAGCTAATCAACTAGTAATGAGTGGAGTGAATTAAATATTATTTAATTCATTAATTAGTAACTCATTATTCAACTCAAGAACACATCAGTTCACTACAGTGCATGGATAGTTCAGTGGAGACCAGTGAAAGAGGTAGATGAAAGGGTTGAGATAGCTATCAGTTGTGACATCAGTTGTGCATGAGATTTGCACCACACTTGGAGGAATTTCCAATGATGATTGCGCTGTCAAGCCAAGGAGATTCGAACCTTGGATCTCTCATTAGACCAGCCTTGATTGCGCAATAGAGGCAGGAAATTAGTGGATGTGTTTTGAACCTGTGACTTGTTCAAAACCAAGCTAGTTTGTGTGTAACTTCATGAGATAGTACTGAGTACTTGTGAGGAGTATTGTACTGAGTTTGTTACATGTTTCTCCATTATAATATACACAATAGCTGCGGGGTTTTCAGCTATAAGCTTTCCCCATACATATTGTGTTAATGTGTATGATGATTTGATGTGCTATCGCTTGTTTTATTTCCGCATGTGTGATGATCTGAGTGGAAGAGATTATGTGTTGCATATAGATTCGAATTGTATGTGATCAGGATAGTCTCGGTGGATAATTAATCATTATTCAGAAAATTTCTACATGGTATCAGAGCTATTGAAGCAGAGATTGATCATCATAGTGATTACAAACTTATTTCGGTAGACAGAGTGCATAGGGCCGAGGTAGCCTCGGATTCATATTTCTTCGGAAAGTGAGATGACAAGTACCCTTATGTAGTCAATCTACGTAGAAATAATTTTGTTCTCATAGGTCTAGAGCGGTTGAGCTTTGGTGGAATTCGAATTTTGCGGCGGTTTTGTTTTCTTGGTGCCAGAGTTGAAAATGTCTTTCAACGGTTTGCGACTCGAATATGCTCTTGAAGGCAGTTCGAATTATGTTGCATGGAAGGATCGCATGGAGGCAGTATTAGAAGATAACGGTCTGAAGGAGTTCGTAGATACGAATGTCCAAAAGCCCACTGATCCTGCTGAAGTTGAAGCATGGCAAAAGAAGATGGCGAACTGTCGAAGGATCCTGTTGGAGGGCATCAAGGATCATATTGAATCCAGCCTGCATGGAAAGGCTTCTCCATATTTAATGTGGAAAGATTTGACGGATCTATTCTAGAGTAAGAGCGACCAAAGGAAGCTGGCGCTCAAAGATAAGCTCAGAAACATCAATATGGAGAAAGGCGACAGTATTTCCAAATACCTCACGAAGTTCACTCAATGCAGAGATGAGCTGGGAAGTGTGGGGGTGTTCTGTCAGAAAAACAGAGACCGTAGTTGACACCAACACTTCGGGTCTTCCAAGGCTTGCACTCATATCGAAAATAGTGTCAAGTAGTGGGCCATGCGGGATGGGAGCGACTTTGGTCGGATCTTGTGCAAGAGGAGATAAGGCAGAGTACCAGGGACGAATCTTCATCAAAGGCATCTGATGAAGAAAATTGCACTTTGGTTGCCAAAGCAAAGAAGGGGACGAGCAAGAAAGCTTCTCATTCCGGTGCGAAAGGCAAGAATCGAGGATATAGAATGAAAGTGAAAGAAGAAGAAGAACAAGCAAGCGGGAAGATCTGCATATGGAGAAGCTTTGGTTTCACAGTTCGAGCTTGAATTTTCACTGATCGCATGCTTGGTTTCAAGTGTGATGGGATCAGTGTGGTTCTTGGATAGCGGTGTGTCATTTCATATGACGGGAGATCGGTATTTGTTCTCAGATATGGAGGACAAAGATTTTGGTGTGCACATCGAGATGGGCGATGGTGGTAGATACAGTGCGACTAGTATCGATACCATATCCTTTTAGAGGGATTCTGGTAAACCCTTTGTACTGAAGGATGTCATGCATGTACTTGGATTGAAGAAGAACTTGATCTCTGTGGCGATGTTGGAGGATAAGGGGTATGATGTGGTCTTCAGCGAAGGAAAAGCCTTCCTGCGCAATAAGACTACTGGAGAGACCTGGAAGATAGGGGTTCAAACCAAGAACCTTTATCAGTTGCAGGTAGATGGCTGCGCAGCTATGGCATGCAAAGCGGGAGAAGTGGTGAGCTGGGATGATGAGGGCGAACTGTGGCACAGGAGATTGGGCCACCTTCACCATGGAGCTTTGAAGATTCTGCAACAGATTTCTATTGGGCTTCCTAAGGGCACTCTTGCGCAGTCAGATCAGTGCAAGGGGTGTACTTTAGGGAAGTATGTGAAAGCCACCTTTCACGAGAAGGATAGTCGCGCCACGACGATCCTTGAGAGAGTTCACACAAACGTGTGTGGTCCTTTCTCAGTTGCTTCGACAGCAAAGCACAAGTATTATGTGATATTTGTTGATGATTTCTCTCGAAAGTGCTGGATCTTCTTCATGCAGAAGAAGAGCGATACATTCGCGAAGTTCTGTGAGTTTAAAGCACTGGTCGAGAAGGAGTCGGGGAAGAAGGTGATTGCTCTAGGGAGTGATAACGGTGGTGAATTCATCTCGGCTGAATTCAAGGAGTTCTGCAGCGCAGAAGGGATTCGGAGAGAGCTCATCGCACCCCATAACCCACAGCAGAACGGGGTGGCTGAGCGGAAGAACAGAACGATCGTGGGTGCTTCACGGGCGATGTTGCATGATCAGGGCCTACCCCTTCACTTGTGGGCTGAGGCATGCAATACAGCAGTGTATGTGCAGAACCGTTGTCCTCACAAGGTTCTTGGCATGAGTACATCGGAGGAGGCTTATTTTGGCAAGAGGCCTGATATTTCCCATTTGCGGATTTTTGGTTCTCCTGTCTACATGCATGTGACGAAGGATGCGAGAAGGAAGCTGGATCCAACTGCTGAGGTTGGAATATTTGTGGGGTGCACTGATACACCTCACAACTACCGGGTGTATTTGTCAGACAGTCGAAAGACTGTTGTGCGACGGGATATAAAATTTCAGGAGGAGAAAGCCATGCGGTGTTCGCTTGAGAGGGAGCTACACTTGCATGCAGATGAGGAGCTGTTAGTTCCTAAGGAGGAGCTTCCGGATGTGGATCAGCCACAAGAGGAGGTTCAGGAGGTGGAAGAAACCACCCATGCAGCGCCAACCATCAGAGGGCGCATGCGCACTACAGAAGCTGAGCGACTGGCTCGGGATGCAAAGAAGGTTGTAGGACCACCTACAGCACAGCGCAGACAGAGGCAGTCACCGGATCGGTACACTGGATACATGGCTCTTGTGGGTCAATGTGTTGTGACGGAGCCATCCTCTTTTGAGGAAGCTGTGGAGGAACCCGCATGGGTTGATGCCATGATCGAAGAATATGATTCGATCGTCAGGAACAGTGCATGGGAGATTGTCCCAAGACCGGTGGGGAAATCAGTGGTGGGTTCGCGATGGATCTACAAAGTGAAGCAGGCGGCTGACCGGAGTGTGGAGAAGTACAAGGCGAGATTTGTCGCCCGTGGCTTTTCACAGATCGAGGGGATTGACTATGAGGAGACCTTTGCACCTGTCGCAAGGTACTCTTCCATACGGACGATCCTTTCTCTCTCAGCGCAGATGGGGTGGCACATTCATCAGATGGATGTGAAGACTGCATTCCTCAATGGAGTCATTGAGGAGGAGGTGTACATAGAGCATCCTGAAGGTTTCGAGATCTTCAGCAGTGAGTCGCATGTGTGCCGACTCAAGAGAGCACTGTACGGGCTGAAGCAAGCACCTCGTGCTTGGTACACTCGAATAGACAGCTACTTCACCGGGCTTGGATTCTCCAAGAGTGAGGCGGATCCAAACCTGTACCAGATTGTGGTGGAGGGGAAGTTGTTGATCATCGTACTGTATGTAGATGATCTGATTTTGACTGGCGATGAGCAGTTGATACTTTCATGCAAGAAGGATCTTGCACGAGAGTTTGAGATGAAGGACTTGGGCATCCTTCATTATTTCCTGGGATTGGAGATTTGGCAACGCAGCGGAGGACTGTTTGTTTCTCAGGGCAAGTATGCCCGGGAGATTCTGGAGAGGTTCAACATGCAAGGCTGCAAGCCTGTTGACACTCCTCTTCCCGGTGGTTGGAGGAAGGAGGATGCTACTTCAGCGGAGGTAGTGGATGCCACTGTCTATCGACAGTTGGTGGGGTCGCTTATGTATCTGGTCAATACACAACCCGATATATGCTATGTAGTTAACCAGCTTTCGCAAGCTATGGTTAAGCCTACCAAGCTCTTTTGGAAGGCAGGCAAGCATGTATTGCGCTATATTAGAGGCACATCAGGATATGGTTCATGGTACAGACAGGAGGATCAGTTGAGGCGGCATGGCTTCATGGATTGGTATCATCATATCAGAGATTGTGTTCAGCGGAGAATCATGATGCTTTCATATGTTCCCACGGAGGATCAGGATGCCGACATCCTGACGAAGGCGCTCACCATGAGCAAGTTCGAATTCCACAGAGGCAGGATAGGGGTTGCAGATAATCCATATCTTGCTGAGAGGGAGTGTTGAAAATGCAGCAAGATGATGGAGCTTAGTGAAATGAAGTCGCCTCACTAAGTGGGCCCGCAGGCAAATTCTGGCGCAAAGTCTATTTTTAGACTATGTCTATTTTTAGACATATGGAGCATGGTCCAGGGGTTGCAGTATGTTATTCTTGGAGTATTGGTCATGTTGGTAAAAATATATGGACCTCTATTTTTTGAGCTATAGGTCGATAGGTCAATGTCTATTTTTAGACTGCCTATCCTAAAAATAGGGAAGTCAAATATTATTTACCCTTAATAATATTTGGACTATAAACTTCAGTTTACTCTCTTGGAGCACTTCAGTTCGAGCCTTGGAAGTGGCTCATGCATCTGACAAAGGAATTAAGCTATTCCTAAGGGTTTGGTGAGCTCATGCATGGTTGACTTCAGTTAGGACTTCAGTGGCAGAAGTTTGGTGGAGTTAATGAGACAGCTAGTGGAGTTGTGTTCGGTTTAATTTAGTTGAACTAGTTGAGATTAGTTTAACTAGCTAATCAACTAGTTATGAGTGGAGTGAATTAAATATTATTTAATTCATTAATTAGTAACTCATTATTCAACTCAAGAACACATCAGTTCACTACATTGCATGATCAGTTTAGTGGAGACCAGTGAAAGAGGTAGATGAAAGGGTGGAGTTAGCTATCAGTGGCGACATCAGTTGTGCATGAGATTTGCACCACACTTGGAGGAATTGCCCATGATGATTGCGCCGTCAAGCCAAGGAGATTCGAACCTTGGATCTCTATATAGACAGGCCTGGATTGCGCAATAGAGGCAAGGCAATTGGCGGTGAGTTTTGAACCAGTAACCTGTTCAAAACTGAGCTAGATTATGTGTAACTTCATGAGAAAGTACCGAGTACTTGTGAGGAGTATTGTACTGAGTTTGTTACATGATTTCTCCATTATAATATACACAATAGCTGCGGGGTTTTCAGCTATAAGCTTTCCCCATACATACTGTGTTAATGTGTATGATGATTTGATGTGTTATCGCTTGTTTTATTTCCGCATGTGTGATGATCTGAGTGGAAGAGATTATGTGTTGCATATAAATTCAAATTGTATGTGATCAGGATAGTCTCGGTGGATAATTAATCATTATTCAGCAAATTTCTACAGAGTGGAGACAGAAACTTCCTCTTGATGGTAGAATTGGATCCAATCTTTGATGTCAAGGCCAGATTTGGGATTAATCTCTTTGAAAAACCAATATTTTAGAGGACTAAGGTCTAATTCACACAATGAATTGACCTTAGATAATCTTAAAGGGTCGAATACTATGTCAAATAAAGAGATTCATAAATGGATTTAAATAATGACAATTCAAATTTCATATTATACGGTATATCTTCAAGAGAAAGTAGCTTAGCAGGTAGAGAAACTGATCTTACCAATGGAACTGGTCCTGATGGAATGTCTATATTTTCATATCTATGCCTTCGAAATATCTTCTCTAGATCATCTACTGGATCAGGGTCGAGATTTTCTCTGATATATCTTCTAGAAGCCATCTCTACAATCTTAGCACTACAATTATTGAATTAGCCTTTCTGAAACTTAACCCTGTCATCCAAAGGATCAAATTCCAAAATTTGTTGTCATACATCGAGGGGAAATAAATATTTCGTTCCCTCGAAATGGCGCTAGTATGTTATCACTCCACCATATTTCTAACGCTGAAGAAGAAATCCCAACAGAGGTAACCACAGACCAACCTTTTAACTTAGTATATATCCCTACCAAGTCAGAGAGGGCTCTCTCCACAAAAATCACAGCCAAGAGCGCTGGAAGAAAATGGTTTTAGGCTAGCTATGAAATGCAAAAGGGTTTTTTTTGTTTTGATTGGGTCTGCTAGATCATGAGGATTATGTCAAAGAGGCTAGGTCAAGGAAAATAAGATGTGAATTGCAGTCCATTCAATGGGGCAAGGTAGGTAGAAAGATTAGCACTTTAAGGTGATTTTTTGATATGGTTTCAGACTGATGAGGAGCTAGGAAGAGCATAAGAGATGTATTCTTCCTAAATTGAAGAAAATGGACAAATTACGAATACTTTCCGAAAACAGAGCGTGATAGAACATGTATTATGCCTATCAACTTGAAAATAATCATATAATAGACATGAAATTGTTTACGAGCTTACAAAAAATTCATACAAATGAAACAAGAGAAAAAAAAATGCTAAACATCCATACCACAAGAATCCCAAATAAATAGCTACAATTCTTCATTAATTTATGGACAAATCGATTACACTATAATCCTTGATCAATACAACAACATCCGATTGATTATAACCGTTGCTAAGAGTGAATAAAGGAAAGATATAGACATCAAAACAACATTCTCTCATCCTCAGGGGTCGAATCCCTGGGTTGAGAAAGAGATCCACAAAAATCTGAACTGATAGCTGGAGTATATGGAGCTCTAAGTGACTCCTCCCTAATTACATTGAAATTGATTCATTTGACTTGATGACAACTTTTACATCATGAATCTACCCCTAGGTAACTTATCCACATCATAATTACATTTACCATCCTTAATTACATAGGTTAAATCATCATTTAAAAAAATAAAAGTCAAATTTGCAGTGAAAATTCAAAAATATCAGCAATTTGTCAAGTTTTTGTGCCAGGCTCGCCCTCTCTTTTCCAGGAGCGCCCTCCATGTTGCAGGTTGCTTTTGACTAAGTTGTAGGTGTCCAAACTGGGCTCAAGGTGACTTGTTGGAAATCCCTTCAAGTCTAGTTTCTAGATATGCATTTAGTTTGCAAAATGAAGTTGATTTTTTTGTCAAAACTTGATCCTCCCAAGACTGCTTAGCACGTAGTGCCAAGGCAAAAAATAAGGCAGAACCATGATTTTTTTCTTGTTTTTTGACAACTTGACCTGTTATTTTTTAAAACCAAGGCTATAAAATTGGTTTTCTTAGATGTATTTTTCATTTGGAATCCAATGGTGGTGGCCTTTTGGTCAAAAAGTGGCTCTACACACTTGACAATTTTGTTGTCATAACATTGTCCAAGAAAACATAAAAAGACAGAACTTGCAAAAATGACCCAAAATGTTTCAAAATTGGTGAAGTGAGTGCTGATGGTGTGGCTAGGCTTGGAGTGAAGCCTTAGCTAGTGTATCCAACTTCATTTTCTCTTTTTGCATGGTCAAAGCCTCAATTTTTGTGTTGGCTCCTTTGAGCTTGGCCATTGCGATTTTGTCTTTTTGGGCATAGTGCTTGACCTTCTTTCTCAACATATCATTATCTTTGTTTGCCTTCTTCAAAAGCTTCTCTAAGTGCTAGTTAGCCCTTTCAAGCCATGGCTCTTGGTTTTCATTTATTACCATTGAAATTTGTTTATTCAAAGCGAGTTAATTAGCAAGCTCAGCCTCTTTTTGCCTTTGTAGTGCTAGATCTCTTTTCAGCCCTCTATTTCTAGGTCTGCCTCTTGGTGCTTGTTCTTCTTGTTCTTCAAGCAAACCATGCTTTTCCAGTGTCTCTTCTAATAAAACCTTGTCTTTTTCTGCCTCCCTTTGAGCTGTGATGTCACCTCATCAATGAAGTGCTTTGTCTTCAACCACTGGTTCTCCTGCTCAAGGAAGTTTGTGACAAATTTGGACTTGTCAAGATTAGTTTGGAGCTGTCTAATCTTGGCATCCTTTCCCTTGATTCCTATACTAGTGATCTCATCATCATCATGCTCATCTAGGTCAACAAGGTCAAAATCCTGTTATGTCTCATGGAGGTCATCCTCATCATGAATGACTGCCTTATGTATATCCTCCTGTACCATATTTTGTTTCCCCTTCTGTACCTGCTTTTTTGGTGAAGAAGGCAGGGCCCCTTCTATAATCTGTGGAGAAAAAACCTTCCTATGACCCCTCTAGTATTTTTTTTCCAATGGCTCTATCTCAGCCACATTAGCCTTCTTAGGCTCATTGATTTCAGCTCTACTAGCTGATCCATTCTCAATGTAGGATGGAGATGATGGTGGTGAAATAGATGAAGGAGATTGATCTGATGATGACACATGAACTGTGGGCTGAGATGGAGGAATGGATGTGGAAGGATGAGATGATGAAGTTACATATTGGGCATGTTGAATAGGTGGAGCAGTGAATATGTCATTAGCTATGAATAAACTCCATGGAATGTTCAATTCTTTGAGGTTATGGAGGACTATGATTTTGATTAAGGAATGATGGAAAATATTGTTCATTTGGTGGCCATACTCTCTCTTCTGGATAATAAGTGCCATCTTATCAATGTTGCGGAAGAGGTAGTAGGGTATGTTGAGCATCTTGACCCTTGTGAAGTGCATAAGTAGCTGGTTGTGATAGGTATACAGTCTAGAGAACCTACCTTCACAAGAAAAGTATTTCATGATGATTTTCATCATGGGAGCATATGTCTCCAGGAGGTAAGAGAAATGAAACATCCTCTTTCTTTCATTATTGTATCTAGGTTTGATGAAAGGTTCATAGTAATTCTCCTCCAAGTCTTTTTGCTTGAACCATTTCTCCCCAACATTTGGGATCTCAGTGGTAGCTGATATAATGGCAGTGGACACAGTAAAAGTGAAACCAACAAGAGTAACTTGGTTGTCATGGACGTTAGAAATGAAAATTCTTGTCAACATAGCATGACCTTGTACCTTCTGAATTTTCTCACATAACTCAAAACATCCAACATGTTTGAAACATGTCACAGCCATAGGAGATGCCAAGAGTTCCCTGGTATTTGTTGGCTCTAATCTAAGTATTCTTCCCCCTTTGTGTGGCCTCTTCTCCTCTGTTTCTTCTCCCTCACTATATGGTATGTTTTCTTCTTCTGCCATGATGCCTTAGTTTCAAAACCCTAGGGAGGTGTGATGATGGTGGAATGTGGTTTTTAGGAATAGGGAATGGGATAGGGTAATTGAGGGAGATGGGGGTAGGGATTTATGAGTTAAGGGATGTGACAAGGAGTAGGGATGTAGAGGGGTTTGGAATAGGAAATTAATTATAGGTGTAGGGAATTGGGAGCCTAGGCAAATAATGTACCTAGGGCTTCGGGTTTTGTTGTACGGTACAACAACCCCCCATTTTTAACTTATTCACATCAAATAATGGAGACCCTTTCTATAAAATTTTTGGCTAAACACCTTTTATGATTTTTATTAAGTCAATTATCTTACGATTTTGTTAATTTTTCATTTTCTTTAGATTCTTGTTTTGATTGCTTGGTTGAAATCGATTTTTATAAGCTTCCTATTGATGCTTGTTTCGTCTCATTTAGTCAACCGGTTTGTAAATAGCACTCCTTTGAAGTCTAAACAATTATGTCATCTGGGTTAGAAAATGCGTAAAATGTACAATATTTCATTTTTTAAAATTAGTTCAATAATGCATTTAGTTTAAAATATTAACCCATAGTCAATTATAACTAATATTTTTATTTTTTTACTTATACAGCCAAATAACGAAGCATCGGGATTTCGATAATTTACTCCAATTTTCAAATAAATTACTAAACTCAAAAAATCCGAAAAATCCAAAATATCAAAGTGGTTGTAGCTTATTTAAACAAATCATCATTTTAGATAAATTCATAATCCAATTTAAACATCATTAAAAAAAATATAAATAAATAAATATTTATAAATAAATAAATAAAAACTAATATTTAATATTCAATTTTAAATTAATTAAATTAATTATTATATTAAATATAATTAATTTAATTAAATTAAAAATTTATATTAAAAAACAAATATATTTAAAAAAAAAAACAAAAAAAACAAAAAAAAAAAATAATCACATTAAAGATTTCTAATTACATCGCATCGGAGAAATACATCGGATGCATTTTTTAAAAGCTCCGATGACTCTAAAAAAAAAAAACCGATGCGATTGAGTTCATTTGTTGCAATGCGATGACTTATTAAAAAAACTCGATGTGATTGAGTTTATTTCATTTCATGCGATGCGATGAATTGATTTCATGCGATGCGATGCGATGATGCATTATATCTCTGATATGATGAAATTAATTTCATGTGATGCGATGATTCATTATACCTCCGATGCGAAGACTTATATAACTCTGATGTGATGAAGTTAATTTCATGTGATGCGATTGACCTTGTTAGAACTCATATCTTATACGATGCGATGAGGTTATATTAAATAGCATATGTTAGTGGTAATGTTATTTTAAGTTAGTGGTAGGTAGGTTAGTTTAATATTAAGAGTCAAAACGTTAGTTTGAGGCAAGAGTAATAGTGTTATTTTAAATGGTAGGTATGTAAGTAGGTTAGTTAAGTTAAGTGGTAAGTAATATTATTTTAAATTAAAAGTAATATTAAGGTTACGTAATGTTAGTGGGTAGGTCTAAGTGGAATGTTAGTGTTAGTTTAGTATAGCATAGTTTTTAGTTTAGTATAAGTTAAGTGTTAGTTTAGTTTTAGTTTAATAACTAATTTAATATTTAAATAATTAATTTTAAATTGATTAAATTAATTAATATTTAAAATATAATTAATTTAATTAAATTTATTATTAATTAGATTAATTGGTTTATAAATAGTTAATTATATTAATTAGTTAGATTAATATTAATTTAAATAATTAGTTTAATTTATGATTAAAAATTAAATTAAGATTAACTATTAGATAATTAGAATCTAATTTAGGATTAGATTTTCAATTAAAATCTAATTTTTTTAAAGCCCAGCAACAGAATTTTCAGATTTATATCAGATTTGACTTAGCAATTTTGGAGGCTTATAGATTGAGTTTTACTTGGCCAAATGAGGCCCAGGACGGCTCATTAGAAAGAAAAAATCAAGGAGAACATTTCTGAGGAGGTTTCACTAACAGATTTGATCATTTATTGGGTCAAAATCAGGCAGAAGATGAAGCTCTGAATTTCTAAAATAAATCAATTTTCTGAGTTTTGTTTTCTTTATTTTCATTTGCCCAGCCTCTTCTAATTGCAAATTCATGCATCAATAATATCCTTGGTTAATTGAAATCGTTATTAGCATCAAATAAGAAGCTCAAATTATCTTTTTATTTATTTAAATAGAATTTGATTGGATTTGTTTTAATGCTAGAAATAATATTTGGATTTTATTGTTGCATTTTAATTTATTTTAATTTCTTTTTGCAGGAAAAAAAATAGAAGTGATATTGAGGAAAAAGATTTCAATCAATGAGAAGACTCCAGCAATTAAAGACTGGAATTTTTGAGCAATTAAAATGGGGTTGGGCATAATTTTCTTCAACAAATTCTCTTCTCAAAATATTTTTGGAAAGATTATAAATTGTAGATTGAAAAATGTAAATGTGACTGCTCTCGTCTGCAATTCCAGACTTCTAAAAGCATTTCTGTAATAGGAATTTAGAGTTGTAGATGGGGAGGAGAGAAAATTTCAGATCTGAACATTATTGAGGGTTTTTTCTTTTTATCTTGAATTATGCATGATAGGCAGAGTTTGCATTTTTGCAACTCTAGTTTTGAAAGCAGAAATTCAAGTAATGTAAAGTACTGTTAGAGGCCATGATCAGAGAAGCAGATTCAATTAACTGGTAATTTTGGCATTTTTGTATCAAATACCAGTTTCATTTTTTTAATAAAATTGTTGTTTCATTTTATTCATGTTTATGCATTTATGTTGACATGGATAATTTGTCTCAAATTGTTATGTATCTCTACTCTTATGAATTAAACTCTGATTTATGAGTAAAAATTACTCAGAAATCTGTCTTATAAAACTGATTTATTAAATAGTAATGTGTTGTGAATTTCTTCCACATATTATTGTTTAATTATTGGCTTGACTGATTTGTCAATCAATATCATTTTTGTGAATTTCTTCTGGAGTGTTGTTGATTTATTATTTCAGTTAAATGGTCTCAATAGGATGTGTTTTTGTATTCACAAATGTGAGCTAAATTGAATTTCTTCGTTATCTTGACATTAATTTAAAGCCAAACATATTTTAATCCTCATTATTTAATTATCTTGCTCTTAGTTGGGTTATATTTATATCTACCTAATTGAGATAGGATTTAGATTAGTTTCTTTGTTTGCATTATATAATAAGTTTACATTTAGATTAAGTTCTATATTCTTTTAAGTCATCTTCTCGAAGAGGAAAAATCTTAGTTGTGGTTTGGCTGAACCCAAATCAGCTTAAGGGTCATTCTCTTGCCTGATCAGCAAGAAGAATTGATCTGATATCATAAACCAATAGCAATAGGGAAAAGGTAACTGGACCTAGTTAAACCAGTCGGAGCCACTATCATAAATGGAAAAGGAGTTGTATTAAGGTCTAAACCGGGTGGTTATCCCTCAATGTTGTAGCAGCAATTTTCGAGACTTCAATAGGTTTAAAGGGATGAAAGGCTTTGGAGAAAGGGAAATGTAATGTAGGGTTTTAGGAAATGGTTATTTACAATGTGGGAAGGCTATGGAAGTGCTAGGCAATGAAATTGAACAGTAATTGGGTATTTGAGGAATAATAGGGTTTTAAATTTGAAGAAATACACCAAATTTATTTTAACAAAATTTACACAACAAAAAATGACTTGATGGAGAAAAGGAATGGAGAAATTGTAGCTTACTTGCTTGTTTGAGGCATGAGCAACCACTGCTGAAATATTGAAGGCGATTTTGTGAAGTTTGGAGGATTTTCTGGAAATTTCCGAGGAAAACAGGCAAGCGTGTAGTGCCAAAAGTAGGCACGCGCTCTCTTTGGGAAGCGTGCAACGTGCAATGCCATAAGCAGGTGTGCCCTCCTTTTGGTAGGTGCGCAACGTTGCCTTTGTTTTTCTAATTTCGCTTAGAAAAATTGAAAACCGTGCTTTGCTTGAGGTTGCTCGATGGTAGAGGAGACAAATGAAATCTCTTTTGGTGTCATGAAGGCTCTAATACTTGAGTGAAATTGATCTTTTGATTTAAAACCAACTTTCTAATGTTTCAATTTCACCTTTGAAAGCTTTGGAAAATATCCTTTACATTTTGACTTTTTTCTTTGCAGGTTGATGATGGAGTTTGGCACTCTTTACATTTCTTTTTTTGGTGTTCAATTTGGCATATGGATTTGAATTGGTAGCTTGGTAATAATACTTATTACATATAATAGACATAAAATTACATTAAAATAAAAATAAATTGCATCTCTGTTTTTTAATAAAATTACATTGTAGAAAAAATCATAACTTGAAAGAAGAATTAGAACTTTGGAAATCTTCATTGGAGATCATCTTTCATGTTGTAAAATCCTCTTCAGATGATAAAGGAATATTATTTCAATCACTCTCATAATTTTGATGACATTATGAAATGAAATGGTGTTTTATTGGACCTTGGAAAATGAAACCTAGTAACCTAATAGGACCTTGAATGAAGAGACTCCATGGTGACTTTGACTAACATAATGATATAATGAAATGAAATTTCAACACTGATTTATGCTCAGCAATACATGAAGGCGGGCCAGAAAATATGAATTTTTTGAGGGAGAGTGAAGTTTTATGACTAGGGCTACCATCAGTGTGTGAATTTTTTGCATGACCTAATAGAATGACTAAAAATTTCTAAGTAGGACTCCTAAAATGATATAAAAAGAGTATTTTTTATCACCGATGGCAATATGAAAATACTGACACTAAAAATGACTATAAATTAAGATGATTGATGGATTCTGAGCAATTGAAAAAAAAAAAAAACCTAATACTACTTCATCTACCCATTGGTTTGTGGGATAACCTAATAGGAATGTCACCATGGAAATAACTTGCCTTGAAATCTCGGGGAAAATACAAGCAGAGTATGGGGGATTAGTTCTTGGAAATTCGGAATTCTCAAGCAAAAAACATTCAAAAGTTTGGGCTCGTTGGGAGAAGGTAAGTTTTTGGTATATTTCCATGAGTGTATCAGTGGAATATGTTGTGAAACCAGCTCCAAAAATAGAAGAAAAGAGATATCATCGCCTTAGAAATAAGCCACATCAAGGGGGAAACCTCCAATACATTACATGAATGAACAATTCTTGGATGATACAAATTTCAAAACCTCCTTTCTATATATAGGAGTCCATGGGGCCATAATGTAATCCTATTCGACCTAACAATAATAATTTAAGGGCACAATAATAACAATATGGGGTTACAGGGGTACAATAATAATAATAAGGGGGTTACACTAACAACAATAAGGGACTATACTAGTAATATAGGGACCTAACATGCCCCTCTCCTTCAAAAAAGTGTTGTCGTCAACACTTGAGTAGCTCTAGGTGCTTCTGTATAAAATTCTCATCCTCCCATGTAGAATCTTCAGTGGGTAAGTTCTTCCACTTGATGAGATACTCTAAAATTGATCAATTCCGTAGCTGTCGAGTTCTTATTTCCGGACCGCTTCAGGTTCAAATATGATTTTTCCTTCCTCATCAAGTTCTGGAAATATTGTCTGAACTAGAAGATTTTCACCTATAACCTTGTTTAAGCATGAAACATCGAAAACTGGATGCACTCATGAAGAAGCAGGAAGCTCCAATTTGTATGCCATAGTACCAATCTTTTGCAACACCTTGTAAGGACCATAGTACTTTGGCAATAATTTATTATCCTTCTTAGCTTACTTGAGGGGCATTTGTTTGTATGGTTGTAGGCGTAAAAATACCTAGTCCCCTACATCAAAACTTCTCTCACTACGATGTTGATATGCTTGTTGTTTAATTTTATTTTGTGCCAAATTTAGGTTATCCTTTAAGAGTTGTAGAATTTTTTGGTGATGCTCGATGTGATATTCCATTGCTTCAACCGTATAATTTTATCTTAAATATGATGTGATGGACGATGGATGATATCCATAAAGTGCCATAAATGGGGTCATTTTTGCTGCAGTATGGAAGGAAGTGTTATACCACCATTCAGCTAGAGGTAACCACTTGACCCATTGTGTTTGTTTATCAGATACAAAAAAACAAAGATATCCTTCCAAACATTTATTTACTATCTCAGTTTGACCATCGGACTGAGGATGATAAGATGAGCTATGAGGTAATTGAGTACCCAAAAAAGAAAATAACTCCATTCAAAAATTTCCAGTAAAAATGGGATCTCTGTCGCTCACAATAACCCTTGGGTTTCCATGTAGCTTTTGAAATGTGTCCATAAATGTAGTAGCAACTGTACTTACTTTAAATGGATGAGATAATACACAAAAGTGTGCATACTTGGTAAGTCTATCAAATACCACCATGATGACACTCTTTCCTTCGGACTTAGGTAAACCTGTGATAAAATCCATTGAAATATCCTCCCAACATTGACTTGGAATGGATAAAGGTTGTAGAAGACCCGAGGTCTTAATTGTCTCAACTTTATTTTGTTGGAAAACCAAACATTCTGCCACAAACTTTTGAATATCAGATTTAAGGCCATCCAAAAAAAATTATTTCTTCACCCTATGGTAAGTTTTTAAAAATCCCGAGTGTCCTCCTAAAGGAGAAGTGTGCAATTCCAAAAGAATATTTTGTTTTAGTTTTGAATTCTTACAAATATATAGTGATCTTTGTACCATAACTAAATGTATCAGATGTACTAGGATCTTGCTGCAACTTTTGAATGAGATTCCACACTTCTTCGTCCTTCTTCCATTCATCCCTTGCTTTGGTTATCCAATCTGGTTGGATAATTGAAATGGAACAAAGCAATGCTTCCACCTCTTCATCCTTTCTTGAGATTGCATGTTGCAAATCAATTTAGCTTCCCTTTTTTGTATGCCCACCAGTCATAACCCAACATCTTTGACCCATTTTCGCTGCTCTTGAAGATAGTGTTTGTTCCAAAAAGTGTTTAAGACTATCATGATCAGTTTTTACCTTGAAGTGTCTTCCCATTAGGTAAGTTCGTCATTTCTTTAGTGCATGCAGTATTGCTAACATTTCCTTCTCATAAATAGGTTTCTGTAAATACTTTCCTTTGATTGGACGACTTTCAAAAGTAATGGGTCTTCCTTCTTGCATTAAAACAACACCAATTGCATTTCCTGAGGCATCACATTCCACAATAAAGGTTTTTGTGAAGTCTAGCGTAGCTAAGACCAGTGCTAGGCACATTGCCTCTTTAAGATGTTCAAAGGCCTTAGTTGCTTCAGGAGTCCATGAAAATGCATCTTTCTTCAATAATGTTGTTAGAGGTGCTGCTATTCTCCCATAATTCTTAACAAACTTGAGATAATACCCTGTTAACCCGAGAAATCCTTGCAACTGCTTTATGGTTGTGGGGACTTTCCATTCCTTAATGGCTTTAATTTTGTTAGGGTCTACCTTAACACCCTCGTGAGATATAATATGACCCAGATATTCCACCTCTTGTACTCCAAAGAAACATTTGGATGTTTTGCATATAATTGTTTCTCCTGCAATAGTTTGAGCACCCTGTCAACATGTTCAACATGATCCTTCCAAGACCTGCTGTAGATTAGTATATCATCAAAAAATACTAGCACAAATTTTCTAAGGAAGGGCTTGAAAATGGAATTCATGAACCCTTGAAATGTAGAAGGTGCATTGGTAAGGCCAAAAGGCATGACCAAAAATTCATAATGACCCTCATGAGTTCGAAATGCTGTTTTTGGAATATCTTCAGTCTTCATTCTAATTTGATGATATCCTGAATGAAGATCCAACTTGGTAAAATAAATTGCTCCATGTAATTCATCAATAATTCATCAATCACAGGAATGGGAAATTTATCTTTAATGGTGAGCTTATTGAGCTCCCTATAATCCGAACACATACGCCATGATCCATCTTTCTTGTGTACCAATACTACAGGAGCAGAGAAAGAACTTTGACTAGGTTGAATTATACCCGCCTCTAACATTTCTGCAATCATACGTTCAATTTCGCTCTTTTGGACATAAGGATATCTATAAGGTCTGATGTTTGGAGGAACACTTCCTAGAATCAAATGAAAATCATGATCATGATCATGAATAGGTGGGAGTCCTTTGGGAGTTTCAAACATCTTGGAATGATTGTTCAAGAATTTTTGGAGATCTGGAGAAATAGATGATTTTGATGTTGGAACTTCTAGTGAGCATAATTGTGCAATTACGCCTCTTTGTGCTTTCTTTAGAAGCTTTTTCATGACATTAGAGCTTATTATCTTTCCCGACTTCCCTGCAATACCCCGTAATTCGACTTCCTTTCCTTCTGAAAAAAATTTCAAGAAACGTTCTTGAAAATTAACAGCTACCGTCCCCAAAGATTGTAACCATTGTACTCCTAGTACAAAATCAGCGACTCCCATAGGAATGGAAAGCATTGGACTATTCAAAACATATTCCCCCATGGTTAACTTGATATTATGGAATTTTCTAGAGAAATGTATAATTCCTCCATTTTCAACCATCACTTGACATTCTGGTGTTGGGTATAGGAAACAATTCAATTCCTTGGCTACCTTACAATGAATAAAATTATGGGTGCTACCTGAATCAATCAACACTATTACCTTTTTCTTCTTGATATGTCCTTCTATATTCGGAGTTTGAGGAGTGGTAATTCTTGCCAATGCATTACATGATATGGTAGAACTCATTTCTTCCTCTTCTAGGGTTGGTTCATGGTGTATATCCTCTTCTTGTTCATTTTGTTCTTCCTCTTCACAATCTATGTAAAATAATTTCTTCTCAGCACACTTATGACCTTTAGTGTATTTTCTATCACAACTGTCCCAAATCCCTTTTGATATTTTTTCTTCCAATTGTTGTGGTGTCAACCTTGTAGGTTGTGGAAATCTAGGAGTAGCAACACTTCCATATTTATAGAAGTGAGTGGTAGGCTTCCTTGTCGCCATAATTTTACATTCAATTTTTCTTGCCAACCTGAATGCCTTCTCCAATGAATCAAGTTCCAAAATGCAAACGTCATGTTGGATGTTATCCTTTAAAGTACCTATGAAGAGATCAATCATGTGTTCCTTTGGAATATCAATTACCCTTATATTCAATTTTTGGAAGTCCTCAATGTGCTCCCCCACAGAACACTTTTGTTTGAGATTTATCAATTGGCTAAAGAAAGTGTTGCTCTTTCTATCCTCATAATGTGCTATCATTTCCTCCATAAAAATTGACAAAGTGACAATTTTTTTACGGGAGTAAAGCCATCGATACTAAACAAATGTATTTTGTTCTAAATGTAAAGTTGCAATGCGTACCTTTTGTGCGTTTTTCACATTATTGAGATCAAAATATTGCTCCATCTATAGTATCCATGTTACAGGATCCTTTCCATAAAACTTCCTCATATCCATTTTTGGAATATGGTGGTTCTTCCCTCCAACGTTAGAGTTTATGAAATCACGATTAACATTTATTTTGTTCTCATCATGAGTTTCCTTTTCTTTTCACCATTAGGAAACATTTATTGTATCAACTTTGTCAAACCTTATATGTCTTCTTTTAGATCATTATTCATGTTTTCCATCTTAGCTTCCATGTCATCCATCTTAGATTCCATGCCAGCTTCCATGCCATCCATCTTAGCTTCCATACCATTCTTCAAACCATCCATCTTAGATTCCACACCTTTCCTCAAACCATCCATCTTAGTTTCCATGTCTTTCTTCAAAACTTCCATGAAATTTTTTGTTGCTCTTTGCGAAAGCGAAATTTGTTGCACTTGCTCTTGTAATTTTGATATGTCTTGTTGCCATTCTTCGTCTTCATGAGTCATAGTAGAGCCTTCTAAAGGCTTAATGGGTGTTGAATTCTTTTTATGGGCCATTTGAGAATCCAATATTGATATCTATTCTACAATATGCCCTTGGAATCACTTCAAATGATTTTTCAAACAAATGTTATGCAATTTTAAAAACCAAATACACGCCTTTTTCTTGCTTTCGAGAAGCTTGATATTGAAACTGAATTATATATGTGATTTCAGATCCTCAATAATTGAAATTTGGCCCTGAATTATCTCTCTGAATCTTCTTTCGAATGCCACATGTCTGACCTGATTTGGATTCTTCAAGACAAAGTTATGTCCAATCTCCCACAATGACCTAATTATGGACTAGTTGAGTATAGTGAACTTGTATGACTTGCCACGTGTCACTGTTTTCTCCTTTGGCTCTGAAATTTATAGACAGGAAACTACAGTCCGTGTACTTCCAGTTAATTTTTAAAAAATTCCAATATGATGCTCAGAGAGAGAGTTATGAATATTTTTCCATGATCACCTCTTTGAGATGAAATTCAGGATCTTGAAAAAGACCTAACTTCCACAGATCATATCTCCGAAAATATTATGAACCAAGATCTGAACTTTTGCGAGGATGTTTCTTAGGATTTCGGCTTTGTGCTCTAAAAATTTTAGCTTCTGAACCTTCGTATAAAAAAATTTATAGCGACAATTCCACAATGACCTTTTTAAGTGAAATTCAGGAACCTACAAAGAGCCCTAACTTCCACAGATCATATCTCCGAAAATATTGCGAAAAAAGCTCTAAAAGTTTGCGAAAATGTTCCTCAGGATTTCGGCTTCGCACTTTAAAAGTTTTAGCTTCTGAACCTTCATACAAAAAATTTATAGCTAAAATTCTACGATGACTTGTTTAGAGCAGCGAAACCCTAGAATCCAAAGCTCTGATACCAAATGTTGTGAAACCAGCTCCAAAAATAGAAGAAAAGAGATATCAACGCCTTAGAAATAAGCCACTTCGAGGGGGAAACCTCCAATAATTACATGAATGAACAATTCTTGGATGATACAAATTAAAAAACCTCCTTTCTATATATAGGAGTCCATGGGGCCACAATGTAATCCTAGCTGACCTAATAATAATAATTTAAGGGCACAATAATAACAATATAGGGGTTACAGGGGTACAATAATAATAATAAGGGGGTTACACTAAAAACAATAAGGGACTATACTATTAATATAGGGACCTAACATAATATGGGTGTAAATAAGTTTGAGACTTGATCTGGAGGGCTTGACAAATAGATTTTGGGGTAACTGAGAATAGGATTTCATTGTTTTGAGAAATTACCACTTTCTAGATGGGGAGGTACCTAAACTGACACCATGTAACAAATTATGGAAAAATATGAGTCTAGGGATAAATAAACTGAGGAAAACCTGGCTCCTAGATGCTCAATTCATCACAATTATCTTAAAAAATTTGATTTTCCTAGTTATGAAGTTCGTATAAATCGAATTCACACTAGGTTTCTGCTATCTTATACTTGGTATGGACTAAAGGGCACTAATCTAAATCACAGAAAGGAGGTAACATGGGGTTCTATTTAGTCATTTTCCCCTTCCCTTTGTTCGAAGACATCTTTAACTTCAATGGAAAATTTAAGGAGGCATTGTTACCAAGTCATATTTGATTGGTTGCAGAAGGGGAAAGCTTTGTAGAGGGCGCTCGTAAACCTTAGAAATATTCAATCTAAACCTATGTAGATCAAACAACTAGCGAAAGAGGGTAATGCACGTTGATACGAGATTTTTATAATTATAATTGAGGGTGATTAACATAATTATTATTGTTTTGGAATGTGGAATTAAATAATTCATATGTTAATGGGAGAAAATTAATGGCTAATGTCTATATGACCATTGGCGGCATATTTGAAGACTATCAATTATATGACATGGAGGATGGGGTGACATGGACAAAGGAATGGATGGCAAGTGGTGTGACGAGGATGGATCAGGAGCCAGTGGGAACGGGGAAAAATGGAAACAGGAGATAGTTTTCAAGGGGGGGGGATGGGATGATAAGTGGTAAAGGGAGGGGACCCCCTGAAATATTTGTGTAATTTCCACATAACCTTGGCATTTTTCTTGTAGAAAATTTTTGGACCCCCCCTCGTTAAGTCCCAAAAGGTAGAGGGGGTTTCGGAGATCATCCCCCATCATCAATTCGAGCTAGGATGATCTCAGGGCTTGAAGAGTGAAGGTGCTTTATGAAAATCAACAAAAATGTCAAATCACCTTTATTTCAAACCTTTAAAACAAAACCTAATATATCATTTTAAATATTGGCGGCATTTGAACTAGCGCACCCATTTGGGGATTTTATTTATTTATTTATTTAAATCTCAACACCCCCCCACCCCCCCACTTTTCTTTCTTTGTATTTTTCTTTTCTGTTTAATTTTTTCTATTTTTTTCTTTTTCTATTTAAAAATCAAAAACAACTTTAAGGAGAAAAAATAAATTACAACATCCCATTGGATAAATATCTAGATAATTATGAGTTGACCATTATATTTATATGACTCTAACACAACCTCAGAAGAAGCCTCATAAATTTGTGGAGCAACCACAATTAGAGAAGCATAGCGGAGACCGAGTGGAGGATTTTGATTTAATTCTCCCTTTAATTAAATTAGAAGTAAATTGTAATTCCGCATCACATGACAACTTGTACAAGTTAACTAAGTTAGGAAGACTTATTTAGTTAATTTAATTCGATTTGAGAGTCACACTAGAGGCATATAGAGTGTCTCCTACTTTTTAGGATCCCTGGTTGAGTTTATTTTCAGTTGTAATTATTTGATTTAAAATCAGTTTAACTAGTTCTAACTGATAGATGAGCTAGCGAGAGGTCCAATCAATTAAATATGATTTAATTCACATGCAGTGATCAATCAGATAACTGATAATTCCCTCTAAATAATTTTTGCAAGTTAGTTCTAAGGAAGGCTCGATTGAGAATGGAGTTAAAGGGAAGTATATTATCAGTTTTATAATTAGGAAATTGTACAGGTCATGCATGAGGTCATCAGGACACCCTATAGGGGCTCAATTCCCTTAGGAATGTGTAAGCCAGGCTGGTCAGTCAGGTGCAATTTTTTGGTTAAGTATTGAATCAAACTTACCAAGATCAAAGTGAGACCGTCAGAGATAATGAAAAGGTTTCTCAAGAAGGGAAATAACATTGTATCGTTTCATATTCTTGACTTAATGTAGTATATAGATAACTAGGTTTTTATTTGAGGCTTTCCCTAGATACATGTTTGTGTTGTGTAATTGAAATTCTTTCTCTTTCTTGTTCATGTGATTGTGCAATCGTAATTGGTTTCCACAATTTGTAGAAATAGATTCAATATTTTTTTTTGCATATTACAAGATCAGTTGAATCTATGTGGATTTTTTACATCTACTATCACTCTGTAACACCCTCTTCCCACATCCACCCAAGTAAACAGCCAACCGGGGTAAACATGTGACGATAGGCTACTATGATCATATTCAACCTCCTAGGTGACCTTAAGGAAGTGGAATCGATGGAAACACATTATAAAAACATTTTACATCAACAATAACACCCCTAGGAGCCAACCCCATGATTCAGACATCTTGCCCCTGGGTCCCACTGACATTTTTAGCTTCTGGCACTCTGGACACATGCACATGCCTACAAGCCAACATCTATGAGGCTTTGGAAACATGCATAAGGCCACATGTCAGCTTTGAGGGACTAAATTACCCAGTGTTGTGTAAGAGTCCTTGGGATTTGGGCCACTTTTTCAGGCCTAGAACCCAGTGCACTACCCGTAACTTCATGAAAATTTCAAAGATGATTTATAACAGTCAAACAATGATACATTTAGACAAAAATCCATAAGGACTAAACTGGACTAAACTGGACCCCTACTAGCCATGGCAAACATTTCTTTAAACATGTCACAAACATGAAAGCTACAAGTATAAATAATAGAACAAAGCATAGGGATCTCATACTTATCTAAGAATCGATAAGAAGAATTTCTCCCTTACATAATTAGTTGCAATACCATCTATTTGACCATAGATACATTGCACATGCATTTACAAGTAAAAACATGGGGAGATCCATACATCATCACTCTTAAAATACATGCTTATAAACAACATAATAACAACAAAAATATTAGGGATACAAAAACCATAGAATCCACATAATAACCAGTACATTTATACATCAAATACCAAGGAATGAGCTTCTCATTAATGGATGTGAAAACCAACAAGAGATGGGACTGCCACGTTCCACCCGACCATAGATTGGCTGAGCCAAATCACTCTTCAACCAATCACCCTCGTGCCATATTCCAAGCATGAATGTGGGACTCAAACCAAAAGAAACAACTAGGGAATCATGTGGATAAACCACTTCACCCCCATCAATAAAAGTCATGATTTATTGTGATCCACACCGAATCACTTAGACAACACAATAAACATGTCATAATCGGCTTTACCATGCTCTTAGGTCAACACAATCATGGATACCACTAGATTATCTCATCCTACACCGTGAGGAATTTTCATGTCTCTTAGTCTCTCAGGATTTACTGTAATCCATAGTCCAAATCAAGGATGACTAGGCCCTAAATTGAGACTTACTCTCCAGGCTTTATCGTATATCCCAACCTGGGATTCCTAGGCCTAATGGAAAGAAAACCACCTCTAGGATTTACCGTATATTTCGTTATTCAATGGTCGAGGATTCCTAGGCCCACCGAGGCAACACACTATTTTGATTCACCGCAACCCACAATATCTTTCAAGGGTTACTCAGCCATGTGTTATATAAATTTAGAGATCCACCCGACTCAGCTTCGAATCCATCCAAAAGTCGAGCTAAAACAAAACGTGAGAACTCTACAACACCATGGTTATCTGGAAATGGAAAGGCTAGGCTGAAAACACTATCACACCTAGAAAAACCCATTCCATGACAGAAAAAAACCACATGTAATACAATGCATGCCAAATGTAGCAAGGAAAACACACATGCAAATCGATACCTGCAAAGAATCCCATTGTAGTTGCTTGATCCTGCTCTTCCTTGCTTGCTTCCTCCTTCTTGTTTTATTTTTCCTTTCTTGTTCCAATGCAAAAATGCTCCAAGAAACTCTAAGTGTCCAAGAGTGAGTGAGTGAGAGAGAGAGAGAGAGAATAATGAGAAAGCTCCAAAACTGAACTGAAAAAAGGTTTGAGCAAAAATATTTCCAACTGATCCTCTGAGAAGCCTTTTTATTAATGAGGCCTCTAATTTCTTGAATTTTCATTATTTTCCTTCATTTTCCTCCTCACATGAAACTTGTGATCTTTCACCTTCCTTTTCTCCTATTTTCCATTATTTTCATAAATAAAATTCCAATTAATGCCTCATGCATTTCCAAAGCCATTGTCATTCCCTTTCCAATTTCCTTTAGACATAATAACTGAAATGAACACTCACTAGGATTTTTTTCCCAAAATTTAGCTTGGAATAAGTGTCCATCAATAGTGGTTATTATTGTAAATTTATTACATGGAATTTTCACCAAAGTTATTATAGAAACCACAAACTCCCACAAGGGTCCCCATAACCATTGAAGAATCACCAAGTAAGAAGGAAGTGGTAGGACCCAATGAAGGAAAAAATTAAGAGGCTACCTCTCCTAAACCAAAAACAAAGATACATGTAGCATCTTTGAGTAGGCCCGCCATCAGGTCAGCTACCTTTAAGAAGCCCAAGACACAAACTTCCCTTCAAAAAGTAGAAAAATGGAAGCTACAGGAGGAGCACGGGTTGCTACAGAAGGGACAAAACATGCTACAGGAGGGAAAGAGTATGGTACAAGAGGAACAAAGGGAGCTACAAAAGAATAAAAAGGAACTATAGGAAGTATTAGCCTCCCCAAAAAAATTTGAAGAGGACTTCCCATAACTCCAAGAGCTTAGTCCACATCCTAGTTTGGGGTTTTTAGGTCCCTATATTATTATTATAGTCCCTTATTGTTGTTATTGTAACCCCATTATTGTTATTATTGTACCCCTGTAACCCCCATATTTTTATTATTGTGCCCTTGAATTATTATTGTTAGGTCGGCTAGGATTACATTGTGGCCCCACTAGGATTACATTGTGGCCCCATGGACTCCTATATATAGAAAGGAGGTTTTGTAATTTGTATCATCCAAGAATTGTTCATTCATGTAATGTATTGGTGGTTTCCCCCTCAAAGTGGCTTATTTCTAAGGCGTTGATATCTCTTTTCTTCTATTTTTGGGGCTGGTTTCCCAACATTTGGTATCAGAGCTTTGGATTCTAGGGTTTCGCTGCTCCAAACAGGTCATCGTGGAATTTTTGCTATAACGTTTTTTATTCGAAGGTTCAGAAGCTAAAATTTTTAGAGTACAAAGCTGGAATCTTGAGGAACATCATCGAAAATTTTCAGAGCTTGGTTCACAACATTTTCAGAGATATGATCTGTGGAAGCTAGGTCTTTTTGCAGGCTCCTAAATTTCACTTAAAAAGGTCATCGCGGAATTTTCTCTATAAAAAATTTTCCACTAAGGATCAGAAGCTAAACTTTTTAGAGTGAAAAAATGAAATCCTGAGGAACATCGTCGCAAAATTTTAGAGCTTGGTTTGCAATATTTTTGGAGATATGATCTTTGGAAGTTAGGTCTTTTTCAGGCTCCTGAAATTCATCTCAAAGAGGTGATCGTGGGAAAATATTCATAACTCTCTGTGAGCATCGAATTGGAATTCTGTAAAAAATGACTGAAAGTACACGGACTATAGTTTTAGATCTATAAATTTCAGAGCCAAAGGAGAAAACAGTGACACGTGACAAGTTGTACAAGTTTGCTCTATTGAACCAATCCATAATTAGGTCATTGTAGGAGATTGGAAATAACTTTGCCTTGAAGAATCCAAATCAAGTCAAACCTGTGGAAATTGAAAGAAGATTTAGGGGGCTACGTCAGGGCTGAATTTCAGATATTGAAGATCCAAAATTACAGAGATAATTCTGTTTCAATATCGACCTCCTCAAAATCAAGAAAAATGTGTGTATTTTTTTTCAAATTACATAAGTCTTGTTTGAAAAATCAGTTTTAAGTAATTCCAAAGGCATATTGAGCATATATATCAGTATTGGGTTCTAAAATGCCTCCTAAAAAGAATTCAACACCCATTAAGCCCTCAGAGTACTCTACAATGACTCATGAATATGAAGAATTACAACATGATCTATAAAAATTACCAGAGAAAGTGCACCAAAATCCACTCTTGCAAAGAGCAACAAAAAATGAAATGGATGTTTTGAAGAAAAGCATGGACGCTAAGATGGATGGTTTGAAGAAAGGCATGGAAGTTACGATGGATGGTTTTAAGAATGGTATGGATGACAAAATGGATGGTATGGAAGAAAAAATGGAAGGTTTGAAGGAAGACATGGAAGGTTTGAAGGAAGGTTTGTCAAAGTTGATACAAGAAATGATTCCTAATGGCGAAAAGATAGTAGATGAAAATCATGATGAGAACAAAATAAATTTTAATCGTGATTTCATAAACTCTAATGTTGGATTAAAGAACCACCATATTCCAAAGATGGATATGAGGAAGTTTGATGGCAAGGATCCCGTAACATGGATACTACAGATGGAGCAATATTTTGATCTCAATAATGTGCAAAACACACAAAAGGTATGCATTGCAACTATACATTTGTATGGTATCGATGGCTTTACTCCCGTAAAAAAAATTGTCACTTGGTCAATTTTTATGGAGGAAATGATAGCACATTATGAGGATACAAAAATCAACACCTTCTTTAGCCAATTGATAAATCTCAAACAAAAGGGTTTAGTGGCGGAGCACATTGAGGACTTCCAAAAATTGAATATAAGGGTAACTGATATTTTAGAGGAACACATAATTGATCTCTTCATAGGTACTTTAAAGGATAACATCCAACATGAAGTTCGCGTTTTGGAACCTGATTCATTGGAGAAGGCATTCAGATTGGCAAGAAAAATTGAATGTAAAATTATGGCGACAAGGAAGCCTACCACTCACTTCTATAAAGAGGGAAGTGTTGCTACTCCTAGATTTCCACAACCTACAAGGTTGACACCATAACAATTGGAAGAAAAAAGAGCAAAAGGGCTTTGCTACAGTTGTGATAGCAAATACACTAAAGGTCATAAGTGTGCTGAGAAGAAATTATTTTACATAGATTGTGAAGAGGAAGAAGAAAATGAACAAGAAGAGGATATACACGAGGAACCAACCCAAGAAAAGGAAGAAATGAGTCTGACCATATCGTGTAATGCATTGGCAGGAATTACCACTCCTCAAACTCTCAAGATAGAAGGACATATCAAGAAGAAAAAGGTAATAGTGTTGATTGATTCAGGTAGCACCCATAATTTTATTTATTGTAAGGTAGCCAAGGAATTAAATTGTTTCCTATACCCAGCACCAGAATGTCAAGTGATGGTTGCAAATGGAGGAACTATAAATTGCTCTGGAAAATGCCATAATATCAAGCTAACCATGGGGAATATGTATTGACTAGTCCAATGCTTTCCATTCCTATGGGAGGTGCTGATGTTGTACTAGGAGTACAATGGTTACAATCTTTGGGGACGGTAGCTTTTAATTTTCAAGAACTTTTCTTGAAATTTTTCAGAAGGAAAGGAAGTCGAATTACGGGGTATTGCGGGGAAGCCAGGAAAGATAATAAGCTCTAATTTCATGACAAAGCTTCTAAAGAAAGAACAACGAGGCGTAATTGCACAATTATGCTCACTAGAAGTTCCAACATTAAAATCATCTATTTCTGCAGATCTCCAACAAGTCTTGGACAATCATTCCAAGGTGTTTGAAACTCCCAAAGGACTCCCACCTATTCGTGATCATGATCATGCTATTCATTTGATTCCGGGAAGTGTTCCTCCAAACATCGGCCTTATATATATCCTTACTTCCAAAAGAGCGAAATTGAACGTATGATTGCAGAAATGTTAGAGGCGGGTATAATTCAACCTAGTCAAAGTTCTTTCTCTGCTCCTGTAGTATTGGTACACAAGAAGGATGGATCATGGCGCATGTCTCTGGATTATAGGGAGCTCAATAAGCTCACCATTAAAGATAAATTTCCCATTCCTGTGATTGATGAATTATTGGATGAATTACATGGAGCAATTTATTTTACCAAGTTGGATCTTCGTTCGGGATATCATCAAATTAGAATGAAGACTGAAGATATTCCAAAAACAGCATTTCGAACTCATGAGGGTCATTATGAATTTTTGGTCATGCCTTTTGGCCTTACCAATGCACCTTCTACATTTCAAGGGTTGATGAATTCCATTTTCAAACCCTTCCTTAGAAAATTTGTGCTGATATTTTTTGATGATATACTAATCTATAGCAGGTCTTGGAAGGATCATGTTGAACATGTTGACAGGGTGCTCAAACTATTGCAGGAGAAACAATTATATGGAAAAACATCCAAATGTTTCTTTGGAGTACAAGAGGTGGAATATCTGGGTCATATTGTATCTCACGAGGGTGTTAAGGTAGACCCTAACAAAATTAAAGCCATTGAGGAATGGAAAGTCCCCACAACCATAAAGCAGTTGCGAGGATTTCTCGGGTTAACAGGGTATTATCGCAAGTTTGTTAAGAATTATGGGAGAATAGCAGCACCTCTAACAACATTATTGAAGAAAAATGCATTTTCATGGACTCCTGAAGCAACTAAGGCCTTTGAACATCTTAAAGAGGCAATGTGCCTAGCACCGGTCTTAGCTACGCCAGACTTCACAAAAACCTTTGTTGTGGAATGTGATGCCTCAGGAAATGGAATTGGTGTTGTTTTAATGCAAGAAGGAAGACCCATTGCTTTTGAAAATCGTCCAATCAAAGGAAAGTATTTACAGAAACCTATTTATGAGAAGGAAATGTTAGCAATACTGCATGCACTAAAGAAATGGCGAACTTACCTAATGGGAAGACACTTCAAGGTAAAAACTGATCATGATAGTCTTAAACACTTTTTAGAACAAAGACTATCTTTAGAAGAGCAGCAAAAATGGGTCACAAAGATGTTGGGTTATGACTTTGAAATAATCTACAAAAAAGGAAAGCTTAATGTTGTTGCGGATGCACTCTCAAGAAAGAATGAAGAGGTGGAAGCATTTCTTTGTGCCATTTCTATTATCCAACCAGATTGGATAACCGAAGCAAGAGATGAATGGAAGAAGGATGAAAAAGTGTGGACACTCATTCAAAAGTTGCAGCAAGATCCTAGTACATCTGATACATTTAGTTGGAAAAATGATTCCTTATGGTACAAAGATCGCTTATATCTTTGTAAGAATTCCCAACTAAAACAAAGATTCTTCTGGAATTGCACACTTCTCCTTTAGGAGGACACTCAGGATTTTTAAAAACTTACCACAGGGTGAAGAAAGAATTTTTTTGGGATGGCCTTAAATCTGATATTCAAAAGTTTGTGGCGGAATGTTTGGTTTTCCAGTAGAATAAATTTGAGACAATTAAGACCCCGGGACTTCTACAACCTTTATCCATTCCAAGTCAACGTTGGGAGGAGATTTCAATGGATTTTATCATAGGTTTACCTAAGTCAGAAGGAAAGAGTGTCATCATGGTGGTAGTTGATAGACTTACCAAGTATGCACACTTTTGTGCATTATCTCATCCATTTAAAGCAAGTACAGTTGCTGCTACATTTATGGACACAATTCAAAAGCTACATGGGAACCCAAGGGTTATTGTGAGCAACAGAGATCCCATTTTTACTAGAAATTTTTGGAAGAATTTATTTTCTTGTTTGGGTACTCAATTAGCTCATATCTCATATTATCATCCTCAATCCGATGGTCAAACTGAGATAGTAAATAAATTTTTGGAAGGATATATTCATTGTTTTGTATCTGATAAACAAACACAATGGGTCAAGTGGCTACCTCTCACTGAATGGTGGTATAACACTTCCTTCCATACTGCAGCAAAAATGACCCCATTTATGGCACTTTATGGATATCATCCACCATCCATCACATCATCTTTAAGATAAAATTCAAAGGTTCAAGAGTGGAAGATCACATCGAGCATCAACAAGAAGTTCTCCAACTCTTAAAGGATAACCTGAATTTGGCACAAAATTGAATGAAACAACAGGTAGATCAACATTGCAGCGAGAGAAGTTTTGATGTAGGAGACTGAGTATTTTTACAGCTACAACCATACAAACAAATGTCCCTCAAGCAAGCTAAGAAGGATAATAAATTATCGCCAAAGTACTATGGTCATTACAAGGTGTTGCAAAAGATTGGTACTATGGCATACAAATTGGAGCTTCCTGCTTCTTCATGAGTGCATCAAGTTTTCCATGTTTCATGCTTAAAAAAGGTTATAGGTGAAAATATTCCAGTTCAAACAATATTGCTAGAACTTGATGAGGAAGGAAAAATCATATTGGAACCTAAAGCGGTCATAGAAACAAGAACTCGACAACTACGGAATCGATCAATTTCAGAGTATCTCATCAAGTGGAAGAACTTACCCACTGAACCTTCTACATGGGAGGATGAGAATTTTATACAGAAGCACCCAGAGCTACTCAAGCATTGAGGACAACACTTTTTTGAAGGAGAGGGGCATGTTAGGTCCCTATATTACTATTATAGTCCCTTATTGTTGTTATTGCAACCCCCTTATTGTTATTATTGTACCCCTGTAACCCCCATGTTGTTATTATTGTGCCCTTAAATTTTTATTGTTAGGTCGGCTAGGATTACATTGTGGCCTCATGGACTCCTATATATAGAAAGGAAGTTTTGTAATTTGTATCATCCAAGAATTGTTCATTCATGTAATTTATTGGAGGTTGCCCCCTCGAAGTGGCTTATTTCTAAGGCATTGATATCTCTTTTCTTCTATTTTTGGAGTTGGTTTCCCAACAAGGGTCCTATTATAAATTCATTGAAGGAGGAAGGATCATCCCTGAAAATTTTTCCATTCCACTCTATGAGCTAGAAATAGAGAGAGGAAGAACTCACAGGTGGATGAAATTTTCTAAATATAAGAATGTGGAAGATGTGGAAATTATGGAAGAAAAATCATTGAGATGGGAAAAGAATTGGATAATTTGAGACTTGAGAAGTCTATGATAAAATAGCAACTACATGCAGAGAACATAAGTCTAAAAGAGAGGATGCAGGAAAATGAAACCTAACTTGCCACCATGGCAAGTCTTTCTATGGAATCCCTACAATGCAAGAAACCTTCAAAATCTTATGCTCTCTTTCTCAAAGAACAACAGCTACAATATCAGATCAAGAATCTAGCATAATATGGTTCTATGCCCTTCCAAGACTAAAAGAATTTTATTTAGTTTTTCAAATAAACTAGGATGGAGGACAGGGAAAAGGTAGTTGAACTCTACATGCATAATTTCATCTTAACGGATCCAAATTTATGGGATCCCAATTCAAGGTTGGAAAACATGCAGCTAATGGCTTTGGAATTTTGGTTGACTCATGAATAAAAAAAGGTTCAGGAGGTGAATAAGGTAATGACAATAGAGGATAAGGAACCTTTATACATCATAGCAAAGCTAGTGAACCTTAAGGTTGTCATTATCAATCATAACCTCATTTTCAATGATGATGTTTTAGCACCCAAATACATTGCAGCCCAGGAAAAATTCATTCTTAAATTTGAGGACACATTTAGAATGATGGGAATATAAATTTTGCAAGCTTTCCAGAGGACATGGTAGGCCTTACCCCATAGTCCACAAGTCAAAGAATACCACTCACCTGAAATGATAAGAAATTCCTTGGAGAGAACACCATTTCACAAGAGAGTCATGGAGAGGATGAATATCCATTGGATATTACTAAAACTCATTCCACCTTTGTTTTTGGGCTTACAGGAAGGAAAGGACCAAACAAAATAGAATAAGGAATAGCTTGAGAAGCAGAAAAATGCAGGATTTTACCCACAATAAGGCACACCATCTAAGGTGTCTTGGGATGTTAGGGAGGCCACCAAGGCCATGAGAGAGCTTCACATGGATAACTAAGTTGCTCAAAGGATGAGAAACACCTTCAATAGGGGGTGATCATGAGACCTGTCAATAGGTATATTATGAGGGTCATGACTCCATCCTCCAGCCTTAAAACTATATTTTTCTCACATTTGTTCACATTTTTAGTTATATTATGGTTAGTGAGAAGAGTAAAAGGTGCTTGTCATAGTATGTGGCCTAATGTGGTTTAATTGCAGGAGAATGGATCATTTTTTAGATACTTACTATGCAGGGACTCAAAGGAGATAACAATAGGAGAGAATCTAGGCAGTTTGTCCACCTCCTTAACTCCCTAAATGATCTTGGGATCATAGTAATCTTTCTCATCAATTCAAATTCATTGGAAGCCAAGCCATTACTAGTGCAAGTGAAGCTAAAGAAGGACAAGATCCACCATTTTTGAGATGAAGGAGGAAGTCACTCCTATTTTCAAGGGAGATGATAGTAGTTACCCTTTTGTATAAATAAACAAGAAGATCTCATTAGGATTCAAAAAAAAAATTCACTAGGTGTATCTATTGAGCTTGAAGCTTAACATTGTTACTTTGAAATTTTATGTAATGTATGAGACCTGCACTTTTTTATAAAGAGAAGTTGGATTTTAAGCTGCATATGAGTTAGTTTCGTAGGGATGAGACCCTTGGGTTTGGTCCCAACCTATTGGAGAAATTAATTTCTTAATGAAAACAACTAATCACCTATACATTAATCATCAACCCACGATTTCATTTGTTTTATTTCAAGGTTGTACACACATTTTGTACAAGAAGTTGTGCTAATGTCTCTTGAATTGTATGAACCTAATAAAAAGTAATGATAGATGAATGAAAGGAACAACTCACACTTGCTGAAATAAATAAGTCACACTTGGCTTCTAGACTTTAAGATTAAATTAACAAGACTACTAAAGGAATCAAGTCATTAAATCTCCTATCAAAAAAAAAAAAAAGAAATCCAACCAAATACAAAGTTGTTTCATAGGGAAGAACATTTGTAAGACAGGAACAACACTATATCTAGAAGTTAATTTACTAGAAATGATATCAAATCCTCATAATTAACAAGTCTATATTAACCAACAGGAATCAACAAACAAAGATAACATTCCAAGGAACCAATTACGATAGGTATAATTGTATGATATCAATTGTAATTGCTGCAAAGCACACTTTAACAGTGAATCTGTTTAACAATGAGTATATCTAGAAAACAATTGAATAATTAAATGAAAGAAACTGAAAGTGAAATACAAACTTATTGATATAAGAAACAACATTAGTAGTTCCAGGACCAGGCCCAAAATCACTGGATTTCAACTACTTTGTATCTAACTCAGTGTGATAAGTTAAAATCGAACAACCAAAGTCTCCATTAAATCAGAATGAGCAAGTTACAAGAAATGTCTATAAATATTACAATATAGACCAGAATGATTACAACTCCAATTCAAATTATTCAACCTAAAAACTGTTGAGGTTAAATTCCTCATTTATATTACAAAACAAGTCTATTTCAAATGGAAAGTGATGCTGAAAATATGAATATTCTCAAGATTATTTATTCAAATCATGAAAATATCAATTGTTTCCTTGAATATCTGGGTCGGGATCTCTTTTTCAACTGATTCGTTCCAGGATATAAGTTGATCTCGTTCAGTTGACTATAATTAATCCAAACAACTCTGCATAATCCACTTTTCCTTAACTATTCTAGGGAACAACATCCAATATCGAATATTCATGTTCAAATAATAGTTCAAATTATAAGTAAACATGTCACCTTTCATGATTTAAATCGATTCTTTAAACAGATAAAAGAATGAAAATCCATTGAGTCTAGAATCTATATTGAACGAATTGTCATATTCTACACACAAAAAGCTTATAAAACTAATATAAAGATAAGAAAATAAGGTAATAAAATGTATCCATTGTGAATCCAAACATCACCCCCTAGCTAACATATTTGCATGACCTTATGCAAACAAGTGATTAACATGAAGAGAAGTTAGGGAATAGGTTGGTTAAGTATCTTCTCCATAATGTCGAAATCCATTTCTACTATGGATTTCTTGAAAAGAAAAATACTTACCTGCCTCAGTCAATTCATATTCATATTTTTAATCAGATTGAGGATGTTATATTATGGGGAATATGTATTTGCACCCTATCCATCTAGGACCTTCTTCCAACACCAGATGAGCATAATCTCGTGCACTATTCATTATAGACTGGAAATTATGAAAGCTAAAAGGTTCTTTGTTTTTAATTTCACCGGATGATTCCTGTCATATTTAATTGGCTCCTTAGATAGATTCAATCCCGATGTCTCCTAGGTATTCCAGTCCTAATTGCAAAACATCATTGTGAATGCATGCCAAAGAATAATCAACACCAAATTTTTCCATAAACCTCTTATGACAGATAAGTGTACGCAAAGGGCTCCATGTATGTCCTATGACCTAGAGGTCTAGGCCAAGAGATATTCTTTGAAACACATTATATGGTTTAGCCTAATTTATCTAATTTTGAGAAAATGATATAAAAGATTGAAACTAGAAATCCCCTATAAAAGGAATAGGGTTCTCATCTACCTATTCTTCTAGCAAGAAGTTATGAATGTACAGTTAACATAAAACATACTTTGTATTATCATCCTTCTTATGAAAAAAATTAACAAAATCTAAAACATTATTGAATACATATGGTTTCCCTGTCTGAATGGCCATGAATTTAAGAAATAAATATCGTTCTAATATAAATAAAGCATAATTTATGTCTAGAGATATGCATGATAGAGCATCAGAATATATATAAAGACTTATTTCATTTGTTCTATGGATTTTTTAAGCTGACCCTTTAGAGACTGAATATTTTTCTCAGTTTATCTCATATCGGCATAAGTTTCGTCCTGTGTAACTTCCAATGCCTTAAACTTTTGAATCAGTTCTTGATGCTTGTTCCAATATACTACCTCTTTCTGATATCGAGCTATAGTTTCTTGTTTTTCCTCCATATTTTTATTCAAAACCTGAATGATAGCTTCCATAATTAAAGGATTATATAAAGGCACATTTTCTGTCTGTGCACCTCTCAAAATGAGGGTTGGTGAATCTGTTAGTTCCTTACTTCAACAGTAAAAAATCAATGTTTAATGTGTCCGACTCAATTTGAGTTCCCACAGTAAAGGCAACAACAAAATCTTCAAATTCAATTTGAGTTTCATTCTCCCGGACTTCCTTCTTCTTATCATTTCTCTTCTCATGATGCCTTTTGGCCTTACTATCACAACCATTTCTTTAGTTGTAGTACTTTTCTTGGTAGGTTCATATTATTTTTTCTCAACAAATCCATTTCTTTACTGGTCTTGATTTTCCATTTATCCTTCATTCCTCTATTAATATTTTGTGCAAAAATTTTGGCCAGAGTAATTGGAGAAGAGAAAAGGAAAACGACAGTTATGGCCTCAGGTCTTTCATCATCATCTCCTTGATGGAATCAAATGTGGCATCAATTATGGGTTCCATAAGGTCTTTTTCAACTTGGAGTTCAATTGGAAAGTCAATATTGACTTCTTATCTCATGTTTTTCAAAGGAGATTGTAAAGCTACTTCTTTAGGGCAGGAGGGTTCCAGGACAGTTGCAACAAAATTTTAAAAAATGTTCTTGAAGAAAGTATTTTTAGCTTATCCTAAGGTTTCTAAAATGATAGTGGTTGTGGAATTAGGAGGAGATATTGGAGAATTAGGCGATGTCTTCTGGCCATAAGTATTTTCAGAAAATAGGGCAATTTTAAGGTTACCTTCCATATCAATGTTTCCATTAACTTAAAATGTCGTCCTCTTACCACGTCGTGCTGACCATCGCATGTAATGTACCTTTGGACAACACTTTCTAATTCATTACATGGCTTTGGAAATTAGGTGGGATTGCACCCTTTTCCCTTTCTGCCCATTTCCTCTCCAGGGTTTCGCAAACAGGTATGTTGTGCTCTATAGCAGGGTATGTATTTCGAACCACTTCTTGCCTTATATGGAAAGGACTTTCACTTCTGCCAAAAATTCTTCATTTACCTTCATTTGTCTTCCATTTACCATTATTATTCCAATGCTCAAATTCCTTGTAAATTACAAGGTGAATTCATTATCAAAGCCTTACAGTCGAAGGAAATAGTTCGATCACCCTACTTGGTCCAAGATACTATGTGTTTTCTCAGACATCCTTAACTCAACAGGTTCACTACATATTGAATAGCCGCCCATTTTGGTTGTTCCACAAGGAGAAATTTGGATCTAGAAACAAAAAATTTCAACAAATACAAGGATAAAAACGCTACACATAGTGGAAAATTCAAACAACCATAGCATGAAATTATGCTTAAGAGTTTTAAGTGTCCAATTATGTGTTTATCCTTTCAACCCCCCCACCGATGAAATTAGAGGTCACCCACGACCTATGCCTTTGATTTGTTAAGATAGTTGACATGACTAATTAGATAAGAATGTATTAATTAAACATAATGGATCAATCGTCAAAAAATAGAAATAGCGGGTGAGGCATGAGACGTAATTATTGGATGCATTAATCATAAAGCATGCTGACAAGATTAGACATTTACGACACCCAAAGCATTAAACCAGAGTAAAATCATGTGGAGATATTTTGAACTCCGAACATGGATAATAAAAATTTTGTTGAAAGATTACCCTTACAGAAAAAAGAAAAGAAATTTAGAATAGATTTAGTAGCTCTTAAAAAACATATTACATCCCTGATATATAAAATTAAAATTAATAGTTCATACATACACATCATCACCACTTTCCGAAGAAAAATTTAAAAAGTTTCCATAGTAGTCCAACGACTTTCCTTTATTATTGCTAAGGGGGGGGGGGGGGGATAGTTAATTTTAGATGGTAATTTCGAATATACTTCAATACCATAGGCATGTCCTTTGTTTCTAGTAGATGTCCATAGCCTCGACAGGGTTTACTTTTAACACATTGATATACCAGTGTATGATTCTACTAAAAAAATATTCATAACTTTATCTTTTTGATTATCGACAAAAGACCTTTGTTCTCGCATGGTGACCAGTTCATAAGAATTCCCTTTACCGAAGTTAATGAGATGAAAAAGTGAGCTTGTGATGAGACCTCTTGTCCTTTGATCCAAATATCGAATGCCATTACCCTGGCTTGGTGAAAAAAGTGGTAATGTCACCTCATTAAGTCCTATTATCATGGTAGTCCGACTTGTGATGGTAACTCCTAACCTTTGTTCGATTCTCTTCTTCTGTTTTTATTTATTATTATTTTATTTTTTTGTTCTGTTATGAAAAATATTAGTGAATGGGGTGTCTCATAAAATCCTTAAGAGTTAGGGATGGTATAAAAAGTAATGTAATAATTACCCTTTTAGCTTGCCATTTTGCTTCACAAAATTTATTTTTCAAGGAGATCGAAGAATTATGATAAACTAAAATGAAAGAAAAATTCCTTGAGTGGTGACTGAAGTAATGTATTATAAATATATTTATGTATTTACAATATCAGGGTTGTTAAAGTTTTAAGAGGTTTGGAAGTCTATTAAAATTTTGTTATAAAACATTCTCTTATGGCAATCATTTGGGTGAAATGATTATCACACCATGATATCAAAGAAGAGCTTCAAAATCAAACTAAAAGAATAACTATTTTTAAAAAAACTATGGCTAGAAAACAACAACCATGAGTAAGGGAACAAGGGTTGTGACTAAGGGAGAAAAAATTGTTACTAAGGAAACAACAACCATGACCAAGGGATGATCTGAGGTCTTTTGCTTCAAATTTTCATTTAGAATTACATATAACAGATCATGTTAACCAAGTAAATTAAAGCACATGAAAATAAGTGGAAAAACATAAGAAATCATGAGATAAAAGACACAACTATTTTATTACAGAGTTCACCCAATGTGGGCTATGTCTCTAGGCCCTGCTCAATAGTGGGGAGACCTTCTTTTTATTAAGTGGCATCAAATAAATCAAGTACAAGAAAATTTACAAAAATGAAGCTTATACCTCCAATTCGGATGATGGCCTGAAAATGGAGAGCTCAACTGGAGAAACAGACATCACCACTGAATTCCTGGTACGAAAACATGAAAAATGGACTATAAAATTGTCCAATTCTGACACTATTACCTCTACGACTCTAACGAAATATTGCTGGCATCTCTTGATCCCCCCGCTCAAGGTTCTGCACCCTCTTCTTGCTCAAGGTTCCGCTCAAACCTCCATGCTCTGCTTGGTCAAATGGTTTGTTTGAGCACATATATAATTTTTCGGGCCGACTTGTCAAAGCCTGGGTTGTTGGCCCAATGGTGGTAGAGTATATTAGGTCAGAGGCAGTTTGGGTTAAAACCCCCACCGCACCCCTACATAGCATAATTTTTTCGCATATGTTTATTTTAGTCCTTGATTTCTTGTAATTGTCGGTAGTCACGGTTGATATCACATGATATGTATATAATGCAACCATTTTTCATTAGTGGGGTGACACTTGCATATTCCTGGGTGGCGCTCCGGCCCATTTTGGAAGGGCGGGTTCAACCATTGCTGACTCCACACCATATATGACATAACAGTGCTAATGGGTCAGCCTGGTCCACCGATGGATGCCCTCCCACCCATAAACACAAAATATATATATATATATATATATATATATATAACAAGCCTTGGGGAGGGGTAGGGGGGCGATGCATGTGGTTAGTGGCATATATATATATATATATATATATATATATATATATATATATATATATATATATATATATATATATATATATATATATATATAACAGTCGGGAGGTGTGGTGGGGCAGATGGCGGGGTTAGTGGCCCACCACCCAAAAAAAATGAATTTTATTATTTTAAGCAATAGTAGTAAAAAACAACCAACTAGAAAATAAGGGTTACTGGATAAATTAAGTAGGTGACAAATTTTCCCATCCGATCACCAGATTCCATGTGCCGAGATTCTACCAATTTTTTTCCTCGTTATCCCTGCCACTTGGCCAAGTTTGACCAAAACTTTGACTAGCTATAACTTTACCATACAAACTCGGATTTAAGTGTCATTCACCCCATTAGAATGAGGAAAATGAGCACTATGATCTAGTCCTAGCTTCACTTCCATATGATGAATTTTATTTTTGAGCTATTTTAAAGGCCACTTGTATTTCTGGATCCTCCCAGATCATTCCTCCCCACTAAGGAGCTTTTGGACTACCAAAAGCTTTATTAGTCAATTGGAATGTGAGGGAATTGCTCCCTGATTTTCTAATTTTCCATCCATCGAGCCTTACTTGTATGCATTCCTTTAAAGACAACACGAAGATCCTCCACGTCTCCCTGTCATGAAGTTCTGATCTTCCTGTCAAGAATGATGTCCTCTAGTAGCTCTTCCAAGTATTTAGGTGAAAAATCTTCCACTATAAGAACCTTTCCATCCTCTTCGGTGTCCATGACCAAAGGAGTTTCATAAAGCTTCAAGTTTTCAATGTTCACCATTGAGTATGTTGGAAAATTGAGACGGAAAGAATCATCTCCAATCTTCTCTAAGATGATGAATGGACCATATCGGATTGGTCGCAACTTCTTTCCTTCTCCTTTAATCATGTCTTTGTTGATGTAGAGCCACACTTTGTCCCCAACCTAGAATTGGTGATCGAATCGGTGTTTTTCATGTCACACGTTGTATCGAGCTTGAATTTTCTCCAATTTCTCCTACACTTCCTGGTGAATCATCTGTATCTGTTGAATGAACTTCCTCGCTTTTCCTTGTCATCTCGACCACTGGAATCTTCAACTTTCCCAAAGACAATGTTTAAGGGATCCTTTGGTAATAACCAAATCAAGTCTCATATGGTGAGCTCTGACTGGATGAATGCACCGATCGATTGTATGCATGTTTCACATAAGTAAGTTGCTCATCCCACAACTTGGGATGCTTAGCACAATAGGCTCGGAGTAAATATATCATTGTGTAGTTGAAAACCTCTGTTTTCCCATCTGTATGTGGATGAAATGTTGTGCTCTTATTTAGCTTGGTGTCGATCATTCTCCACAAAATTTTCCAAAACTCTTTAAGAAAGCAAGAATCTCAATCAGACACAATGGATATGGGAAACCCAAAATGGACCCATACAAATTGGAAGAAGATATGAGTAGTATACTCTGTAGTGGCCTTATTTTTACAAGGCATTAATATACACATTTTTCTAAATCAATCCAAAATGACATACAAATAGTCATGACCTCTCTTAGATAAAGGAAAATCGCCTACAAAATCCATTGACACACTTTCCCATGGATGACTCGGAACGGGGAGTGGTGTGAAGAGCCCCAATTTTCTATTAGCGAGCTTGCAAACTGAACACAACACACATCTCTTTACATATCGAGTCACAATATTTCTCATTTGAGGCAAGAAAAAACCTCTGCAAATGACACAAAGTCTTTTATACACCAAAATGACCGGACATAAGAGAGGTATGTGCCTCTTTGATTACATGTACCCTTTCATTCACGGGTATACAAATTTTTCCAATATGGCACAACAATTTTCCCCGCAAGTGATAGTTATTCACCTGCGAACCATGCATCAATTTTGCATAAATCTCCTTAAATTATTCATCATCAACATATTGTTCAACACAACTTTCAAAAGATAAAAAAGAATTTTTCAAAACTATAGATGCAGAAATAGGAGGGCGAGAAAGCATGTATGTGGCTTTGTTGTTAGTGCCCTTCTTCTATTTTATTACCAAGTGAAAAAGTTGGAGGAATCCCATCCATATGAAATGACGTGCTTGTTGCAGCTTGGTATGCGGCTGAAGGTACTGCAAGGGCCGGTGATCTGTGTGAATGATCGTCTCCTTGCTGATCAGAGAATTTTTCCACGTCTTCACACTTTTAACCAAGGCATACAACTCCTTCTCATATGTGGGATAGTTCACAACATCTTAAGAGAATGTCTCTGAATGGTAACATACAGGTTTCCTTTTATGCATCAATATTGCTCCCATGGCGTATCCATTGGCATCTATCTCTATCTAAAAAGGATGTTGGAGGTTAGGTAACTGGTGACGTTGATCTTCTATTTTAGTGTATCAAAGGCTTTCTACTACTTTCCACCCCACTAAAATGTTTGCTTCACACTCGTCAAAGCATGTAAAGGGGATGAAATGACAGAGAAGTTGGAAATGAATCTTCTCCAGTATTGTATTGCACCTAAAAAGCTACGAACCTCTATGACATTGGTTGGTTTAGGCAAATTTATAATCACTTCAAATATTGGAAGCATCTATTTTCAATTGTCCACCACCGACAATGTGACCCAAGTAAACCAAATAGGTCTTACCAAATTCACACTTCAAAATTTTAAAATACAAATTTTCATTTTTCAAAGCATCAAGCACTTTCTTAACATGACACACATGATCATCACATGTCCTATGTAAACAATAATCTCATCAAGATACACAAGTACAAAATCATCAAGAAAAGTCCTGAAAATATCATTCATCGCCTTCATGAATGTGGTTTAAGCATTGCACAGTCTAAATGGCATCACCATCCATTCAAAAAACCCTTATTTCTTCTTGAATGTCATCTTCCACACCCTATTCTGCAACCTTGACCTGATGATAACCACTAAGTAAATCTAGTTTTTTGAAATATACAACATTTTTGAATTGATCTAATAAAGCATCAATGCGAGGGGAGGGTACCAATTCTTCACCGTTATTTTGTAGATTTCCCTGTATTTGATGCAAATCCTCCATGTGCCATCCTTCTTTGGCTCCAACATGATAGGTGAGCCGCATGGAGAAGCGCTTGCTCTTATGACCCCTTGGTTTAGCAATTCTTGCACCTCTTTCTTTATCTCCTCCATCTCGATAGCTGAAAACCTATACATACCAATGTTCAGTAAAGGAGAATCTTGCTGTAAGTGAATCTCATGTTGGATTTCACACTTCAGAGGCAACACAATTGGTTTATGAAAAAATCCCATCTTAGTTAGAAACAAATTCACATAATTCCTTTTTATGAGTGGGATCACAACCTTCGAAAGCATCTGATGCCTCAACATATTTTTTTTCTCACAACCATGAGCATGCACCCTTTGGTGGAATTCACCAATCTCTTCATTTTCTCTGCACTTACATGACTGGCACTGAATTTGGTATGATGAGCACCAACAATGTATTCCACCTCATATTTCGTGAGATGATACTTGCTTTCATGGTGAAAGAAAAATTCTTTCCTATCATACATATACAAACTCCCCAATACAATATGATGGCGGTGACGGTGCAGGGGTTAAGGAGAGCCTTTAAAATTTTCTCACAATGGTTTCTAACTCCGGAGGAGTCGGATTCAATTCTTCATTTTCATTTTCATTCATCAAATTTCCAAATTTTGATTAATGAAATCACAATAACTTTAAAAAGTTACTTAGATAATGTCAACTCTTTTCAAGATGTTATAAATATTTGATTCCAAATTCAATTAAAAAAAACCAACTCAAAATCCTTTTGAGGCTTAACGCTTTGGCATTTTCAAAGAAAGGTAATATTCATCATAGTATAATATTAATATTATACCCCTTTAACAAAATCGAACTTCAGACTTGCAATATTAACCATTGAATCTCATGCTTGAACGTTAAGCAAATAACTTGATGAACAAAAGCTTAAAAACGTTGGGTTTTTTTTTAATTGGTCCATGCATCCATTGTCTAACAAATAGCTTCCAAAACTAAACAAATTTCAATTTGTTCAGGACGTTGGTTCATACCTCTTCCAGCGCTGTTACTCAACTTCAAAGTCGCATCTTCAAACTGAAATCCACCTCTGCGTTAAGATTGATTCAAAACATCATTCCGACAAATACATAATTCTACCTCTGCATTAATTATCATTCCGGAAAATAGAAGATACTTCCTCTGCGTTAAGACTGAATCAAAAATTTTCATTCCAGCAAAACAAAATGAATCGACTGCAATTTCATCAATGCTATGATATGAATTAGCGCAGCAGACTTTGATTCCAATCGATGTCGTTTAAACAACCATATTTCAACACTGATTCATTATTGTTGCAATGAGTTTCAATGAAATTTGATTCCAGCAAACATATGTTTTAATACATATTCAAAATTCAGAGAATTAATTCACTGCGTCAAAGGAAATTTCACTCCTGCATTAAGACTTTGGTTCATTAGTAGCAGAGATTATTTGTTTGGCAACTTTTCAGGCCAGAACCATATCGATTCTTGCCAATCGAACCCCACAACTCTATACAAACTCTTATCGATCTTAGAATTTATCTATGATATAAAACTTCTTCACACAATAAAATGTGTATTATCTTGATCAGAAAGGATGTGGAATAATAAGCAATTTGCAAACATAATGAAGTATTCATACAGAGTCTACGTTGTAGTAAAATTAATATCGAACTGTATAATTCAAGAATTTGAAAAAAATCAAATCTTCTTCTAAACAGAGACCACGTCAATTCGATTGCCCTCAACTTATACAGAAATATCAAAACCAATAAAATTTCGAAGATAAAAGATCTCCGGGGATTGCCAATATGAAACAATAATTCAGAACTTTGCAATCTTCATTAATTCCAATCCTCACAATAATTCCTCACGGCCAACTCCATTTTTCTCCATTACAAAGATTCTAATTTATAGTTTTATTACAAATAAAGACCTCCTCAATTTAGGATCAAATTTCCTAAATTGAGACAAAATCTTACTTGCCCAATATCCTCCTAAAATCTATCAACTGCAGCTAGATATGCTCAACAAGCTCACACCTATTCAAACCACTTATCTCTAAATACTCTCCTAATTTATTACAAAAATAATAATATTAAATTGTTTGAGGAATTCAATCCTCTCATTAACATTGAATTTCACCCATCAGTGAATGAATTTTAACTCAGCTAGCCACAACATGTGAACAAGCTTTCACATTGCTGGTAGACTCTAATGCCCCTGCATCACAATACCACATATATCCAATTGGACAACATCAAGATCAACCTAATCAACTAGTTTGCTTACATGTAATTTTGTTTTATCACACACCCAAACAAGAGGATAAGGTTTCAGATGAGGCTTAGTTTCTAATCTTAATTTCTTAACCAAGGATTCTGAAATCAAATTTTCTTTTGAACCCTGATCAAACAAGGTTTCCACTTTAGTATGTTTCATTATGACTCTAATGTGGAACAAGTCAATTCTCTTTCGTTCATTAACAAGAGGATCATTTTAAGAACTTGTACTTGCATGTGATTTAGAATTTTCATTAGCATGAAGAGAAAGAGTACCTTGTATGCCCATTATTGTGATCAATGCCTCATCATCAGAATCAGATCCAAGGTCATATTGTACAATTTCTATACCATCTTTTTCTTTCTCTTTCCACCAATCTCTTTGGTTTCAACTCCGGATGTAACTTCCAATAGTGTTCATCATCATGGCCATCCCTCTTATAGTGAGTGCAAGATGGCTTCACTCCTTCATCTTTCTTGGTTGTAGCTACCTTTCTGTCCTTTCCCTTTCCTTTTCCTTTGAACTTGCCATTATGAGGTTTGAAAGACGATTTCTTTCACTTATCTTCTTTGTAATTGTTTCCCCTACTTTAAAGGTGAATTCCCTTCACATTGGTTGCATCAATAGTATTAGGCTCAAATAATAACAAAGAGTGCTTGATGTAACTATGTAAAGCATCGATATACTTTGTTATAGTTTCGGGTGAATCAAGTGGAATGCCCAAATTCAATGCTTGTTTTATAAACTCTTTTATGAAGCTTTGTACATTTTGACCCTTTCCTTGCCTTAAATATTTCCATTCCATTAATGCCTTTTATCGATAACCCAAAGGATAAAACTGATCTTTTAATGCATAAACAAAATTGGACCAACAAGAAAGGAGATTAGCCAAGTTTTTGCTTCCTTTATGCAACTTTCTCTCCCACCAAATGAGAGTGGTGCCGCTCATCCAAAGGGATGCTAACTAGATATTTGCCTCATCCTCATGGATCTATTGAATGCGGAAATACACCTCGATCTGTCTAATCCAATTTTGAATTTTCTTTGCATTACATTCTCCATTATATGTGGGAAAATCAAACTTTACATTTAGCTTAAAAATTGGCTTCTTAGATGTATTTCTATGATGCCTGTTAGAATGATGAGAAGAGGAAGAAGAAGAATAACTTTCACTTGTGGATGGACAGGGAGGTGGTTCTCGTCCTCCACCTTCATGGTGTACAAATGCATGCTCTTTCTTCTCGTGCTTGATTTTCTTCTTATATTTTGCAAATAGATTTTCAACTTTGTCTGCCATTTTCAAGAAGATCTTGCGATAATTTCACTCTTCTTCTACTCATGCATCATCATCTACCATGTTGCATCTTCGCGGCGCATGTGCCACTTCAGGATCAAAGGATTTGAGATTTCCTTCACCTCTTTGGAGATTGTTCAAGGTTAACATACACTCCTGCAATTCACATTGAAAAAGACTTGCTCTGATACCAAACTTGATACAAGATATTTTGCTTCAATGATGCATTTAGAATTACATACAACATAACATGTTAACCAAGTAAATTAAACCACATGAAAAGAAGCAGAAAGACATAAGCAATCATGAGATCAAATACACAACGATTTGATTATGGAGTTCACACAATGTGGGCTATGTCTCTAGGCCCTACTCAATAGTGGGGAGGCCTTGTTTTATTAAGTGGCATCAAATAAATCAAGTACAAGAAACTTTACAAAAATTACCCTTATACCTCCAATCCAAATGATGGCCTAAAAATGGAGAGATCAGTGGGTTAAACGGACATCACTACTAAATTCTTAGCATGAAAAAGTGAAAAATTGACTATAAAATTGTCCAATTCTAACACCGACACCTTTAGCATTCTCAGGGAATATTTCTAGCATATCTTGATCCCCTTGCTCAGGGTTCCGCACCCTCTACTTGATTAGGGTTCCGCATGTACCTCCATGCTCTACCTGGTCGAATGGTTTCTTTGAGCACATATATAATTTTGCAGGCGGACTTGCCAAAGCGTGGGTCATTGGCCCAACGGTGGCAGAGTATATTAGGTCAGGGGGGTTCAAGGTTCAAACCCTCTTCACACCCCTACATAACATATTTTTTTGCCATATGTTTATTTTAGCACACCATTTGTTATAACCATTAGCGATCACAGTTTATATCATGTGATATGTATACAATGCGAGAGGTGTTCATTAGTGGGGTGACACTTGGAGCCGCCCAGGTGGCGGGCTGGCCCATCCAGGATGGACGAGCTCAACCCTCGTCGACTGCACACCATATGTGACATAACAGTACTAGTGGGTCGAGCGGGTTTGTCGGTGGCGGCCCACCCACCCGTAAATACACACACACACACACATATATATATATAACAGTCGGGAGGAGTGGAGGGGTTGGTGGCCGGCCACCAAAAAAAACACCAAATAAAAAATGATTTTTATTATTTTACGCAATAGTAGTAAAAAAACACCAACTGGAAAATGAGGGTTACTAGACAAATGAAGTAGATGACAAATTTTCCTATCTAGTAGTCGGATTAAGTGCGGTGAGATTTTCCAATTTATTGTCTCGTTAGCCCTAGCACTTAGTAAGTTGACCATACGAACTCAGGTTTGAGTGTAGTTCACACTGTTGGAATCAAGACGAAGATAAATACGATCTATTCCCATTTTCACTTCCATCTAATGACTTTTATTTTTAAGCTATTTTCGAGGCCACTTGTATTTTTGGATCCTCCTGGATCAAGGGAACAATGACTGTGGCTAAGGGAACAATGGTTGTGACTAAAGAAACAAAAATCACGACTAAGGGAACTTCAATTATGACTAAGGGAACAACAAATGTGACTAAGGAAATAGTGATTGCGACCAACGGAAAAACAGTTGTGACTAAGGAAACAAACAACAACTGCGATCAAGGTAACAACAACTGTGACTAAGGGAAAAAAAGGTGGCTAAGGAAACAACAACCGCGACCAAGGGAACAACAATTGTGACTAAGGGAAAAATAGGTGACTAAGGAAACAACAAATGTGACCAATGGAAAAAATTTGTGAATAAGGTAACAACAATTGTGACTAAGGAAATGACAACAACAACCAAGGGAACAATAGTTGTGACTAAGGGAACAACGACTACAACTAAGGAAACAACAATTGTCTCCCTTTTTTTTTAAATAAAATTATAGTTAAAACTAAATCCAATAAAAACATTCACAAAAGGTATGTACGTTATATATATAATTAAATAAACTTTCAAAGTAGTTCAGTTCATTGTAGCTGCGAGATTACCTCCTTGATCAGCTATAACCTGCAAGTTGTAATCATTACTTACCTTGTGAATAAAAGACTCTCGTGTGAGTGGCTAGTGATACAAACGAAGCTGATGTCCATTGGGAAGAAAATATATGCCAGAACCATCAATTGTAGTAAGGCTCATTGTGTCATTATCATAAACTTTAGTGACCTCATATGGTCCCAGCCATCTTGTTTAGATTTTCCCTAGGAATTCTTGGAGTATGGAGTCATATAATAGTGCCCAATCTCCCTTATGAAATGTTTTATTATTAATCAATCGATCATGTCATTTATCCCTTTGTTGTTGAATGACTGTTGTTCAATGTAATGCCAATGGACACATTTTGTACAGTTCATTAAGTTATTTCAAGTGTTTTTTTTTCACTTCTATGAAATCCAATCCGACTTCCAAGCGGTTTTGAGAGTCTTGATTTCAAGTTATATTGGAAAAATGGGCTCCTTACAAAAAAAAATTGATACGATGAATAGCCGGTAGTGTTGTGTCAAGTCATTCGATGGGCCCATAAGGCCTCAGGGAGTTTGGCAGCCCAATTTCAGCAGCTTATAGATATTGTTTTAGTTAATATTACCTCCTGAACATTATTGGTGTTTTCCACCTGCTCATTTGCTTGAGGATGGTAAGGAGAATTAATTTTGTGTTTAATGCGATATTTTTGCAATGTAGAAGAAATTTTGAGGGAGGTGAACTGTGATACCCCATCTATTACGATCTATCTAGGAAATCCATAACACGCAGATGTTTCAAATAGAAATTTAATAACTACCTCTTTTGTAGCCTTTGAGAGAACTATTTCCTCCACCCATTTATTTACATAGTATGTGCAAACCACAATATATATATTCTGATTTGATGGTGGGTTGAAGGGACCCACGAAATCCAGCACCCATCTTTCAAAAGGTTCAAGTACAATTTGCATCAGGATTGGAATTTTATCGGCTTCCATGGGGTGACCCATCCTCTGACAATTATCACAGCTCTAGACATATTTTTTTGCATCTTTAAATATTGTGGGCTAGTAAGAGCCCATCTGTAAAACTTTATGCCTAGTTCTTCGATCATCGAAATTCCCACCGTAGGGTTCATCATGACAAGCCTTAATGATATTGTAAATTTCATCTTCCCTAATGCATCCATGGATTTGAAGATCAAAACTTGTATGGAAGATGTACTCGTCAATCCAAGAGAACCACACGTTGCATTGAATAATAGGTTTCTTTTCCCAGGACGGTAAATGTGCTGGAAATTTTCCTCCTACCAGGCAATTGGTGACATCATCGTATCAGGCCATTTTAACTGTCATACCGAACATATGTTCATCTGGAAATTGATCTTCCGTTGGTAAAGAATCAGTCGCTAACGAAATTCTAGATAGAAAATATGCAACAAGATTCTCCTTCCCCGATCGATATTTTATGGTGATATCGAATTCTTGTAATAGCAGTAACCAATGAGTTATTTGACCATTAGTAATAGTTTTATTAGCTAAATACCTAATGGAAAAATGATCAGTATATAAAATACTAGGTATCTTGTTATATAGTGATGAAATTTATTGATAAAATAAACAACAGATAAGAATTTTTTTCCCGTCACTGTATAATTTAGCTCTGCTGGTGTAAGATTCTCGTTGATATAATAAATGGCATAAGGTTTTTTATTTTCTTCCTATCCAGGTACATATCCTATTTTTGTATCTGATGCATCAGATGAAAAATGGAATGGTAGATTCCAATTTGGTCCTCGTGACACAGGGGCTATTGAGACCAACTTTTTCAAATCTGTAAAAGCAACATCACACCTATCAGTCCACTCAAATTCCACATTTCCTATTAATACATACAATGATGTTGTTATTTTTGAAATTTTTTTTAGACAACGTCAATAATAACCAGCATAGACAAGGAAACTACGCAGCTCAATTAGTGTACGAGGAGTAGGAAGTGCAAGAATCACCTCAAACTTTGTTGGGTCTACCTAAATGCCTACTACAGAGATGTAATGCACCAAAACTATGCTCTTTGTCATCATCATATGGCATTTTTCATTACTAAGGCATAATATGGTAGCTATGGGTTGTTCAAGAACTTTTTCTAAATTATCTAAGGTTTGGTCAAACTCACTACCATAAGGAGTGAAATCATCCATGTATAGTTCAAGTCCTTCACTGCTTAAGTTGGAAAAAATACTCAATATTTCCCTTTTAAAAGTGGTTGGTGCATTGCACAACCCAATGGTAAAACCCACTATGCAAATGTTCCCCATGGACAGGTGAGCGTGGTTTTTTCTTGATCTCTGGGAGAAATTTGGATTTGGTTGTATCCGTTAAAACCATCGAGGAAAGAGAAAAATTTATTTCATGCAAGAGTCTCGAGGACCTGATCTACAAATGGGAGAGGAAAGTAATATTTTTGTGTAGCTTTATTCAATTCTCAGTAATCCACACAAATTATCCATTTTCCATTTTTTTTAGGGACCACAACTAGTGGAGAAACCCACTGGCTATCAAAAATAGGATATATGAAATCAACATCAAGGAGTTTCTGCAATTCTTGTTTTACATTATCCCTAAGGTGTGGATTTAATCTTCTCTCAGGTTAGTGAATGACACAGGCATCTTTTTCTATATAAAAGTGATGTGTACATAGTTCGAGGTCGATGCCTCTCATATCATAATAATTCAAAGAAAAGGCCTACTTATATTTCTGGAGGATTTGGATTAATTTGTTACATCGCAGGGCATCCAGATTAGCATTAATGTTCAAATTCTTACCAGGCTCAATTTTGATGAGAACACTATTATGAATTGCAGTTGTGGGTATATTTTCATTGTTCAAAACCTCCAATGGATCTCCCTTGGCCTCATTGTCGAGCATATATTTTCACATCTGGCATGTTGGATTCCCAATAGTAGAAGGTTGGTTAATAAAACCATTAATTACATCATCCTCAATTTTCCTTTACAAAAAAATAGCTTCATCCATGGTAAGAGGAGAATGCGAATTTCCTTCCTGATATTTGGGGGGAAACGATTAATAATTGTTGACTAATAGGTTGGGTCTTACAGGCAGATATAAAAAAATATTTTTATTGACAATCCCTTTTTCAATCTTCATATTTCCTGTCTAACACCCGATATAGGCATCTGCAGTTTCCAACCATGGCTTGGATAATATCAAAGTGTTCCCACCCAACCTATTTCTAGGATTGAGAACCAGAAATTCTACTGAGTATTCCCGAAAATCTACTGAAACGATAATATCATCCAAAGTGTCCTCTCGTTTTATTACTGATCTTTCATCTGATTATAGCATAATTAAGGTTGGTTTAAATGTTGTGATTCCAAGGATTCCATAGGTTTCTATAATCAAAATGTTTATTGCAGATCCTAAGTCCACTAGGGTGTTTGGGAAGCTATAAACCTGAATTTGAATAGTAACTATTGGATTTTTGGGGTCATCATATTTAATAGTTATTTGTTTCCCCCATATGAGATGAGTAAGTCTCCCAAGAACATAGATTGTAGGAGAGTATTTTGTTTTCCTCCCAGGATTTTTGACACAGATTTCTATAATGGTTTTAGCATAAATCAAGACATCTCGAATAGCATGGAGAAGAGTAATTTGAATACATAACTTTTTTTACACAAGGGGAAATAGTAGAACCCTTCCCAGATATTTTTTGGGGACCTATCGACACTAAAGACTCAAATCTATGAATTATTTGTCTATAAAGGTCATTCTTCCAAGGCCAACTTGACCTTGGATTTTTATGGTTTTTAGGGTATATTTTTTATCTATATTTATCAGGTTCCTATTCCTAAGCTTATTTTTATTCACACACAAAAAACAATCTAAATGTATAGACTTGGGGTAGGTACCGGCACAAGATTTTTACTTAGTGCGTGTGTTTGTTCTTACCTTCTAAATTTAATACCCAACCCTTTAGAGACATGTCTTATCACTTCTTTAAAAACCTTCTTAGCAACGACGCCAAAATGTTGGAGAAATTAATTTCTTAATGAAAACAACTAATCACCTAGACATTAATCGTCAGCACAACATTTCGTTTTTTTATTTCAAGGTTGTCTACATAGTTTGTGCAAGAAATTGTGCTAATGTCACTTGACTTGTATGAACCTAATAAAAAGTAAAGACATATGAATGAAAGGAAAAACTTACACTTTCTTAAAGAAATAACTCACACTTAGCTTCTATACTTTAATCTTAAATAAACAAGAATAATAAAGGAATCAAATCGTTAAATATTCTACCAAAATAGTAAATAAATCTAACCAAATACAAAGTTGTATCCTAGGGAACAATGCCTGTAAGAAGGGAACAACACTATATCTAGAAATTAATTCACCGGAAATGATATCGAATCCTAAAAATTGACAAGTCTATATTAACCAACGGGAATCAACAAAGAACGATAACATTCCAAGGAACCAATTGTGATAGGTCTAATTCTATTATATCAATTGTAACTACTGCAAAACACACTTTAATAGTGAATTTCTTTAACGAAGAGTATATCTAGAAAACAAAATAATAATTAAATGACAGGAACGGAAAGTGAAATAAAAACTTATTGATACAAGAAAGGACAATAATAATTCCAGGATTGGGCCCAAAATCACCAAAATTCAACTGCCTTGTAGCTAACTTAGTGCAATAAGTTAAAATCGAACAACCAAAGTCTCCATTAAATTAGAACGAGCAAGTTATAAGAAATGTCTATAAATATTAAAATATATATCAAAAGGATTACAACTCCAATTCTAATTATTCAACCTAAACATTGTTGAGGTTTAATTCCTCATTTACATCACAAAACGATTCTATTTCAAATGGAAAGTGATCCTGAGAATTTGAAGATTCTCAGGATGATTTATTCAAATCATGAAAATATCCATTGTTTCTTGGAATAGTTGGGACATGATCTCTTCTTCAACTGATTCGTTCCATGATAGAAGTTGATCTCGTTCAGCTAACTATAATTAATTTGAATAGCTCTGCATAATCCGATTTTTCTTAACTATTCCTGGGAACAACATCTAATATCAGATATTCTCATTCAAATAACAATTCAAACCATAGGTAAAAAATTAATTTCGTGATTTAAATTGATTCATTAAAGATATAAAATAATTAAAATCCATTGAATTCTTTCTAGAATCTATATTGCATGAATTATCATATTTTGTACACAAAAATTGTAATACACCCTTCCCACATCTACCCAAGCAATCGTCCAGCCGGGGTAAATATGTAACGACAGGCTGCTATAATGAGATTCAACTGCCTAGGTGACCTTAGGGAAGTGGAACTGACGGAAAACATAACATACAAACCTTATAAAACAACAAAAACACCCCCAGGAGCCATAGACACAGGCACAGGCTTGCATGCCAGTGTCCAGGAGGTTATAGCCACAGGCATAACACTACATGCCAACGTCTAGCGCCCCAATTACTCAATTCTATGCCAGTGTCTCTAGTATTTGAGCCACCTTTTCAGGCCCATAACCCAATGCTCTGCCTAGAACTTCATGAAAAGTTCAGAGATGATAAATAAAAACATGACAATGATATGAAAGAAATCACACCATTAAGAACTCATCTGGACACCTCCTATCCATGACATACATTTTTTCAAACATGTCACAAACATGAAAGCTACAGGTATAAATAAAATAACTGAGCATAAGGGTCTTATACTTATCTGAGATTTGCTAAGAAGCATTGCTCCCTTACATTATTAGCTACAATATAATATATTTGACCATAGAAACATTGTGCATTCTGTTGTCACTGCTAGGGACAACTTTGAGTTGCAAAACACCAATGCCTAGGATATCTTAAGAATCATAAGCATTTAAGGGAGTTTCTACTTGAGAGCATCTTTCGAAGGTATCTCTGTAGGATAGATGTAACTATGGTTCAAGGTGATTATAGGAACAGTGGTACTAAACACTAATGCAAGCTGAATTGTACTCTGAATGGGATTGAGGCTGCATAGATTTAGGTTGATGCGAATGGACCAGGTTTGAGACCAATGAACAAACCTAGGAATATAAGGCAGTGAGGACTCAGAAGAGAAGAGAGAGGAAATTTTATAGTGGTGGGCTTATGTTACAATAATAATCTGTCCTTCTCAAACTAAAAGAGAAATATGGTTGAAATGAGATAGATGAAGAGGTCATCCCATGGAGATCAATATTAAGGTTGCTTGCATGATTAACATCTGAGTGTCATCTTTCCTCAATGAGGACATATAAGCAAGAAAATTAAACAAACATAAGACGAACACATACATATTTTTCACTGATCCAATTGGAATCCATTTGCAAACAAATTTGTCATTATATTAACTTTCAAAATATCTCACCAATATATGCATTCAAAGCTCAAGACGGTAATTACAAAAGCTATACAGTAGGGACCCAAAACTTCCATAAAAACTAGAACCCTTCTTTACTTTCTGAGTTACATTCTTATAAACCCTCTATCTCAGGTTCGTAGCCAGAAATTTCTTACACATATATTCTTTCTTGATTCTCCAATACACATATCAAAATAAAAAATGATATGGTCCAACTGTAAAATGCTAAGGGCACTGCTCTTCGTAACAGAACATAACAATAATAACAATAGTGACGAGGGTGAAATGATGATTTCACCCAACTAGACATCATAAAAGAGAATAAAATATAAAGTAAAAAAGAGGCCACATGGGCCTGATCATTATATATTCAACAGTTGCGCCAAAAGTTGGAAAAAGGCCCTGAGCCGCATGGACGCATAAGAGAGGAGGAGGAGCCAGAGTGGGGAGATGACGAAGGAGGAATGGGCTATGAAGTAGAGGCAGCTGGTGGATGTGAATTCTCATAACATATCTGCCATATGATATCTGCAGGTAAAGGTGCGGAACTGAATAGCTAAAATAATGCACGCAGCTGATTCAACTCGGTGTAATCAAGGTGAGAGGCAAAGAACCTTTTAACCATGTCAAGGAGAAATAATTCCTTGCACAGTGCGACCACCAAGGTTTCAGTCTTTAGGCGAGAGGTATTTTCCAGGGTTGAATCAGCCTTGCACTTGATCTTGAAAAACCTTTGTTCATACGTGGTCTAGGGGAGAAATGCCCCCAACGGGTCCCAACATGCAGGCAGCCCTACTTCCATTATCTTGCCCCATTCACGATCAAAAGCCTTGACCCAACTAGCCACGAGTGCCAAATATCCTGATGCTTTTACTGGTGCCTCTTCCTTTTGAATCATCTTGGTGATTTCCATTATGGTCTTGAACCAGTTGACCACTCTGCGATGCCCAACTCTTCTGAGGGGAGCTCATTGATGTACCTGATGTATCTCTGTGCAGTTATTAAATTTTCATTTCCTTCTCTGCGACATGCATCCAATTGTACTTAATAATCGTGGATGGCATTCTTCTTGTCATTTTCCAATGTAACGAGCTCCCAATGCTCCTTTACCTCTTTCATAATCTCGGTCCATATTATTTTTCTAACTTCCACTAGCGACATGTTGCCCTTGAGTTGAGCCTTTAAGTCTCTGATCGACTTCTGATGCTCTTGAGAATCTTTATGAATGGTCTCCACCTATTTCTGTAAAAATGAGACCATCTTTTGATTTTCTGCAAAGGTTGACTTTGCTTCGTCTAGTAGCCATCGGGTAGTTCGAGTCTCGTCCTCTGACATCTTCAAATCTACCAAGGCCTTGGTCAAATGCTCTGAGGAATTATGGGGTTCATCAGGCACTTGAAGTAGGCAGACATGGCTATCCTGAGCCTGTTGAAGCTCAGCTAACCTCCTCTTCAGTTAATTTATCTCTTCATCTCTTTGGGCAAGCTCCTCAGTGAGGGAATCTTTCTCTTTTTAGACTTGGACCATCTCCTCTGTTTGGATATGCTCTAAACGAGGAATGTTCAGCTTTCGTCGTAACTCATGTACCTCCTGTTGTAGGATGTTATTTGTGAATGGTTGGTCAAGTTGGAAAAATATATGAAATTCTATTTTTAGAATATTGGGCGAAGTCTATTTATAGATCGTCGATCTAAAAATATAAGTGTCGATTATTATTAGATATTAATAATAATCTGACAATAAACATCAATTTATTCTCTTGGAGCACTTAATTTCAGTGTACAGATTTGGAAAATCAGTGTGCTGAAGGAATTATGCAATTCCTAGGGTTTACTAGTGGTTCATGCATGGAGGAATCAGTTATAACTGAAGTGGCAAAGTTATGACAGAGTTGGAGAGTAGTTGATGGTGTCGTTATTCAGTTTAACTCAGTTATTGGAGTTAAACTCAGTTGAGCTAGTTGTATCTAGTCTAACTGAATGATACACTAGTGAGAGTGGAGCGAATTAATTTTTTAATTAATTCAAAAATAATAACTCATTAATCAACTGAACAATACATCAGTTAACTACAGTGCATTTCATTTCCAGTGGAGACACAGTGGAGAGATAGGTGAAAGGGAAAGATGGACTATCCGTTATGACTATAGTGATGCATTGATTGCACCACACACACATTGGAGTTTCCAATGAGGATTGCATAGTCAAGGTAGGGGCAATTCAAATTCATTCAAAGCTATTCTTCAGCAGGGATAGCGCAGTGGAGGCAGGATATCAGGTGGCAAGGAATCAGTGCATGGATTTGCAGATTTCTTCTGATTAGTGTGTGACGAATGATTGTACTGAGAGCTTGATGTACTAAGCTTTGTATGATATTATTACATGATATTCATGGTAAATAAGATATGATATTTGGGGTTTTCAGCTTCAGGCTTTCCCGTTAAACAACTGTGTTATGTGCGATTGTTTTTATTGCTTCATGTGTTTGCAATTGATTTTAATTTCCGCAAAAGATTAACAATGGAAGGATTCTGTATTTATCAAGAAGATAAGTATTGTTAGATCAGGAGAATCTGGATATATACATGCATCTTGTATATAATTTCTACATGGTATCAGAGCAATTTTCATTCTTGAAGATTGCAATTGTGAAGAATTGTTGAGTTTGTGTTGGTGGACAATTCAAATTTGATTCATAAAATTCTTGGTGCGACAGTTGAGTATACATTGAAATGTATTTCAATGGGTTGCGATTGGAGTATTCCCTTGATGGCAGCTCGAATTACATAGCCTGGAATGATAGGATGGAGGCGATGCTGGAAGATAATGGATTGAAGGAGTTCCTCGATAGCAATGTTCCTAAGCCAGGTTCTAGCGATGCTGCATTACTTGATGCATGGCAAAATAAGGTAGAAAAGACAAGAAGAATTCTGTTGGAAGGTGTGAAGGACCATATTGTGTCCAACCTTCACGGGAAAGCCACACCATTTACAATGTGGAAGGCTTTAACAGATTTGTTCCAAAGCAGCAGTGACTAGAGGAAGTTGGCGCTGAAAGATAAGCTCAGAAAAATAAAAATGGAGAAGGGCGACAATATTCCAAAATATCTCACGAAGTTTGTCCACTGTAGGGATGAACTGGGAAGTGTGGGGAATACCATTGATGATGAATACTTGGTGATATTGGCTCTCCTTAGGCTTCCGAAGAGTTGGCATAGCTACGAATACTTTGTCAATGGACAGGAGAAATTGTCGGGATAGGAGTGACTTTGGTCAGATCTTGTGCAGGAGGAGATAAGGCGAAGTACCAGGGATGGCTCTTCATCGAAGAATGAAGATGAATATAATCTTGCTTTGTCTGCCAAAGAAAGGAAAGGGAAGGGGAATAAATTTCCTTCAAAATCTGAAGCTAAAGGCAAGAAGCAGGATTTTTCCAAGGTGAAGTGTTTTCACTGTCACGAACATGGGCATTTCGCCACTAATTGCCCACAGAAGAAGAAGAACAAGAAGGCTACTGGAGCTGTAGCTAGAAAGGCCTTAGCCTCGCAATTTGAACTTGATTTCTCTTTGATCGCATGCTTGGTTTCAAGCTCAATGGGATCGGTGTGGTATCTTGATAGTGGTGTGTCTTTCCATATGATGGGAGACAAGGAGTTGTTTAGTGACTTGGAGGAGAAGGACCTTCAAATGCATATAGAGATGGGTGACTATGGTTGATACAGTGCGACTGAAATTGGGACCATTACCTTTGAGAGGGATTCAGGTAATCCATTTCTATTAAAATATGTCATGCATGTTCCAGGTCTGAAGAAGAACTTGGTCTCAATCGCAATGTTGGAAGACAGAGGTTATGATGTTGTTTTTAGCGATGGAAAAGATTTCCTGCGACATAAAACAACGGGTCAAACCAAGAGTATAGGGATTCAAGTTAAGAATCTCTACAAGCTGGAGGTAGATGGCTGTGCTGCAATGATGGGTAAAGCAGAAGAAGTGGTGAGCCGGGATGAGGGTGAATTATGGCATAGGAGATTGGGCCATCTTCACCATGGCGCTTTGAATATTTTGCAACATATTTCTACTGGACTTCCCAAGGGTAATCTTGCACAGTTAGATCAGTGCAAGGGATGTACTATGGGTAACTTTGTGAAGACCACCTTTCATGAGAAGGAGAACCATGCTTCAGTGATCCTTGAGAGAATTCACATAGATGTGTGTGGACCTTTCTCGGTTGCTTCAACAACAAAACACAGGTATTATGTTATATTTGTTGATGACTATTCTCGTAGATTCTGTATCTTCTTCATGCAGAAGAAGAGTGAAACAATCTCAAAGTTCTGTGAGTTTAAAGCATTGGTGGAGAAGGAGTTGGGGAAGCAAGTGAAAGCTCTACGGAGTGATAATGGCAGTGAATACATCTCGGGAAAATTCAAAGACTTATGTAGCAAAGAAGGAATTTGAAGAGAATTCATAGTGCCTCATAACCCATAGCAGAATGGGGTCACAGAGAGGAAGAACAGAACGATCGTGGGTGTTGCACAAGCTATGCTTGAGAGGGAGCTAGAAGTACATGCAGTGGAGGAACTGCCAGTTCCGAAAGATGAGCCTCCAGATGTGGATTAGCCATAGGAGGAGATTCATGGAGTGGAGGAGTCCACTCATGCAAAACCAAACATCAGACAAGGCATAAAACTTACCATAGAAGTTGAGAGACTAAAGCTTGATGCGGCACAGAATGTAGGAGTTCCTACATCACAGTGAAGAAAGAGAAAGTCACCTGACTGATTTACTGGATACATGGCTTTGATGAGAAAGTGTATCGTGACAGAGCCATCTTATTTTGAAGAAGCAGTGCAGGATCCCACATGGGTAGATGCCATGGTGGAGGAGTATGACTCCATTGTCAGAAACAGTGCTTGGGAGATTGTTCCAAGGCTAGTGGGTAAATTAGTTGTAGGATCAAGATGGATCTACAAGGTAAAGCAAGCTTCTGATGGGAGCGTTGAGAAGTATAAGGCAAGATTTGTTGCCCGGGGCTTCTCACAGATTGAGAGGATTGATTATGAAGAAACCTTTGCACCTGTCACATGGTATTCTTCCATAAGTACCATCCTTGCTCTCTCAGCGCAGATGGGTTGGCACATTCATCATATGGATGTGAAGACTGTGTTCCTTAATGAGATCATTGAGGAAGAGGTGTACATTGAACAACCTGAAGGATTTGAGATCTTCAGCAGCAATTTGCATGTGTGCAGGCTCAAAAGAGCATTGTATGGGTTGAAGCAAGCACCTCGTGCTTGGTACACATGGATCGACAACTATTTCACTAGACTTGGCTTCACCAAGAGTGAGGCGGATGAAAACCTGTATCAAATTGTGGTGGAGGGTAAGATTTTAATCCTTTTGAGATGAAGGATTTGGGCCTCCTTCATTATTTCCTTGGATTGGAAATATGGCAGTGGGAAGGTGAACTGTTTGTGTCTCAAGGCAAGTATGCCTGGGAGATACTGGAGAAGTTTCACATGCAAGGCTGCAAGCCTATCGACACTCCTCTTATACAAAATTGGAGGAAAGAGGATGCTACATTGGCAGAGGTAGTGAATGCCACTGTTTATCGATAGTTGGTGGGTTCGCTCATGTATTTAGTTAATACAAGACCAGACATATGCTATGTGTTGAACCAACTTTCACAAGCGATGGTTAAGCCTACCAAGCTCTTTTGGAAGGCAGGCAAGCATGTCCTGAGGTATCTCAGGGGCACATATGATTATGGCTTATGGTACAGACAGAAGGATGTGGTGAAGTTGCATGGCTTCATGGATGCAAATTGGGCAAGCAGCCCAACAGAAAGAAAGAGCACATCAGGAGGGGTTTTTAGTATTGGATCTACAACATTTTCTTGGTACAGCAGGAAACAAAGATCCGTGGCACTCAGTTCAGCGGAAGCAGAATACATGGCAGCAAGTCAAGCTACATGTGAGGCTATCTGGATGAGGAAGATACTAGTTGGTTTGTTCGGTTCACATTTAGATCCTACAGTGATACATTGTGATAATCAGAGTTGCATTAAACTCTCGATTAATCCTGGGTTTCATGATAGATCTAAACATATTGATATCCGGTATCATCATATCAGAGATTGTGTGCAGCGGAAGATCATGTTGCTTCAGTACATTCCTACAGAAGACCAAGATGCAGACATTCTGACGAAGGCACTCACCAGGAGCAAATTCGAATACCATATAGGCAGGATCAGGGTGAAGGATAATCCCTATCTTGTTGAGAGGGAGTGTTGAGATTCAACAAGATGATGAGCTTACTGAAAATCATTCACCTTCACTAAGTGGGCCCGCATGCTATTTTTAGGTTCAAGTCTATTTTTATACATGATGATCATATTTCAGAAGTTGCAGGATGTTATTTGTGAATGGTTGGTCAAGTTGGAAAAATAGATGAAATTCTACATTTAGAATATTGGGCGAAGTCTATTTATAGATCGTCGATCTAAAAATATAAGTGTCGATTATTATTAGCTCTTAATAATAATCCGATAATAAATATCAACTTATTCTCTTGAAGCACTTAATTTCAGTGTACAGATTTGGAAAATTAGTGGGCTGAAGGAATTATGCAATTCCTAGGGTTTACTGGTGGTTCATGCATGGAGGACTCAGTTAGAACTGAAGTGGCAAAGTTATGACAGAATTGGAAGAGTAGTTCATGGAGTTGTTATTCAGTTTAACTCAGTTATTGGAGTTAAACTCAGTTGAGCTAGTTGTATCTAGTCTAACTGAATGATACACTAGTGAGAGTGGAGTGAATTAATTAGTTAATTAATTCAAAAATAATAATCCATTAATCAACCGAATAATACAAATGCTTAACTACAAGGCATGTCAATCGTTGAGACCCGAAGGAGAGATAGGTGAAAGGGCAAGATGGACTATCCGTTGTGACTATAGTGATGCATTGATTGCACCACACACACATTGGAGTTTCCAATGAGGATTGTGTATTCATGGCAAGGGTAATTCGAATTCATTCAGAGCTATTCTTCAGCAGGGATTGCACAATGGAGGTAGGCTATCAGGTGGCAAGAAATCAGTGCATGGATTTTCAAATTTCTTCTGATTAGTGTGTAACGATTGATTGTACTGAGAGCTTGATGTACTAAGATTTGTATGAGATTTTTACATGATATCCATGATAAATAATATATGATGGTTGGGGTTTTCAGCTTCAGGCTTTCCCGTTAAACAACTGTGTTATGTTCGATTGTTTTTATTGCTTCATGTGTTTGCAATTGATTTTAATTTCTGCAAAAGATTAACAGTGGAAGGATTCTGTATTTAGCAAGAAGATAAATATTGTTAGATCAGGAGAATCTAGATATATACATGCATCTTGTGTATAATTTCTACACCTGCAATTTGTATTTTCGCAATAGATTTTGCACTACTACATTAGGATCGGTGCCCTTACCTCTCACTAACTTCTTGCAATCCTCAAGTTGAGTTGCAAGAGAATTTGCGCTTGATCTTTCTCTTTTCAGAGTGTTTGTCATATGAGCTAGCTTTCTCTTGGCTTTTTCTAGGGCGAGGGTGTGTTTCAATACCTCAGTATGCAACATTTCCCCAATGGCTTTATGCAGGTTCAACTTGTCTAGTAAGGGGATGGAAGCTAGCTCAATAATCATCTCTAGGGCTTTGTACTTTGAGCCTAGGGGTAGGGGGTGAGAATTCGAGTGATGGAAAGCGACTATTAGCTATTAATTCTCCACATCCAAGGCTTTCATTAGCCTGGTGTGGTGCTTATTCACAAATTGAGCTAGCTCTACTCTCAGTTTTTCCCTTGCTAATTGGTTCTTCGCCTCAATATGCTCTCCCATTTATCCCTTACCTATGGTGATTTCCTGTGAGAGTTCTGAAGGCGTCGACGAAGACATAGATTCAAAAGAGAGTTGGAAACATTTTTTTTCTTTGCCCTAACCTGTTTTCTATGGAGTTTCCTCTTCAAGCTACTCGGTGTCCTATTCTCCAGGCCCCTCATCTATTTTCTTTTTACTGAGGTGATCCTCCTACTCTTCTTCTATGAGTTCCTGAGCCATTTGATGGCTCCCTTGATCTTTTATTTACACTTCATCGTGTACATTGTCTCTTCTTCCTTCAGTGGCTAGAGATTCGGCCTCCATCTCTGTATCCAAAGGCCACGAATCACAATTAGCTTTCCATTCTATTAGAGGCCTAGGCTCATGTCCATGTGCTGAAGACTTAATCTTCTTCTTTCTTTGCATGGTGAATCCTTTAGGATCATAATGCCACACATCCCCTTGTAGGAAATTCATCCTCTGCAAAAACCCCTCAACGAAGGGGATTGTGTGTCTTGAACTGATAGTAAAAGGCTCTACAACATTTGGGAGCCTCAGAATATATCCCTTCTTTGCAGGCACAAATTGAGTTTGGTCGACACTTAGGACTTGACAGATAAACTAGAGGGCGAAAATTCTCATGGACATGAAAACTGGCATATGATAAGGAGGCACTTTAGAGCCATAAACCTTGATCTCAGTGTGATCTTCGAATAAATACCAATTCCTGACACAATTTTTCTCACTGAAATGGAGCAACTCCTTCTGCTCAGGAAAAATCCTGGATGGGGGGCTGTCATGAATGATCTCATAGGCCTTGGACATGAAATCCATAATGAATATGAATTTCGTGTACCCCTTTCCCTTAGGGTGTTAGTGGACTGAGTGGGTCCATTTAAAAATGGATTTTGGCTCGGCATTTATCACAGAGAACTTGTCTAAGCCTAAACCCTTGAACTTGTCTGTGTGCTTGAACATGAACAATTAGAACACCAAGGAACAATATCTAAAACAAATCGAGGATGATATGTCTCAAAACTAAGCTTTAATAGCAGAGGTCAGGAAGGGGGGATATCTATTAGGATCCCAGGTTGCATCATGAGCTCTAGAAACCCTAGACCAGCGGTTGTTATCCCGTCTGTGTTATCTAAACCTAACATTCTCGAGATGACTGCTAGGGTGGGTTGGATCGTATCACGAAAAAGGGATAGAGGGATAGTCTTTGTAGGCGAGAGGGAAGTTAGGCACGACACGGTGAGCTCGAGGAAGCATCTTTGTTTTTCTAGGGGTAGGCTTGAACAATGACATGATAGGGTGACTTCCATGAATTCGACACACTCTTGAGAGGAGGGATAAAACAGGGATTTTCTGATTAGCTGAGGGGTAATTTTGAAGATTTTAACCCCAAGGGTAGAAAGGAAAATATCCTTCTGCTCAATGTAGGCGTCGACGAGCCAAGATATGAACTCAGGGAAGGGATGGGCTGACTGGGTAATTTGGTAGTAGAGATCTAAATCTAAAAACCTAAAAAATTCTTCACCCATCACTTATAATCCAAAAGCTTGGTCTTCATACTGGCCACATTAAAAGGATAAATGGTGCATAGAGGTGGGAGTGGGAATCCATGAGGGGCTCGGGACCGAAGGCAATTCTGGCTTCCTAGGTCTGCAGGGTTTCAGGGGCGGTTCTCTTCATTTTTTCCATCATAATTTCGACAAAAAGTAAAGGAAAAAAGTGAGAGGGATTTTACCAAATACCTGAGGCGGTAGTGAGAGCGACACAAGGAAGAAACTACAATTATTGTGAGTTTTACCCAAGCACCCAACTCAGTAAAAAATGGTTGTAAATGGTAACAATTAAACAGTTGGTATTAAAAACCGAGTAGGAGACGGGGCTTTTACTAGAAAGTGGAGTGGGACGAAAACTGGAGGGCTAACGTCATGAGGACGTCAGTGGGAAGACACGTGGCGCAAGGTGATTGCCCGACAACGGCCAAGTGGGTGAGAGGCCACATGCCTAACATGGAGGTACCAGCTTCGTACCTCGATGGACTTACCATACATTAAATTAACTTGGCCAGTTGCGAATGCATGGTCTTGCCACATTATGTTGGGTCATAAATTCGAGGATGAACCCCTGTCTTGCCCCCCCCCCCCCCTAGATCTCCTCTGATTGGTCCGCGGGGAGGCTGACGTCACCTCTTCCGATGGGTCGATCTCACCTCTCTCTGTGTTTGTTAGAGCCCTCGAAATGATTGTTGTGTGCTCTTTGCACATGGCGTCGCTGCTTTCGCGAGCTGCGCTGCTACTCTGGAGGAGGTGTGGCCACAGTGGGTGGTGCATATGGAGAATGTGCGAAAAGGTTTATGCAGTTTTCTCCCATCCCTCATATTCAAACACTTGGCTCCCTCCTTTGTTAAGATCTTCCACTTGCCTTAAGCTCTGAATGTTCACAGGCCAACACATTCATTTACGAGTAAAAAGATGGATAGATCCATGCATCATCACTCATAAAATACATGCTTATTACTAGCATAATAACAACATAAATACCATGGATACAATAGAAATAAAATCCACATAATAATTAGTGAATTTATACGTAAAATACCAAAGGAATGAACTCTTCATTATTGAATGTAAAAAACAACTAGAGATGGGACTTCCACGTTCCACCCGACGATAGATTGGGTGAGCCAAATATCTCTTCATGCAATCACTCCCATTCCATATTCCAAGCATGAATGTGGGACTCAAAACGAAAGAACCAACCAGGGCATCCTAAGGCTAACCCACCTCACTCTCATCAATAGAAATCAGGCTTTACCATGATCCACACTAGATCACTAGGCCAACAAAATAAACATGTCATAACCGGTTTTATTGTGATCTACACCCGATCACTAAGACAACACAATCATGGATATCATTGGATTCTCTTTTCCTAAACCATGAGGAATTTCCTTGTCTCCTAGTCTCTCTGTCTTTACCACAACCCACAGTATGAATCAAGGGTCACTAGGCCCTAAACCAAGACATACTCTCCAAGATTTACCATATATCCCAACCCAAGATTCCTAGGCCTGAATGGAGAGAAGACCACCTCTCAGGAATTACTACAATCCAAACCCAAATTACTAGGCCCTAAAATGAGGCAACACATGAACTGGTTCTATATCATATCATTCAGATATCCACATCACTCATATTTGAATCCATCCGATAATCCAGCTAAACCAAACATGAGAACTCCACAACACCATGGCTATCTGAAAATGGCAAGGCTAGGCTGAAAACACTGTCACACATGGAAAAATCCATGCCAAGACAAAATATAACCACATACAATACCATGAATGCCAATATAGCAAGGAAAATACATATGCAAATCAATACCTGCAAAGAATCTTGTTATAGTTGCTCAATTCCTACTCCTCCTTGCTTGCTTCTTCCTTATTTATTTCTTTCCTTTCTTGCTCCAATGCCAAAGTGCTCCAAGAAACTCTAATTTTCCAAGAGAGAGAGAGAGAGAGAGAGAATAAAGAGAGAGCTCTAAAAATGCACTGACAAAACGTACCAACTGATCCTCATAAGCATTTTTATAGAAGAGGCCTCTATTTTCTTCATTTTTCATTTCCTTCAATTTCCTCCTCACATGCAACCTGTGACCTTTCATATCCCTTTTCTCCTATTTTCCATTATTTTCATAAATAAATGTGCCAAAAATACTATTTTCCTCTATAATTCCTTTTCCTTTGCCTTTTCCAATTTCCTTAGCCATATTAAACCAAATTAGCACCCACTAGGATGTTTTTCCTGACATTCAGCTTGGAATAAGTATCCCTTCAATCGTGGTTATTATTTTTAAATTTTATTAGATGGACTTTTCACCAGGGTTGTTACAGAACCCTCCCCCTTCGGGGACACCATCCTCAGTGTTCAACCACACATATACCTCAATAAAACTGTTGAAAAGCAACCATACTTCCCATGGAGCATTATAACATGGCTCTATGCAGTATTTATAATGATCACCCTGCCGAAAAGAAAACCAACATAACATCATAACAACATGACAAATACAATGACATAGCACCAATACCACTTATTGGAGCTTTATAAAATAGCTCATGGTTGTATTTGCATCCATATGCATATGTACATACACCCGAACATCACATCAAAACATATATCAAAAAGTCACCAAAACATAATCCAAACAAATGCCAACATCACAACTAAATTGTTTTTCCTCAACTGGAAAAAAATTAAGGATACATGGCTGGCATCTGTCATCTATATCACATGTAGCTTCATTGGGCCCAAAGTGTTTCCATTTCACTTTAACTTGCTGTATTTCTCAGTTCCGGATCATGAACACCTTTTTCTACAATATGCACTGAGGCTTCGGCTATAATTCTCCACCGGGTTCCACCTACAATACAAACAAGTCAATCACATGATAAACATATTTCTTAAGCAATGATATATTAAAAACATCAGATACTTACACTGCAGATGGCAGTGCAAGTCGATAGGCAACCGGTCTGATCCTCTTAATGATCCTGAAGGGTCCACAAAATTGTGGTGCCATCTTGGCACATGATCCAATCAGGATATTATTGGGATTGATGCACAAGTACACCTAACCCCAACTTGAAAATCCTTGAAAAAATTGTTCCTAACTACATAAATCTTCTGCCTATCCTGCACTTCTTTCAATTTATTCTTAATCACCTGCATTTCTTGTTCCATTTCTGCCAACGTCTCTGGTCCAATTAGTACCATATTAACCGGATCACTCTAACTGATAGGAGTGTTTCAACTCCACCTATACATAGCCTCAAATGGACTCATATTCAAGGACTCTTGATACCTGTTGTTGTAGGAAAAATTTATCAAAGGAAGATACTCTTCCCACTTGCGTTGTTTTTGCATCACATACATGCTCAACATATCCTCCAATATCCTATAGACCCTCTTAGTCTATCCATTTGTCTGCGGATGATAATTTGTGCTAAATATCAACTCGGTTCCCAAACCTGCAAACAAATCCTTCCAAAACTTGGAAGTAAGCTTTACATCCCTATTTGACACAATATTATTTGGAATGACATGCAATTTGACCACATATTTGATGAACACCTATGCTACATCACTAAATAAGTATGTAGTCTTCACCGGAATGAAGCATGCAACCTTTGCCAACCTATCCAAAAAAACCATGATGGAATCATGTTGTCTAGTTTTCCTAGGAAATAATGTGAATAAATCCATGGAAACAACCTCCCATTTCCACTCTGGAATCACAATCGATTGTAGCAGTCCATCTGGATGTTTACACTCTGCTTTAACCATATGATAATCCAAACATTTGGCTACAAACTCCACCACATCCTTCTTTATATTTGGCTAATAATATAATCTATTTACTAAAGTCAATGTCTTCTAGTAGCCTGCACCTGTATTTGTACCTATAATACAACCTATACCTGTACCTTTATTACCACCTTCACATGTACCTGTACTACCACCTGTACCTATACCTATATCCTGCTGCAACCTGTGCACAATATCCATATACCTATGATCCTGCTGACCTGCCTACAAGATCCTATCCTATAAGTCTGTCCCATAGGAGCTCATCGATGTTAAGTGATTTACCTGTACTCGCCTACTAAGAGCATCTGCAACCCTATTCTCCTTTCCCTTGATGTACCTAATATCGAAGTCAAACTCATTGATTGTGGCCAACCATCTTGCTTGCCTGGCATTCAGGTTTGGCTGGTCAAACAAGTACCTCAACCCAATGTGATCACTCATTAGTAAAAACCTCCCGTCAAGAAGATAATGCCTCCACATCTTCAGTGCATGTATGATCACTGCTAGCTCAAGATCATGTGTCGGGTAGTTCTGCTCATTCTCATTCAGTTTTCGTGACTCATAAAAAACCACCTGTCCATCCTGCATAAGGACCCTGCCAAGTCCTCTCTTACAAGAATTTGTGCACACTACAAAATCCTTATCCAAATCTGCAATCTTTAACACTGGAGCATGTGTCAACAACTTCTTAAGCTACTCAAACTAGCCTCACACTCCTCTGTCCAATCAATTTGTTTACCTTTCCTCTGTAATGATGTAATAGGATAAGTAATCTGTGAGAAGTTCCTGATGAACCTTTTATAATAACCTACCAATCCCATTAATGATCTCACCTCATCCACATTCTTAGGAGCTACCCATTCCATGATGGCCCTTATCTTCTCTGTATATACTACAATTCCCTCCTTGGAGACAACATGTCCCAAGTACTATAAATCAGTTTGGAAAAAACTGCATTTGTTGAGCTTAGCATGCAAATGATGCTCTCTCAACAACCTCAACACTGCTACCAAATGCTCGATGAACACAATAAAAAACTTATCCAAATAAGGATGCAACACATTGTTCATAAAACACATAAATGTAGTTGGGACATTAGTCAAACCGAATGGAACTACAACAAACTCATAATGCTTGTACCTAGTCCTGAATGTGATATTGTAGATTTCTTACTCCTTGATGCATACCTGATGATATCCCGATCTCAATTCGATCTTATATAACAATATTTCTCCCTTTAGTTGATCAAAAACATCATCAATCCTCAGTAATGGGTACCTATTCTTGATGGTCACATTGTTCAGCTGCCTATAGTCAATGTACAATCTGATATTTCCATCCTTCTTCTTCACGAACAACACTCGTGCGCCCCATGGCGATACACTTGGACTAATGTACCCTTTGTATCTCTTTCAGCTGCAATTTAACTCTACCAACTCAGGTGTGCTCATCCTGTAAGGTGCATTTTGATGTTGGAGCTACCCTTGGAACCAACTTAATAGAAAATTCTACTTCTCTATGTAGTGGTAACTCTGAAATCTCTGTTGTAAACACATCTTGAAACTACTGTAAAACTGGATATTTGAACTGAAAATAGCACACACCATTTCCTACGACTATGCTTGATCAGAATGGTTGTCACCATCCTAACTAATGTGAATTTCTTCTTTCCCTGTAGGACTCTTTGTTCCCCATTTCAACTGGGTTTCGAGATCAGGACAGGTTGGATGGAGCTTCCAACTATGTTATCTGGAAGGCAAGGATCTATTTCCTTCTAGATGAGTTTGATCTCAAGGCTTACATCGATAATGTGGTAGAAATTCCCATAGATTCAGATAAACTCAAAGAGTACAAAAATGAGATGGTGAGGGAAAATAGGTTGATCCTTGATGGTGTTTGGGATCACATTGTATCACACATAGTGGCCAAGGCAATGGAAAAAGAGATGTGGGATACACTTTCCACGCTATACCAGGGCACTTCCGAGCAGCGAAATATGTACTTGGAGGAGAATTTGAGATGCGTTAGGATGCCAAAAGGGGAATGCATAGACCCCTTCCTCACTAGAATTCAGGAGATCTGGGACCATCTTGTAGTAGTTGGGGCAATGCCTCAACCCATAGAGCTAGTATATCCAAGGAGTGGCATGTATTTTCCCAAAGTATATTGGGTAGAGACACCTTTCCAAGGTGGGACAGGATGTGGGCCAATTTGCAGTAGGAGGAGTTGAGATGATACTTGCTAAATAGCTCCATCAGTGGCAGCAACTTCAGTGGATCAAAGCAAGTTAAGGAGGAGGATAATGTGGCCCTCACAGCGAAGGGTCCTATTCAGGGACATGGGGCGCAACGAAAGAAGAAGAAGGACCTGTCAGAGGTCAAGTGCTTTAGGTGTGGTGAGCTACGCCACTACAATACCCAGTGTCATCTCAGGAAAGAAGGACAAGGTGGAGAAGCAGGACAAACAGGTAGCTTTTGTAGAGATCGATAGGTTTTCCTCTAGGCTGGAGGAAGACTTCGCTATGCTTGCAGACATCCCTTGAGGAGTGAGTTGGGGTGACTTGGTTTTCTAGCCCAGAGTGCTATAGATGGACATTATAATTGAGGATTCCACCTCTTGGATTATTACCTCGCTACGAGGGGCCCACAATATTCAGTAGCAGGATGGACTAGTGGCAATTGCTGCAATCAAATGCCAGAGTGACATTTGCAAAGACTAGTAGCAGTCAGATGCTAGGGAGCGTAGATGCAGAGTTGGAAGCAGTGAAAATATAACAATGCAGAGTCAACAGCAGTGAAGATTCCTTAGTGACAATGTAGATGCTAGTAGCAGTTAGGACTTGGGTGATAGATGCATCATACTGAACAATGTTGGTTCAATATTTCAGGCACTTCTTAGTTGTTGATGTTGTAGCTGCAATAGCAGCAGATGAGAGGGAGTTGCAGTGCATATGCAAGGTTGGAAACAGTTTAGTAGGGCCAACAACAACACATATGCAACGCATATCAGATTTGTGCAATGGTTGGTGGGAAAAAAAAACCAGACATCAACAGCGTGACAAGAGATGGTGTAGAAGTAGAGTATTTCTATCATAGGTGCACCAATACTATAACACATTCCTCGCTAAGATGGATTTTTAGTTTTTGTATCATCATATGTATTCTAGCCTTGAAAATTTGTGGAGAGGCTAGAATACATGGCATCTCCAAAACCTAGATTTTTTTTTTGGAAATTCCACCTAGAAATTATTTTATTAGATTATTAGTAAGTTTTTAAATATTTCTTAAGTCTAAACTTATGGAATATGATTAATTAATCAAAATTAATTAAGTCAAGGTATGAATTTTCTAGAGACTCACTCGGATTGACTTCAAGTTAATCCTAGCCATCAACTAATATCTAATCTTTCTCATTCAAATCTCAACAGAGGATTATAAGAAGAAGTCGATGGGGCTTGGAGAAATCACTTCAACAATTCAATTTTACTAGGAGATCAATTTCCAGAGTAGCAGTTGTTTATTTCTAAAGAGAGATTCAATGAGATCGAAATAGTGAGAGAGGGGTAGAGACAGTGAAGCTAGAGGAGGTATTCCAGATCAGGTGAGTGAATGTGCAGAGAGGCAGATAAGCCATAGAGAGGCTGATGCAAAGGCAATGCAGTATCCTCTAGAGGAAATTTCATATTTGTTGGGGAGAAGCATTGATTTAGTGCCATAAGCTGGGCAGAGGTTCTAGAGGCCAGGAGAGTCATTTTCCCAGATAAAAACTGACCAAATGACTTGAGGAGAAATTTTTTTGAGCTAAGTGTTGAAGCGATTGCGCTAGGGTGACACAGTGACTGTGGAGAGGCAGTTTGGATGACTCAATTTTGAGTTGAGGTCAGTGCTCAGAATCACTTGTGGAGTGAGGAAATTCCTCACTATATTTTTCTTTCCGATTTTTCTCTGTAGGATTTCTAGTTTGTGCATCCAGTTGTACTCATATTATTTCACTGCTGCATAATATTAAAACCCTCAGCTGTTGCACCAGTTTTCCCGAGTTGGGTTTTTTTTCTGGGGACTTTCGTCCAAAAATAACCGTGATATTTTATGTATGTGTGCTAGCATTTCTTCCAACGTTTATTTCTTCCATAGTTTATTTGTGTAGCTTGCAGTGTATTTATTTCAGTATTTGTTGTAGAAAACTACAAATAAATTGTTAAATTTAATTAACAATTAGGATAAATAATATCAGTTGCTGCAATAGGATTCAGGTTTCCGAATTTTCACAATTTGACCAAGCAATACTATCAATTGGAGATGACTATTTGTTGGAGTGTGCCCTCATTAAGAGGCTTATACACTTGACATCCATGCACACATTTGGGATAATGTTATCGAATTTTTATCTCTTGGAGAGTGCCTTGCACATGAGGAGGATCAAAGCCTCTCAAATTTTGTCTTTGCATGAAGATGAAGATGGAGGAAGGTGACATGTGTCACTACACTCATCTAAAACATTGTATCCAGGCATATACTATGAGTTCTTAACCTAATTCTCCCTCCTAGGAATTTATTGTAAATATTTTAATATTTTCTTAGGAAGATAATATTTTTATTGAAGAGGAGAGTCAAGGTAAAAAGTATATAAATGTTTTATCTTTGTATTTTTTTCTTGGGGAAATTTTTGAATGGAAGAATGTGTGAGAAAGATAACTACATCCAATAGATGAAGGTAAATTTTGTCTAAGATATGTTGTTATTTATGTACAATATTTTATTTGTGATAATTGTTCAAGGTGCAACATTAGTAAACAATTGTATTCATATTTAGTTGTAAAATTCAAGTGTAGAAGGATTTTATCTCAAGAGTAGTCATAATCATATGCATCTAGTGTGGGAAAAACCTTGCCCCTTATCTTTGAGAGAAGATGTTTTAAGCCCTAGACCTCCAATAGCGAGTGAATGCTTAACCACTTCTTCATTAAATTTAGTTGTGGAGCTCATATTATGAGTCCCTTCCCTTCACACCTTGTAGCTTCTTGTTTATTAAGTTTGACATGATATATAGATTTTCATCTTGCCTATTTGTAGCTCCTAACATTTCATTTGAGAATGTCATCTTAGATTGCATCCATAACTCCATAGACTAAGCAAAAAGACATTGGATTCCCTTCACTTGTCATCACCAATTATTTGTAATCATTTCCCATTTACATTGTTGTATTTATTTTAAAATTTTGTTTTTATGGTCTAAAATACTAGAGATAAACTTTCTTGAATCTCTTTGGTTTTCACTGATTAACAAGTTATGAGGATCAACAATGTTACATACATTTTGCAATTAAGGCCTAGTGTGTGCATAGAAAATTCATTTAAAAGAAAACATTTTTCATTCTTCACTTTCTTAGTACCACAAAGATTACATATTCTTTCATTCCCATGGTATTCTAGGTTTTGTCTAGGACCACTTAAGGTCCTCAAAATTCACTCTTATTTTGACAATCTTAATTTTCTTCCTTAAAGATCTCTTTATAGTACTTTAATTTTGTCTTATTCTCTATTTCTTCTTTATGTCTTAGTTTCTCTTTATATTTAGTTGTCATGATGCTTTTAATGGAATCAATATTTTTTAGAGTTGACTCATGCTTTTGGTTTTTTTATACCACTCCTTTTAAATTCTCAATTTTCTTTTACCATATTATAGATTAGAGTTTATCATTTTTAATTATGTTTTTTTGTTTTTTGTTTTTTTATTTAAACAAATACTTTTTTTTTAATAATATTGGTTACTATTTTATATTAATTTTAATATTTTATTAAAAAAATCATACTGGTTTACATATATATAAATTATTATTTAAGTTTATTTTATGTTTATTTTATTTTTCAACCATAATTACAAATATTTTAATAATTTTATTGTAGACATTTTCTTTTTATACATTTGAAAGGGGAAGAATGACTATGTCTAAGATCAAAGGTTCTCGTTTAAAGTTTAAAATACGAGAAGTTTTAATTAAATTAATTTGGGAAACAATTAATTTTAAATTTACTTATAAATTAAAATTTTAGATATATAATTACTTTAATATGTTATGTTTTGTTTTACATAATGGTAATTGATTTTATTAATTAATATTTGATGTAGTATGATATTTAATTTAGAAAAAATAAAATGAAAATTATATAGTAAAATGAATATATATATATATATATATATATATATATATATATATATATAAGGGTTTTTGTCAAACAAGTTCTATTAATTCATCAAAATATTATATCTAATTTGTAGTAAGCATTTTTGTCCCGACTTTACTCTGATCATATTTATTAGCTAAAAGAGATATGCAAAAACTAATAGCGAATTCCCAAAAACTATAATGTGTCTATATACCAAAAAAACACGGTCTCTAGAAAACATAGAGAATACATACATAGCCAACCGACATCAAGGATTATGAGGGGGAGCTAAAGCCTAGCCAACATTAAAAGGCTAAGGGGGTTTAGGGCTCCCGTGAACATGGAACTCTAGGTGGTTGATCATCCCCTCGATCAGATCTAGCCTCTCATGGATGTGTCTTTGATTCCTTCTGAGCGAAGCCATTATGTGCAACATATCCCATTGATTATGTTGTAAGTCATTCATGAAATCTAACACCTCATTCTGGTCATCATGTCATTTGTCAATGGATTTGAAAGAAGGTGGTTGATTTGTAAGATGAGACACTGACAAGTTTTCCTATTCCAACTCGCCTTCGAAGACTTATTTAGGGCCACCTTTGCCTTCCCCTGCATCGACTCGACCGCCACGACCCGCCAATTCTCCATGGAGAGATCCACCACACCAAGCACAACCCCTCTATCTTAACACGATTATAAGTGCTTCCAACCACCAATACTCATTCAATATGACCCCCGAGGAACCTTGGTTCAACAAGGTGTTCTTTCCCCAAGACTTAGAACAAAGAAACTCCTCTGATCCACAAAAACCATACCTCAAAAACACTATATAAACACCCCCTAAGAACTAGGAACACCACCAAAACACAGTCCCGTATGCCACTAGAGGACTATTAATTCTAGCATAGAAGCAAAGGAGCCAATTGTTGGCAATATGATGCAATGTGTTGTCCTTGATGGCAACCTACTTGATGAAAATGACAACCTACTTGATAAAGTTGATGGAAATATATTTGATGAAGTTGTGCTTGATAGAATCCTACTTATTAATGAAGTAAATCCACAATGGTGCAGTGTGCTGTTTAAGGAGGAGAGTATTGGCAAAGGTTAACAGAGGAAGATCAAAAGGCGCAGCAGAATTTTGGTGAACATCAACACGCATGGGAGAAATGTAAGGATGAATTAATTTTCATGGGCTGCAGCCACAAATTGCAGAGGAGAGTTGATTATGGTGTTGAGCAGAGTCGTCTTTACAGTGGAACGCAGTTATTCCCGTAAAATCTAATTTACGAAGGAGTAGAGTTATTCAAACAGTCATTTCGGGAATTTAAGCCCTCAACAACCAAGTATGAAGAAAATTTATGAAAGTATGCGGAAAGACTTTAAATATTTGAATGTGGCAGGACAAGTGGTCCCTACCACTTGAGCGCAAATCGCAAAGCGCAGTTTTGAAGCTTCAAGTGTCTTGTTGATATGGAGTATTTGCGATATGCGATCATCGCAATATCACATTATTGCAATATCACATATTTGTTATTTCCACCATCGCAAGTTCTATTGTTTGCGATATGTGATCATCGCGCCATCGCAAGATCGCAATATCGCATATTCAAGTGTTCCGCCATTTGTTTGATCGCGCCATCGCAAAATGGCCATCTGCGATGTGGGCCCGGGGTCAAAGAATGAAATTTGAATAAAAGAAATGTTACGGGGACAGTGTAAAGTTTTAAAATAACCATTGGGGTTATAGTTATAATATTATATGGTGGAGATAAAAGATTGAATATTATTGAAGATCCCGAATGGGATGATTCGTGCATGGAAGAACGGAGGTTAGGGTTTCAAATTGGATTGGCACGATTATTAATACAAAACGATTGAGATGTATGGTTGTTCCGCTTGCGGAACTCACCACATCAACAAGACACTTGCGTATGGAAAAGCGTTGGATATTGTTTATAAAATCCAAAGGGTTAAACTTTGGGTTAAAGGCTGGGTGCACATAGATAATTTGAATCTCCTCGTGTGAATAAAATAAATTAAAAAGAAATCGAAGAGCCCCGGGGATAAACTAAAGGAATACCATTAGCGGTTCGTGGTTTTGGCTCATGGTATTGATAAAGGCTAAATCTATATAAGGAGAAGGAAATCATTGTGCAAGCGGGCAGAAGTCTGGGTTTGAAATGAATACTTCACTCTGAAATATATCTGTTTGGAAAGGGTAACAGTTTGATGATAGATCTGAATCAATGATGCAACTATGAAGAAAATGATGAAGAGGGATCTCTAGATATGAAATGTATTTGTATCTTCTAGATCTGTTTATAGAATGAGATGAGGCGAACATGTTTCTGAAGTGAAGGGTAAAATCTGAGCTATATATATCTGTTCTGAAGAATTGCGCTGACCTACAATGTTTTGAGATATATACGCGGTTTGGATTCAGCAAAAGCGTGTATGAAATGTGAAGTTTGTCTTGAAATAGTTGTTGAAGTATATGCAAATGTATACGCAGGTTCAGAGAAGTAAAAGCGCTTATGAAATCTAGGGTTTGCTGAAGTATGTGGAATAAGATGTCTGATCTGTTCTACTGTTATCTGTCAATGATGATCTGGGGTGTTTGAATATTGATCATGCTGCTATAGATCAAGTTGTTGGTTTGATGAATGTTCCTTGAGCTTAATTGTGTGGGTTGGATCCAGTCTGAAAATTGATGAAACGTGGTCCTTGGTGGTGCTGAGGGTCGAAGCCTTCAGTCAGGGGGTTGTAGCTCCCTTCCAGGAGAGGCTGGTAAACGAGCGCAGGTGGGTGCCTGCGTACTGGTATAAGTCTGCACCAGTACATGTGTTGTAAGATGTTTTCTCTATAATAAAATATTGAAGGCTGAGCAACTGCAGCGGTGGTTTTCTCCCGACTTGGGTTTCCACCTAAAATCCTGGTGTTCATGTATGATGCTTATGTGTGATGGTTTATTATGTTCTTACTGCACATGTTTACAGTTTATTGAGCATCTGATGAATAAATGATGGAATGATATAAGTGAAGAATTAATGGCATAATTAGATCTCTGTGTATACGCGAGTTTCATAAAGGGTATCCGCGTATATACGCGAGTCTATATCAGGAAAGTAGCGTATGGGTTTTAGAAGTAAGAAAAATTAAAAAGTTTGAGTATGCCCTAAATACTGATTCACCCCCCCCCCCCCTCTCAGTATTTTTCCCAACACCAATACCAACACCCATGCTTAATCCAAAATAAACTAGATGACATAATTTTGAAATTTAAACCACAATAAACCACAAATTCCTTGTTATGTTACAAAAATATTATATAAGAACACACCTAGAAGAAACTCATGCCTACCACACCAAAATTTCCAATTATTTCTAAATACCAAGGACCGAGATGGAGAGCTCTACTACTTACCAAGCCGATAGAGAGAAACCACCCCACCCTTTGAGCTTTCGCAACAAGATGACACTGCACAATCCTGCTCTACACCACATTCAACCAACCTTCAAGGATTTTTCGACTCTGCCACTCATCGGGGTCCCAAATCCTGTAACTTAGCACTTTGAAACCAACAATACATCCAACCATCCACCCAACATACACAATAATTCTTGCTACACTCAAGTAAGAGAGCATGCATAGGTGGGCAGCCTATGCATACTCAATGTCCTTTTCACCACCTTCCAAATCTCATGAAACCAGTAAAACCATCTGTTAGAGACAAGCCCCCATCCAACATATAAACTCTACTTTCCTCTCGAAGTTTCTAGGAAATTGTCGCCACTTGCTCCACTTAGTGTTTTTACTCATTATGAGTTGTCAGAACAATACATGGGCATATCAAATCCTTATCCCCTTAATTAATTTTTCCTCGGTCGTTCAACCCCATCGGGATAATAATATAATTTCAAGTTTATAATCAAATTAAACACAATAAGATTGTAATATAATTTTAAGTTTATAATCAAATTAAACACTAGTAATATTGTTTTATTTGTCAAGTAAGGGACTTGCCTCTAAACAATGAGTTGACTATAAAATTCTATGGAGGTGTTCATTTTGTACCCCACTTTGGATTTGAGCCTAGGACCTCTTACGAGAAAACACATGTTCCGGACCATTAGGCACAATATGTATATATAAAATGTGATTATTAAAGTATTTTTTCTAAATTTAAATTAAGTAATTAGTTTATGTTTATAGAGATACCGAAAAATATGTTGTTTAAGTTTAAAATGTTTTATAGTTCTAACGTAAAATGGTTCTATAATTATGTATCACAATATGAAAATTAAATCAAATTTGGAGTTTAGTTGGCCATAACAACTATTACTGATACCAAGCATTACCTATAAATGTTAGGTTAAAATGAGGGGTACAATCAATTGATTTGTTTTGAACCCTATCTTACTTGGTAACACATATTGGGTTTTATATGGCATTGTTTTGTCGCTTAAGATATTTTTCCATCAACAAGTTAATTTTGGGGAATTTGTCTTTCATATGCACGGAAATTTTAAGGGGTGAAATTTCACAAATTGACTATTTTTTAAACATTTTCCAAAAATCATATTTGCCAGTTTGCTTAAAAATTTGCCTGTATTTTACATACATATAATTAAATGGATGAAATTTGCCAAATATTTATCAATTTAATAGTAAATTACATGTTTTTTATTGAATATTCATCTACATTATATATGTATCACTTTTCAAATTAGAATAATCAACTATAATACTATACATAGACATAATATTTAGATCCTTAAAAAACACCCTATGAATCATATGTTGAGGAGGAGCCGAGAAACTATAGTGCTTTGGATTTGGCTTTGATATTCGTTATACTCTTGAACCAAGTGGGTGAGTGCATTGAATAAGGGGCAAAGAGTGAATCTTTGTAAAACCTTGCTTGTAGTGTAAGGAGTTATTCCCAGTACACTCATAGTTTCAGTAGATGCACTAACTCAGTCCACTTTCTTGGCTTGCACTTAGATCTATAAGTGAATTCACATATATAAAAAAGGAACATTCTTAAAAACGTTTTTTCTTCCTTTTCTTCAAAAATGGAAATAAAAGCTCCATTCTAACAAGTTACCATGATGCATGAATTTCTATTGCTCATTGAAACATATCATTGAGGAGTGAAAACTTCTAGGTTGAATGTAAAGATGAGGTAACCACATATGTTTGAGGTCTAAATCCACATTAACTTAAAATAATGACAAAAATGGATCAAATACTTGAATATTTAATATTTATGGTGGAAAGTGCATCTAGGTTGGGAAAATCAAAGATACTTGAAGCCTTTAGCTAAGAAGAAAGCTACATAAAGGCATCAACCAAGTAAACATTATTTTTTTAGGCTAAATGAAATCTTGCTACACTATATATAGACTAGTTAGAGGATGCTCATTAGAGCCTTTTCAACTTGACATCATTAATTCACCCATGGTTGAGTCATTGTGACCTATAACAAGGCTTATATTTCTTAAACCTTTTGAGTGATTCCACCTCCTATCTTCCATTATGTACTTGGATTGGGCATGCCTAACTTGAGAAACATGTCATTTGAGACAATTCTTGAATCTAATCAATGTAGGCTTGTTTGACATACTTAATTGATTTTTTTTTCAACATAGCGCATGGTTTCAATTGGTGTGTGTGATCCTTAAATATATCGCTTCTTTCACAATATATTCTCCGAAAGAGTTATGTTTAAATTGAATTAAATGATAACAATGGATGCAATGATCACCAAAGGGAAACTTTCATACAAAGTGGGTCACTTTTCTAGGAAAGGTAATGTTTCATAGTCCGTTGGGCCTTAAAAATGCTTTGAGCCATTTGGATTTCCATCAGAGTTCACAACAATAGGATATGATAGTTACATTCCTTCAACTCTGCTCACTTAGCAAGGCTCCACACAAGATGCAATCACATGGAAGCACTTTCTAGTGGCCTTAACTCTCCATAATCTAAATCATCAACTTTGCACACAAGCATCAAGCTTCTTTGAATGAAAATTCCATCCCTAAAATATCCCACTCCTTAGGGTTGCAATAGATCACCTAGTTGACTTCATTAAATACTCATTTTCCCTATAGGTTGGTTAAGGGAAATTCCTTATGGAGCATATACAACCATTGATTGGTCACAATAAATGAAATCTAATAGGAAGATTCATACATGCATATGTACCAACAAACACCTTTAAGCAAATTTGGAATCTAGCTACTAGAGTCAAAGACTTGAAGTCCACTTATAACTATTTGTTACAATACTACCTCCCAAGAGATTTCAAAAAGCTTGGAAAGGAAAGGGGACCCTTATGAAGTTAAAACACTTAAAAATGTTAAATACATTACCACATGGATTGACAAATAACTAAACAATAATGTCCTCCTAAGCGAACCCATAATGCTATGTTTTGGTCATTTGCAACTTGGAGCTCAAGGCTTCATTGAAGATATGAACAAATCATGTGGTGTTGCTCACCAATGCTTTTTCCTCCAAGATGGTAAGAAATAATTGTTAGCAAGATGAAGGAGGGGAATACCATCAATGAGAAGTTTTGTGATGAAGGAGGTAGCCTACAACCTTTATGTTTGACACGGGGAGGGTTAGGGTTAGAGCATAACCTTGCCCAATCAACCTTATTAAGCCAACTTTCCTTATAGTTAATTACTTGATTAAAATATTTACTTTATGATCTTGAAAATTAAGTTTTTGTAGTGGAAGAAAAAAATTAGGCTAAGCCAAGGGCCTATAGCATGATCCATAAAAAACCACTCAATAAAATCATCTAATTTTTCAAAGTCTAACTTGATAAAAAGTGTTTTCAATTCAATGCACATAACCCATTCCATACCTTTCTAAACAAGTACTAAATTCTTTTTTAATAAATCTTATTTACTCTTCTTTGATAATATAAAATGAAAAATATCAAAACTACCAAACCAAAATTTGTAAAAAATATTAAAATAAAATAATCAACCTCCAATTATTATTAATTATTTATACCTCTCACTTTTTAAATATTAAAGATTATATTTTTTTATAAATTTAGAAGAGATTGAGCGGGACAATATTCCATCTGCTCTTTAAAAACTCATATTAAATTAAATAATTTAACTTTTATTATAAAGATCCAATATCTGCTTTGAATATGATATAATATATTTAATAAAAATTAATCCTATTCAGATAAGTTCAACACGAATTTGGTAATTAAATGGCTATACATAGCTATATACATTAGAGATAGTAAATATTAAAATTTTGAAGTCACTTGCAATGTTTAGCCAAATTTCCATTTGGAAAGGTAATCCATAGTTTTTCGTTGTGAAATCTTTGACATCTGACTGAGGAAGGAATGATATATAACCGCTCGGATTATCGCGATTTCATACTACCTTGATGCATTTTTTATGCCATTTTTTAAATAAACCTTTGATTGCATTTTTTTAAAAATGCAACGCAAGGCGATGAGCATGGCGGTGGACACTAAAAAAACTCTTAAATATACATAAAATCAGAAGTGAGAAAGAGCTAGAATCTAGGGCGAGTTTATGACCGTTTGGGATGGCGCGGATATATAACAATTTCAGACAACAAACATTCTATTCTATTAGTTTGAATTCGTCTTCTTTTGTATTCTGCATTCGCTTTTTCTTGTTTTTTTTGGGCCAGGCATAGCCATGCATGCTTATGCTTATTGGTTTTCACTATACATTTTCTTTATCGATTTTTCATTTCCCAGCTGGTGCTGGTTGATATTTCTTGCTTTTTTTTTCTCTTGATTTTTGTATTAGTTGATTTTATTTTGTTTGGTTCGATGCTGAGCAAAAGAGATGAAATCCATCATTTCGGATTTCTATGAAGGATAATCACCGAAGCAGGTGTGCATTTGGTTTAATTTGAGCTGATAATAAATACATATGTGTAAATAGATGTCTTACCAATAATGTGTACATGGATTGGATGCCCTCTGGTAGATAATGGTCTAGAATCTTAAATGGCTGAGCAGGTAGTCGGAAGGGTTGTTTGATGGTTTATTTTTGAGCTCTAATCTTTTATTTCTACTCCAGGGAAGTTGCAGGGTTTTAAGTGTTCAAATAAAGCTCATTGGGATTTCAACAGGGGAATAATTCGAGGTAAACCGTGTTCTATACTTCCCGACGCCCGAAATTCATTTGATAGGCCACTTGCTTCTCTAGGTTTTGACGCTTTAAATTTATTTGATATTTTTGTTTTGAAGCTGAAATGAGGTCTGATTGGACTGTGTTCCAGGAAGAGCCGCCGCTGAATCCAAAATGAGAGAAGAAAACTACATTCCTACGTCTCGTTCTTCAGCAGGTACAGTTCACACAAAGGCCATCTTCTTTTTCGTGATCTATTTTTCATGATTTTCCTTTTCCGCCCCCAATATAATTTGTAGTGTTGATGATCTTTCTGCTCTGTTGTGAGAGTTTACCACATTGTCTCTGAAATCTCATTTTAGTGTTGATGTGCAGTCTTTTTGGTAGGTTTTGCATTTTATGGACGAGAACAGAGGATGGTCCATCTCGGCTACGGAATCGATGGAATTTCACTCGATTGGTACCAGTCCTGGAATTTCAAATCCCCTTTGCCTGTCAAATGAAAATTTTATGACGTTTTTAAATTTTACGTGCTCTTCATTTTACCCTTTATCTCAATTATCCACCTTTCATAAACTAAACTAGTAGCATTGGATATTCCATCCTTCCAGCCTTCAGCTCTTTTATGCAATAAACAAGCCATAGCTCTATATTTTGTTCATAAAGATTGAAGATAGAATCATATAGCTGTGCAAATGCTAATAAACTAAATGAGTAGCATTATATCTTCCAGCGTTTTTTTTTATGCAATAATCCAGCCATAACTCTACTTTTTTCATAAATTGTTCATAAAAGTTTATTTTAAAATCATATAGTTTACACATATAGTAGTGAATTGAGTCCTTGTTGGCATAAAATGTAACCGTACATGGTGAAGGACTCTCAACAGATAAGTCTGCAACAGTTCATGGGTTTGTCAACAGCAATAAGACTGATCTTGAAGGAGCCTTATCACAGACAATAAATTTCAAGTAAATGACACAAATTTTATTATAAATTATTAATGTATTATAACCCACAAAATATTAACAAAATAGAATAAATACAAATGAAATGAAATACAAAAAAAATAAAATTCACACATTTTTTCTCTTGAATTTGAAAATGCTTCAAAGCTCAAGCTACCAACCTTACTTTAGTTTAGGATGCTCCCACGCTGATAGCAGTAACACTTCCGATCGAGAAAGAATGCACACTTCAACCACAAATTCTTCAACAATGCAGTCTTCAACAAATTCTTAACAGTGCAGTAGGGTAGGGTAAATTAAAAAATGTATGTGAATCTGTGATATATAGATCGACGTTAATAGTTACTACTTTTAGCAATTAGTAAGTAGAGGAAATTAATAAATAGAAAAATCATGGATGATGGAACAAATTGGAAAGTTGTTACAGTCCGCGGCAATTGGTTCGCTGGTCTCCATATCATATACCACCTATTCTGTATGGACCATTGGTTCGCTGGTCTCCATAAAAGTATTAAGGATTAAGGATTTGAGGCAATTGGTTCGCTGGTCTCCATATCATATACCACCTATTCTGTATGGACCATTTCCATAATGCGGTCCTCCTCTTCAAAGCTTTACACAGCTCATATCAGATCATATACCTATTCTGTATGGACCATTTCCATAATGCGGTCGGTGCCATAACTGTTGTGGATGCCCTGAAGAAGAAAAAGCTTGTATATACATTTTATATACAAACTACCTCCGGGAAGAATTTGAGCTGGAATTAGATATTGGAAGAATTAGTGTATATATATATATATATATTTGACTCGGTGGTCAAACATCTCGTTCAAAGCCTGCAAAATATCAGATCAATCAGACAAGTCAGTGGAACACAAACAATGACAACGATTGACAACCATGCGCAAACCATGCTGCAAACGCTTTCCACTTTTGAACAACATTTAACTGCAGCTATTTGGCTGCAAGTATTTACTCTGCGATTTCGTGAAGAGTAAAATGATGCTTTACTCTTAAATAATAAGATGCTTTATGTGATAGATGGGAAGGATTTATGTTCTCCTTGCTAAAAATAGTTACAGGCGAATAGTCCGGTAGGACGTCAATTTCCAGGCCTGGTTGGTACAAGCACAACCTCCACTTCGTCAGGGTGCAGGTACGGACAATAACGCCAGATTTACTCAAACAATATTCAATGGCAGTAGGGCCCCACATATAGAACTGGTATTCCCTATGCATGCCCCATCAATATTCACTTGTCTTTGTTGGCAAAGTATGGCTACTCCACAATTAGCGCGGTAGCCAGAATCGTAGATTTGCGCTGTAATATTTAATGTTGTATGAACAGTTTATGTTACATGTGGCTATAGCTCTAGCCTTTTTCCCATTTCCTTTCATGTCCTTTTGTTTTTTCCCATTTTGTAAAAATAAAAATTAATATTATAATATCATATCGTTGATCTTTGTATGGGTTAAATGTGAACTGCGGTTAATTTTTTTTAACATAATAAATGATTTTCATAAGAATTGTATTTTAATTTTGTTTTTTCCCATTTTGTAAAAATAAAAATTAATATTATAATATCATATCGTTGATCTTTGTATGGTTTAAATGTGAACTGCGGTTAATTTTTTTTAACATAATAAATGATTTTCATAAGAATTGTATTTTAAATATTAATTAATTTTTTAGATATTTTATTTGTATTTAAATTTAAGAATTGTATTTTAAATATTAATTAATTTTTTAGATATTTTATTTATATTTAAATTTATAATTTTATGAATTTAAATTTAGAATTGTACATATTTCACTTTTTTTAGATTTGAATTTGTAACTTCCTATAACTAAATATATGTGACTAACCAAGAAACATATTTAATTTTTTTAACTCAATATATTATTTTTCTTAATAATAAAATATAGCAAGAATTAAAGTTTTAGTGTAATTTAAAAAATTTAATAATATTTTTAATTAGATTTATTTTAATATATACTATTTTTATTTTTTTAGATAAATTGATAGGTTAGGTTATTTTGTGAATTTGTTGAATTCAAATATATTAGTCGATTTGATTTGAACACAATTTACGCATCTACAACATAGTCTACAACCTTTTAACCATATGGATCTATAACAGTCTACAACCATTTACCCATATGGATCTATAACAGAAATATTAAATTAGGGTGTCTACAAAAAAATTATATTCCTTTTCCCATATACATTTATGACAAAAATATTAAATTAGGGTGTCTACAAAAAGAATGTTATTTCTGTGTAGATATGAGTTCTTAACCAAGACACCAAACTATGCACCAAGTTAGAATGTAACTTATAACCTTTTACATGTGGTTTTGAAGGATCATTTTGGTCTCTTTTTACCTCTAACGAGCTTAAGATGAACTATGGGTAGGCCAATTAAAAAAACACAAAACTAAATCAATGTTTTAAAAGATAAACCTTACAAGGTCCTTGCATAATCAACATTAAATTTTGCAAATGGCAGAGTAGATAATACATTGAAATGTGACAGTTTCAAATTATGGTTGAGTCGGAATTTAGCTAGCTTAGGTTCAAATTTACTTTTTTCTTCATATTTTTTATCTCCACAAGTTTGAGATGAACTATGATAATTACCTTAACTTTTAATTGATTATATCATTTAAGCAAACAAAATAAAATTTCTGATGTGATACCCATTATTTTCATGTGAGCCATATATGTTAGATGTGTTTTGGTATGCTAAAATAGAAATAGAAATATAAATATGTAGTCGAAGTGTTTCTGAACAAAGTCATGTTCATAATTATAGGAAAAATTGTATCTTAGGAATTAAGGTGACCAGAATATGTTTGAGATATATTTATGGGATTGTTCGAACAACCTATTCAGTGCATACCTATCAGCTGCATGTGAGACCCAATATTTTGAATTTAGGATAGATAGATATATAGTTGCAAGACTGTTTTCATCATTATCTCGTAGTACTTTCAAATGCATGTTAAGCCCTAACATCTAGCATAGAAAACTGTCTCAACAATATATATTTCGCTGTCAATTCTAGTTGAGTATGTAATGAAATAAGGACTCGACTTTGTTTTGTGGATCTCTCAATCAAATCAAAAGAAATTTGGCTAATTTTTTAGGTTTTCTGTCTCATAACATCGCATTTCATTTCCCTTGCAATTTTGTATTGCGTTTGGAGAGGCTTACACTTGTTTTGCATCTATCCATCACAAACACAGATGCGTAGAAGGTCTATAACCTTTTTTTTATATTTTTGATGTGCCTTATCCACCTTGCAAAATTCCATCTCTCCCCTACTATTTTTACAGCTTAATTAATTATATATTGGAAAGAAAGGTCAATGATATAGCCATTAATTTCATTGGAAGCAATGGGTTAAGGAACCAATTTGTTTTGGGATTTTCTATTGAATGTGAAGCAATTTTACCACCTCCTTTCTCTTGCTCTTTTACTTTTTTCTCACAAATCTAAATGGGCAATGTAGGCTGTCATGAAAAGAATTGGTTAAATGAACCATTTTATTTTCTTTTGCAATGGAATATGCAAAAGTATGTGAAGCATGAAGCCAAATCCTTTAAACAAGCACAATTCCAACAACCTAGATAACCAAATCCTCTCTTTTTGGTCTATCTTTGCATTTTATTTGGTTTAACCTTAGACTTTATGTGGATCAAGCTAGATATTAAGTCATGCACCACCTTTGAGGCGTCACAAGTACTTTGGACACTAAACTGTTTGTTACTATTTTGGTCATGCCATTATGTCCCGACGTTGACTTCCTAGGCTCTAATTTGTTGTTTTGGTGGTTCCTTATGGGTAGATGTAATATTTTTGGGTTAGATTTACACTTACTTATGAAGATCCCTTCCCCATTTTTTGTCTTCCTTATATGGAATTGTTTTCCCCACCTCCCTCTCCCTCTTTACCTTCCTAGGTCCTCACCATTCCTTTTCAACAATGCCCCCTCACTTGTCTCTCAAACGGTCTTTTCTATTGGTGAACCCTCTAGTGTCTACTTAACCCTTTATGGATCCTTTGTTAAATGTATTGGACCCTCTTGGGCAAGAAGCTCCCATGTTCTTTATCGTTTGAGGATCATGTCTCACTTTTGGCCTTCCTTAGGTGCATTGAATTTCTTGTGGACTTCATCTTTTTCATTCGAACCCATCTTAGCCTAAACAATTTGTGTGCTTGTTTCCACCTAAGTTTTTGGAGCTTTGATTTCCTTTGCCTTGATTTGTAGGACCTGGAAATGCAATTTTCATTGCAAGCCCTTTTCCTTTCTTGGTGTTGCCCCTATTTGTGTTCCTTCTTTCCACTTGACTTGTTCTCTTTGTATTTTTTTCTCTTTTGCAAGAGAACCCCTATGCCAAAATTTTGCTCCCTCTTTGTTTTTTCTATCTTGCAAGTCCTTGAGAAAGCAGAGTGGCTTGTCAAACTCATTTCTTTTATAGTGTTGCACCTTTCATTCATTAAGATTATATGGTTGGAATCACATTCTCTTGTACAATAGGCAAAATACCCATTGTAACCTCAATAACCTTGCCCCACACTTCAGAATAAGGAATCTAAGCTACCTTAGCCTAGGGGTAATGCCTATGGCCTATCTAAACCTATCGATTGTAGCAATGGAGAGTGAATTAGGTTAGATTTACTAAGATAATTTATCGACTTTTACTCACTCTCAATAATGAAGAGGAGGTGCAAGCATGTGAATAGTTGATAAAATCATCCATTATGAACAAGATTTAAATGATTTGTAATTAAACAAGTGTGCCCATTCATTTGATGAAGTTATTGCCTTGAAATTTTAAGATAGAACTTGCTCAATTAACCATAGAACCATGGGATTCTATCAAAGTATGAATCATATATGTAACCCAATGTCCTTATATTATTAACCCAACTATCTAGGGCTCCCGTTCCAAGGATAATGGTCCTCAAATATCCAATGGTACAAGAATACAAGATACAATGATAATCCCGCTGATCTAGTGCACAATCACAACCTCTATGTCGTATCTTGTCCTACCGGTTTGTCACTCCTGATTTGCAGCAACACAATTTTGCCTCTATCAATGATCCAAGTCCATCTGGCCACTAAACACGGCTCCACCTGCTCTCATGCTAATCGTACTTCCATCTACAGGTCAACACATCGAGACTCCATTTGAGTTGTTCACAATTTCGTTTTTGAACAACTCGCTCTGCCCACTGCTGCTCCTCAGCTACTCAGGGTCTTCTTCGCACAATAGCCTTCCACTGCTGCTATATGAAGGCTAACATAAATTGGGAGGGCTGCCACCTATCGCAGTTGCAAGTCTCTTCTCCAACAATGAGCACGGGATGTCAAATCTGCGCCTCTGTTTGGCCATTCCTTGAGCTCACAATTTGCCTCCTCTAGTAGCTTCTTTAGTCAATCAAAGAGCTACTCATATGCTCAATCCTTCACCCAACTTCTAGCTGTCCAAGTTTGTTGCTTCTAAGGCTACTCTTGGGTCACCTACACGTGCCCTCCACCAGTCCAAAGGGAACTAATACTTCTGTCCACACTAGGACTCCATCCCTAGCATCAAATCAACAAACAATCACCCATACATACCTTAGTTTGTAGGTCTGTTCACCGCTGCAAGTTATACTCTTGGTTAGGGCTTTATAACCCACTACTACAACCCTTGTTTCCTCCTTCAAAACCACTCTAGAAACTGCGACCATGCTCCATTATACTTATGCTGTCAAGCATTGTGTCCAAGGGAGAAGTTAGCCCTAGATTGGGCCTTCCAGCGCTCTCCAAATGACTCAATTATTCTCCACATTGTTTTTTAGTCTCACAACACCCTTCAATAGTCTTAAACAACCCTCACAACACTTCCAAGTGACCACACTACTGTGTTGTAGTAGACAAAGCTTCCTCCACACAAAAATGCACACAAAAGCAACCCTGAAACCTCTCTCTGTAATGTAGCCTCTTGCCTGCAATAGCTTGGACCTATCCCAAGACAAAAAACACCTCACAAATTCATAAAATGTCCCACGCTAGTCCTTCTTTGCATCTATGGTTGCCTCAAAGAAGTATGGAGATTATTTGATGCACTTGGATGGTGAGGAATCACATCCAATGCCACTCCTATATATATAAACTCATGTGGTGTTAAGACACAACTTGTGCCACTCCAAAATGTCAAGCCGACCTCCATTACATGCCACATTAACCCACAACTCCATTAAAAAATTCATATTTCATCATAGACAACTTAGAATTCAATGATTTTTGTTGTGTTGGATTCCTCTCAATGTCCTCTATCATCTCCATTTATCGCATGTCCAATAGGCCTCATGGATTCACACTCACATGCTTGGGTGCAAAGTCCATGCCTTGGGTTCCAAGCCCACAGTACTGTATTGTGGTGCTCCAACCTCCAAACATAGAACCCTAGGGCTTGGAGTAACTCCCAAGCTACCAAAAATCAACAGTAAATGCTTATCACTAGTGCTTAAGAGCTGAAACAACAAGATGTGTTATGCGTTCATGTGTGAATGTTGTTAAGTGTTAGACATCTGCCATAAGAAAATTCAGATCTGGAGTATGGACTTCAGAGCGAGGTGTCAATGATGATGTTATATGCCAAAAAAGTGCAAGTTATTTCATTGAGTGCCATGTTGCACTGTTTGAATATTGATTTTTTTTATTTCAAGTGTATAGACCATGGAAAACCCAACTTTGGAAGTTTTCAAATAAATAAGAGCAAGATTGACATTCATCAATGCATTTCCAAGCGTGAATTAAAGCAACCCAATAGAAGTGATGAGACTTGTTGCCACAAAATCTAGTAGACGTTATGATGGAGTTCACAAGGTGAGGGCTAGACCTTGTAACAACAATGAGGAGATATTACTATTGTTAACTCAACAATTCTCCTCTTGCTCTTTAGTGGAATTTCTTCACGAGTGAGACTTCCCCGTATTTCACCTATAAGGATACTCTTAAGTGTAGGGATCAAGGTTGGTAAGAATATACAAGGTGAAGATACTCTATGTTGGACAAGGCTCAATTCCTTTTAATGAGGGAGCGATGTATCATACACCCACGCTAGATAAAGACTTCTATAAACTAGGGTTTCTTGTTATGAAAATTAATGGAATGCCTAGACATATAAAAGTCAAGAAAAGGGTTTGCTAGAAAATTAGATCAACAATGAAATAGAACAAACTAGGGCTGCGGGGGAGCACCCCCCACATCCGCTCCTAGAGCGCGCTCCCCCCAAAAACAATTGAATCCCTGGATTTCTTCACAATTTTTTTTTTCAAAGATGTTCTAAACACAATTTTTTTCCAAAGAAAGAAGAGTTTTTGAGTGGGGCAACCTAATATTCAAGCTTATGGCCCTAGTCTCGATATGTGATTCATGCCAATGTTAAATTATTAAAGTAAAAGTGACATTCTCCTTTTACGTAAATTTTTAACATTACCATGAAATGGCTCAGGATGTTTGAGAGTGGTTCCGACCTCATTGGATTTCATATGGAGAAAGTAGAATTTTAGATCTCACTCAAAATCCAGTAGACTTATCAGTTTTTTAGGATTTCATGTGATGTTGCTTTGTTTGGTGTTCCTTACGACATGGTTAGGATGGACTTTCAGTGTTGGAGACAGACATGTCACAGGTGCAGGTTTACTTCATTAGTGGGCCTATGGGGCTTTTGGAGATGTTTTATGGGGTCTGAAGGAGTTCACTAGCCATATTCCATCATCAGGATTGATTCCACACAAATTGCTTCTCGTTCCATTGCATTATGATAATTCCCATAAAATAGGGTTATTATTGTGCCTAACTCAATTAATTACGCTTAAGGTGACATTCCAAGAAAATACTTGAGATAACACCTTAGTGTAATAGCTCGTTGGAACCGAAATGAGAAGATATACACGATGGGATGGTTAGTAGTGATTTTCAGTGGCTTGAAGTATGGTGGCCAATTTACCATAGTTGTGGAGATGCATGCCAAATCGCAATAGGTTGGCATACATGGTTACGTTTAAACCATGGCATACATTTAAAATGAATTTTTAAATGCATAAATGGATTCGGAACCTTGAAAAACACCTAGGACAATTGAATTCTATAGATTGAGCAACTTAAACTCAATTTTCTAAAATTCATTGCCTAATTTTTGTTAAAATTAACCATAAAAATTTCGTGAAAAAGGTCATTTCATCTATAAGTTAGAATATATGTGTGTGTGTGTGTGTGTGAATTTTTTTATATATATCCTAGAGAAATCATTAAGTGGGTCGGTCTCATACTCATATGACACAAGATCAATTTTCGTTGCTACCACTATACCTCTTGGGGCCTACGGCCTATAATCCTCTTTCTAGATTGGGTCACGATCAGGGGATTGAACCTTGGATCTCTTAGCATGTTTTCACATCATTTTAATCACCAGATGATCTATCCCCTAGGACGTGATATTTATTAATATTACTGACATAGTAAAATATTTTATTTTGAAAATTGGTAAAAATAATAAAAGCTATTTTCGATATCATAATATAAATATGGTCAAATTGGTATTGAAAAAAGTCCCCCCTTGAAAAATCAATATGATACACATGGCCAAACACATTAAATTGACATAAATCCCCAAATAAATATGACATTCATTTCCAAATTTAGCAAATTGTCAAAAACAACAAAACAAGAGCCTAGTTTGATCTAATCAATATTAATGCAATCGTAAAATCCCTTAGTAAACAAAAATGTTCATACCAATGTTTCTATAAGTTGAATCCTATCAACATGGCCAAAAAATATCATCTAAATTATTGGCCTATGAGTGTAACATCCCTAATTAAAAATTCATGTAAAAAATATAAGACCAAGGTCATGGGACAAATATTCCAAGTTGAACAGTGGGAAAAACATTCTAGTAGGTGTTAATTTCGGTTATTACGGCTAAAGGAAATTGGCAAAGGCAATGGCAAAGGCTTTCGAAAGGCATGAGACATCAATTGGCATTTATTTATGAAAATGATGGAAATTTTGAGAAAAGGAAGATTAAATGTCACAGGTTGCATGTGAGGAGGAAAATCAAGGGAAATAATGGAAAATGAAGAAAATAGAGGCCTCGTTGATAAAAAGGCTGTTGAGGATCAGTGTGCAAGTTTTTTGCTCACACTTATGGCTTTGATTCTATTCTCTCTCTCTCTCTCTTACTCTTATATATTTAGAGTTTTCTTGGAGCACTCTTGGACGAGTGTGGCACACTTTGTATTTGGAGCAACAAGGAAAAGGAAAGGCAGCAAAGTGAAAGAGGACATCGGTATTAGCGGCTACAACTAGATTTCTTTGCAACTATCGAGTTGCATGTATGGTCTTCTTGCTGGTTTTGGAACATGCATGTGGTTTCTTGGTTATAATCTGTCATTGGTATGGAGGATTTCCTGGATTGAAAGTAGATTTTCCTAGCCTTCTCATTTCCTGTATAACCATGGTGTGAGGGGGTTCTCATGTTTTGGTTGATATGGATTTCCAAATGAATTTGAATCTGAGTGAGTTGGGCCTCTGAATGATAGAATGATGATCCGGATTTTATGCAGGAACGCAAGAGAATAAAAAAATAACCATAAACATAGAGATGAAGTGGAAATAAGGCTTCATTTCATTAATATCAAATAACAAAAATATGCTTACAAACATAATGGAAATAAAATAGCTAGGGTGCTGGTAGCGAATCTCTCAGAAGAGATGTGGAGGCTACAGACCTATGAACTGTGTTACAATGAGGCTCGAGGGCCTATTTATTATGGAGAAACAATGGAGAACTCCAAACATCCAAAAACCTAACCCTAGGAGATGAAGAGCCAAAACCATGGGCCCCATTTGGGTAAATTGGTGTTTCAACTTCCCGGGGACGTAACTTCGACAAACGATCTCTGTTTGACGCGTATGATACATCGTTAGAAATATCTATCTGAGGAATAAAACTATTGCCATGAATATCAGTTCTAGAATAGAATGATCTTTGTCGGAGCATCGATGCCCAAAAAATGTCATTTAGGGCCTCAAAATAGCTCCGGAAGTTGAGGACTTGAAAAACTGCTAAAAATAGTAAGTTGTGTTGCAACTTAAAAATTGAAAGAACTGATGGTGGGGGTTCAAATAGAATAGGTGGGTGGCCACCAATGTCCACCTAGATCATTAACACCGCAAAACGGCTCCGGGAGTGCAGGACCCAACAACCTGCTAAAAATAGTAAGTTGTGCTTAAAGTGAAAAGCTGCAAGAATTGATGGTGTGGGTCCAAATCAAATAGGTGGGTGGCAACCAATATCCACCTAGATCATTCTTCCCTCCTTAAGAAGCAATGGTCCCCATTGCATTGAGATCCTCCATGAGATGAGGCACGTTGTATTGTCGAAGATGTCATGGACCTGCGGGCGGACATGTTGGATACAATTAGTAAATTTGGTTTCTTTATTAGCCTCAAAAAATACATGTGTGGCTTCTTTCTATGTAGTCACATGAGGTATGGCAACATCAAGCAACGTTGCGTCGGGGGTTAGATCAATGGAGTGCTTGTCCTGACAATATAGAGGAACCTTTGTGAGTGAGGAGAAAATTTCCTTGTATTCCTCCATGACTTTGTCCATCTATTGTACCTGTGTAGGGGAGCCCTGTTTCAAGGTTGTGGCCACAATATTCTTCTTTCCATGTGAGCGAGTTGTAAGGAAAATAAATTTCCCGGTTCGGGAAACAATCTTATTATGTTGTTTTGCAGTAGTCAAAGAGATGACAAGAGGTGCTACTACCTCTGGTATCCTGTACAAGTTATTTCCCTAAGTAATAACAACAACATGAGGCCTAGACTCATACACAGCATGTCGCCTCCACAAGTATGGCTGGCCCAATAATACATCAGCTACATCAAGAGGAGCAACATCACACAATACCTCATCCGTGAATGGATTGATACTATACGGAAGGTGGCACTGCTGGCGGACGTGGAGATCTCTCCCTGGGTGGACCCACCTGATGGTATATGGCTGCGGGTGTGCTATGGTTGGTAGGCCAAGCCGCTTCACGACCTTTGTTGAAATGAGGTTCTTTTGTCTTCTGCTATCGACAAGAAATTGTAGTGGAGAACCCTTCACCCACATTTGCGAATGGAAGAGGTGCTCTCGCTCCTCTGGATCCTCCCTATAGATCTTGGTGGTGGCAAAAATGGCACTGAGATCCACATCAATAATGTGCTTCCATTTGTCATTGCCTTTGTCTAGTTCTGACTCGGGATCAGAAAATGCATCTGATTCAGGTGCCTTTAGTTCAGCCACCAATGATTGTTTGGCCCAACACTCGTTTGTGCCATGAGTGGGGCTATTATGAAATTCACACTGCTTACCTATGTCCTTCTTTGGATTTGTGGTGTTGTTCTAAGTCACACTACTTTGGCCTTGCCCCTTGTTCTTCGGTTCAGGGGCACCTTTTGGATTCGCAGATCCAAAGTCTTGCTTCTTCTGCTTAAATTTTTGCTCGATCTTGGCAACATAGCGATATGTCGTGCCAAGCGATGTAATGTCGAGGAACTCCATTTCCTCCTGAATGTGTTTGTGCAGGCATCTGCGGTACTTGAGCACCAAATGTCTCTCTGAATCTTTAATACCTAACTTTGTGTGTAGGGTATGGAATAGATTTGTCAGTTCATGCACATCTTGATCCCTTTGTTGCCCCAGCTTGGTCCATTGGATGAATTTGTCCTCATAGCTCCCCACGGGGTAATATTGTTCCTTGATGTTGTCTCGGAATGAATTCCAAGTGGGTGTGTCCGAGAATAGATAGGGTTCCCTTCGTCCTCTTGCTCACAGTAGGTTTCCCACCAGTCTTTGACATGGGGGGCAGCTTTGAGGATTGCAAATATAATCTTTTCTCGGTCAGAGAAATCATGGACCAAGAAATACTCTTCCAGCAAATTCAACCATCTATCTACGGCGTCTGCATCTATTTGGCCTTCAAATACAAGAATTTCAAAGTTTACTTATACCTTGAAGGGAGTGGCACCTCCAGAGTGGTTGTTGGATGCAGATGCGCCGTAGGTGGGCAGTCGTTGAATGATCTGAGCAAACTTATCCATCATCGCGTTCCTTTGTTTCTCGAGGGCCTCCTCGAGCAATATTTTGATAGGATCTCCTACTCCCTCATATTTCTTTTCTTCCACCATGGGAGGTCGTCGAGGTTTACGAGGCTGATCTTGCAAGGGTTCAACTAGATCAAGCCTAACTCCTTATACCCTGACCACGTCGGGGACATGCAAAGAAAAAAAAAGAAAGAGCACACCGCTCTGATTCCACTGATTCGGATTTTATGCAGGAATGCAACAGAATACAAAAATAACCATAAACATAGAGATGTAATAGAAATAAGGCTTCATTTCATTAATATCAAATAACAGAAATATGCTTACAAACATCATGGAAATAAAATAGCTAGGGTGATGGTAGCGAATCTCTGAGAAGAGATGTGACAGCTACAGACTTCTAAACTATGTTACAATGAGGCTCGAGGGCCTATTTATTATGGAGAAACAATGGAGAACTCCAAACGTCTAAAAACCTAATCCTAGTAGATGAAGCGCCAAAACTATGGGCCCCGTTTGGGTAAATTGGTGTTTCAACTTCTCGGGGACGTAACTTCGACACACGATCTTCGTTTGACGCGTATGATACATCGTTAGAAATATCTATCCAAGGAATACAACTATTGCTACAAATATCAATTCTAGAATGGAATCATATTAGTCGGAGCAACGATGCCCAAAAAACATCGTTTAGGGCTTCAAAACTGCTCCGGAAGTTCAGGACCCGAAAAACTGCTAAAAATAGTAAGTCGTGCTGCAACTTAAAAACTGAAAGAATTGATGGTGGGGGTTCAAATGGAATATTTGGGTGGCCACCAATGTCCACCTAGATCATTAAGGCCCCAAAACCTCTCCGGGAGTGCAGGACCTGAAAACTTGCTAAAAATAGTAAGTTGTGCTTAAAGTGAAAAGCTACAAGAATTGATGGTGTGGGTCCAAATGGAATAGGTGGGTGGCCACCGATATCCACCTGGATCAAACACATGTGATACACCATTTTTTTGGTCATCTAACCCATTATCATTAGATGAACCCAAGTACACCATGTAAGACCAATTTTACCCTAAGTAAAATTGCTTTCACCATATAAAATAACGTTTGTCTATATTTCCTAAGTCATATTTAACCCAAAACAAGGAAATTGATTAAATAAATCATTATTTATTTAATTATTTCCTAGGAATAAGTTATTCAAATTGTTATTTAATAATATTCCTAGTTAAATTTGACTAAATCATTTGTAAATAATTAAATAAATCATTATTTATTTAATTATATCCCCACCATCTCCCTAAAATAATAAATAAATCATTTGTTTATTTATTGTTTTGATCCAAGTCAAAAGACCTTTTCCTTCCAACAAATATAATAAAATATTCCTAAAGGGTGATTCTAGAATTTGATTAATAATATTTTATTCATGCACCGAGTTCTAGAACACCCCCAATATTTTGTTATAAATAGTAGGGTTTTCCCCATTCATTAGTCACCTGCATTTCATTAGATCACACTGGATCTATTCTTGGTCACCATTTTCCATTTTTCTTTGTGAACTCCCATTGAGTTCTATGTTTGTCAGGGTTTTCTACCACAATAAGAGAGAGGAATTTTAGATCTGAAATGCTGAAGACTTTCAAGAACCCATCCCATTGAAGAGAACCAAAAAACACCTTTCTTGTTTTCCTCTAAGGTGCCTCATTCTTTAATATAATACAAATCATTATTTTAAACACTTTGTTCTTGTCTTGTCTATTGGATGTATGGAGCCATATTATATTTTATCTGTTTAATGTCTTTTGTGCTTAGATCTGAATTTGTGCAGCAAACTTAAAGATATTTTGCAGCCATAATCAATGTTAGGGCTATTTGTTATGTGTAGCTAAAGTGATCTTTTACGACGAAAGATTCATACTAACAATTGGCGACTCCACACGGGTTTTATTTTACGACCATTGTCGTTTTATCTCTTCCTGCATATCCAGCTATTTCAGACCCTAGGGTTTCTCTTCCGTTTCCTGTTTTTCCTATTTTTATGGTGCTTTCCACCCCTAAAACACTCAAACAGTCAAACTTTTAACTTCCATGTGTTTCTAGCCTTATTGTGCAGGTGACGGACATCAGTCGTAGCTGAGACGACAACTTTTTCTGAAATCTACCGCCGAAAGAGTCGGATCTGTAGGTCGCACTTATTGACCCAAAAAGTGTGACCTCAGCTTGAGGACGCACTTTTCTGCCCCAAACCTGTGACCTGGATTGAAAATAGGTCAGAACCTGTGACCTGCACTTTTTCTGCAAATTTTTAGCACTTTTTCTGGGTTTGTCTAAAGCTTCTTTCAGGGTTTTCCAGCTTCCGTCTCTACCCGTTTAGACCTGTTTCTGATCTTCTTCACTCAACTAAGAGGGAATATTGCCCCTTAGGGCTCTAGTACCCTCCACTTTTTATGGGAGAGTCTTTGTTGTTTCAGAAGTCTGAATTTTCAGAGTTTCAACCTTATTTTTCTCAGATCTGATACCTCCTTTTCAGATCCCTTTAGATTAGCTCTTCTCCCTCTCAAATCACCTCATATCATTTTGTTTGGGTTCATTTCCACGACCACAACATTGTTTCTTCTATTTTTAGCTGATCTCCTCCTTTTTTAGCAGCAACCTTGCCTCTGCCTATTTGCTGTCCTCTGCACCACTTTTCAGGAGATTTCCCCTTTAGATCCTAGTCCTTCCGGACATTAGATCTATTGGCCTCCTTTTGGCGTGCTTGACTTAGTTTTTTCCCTCTTATAGACTAGTTTTGAGAGACCCGCCTTCTTGGGTTAAATTGATGCATTAGTAGCTGTTAATTTTCTGTTCTTTTTGTTTTATTTACTGCAGATTTATTTTCAGTTACATAGCACACTTTTTTTTTACTCTCAAAACGTCTGGGTTTAAACAATTAAAATTAACGCACACCACACATTGACCCTACGTGAAGAAGATCCTGGTTAACACCACCTGGCAAAGACTTTAAAATCAATTGTCACTGCACCTCTCTACCCTTGACCTCACTTGATTTTATCCCTCCCTGACCTTGTTGGTTTTTCTTCTTCCCACGCCCCCAAGGCGCTTCTCCCGGAGACTTCTTGGCCTTCACCCTTAGTTTCCGATCGATCAACTTCCTCCTTCCCATCATCCTCGAGTAAGTCCTCCCCTGAGTCCGCACTCTGACTCTTCTTCTGATTGATCGGGTTCTCCCACTACTTCTGGCTCTCCCTCTTTTACCTTCACCATGTCTAGTTCAGGTCCTAGCCCTAACCCCAGTTCTACCGCTGGGTCCATTTCCAATGGAACCACTACGGGACCTACCTCGACTGTCCCATTACTCCCTTACATGGCCGGCCTCAGTCTCCCTGATTTCAATCAACTGATTAATGATCCTATTCGCCACGATGTTATTTGGCCTGCTATGCCAACCAAGCTCCCCTCCGACATTCCCAAGTTCGAAGGCCTTGCTAGTGAAGATCCCTCTAACCATATCCGATCTTTCCACATGTGGTGTTCCTCCAATTCCATCACCAATGACTCCATCCGTCTTCGTTTGTTCCAGCGCACGCTTACCGGCGAAGCTTCCAAATGGTATGTTGATCAAGCCACCTCTTCCCATACTACCTTTGCGACCATTGCCCAAGCCTTTTTATCCTATTTCCAGCTCCCTCTCCAATACGACACTGGCACTAAACTCTTAACTTCTTTCCATCAATCCTCTTCAACCCGCCTTTCTGCTCATGTCCAGGAATGGCGGCGAAGATGGAGCTTGTGTCGCGCTCCCCCCTTTGAAGATCGGGTTTACATGGACTGGTTCCTTTGCTCTCTCTTACCTCCCATTGGCAAAGATGTCGCATCCCATTTTCCCCAAACCGAAGAAGCCGCCCTCCAAATAGCCTTGAAATATGACCTTATCTATGTCCAATCTGGTTATGTTTATACCATTCTTCCTGACCTTTCCAAGCCCAGTGGCCCTAATGCCTCAGGGGCATCTCACTCTGCCGACGGTATCATTGGAGCCCTGTTACATACCTCTGCCCAACCTCTTCCGGGCCATGGTTTCCCTCCAGGGGCCAGCCCCTCCGGCACTTTTTCCCCTCCAAGTAGCATGTATTCAGGATATGGCATACCTCCTCCTTTTTCCCACCCTCCTGTTTACCTCACTACTACCCACCCTACCCCTTATCCATATCTGTAACTTGGTGTCCCAACCCCTCCAGCATTTGGACCTCCCACTCCCTTGCCTTTTCCACCCATGCAACCACACTTACTACCCCCTCCAGGGAAAGTCTTTTCACATTAGGGGGAACCTAATTTTCTTCCTTCTCAAAGAAATAGGAAAGGCACTCCATCTGCCCCTGGCAATCGTGGACCCAATCCTTCAAGTATTGATCCTCACACTACTACCCAGCGACAGGGTTCTTCGCCCAAGACGAACAGGCCACTTCGCACTAATAAGCCCTGTTCGTGTTGCAGTGTTTATGGTCATTACACTCAATATTGTCCCTTATTACCACAAATGTAGCAGATGTGGGACTCTCAGGCCACCGTGCGGGGACAACATTCCTCCTCTATTGTCCCTCCTACCCCAGCTACTTCTCAACCCACTGTGTTTACCGATCCTTTCCCTCAACAAGGATTTGTGGCCACTCAACCCCCTCATGCCCCGGTAATCACTCAACCTTCCCCTTCTGGTTCCTCTAATTACCAGATTCTCATGATAGCCTCTGATCCACCTCTCACCGTCAACCTCAACCTTCAAACTCAGTCCCATTAGTATTCCACACCTCCCATTCCATCTGTCTCCGAGTCTCCATCGCCAGGTCCTACAGAGCCTCTATCAACACCCAATGGTCCCTTGCAACTCCCACCGCCCAAAGCCGAGGTTCATCCCAAGCCTCCTAAGGGACCATTATGCTGAAATGCTGCCTTTGTTCGGGCTGCCCATTCATACAGTATAATAGATGATCTGGCACACTCCCCTGTTGCCATTTCAACACTAGAACTCCTCCAGTCGTGTCCTTCTCAAAAGAAGACTCTACTATCTGTCGTGGGTGTTATAGATCCTGATGATGACCAATTGATTGTTTTCGACGCCCGTTAGTCAGACCCTCCCCCTCTTCCTCGTTCTGTTGCTTTCCAAATCCTAGTCAAAATCCGAAATGCCACTGTCACTCTATGTATTATTGATGAGGGGGCATCCACCTGTGTGATGTCCGCTTCGGTTTGGAAACAACTTGGATCCCCTGAGCTAGCCCCTTCCACAATCACCCTTCATGTGTGGGATGGCCATACCTCCCAATCCACTGGCCTCTTTCGTAATTGTACCATCACCCTTGCAGGAAAAACTATTTGTGTCGACGTTGAAGTTATCGACGCCCCTCTTAACTACAACATTCTTTTGGGGCATAGTTACACCTATGCCATGTCTGGCGTCCCATCGGGTGTCTACTGCAAAATGTTCTTCCCTCATAATGGCAAGATTGTCACCATTGACCAGTTGACATACCATGAACCGAAATCTCAGACCTCCCCTGAGTCCACCATCTCTACTGTCACCAATAAACCAACTGTTGATTCTTTGACCAGTGTTTCCCCTGGCGTCTATAAAGACTCCTCCTTGCTTGGAACCTTTTTAGACCTTCCTCCCGTACCCAATCCTAGCATGGCAAATGTTTGCATGATGCAATCTTCATGGGCTGACCTTGCACAACCCATCCTCGCTAGTAAGAAAACACACCCTCACCCAACTCCACCAGCTCCTAGCCCTTCGCCCCCGCTAGCCCACCTTCTTCCTTCGAAATCTCCTTCCCCAAACACTTCTCCCGGCCATTTTCCTGCTGGTCAGATTCCTTTCCTTGCCCCCCCTCCTGGCGCTCATTCTGTCCCTATCTTGGCTACCCTATCCCTCCCCAACTTGACCTTGGGCATACCCATTGGGTACCTAGACCCCCCGACCCCTACTCTGCCTGGCCAACCCAAACCTTATCTTTCTTTGACCCTGGTTCAACCGATACCCATGGTTTCTCTCATTGCCCCTATACCTCAGTCCCCTCATCAGGAATCACTCCCTATGGAAACCATGCCAGGTGCCACTAGCCACGCTCGCAGGGGGGCATCCAAGGACAAAGCCACCCCGACAACTTCTGCCCATCCTCGACCTCCAAAGCATCCCATCCAGTGTGATTTGTGCGATATTGTCGGACATGCTACCCATACTTGTCCCGAATTACCAAAAACCATGGTCAATGAGACGTTTCCCGAATCTGCTCTCCCTGAAGTCTCTATCACCATACCTAATTCTCTTCCTAAACTTAAACACTTGCGCACTAATCACCCTTGTTCTTTGTGCGATTTCCATGGACATTACACCCATATTTTCCCCCACCTTGACGAGTACCGCGCTTCTTTAGCCGCATACCTCCAATTTGAAGCCGTGCTTGCTCGCCATCCTTCTTCCATACCACCAGATCCCATGTCTCCTCCGATTACCATTCCTCCTCCTGATATTAAAATGACCAAAATTTCAGCCACTATTCTCTACCTTTCCTCATCCCCGCATCTCTCGGCACCCGACCCCTTAGTGCCTTCCGCAGCCGGTTCACTCACTCACTCATCTGTTCACTCCGCTGTCACCCCTCATGCCGACACGCACGTGAACCTTCCCCCTCCAAATCAGGTGTCTCATATCTCTACCTCCTCTGATACTCCTCTTCCTCCCACCCTTCCCATCTTTCAGACCGATGAAGACATCATGGAAGCTATGACCGCACCTGATTTTCCATGGGCCGACATGCACCATCGTGCATACTTCCTACCACACCAGTCCCATGACCAATATGCCCTCAAATCTAAAGACTTCATTCTCGACAAAGTTGATTGGTTCAAAAACCCCATCCCTGCACCTAACGCTTTCGAAGAAGGCAATATGGATAATATCTCTCCCACCATTAAAATAGACATTTCTGTCAAACCAGGTATTGAAGAACATATCACCATGGGTGCCCAATGCACTCCAGAAGAAATTGAAGCCTACACCAAACTCTTCAAAGAATTCCATGATATTTTTGCTTGGTCCTACTCAGAAATGCTCGGACTCGATCTTGCCATTGTTGAACATCACATCGACACATGGCCTGATGCCATTCCAGTCCATCAAAAGTTGAGACCCATTCATCCTTCTAGACACGAAGCCATCAAAGCTGAAATCGATAAGCTCCGAAAAGATGGTTTCATTTACCCCATCGAATATACCACCTGGGTGTCTAACCCAATTCCCGTCCTCAAAAAACAAAGCACCATTCGTGTTTGCACCGACTTTCGCGATCTGAACAAAGCTTGTCCCAAAGACAACTTCCCCACACCATTTATTGACCAAATCATAGATGAGTGTGCGGGGCACGAGATTATCTCCTTTATGGATGGCTTCTCTGGATACAACCAAATTGTTATCCATCGTGTTGATCAACTTAGAACTACGTTCATTAGTTCGTGGGGCACTTTCGCATACCGAGTCATGCCATTTGGCCTTAAAAACGCCTACGCTACCTTTCAACGAGCCATGTCTTATTGTTTCCATGACTTAGCCCATATTATCCTTGCCTATTTAGACGACCTTACTACTCGTTCTAAACATCGGGCACAACACCTTCATGACCTGCGTACCATTTTTTTCCAATGCTGCAAGTATAACATTCACCTTAACCCATTGAAATGTGTCTTCTTTGTTCCCGCCGGTCGTCTCCTCGGCTTCATCGTGTCAAAATATGGGATAACTCTCGACCCTTTGAAAGTTCAAGCCGTTCTCGAACTTCCTATGCCTCATACCTTATGCCAGCTACAAAGTCTCCAAGGCAAAGCCAATTTTGTTCATCGATTCATTCCTGACTACGCCACTACCGCACATGGTTTTCTTAGACTTCTTCGATCTCACACCCCTTTTGTCTGGGATACGTACACTCAAGAGTCTTTTAACACCCTCAAGCATGCTCTTACATCAGCTCCCTTGATCCGTCCCCCTGACTTTGACCGAGATTTCATCCTATACATCTCCGCTTCCACCTATTCGGTTGCTGGTGTCCTTATTCAGGAGGACGATAATGGTATCGAACATGTGATCTATTATGTCAGTAAGAACCTTGCCGATCCACCTATGTCCTACTCACATGAAGAAAAATTAACACTAGCTGTCGTGTTCTCGGTCCAAAAACTGCGTCATTATATCCTCATGTGTTCCACCAAGGTTGTGACTGATTCCAACCCCATGGCTTTCCTATTGAGTCGCCGCATCCTCAATGGAAAGTATGCCCATTGGGTCGTTATCCTCCAAGAATTCGACCTTATATTTGTCACCCCAAAAAGTAAGAAAGGTTTAGTCCTCGCTGAACTCATTCTGATCTGCCTACCAGAATGCAAGATACTCCAATTAATGATGCTCTTCCCGATGAACATTTGTTTTCCATTACCACCGACGATCCTTGGTACGGTGACATCCTTACTTACTTGCGAACCCAAAAGTTCACCCTCCATCTCGATCGAGATGCTCGACGACGTATCCGACACCAAGTCTCTCGCTACCTTCTAATCGGCGATGACCTTTATCGTCGCGGAGTAGATACTGTCCTTCATCGTTGCCTCACACACGCTGAAGCCGAGCAAGTCCTCAATGCCTGTCATAGCGGCACTTGTGGTGGCTACCTCTCTGGCCTCGCCACTGCCCAAAAAATCATGCGTGCTGGGTATTGTTGGCCTTCTCTCTTCAGTGATTGCATTGAAGCAGTCAAACACTGTTCCAATTGCCAACATTTCGCCCCCAACGAGTGAGCTCCTCCTGCTCCTCTCCATCTTGTCGTCACCGCCGGTCCTTTTTGTAAATGGGCCATCGATTTTATGGAATGCCGACCCCCTTCTACTAGTAACCACAAATATATCATCATGGCAATTGACTATTTCACTAAATGGGCCAGAGCTATGCCAACGTTTAACAATACGGCAACCACTACAACCCTCTTTTTCTTTAACCATGTCATTGCTCGATTCGGCGTTCCAAAATCGTTAGTCTCGGACCATGGCTGACATTTCGAAGATTAGCTTTGGTAGGAGCTATCCTCCCTATTGGGTTTCGAGCACCAATATTCATCTTCTTATTACCCCCAAGGTAATGGCCAAGTTGAAGCGATCAACAAAATTCTTAAGACCATGCTTCAACAAACGGTGAATAAGCACAAAACCAATTGGCATCTCATGCTCTTCCCTGCTTTGTGGGCTTATCGTACTTCTGTTAAAACCGCCACCGGTTTCACTCCTTTCCACCTTGTCTTTGGCGAGAAGGAAATCTTACCTATCGAGTGTGAAATCCCTTCCCTTCACTTGGCCGTTTAACTTCTCCCTGATACCCAACTTCTAGAACAACGACTTATCATGCTTGAGCGTGCCTCTGAAGACCGTCGTGTTGCATTAAAAACTCTTGAAGTGACCAAAAAGTGCACCAAAGCTCAGTATGACCGAAAATTCCACCCTCGTACCTTTCATGAAGGTGACCTCGTTCTAGTATATGACCAGGCCCACGATACCCTCAGTCATGGGAAGTTTGACTCATTATGGCTAGGTCCTTACATCATCAGTAAAGACCTTGGTAAGGGGGCATATATTTTAGAGGACTTTGAAGGCCATATCCTTCCTAATCCTCGCAATGCACTCTATCTTAAGAGAGATTACCCCTAGCATTTTCCCTACGAAATGCAGGTTTTCTTCTCTTCTAGATAGCCAACATCTTTTTGTTTTGCATTTTGTTACTTCACCAAGACACCTGTTGTTCACGAAGCATTACTTCACCTCCCCTCAAAATTGTATTTTCTCACTTACTACACATATCATTGGGGGCACCACCTTGCCTCCACACTCATTCCTGTTTGTGTCAATTTCCATCATGAGATACCATTTTGTACTCATGTTATTTATGATCCCCTTTGGATCATCCCTCATTCCATCATCATCATTATTCTCTGTCTGTTCGTTGCTCTACTCTTTTCCCTCGTGCCTCAGTTGGGGTTTCCTTATTGCCTCACCTATGGCGGACGTACTTCTGTCAACATCAACTCATTTACTCCAGAAGCCAAGTCTAGGGGGCAGTGTACTTTGGTTCGAGCTCTTCTCAGCTTGATCGTGATCTATACACTTGATGGTCTAGTGATGCAGCAGCAGCTATTGGTGATTCACGGGCGTGTGTGAGATGTCTCAACCCTCATGAGGGGGTGGCCCTGCAGGTAGCCCCCCACATGCCCGGATGACTTCTTCATTTCCGCCCTTGATGAAACTCCTCTCATTTGATGATATTGGCCTCAACCGCTTGTAGCGCCTCTTTGATTTGGTCACTTTTCTAGAAAAGGTAATGTTTCATAGTCCGTTGGGCCTTAAAAATGCTTTGAGCCATTTGGATTTCCATTAGAGTTCACAACAATAAGATATGATAGTTACATTCCTTCAACTCTGTTCACTTAGCAAGGATCCACAGAAGAAGCAATCACATGGAAGCACTTTCTAGTGGCCTTAAATCTCCAGAATCTAAATCATCAACTTTCCTTAGGGTTGCAATAGATCACCTAGTTGACTTCATTAAATCCTCATTTTCCCTATAGGTTGGTTAAGGGAAATTCCTTATGGAGCATATACAACCATTAATTGGTCACAATAAATGAAATCTAATAGGAATATTCATACATGCATATGTACCAACAAACACCTTTAAGCAATTTTGGAATCTAGATACTAGAGTCAAAGACCCGAAGTCCACTTATAACTATTTGTTACAATACTACCTCCCAAGAGATTTCAAAAAAGCTTGGAAAGGAAAGGGGACCCCTATGAAGTTAAAACACTTAAAAATGTTAAATACATTACCACCTGGATTGACAAATAACTAAACAACAATGTCTTCCTAAGCGAACCCATAATGCTATGTTTTGGTCATTTGCAACTTGGAGCTCAAGGCTTCATTGAAGATATGAACAAATCATGTGGTGTTGCTCACCAATGCTTTTTCCTCCAAGATGGTAAGAAATAATTGTTAGCAAGATGAAGGAGGGGAATGCCATCAATGAGAAGTTTTGTGATGAAGAAGGTAGCCTACAACCTTTATGTTTGACACGGGGAGGGTTAGGGCTAGAGCATAACCTTGCCCAATCAACCTTATTAAGCCAACTTTCCTTATAGTTAATTACTTGATTAACATATTTACTTTATGATATTGAAAATTAAGTTTTTGTAGTGGAAGAAAAAAATTAGGCTAAGCCAAGGGCCTATAGCATGATTGATAAAAAGCCACTCAATAAAATCATCTAATTTTTCAAATTCTAACTTGATGAAAAGTGTTTTCAATTCAATGCACATAACCCATTCCTTACCTTTCTAAACAAGTACTAAATTCTTTTTTAATAAATCTTATTTACTCTTCTTTGATAATATAAAATGAAAAATATCAAAACTACCAAACCAAAATTTGTAAAAAATATTAAAATAAAATAATCAACCTCCAATTATTATTAATTATTTATACCTCTCACTTTTTAAATATTAAAGATTATATTTTTTTATAAATTTAGAAGAGATTGAGCGGGACAATATTCCATCTGCTTTTTAAAAACTCATATTAAATTAAATAATTATTAGGCCGATAGGCCTTCTCTTTTGAATTAATACAGTTGCTTTTTCGTCAACCAATTCATTTTGATAATGACACATGTCACTAGTAAGACGTGTGCAAAAAAGTAGCAAGTTCACATATTTCTCTAAATTTTAGATCATAAAAATCATAAAATATAATAGTTCCAAAAATAAAATAATACTATACCTTTATCATAAAAATCATAAAAGATAACCATTCAAAAAAACAAAGAAATATACCTTCATCATATATATATAAAGTTTAAAAAAAGCATAAGAACATGATAACTTTTTACCAAAAATGACACTGAGTTTCCATTTCTAATTTGGGTAATATGATTTATGCATTATTGGTAATATGCTTTATTTGCTAATGCTTTACTCTTGCCTTGTGCTTTCTTTTATTTGCATCGTAGCTCTTCATATTCGATATATAACATATGTGGAGGATACGACCTTATTCGAAGAAATTCTGTTGGTATATTTGTAGAGAATGTTAATTATAATATATTTGTAGAGAATGTTTGGTTGCCAGGGCTAATCGACATTGAATGGATTGGATTCTCAGTTTTGTCAGACGAGAAAAAGAGATTCTTGTACGATGCAGGAGTTTATGAAGACGATGATGATGATGTGAGTAATGATTCCATTCATTCGTATCGTAGCTTCGAGTATTGTTTTTATTATTGTACAAAGGCAAATAAATGGCGACTCTGGAAATTCATTGGAAAAATAATGTATGTACAAGAAATGGGAGATTTTTTTGGATGAAATGTCGGTAATGATGAATGAGAGTAAAGGTCAGGTGAGTCATAAGATCACTCAGCATCTTAAACTTATCAATGGTTGATTCTTGACAGCGAACTTGCTATGCTAATAAAGATCTGTTTGTGTGCTTATTGTTTTAATCTTTTTCCTTTTCCAGGTGAGTGGATCGGAGAGCTTTGAGAAGTTACAAGATCTATTCTTGGAGATGTTTGAGAGCGATCTCAATAGATTTCATACCCCTGTGAAGCCATCCAGCAATAAGAGGAATCGATCCGATTTCCACAGGAGAGGAGTCGTGAGAAAAAAGGAGATTGCAGGGCCAAGCTTTATGAGTTCGAGTCCCTTCCAGGCACAATCTTTTAGCGGGAGAGTAAGTTTGCATGCCTGTTCTCCTATTTGATTTATTTGAGGCAAAGATCCGCCCGTGGTTGATATCCGTTTAAAGTGGTGGTCGAATGGGTTATTAATGAACTTAACACTCATCTTAACTTCAGATTAGGAATGAAAAGAGACATTTAAACAGAGTAGTTAAGTTTACTTTGGTTATTAATTATTTTAATAATTAATATTTTATTCTATATTATTTTATTTGTGAAATATATATTTATGGTAAACTCTTGTGCATTAATATATTTATATTCATGAATGAATATTGTTTTGAAACATGAATTACACATCTTTCATCAACGCGAAACTGGATTTAAATGATAATTAATATCTCAATAATTAATTAGTTGTATTTTATAATTAATTGGCATATAATATGTCAAGATTGTTTATATTTGAAGTTCTTATTATTTATTTTTCAACTCATTTTTTCAAAATGATCTGAATTGGGTGAGATAAAAATTTCAAAGTTTTCATAGATTTAAAACTGAATCATTTTGTAAAATTTGAGATAATTTTTTGCTACAAGTTGAAAGGTGCGATTTCATTAAATTAAAGTAAATTTGAATTATGAAAATATGCATGTTTTGATACAATTCAAATTATTTAGGATTTCGAATCTTGATTTTATGGAAAGTAATACTTTTATAATTCATTTGAAAATTCTGGTCACATTAAACATGAAAAAATATATATATATAATTTAATTTTTTAATTTCATAACTTAGTTTGCATGTAGATCATTTGACAGGTGCGGTTGTTTATATATTTGGAATGAACTCACAGTGTTGTCATTGTAATGCTTTAATTATAACGCTTTAATTACATAACTTAGGTAGCTTTAATTATAACGCTTTAATTACATAACTTAGGTATGCAACATGTAGATCATTCGGCAGGTGTGTTGTTAGACTTGCTTGAAAACCTTTTTAAATTTCTGCCTTTACCACAATTGAGTGCAGGAGAAGCTCTAAGTCATCCATTCTTTACATATGAAACGATCGAGGGCAGGAGAATCTCTAAATCATCTATTCTTTACAGATGATTACTATTAGAAGGTTTGGAAATTGATCTCATGCAATGTTTGACTTGAAACTCTTACCATAACCCTAAGGATGTACTTAAATTTTTCTTGTACTTCTAAAGAATTTAACATGCTGGTGAAAGGCACAATTGTTTTGCGCCGAGATTTTTCATAGTGCAAAGGCAATTGTAAAATTAACATAACAACTAAAAATATTTTTTTGTGTATTTAAACTATTTGATATGCATGATGTGCTCTGTTTTCATAGTGCAAAGGCAATTGTAAAATTAGCATAACATTCATTATTTTAGCAAAAGTTTTCTTCTATTTTTAAACTATTTGATATGCATGATATGTTTTAATTTGGTTTTGTAATATATTGTAATACTAATTTTATTATTAAATGTGCTAAGTATTGATCTTTATGAGAGTGGCCATTGGTTAGATATATTGGTATCTTGCAATATTTCTCCAGTATTTTTTTAAGTGTTTTCTTTCTATTTATTTAATATTCTCCTTAGTGCTTTCCTTCCATTTATTTAATATTCTCTGGAAAACAAAAAGTTCATAATTTTATTTTGAAAATTTTGTTAGTAAGTGAGATACATTTAGGCATTTTGCAATTTTTAATTTATGTCTGATTCCTCAATTGCAAATAAATGACTACGAATTCCTAAAAACAATACAGAATTAAAGGGTCTTTGTTGTATGGAAACATCTTGAATTTAGAATGTGGACGTATTTCTATTGTTGTTGTGGTTAATTCATTTATTGGTGATATTATTACATTGCAAATTTTCCTTTTACTATGTTGCTGACTTTTATATATATATATATATATATATATATATTTTCATGAAGGCAATTTATAAAAGCAAACAGATTGAATTTAAGTTAAAACTAATGCCCCATTAAATAGGGATTGGGAATGCTGAGATAGAGGAAAGTTTTTAGTTTAACGTAGTTAAGTGCAACTATGAAGACATTACAAGAATTATCTTAATGGAGATATCCCACTAAAGATATTGTAGGAATATTCTTACTCGAAAATTGAACCAGATTGAGAATGTTGAGGTAAATCGAGGAAAGTTTTTAGATTAATTTAGTGAAGGAGAACACTGAAGGTAGTTTTTAGATTAATTTAGTGAAGGGAAATAATGAAAACTTTGCAGGAATTATTTTAATGGAAACTATAAAGAAAAATTGCAGGAATTATCTTACTCAAAAATTAAATTATTATTTTGTTAATGACTTTTGGTTATAGTTGTAGAAAAATTTCTTTATAAAAGGTAAGTAAATTCTAATAAATCTCAAAACTTTAACTTTTTATCTTTATAATAATAATATTATATTATTATATATTTAAATATGTATATTTATCCAATTTAAAACTTTAATTTTATATTAGCTTACCATTTTAATAAACAAAAATTCAAAATAAAATTCAAAAATTTAAAATATATATTATATATAAATATAGTTTGACATAATTATTAATATAAATTTTTAATTTTTTAAAAATGTGAAAAAAAGAAATTTAAGTGTTGCAATATTTCTCCAGTATTTTTTTAAGTGTTTTCTTTCTATTTATTTAATATTCTCCTTAGTGCTTTCCTTCCATTTATTTAATATTACCTGGAAAACAAAAAGTTCATAATTTTATTTTGAAAATTTTGTTAGTAAATGAGATACATTTAGGCATTTTGCAATTTTTAATTTATGTCTGATTCCTCAATTGCAAATAAATGATTACGAATTCCTAAAAACAATACAAAATTAAAGGGTCTTTGTTGTATGGAAACATCTTGAATTTAGAATGTGGAAGTATTTGTATTGTTGTTGTGGTTAATTCATTTATTGGTGATATTATTACATTGCAAATTTTCCTTTTACTATGTTGGTGACTTTTATATATATATGTGTGTGTGTGTGTGTGTGTGTGTGTGTTTTCATGAAGGCAATTTATAAAAGCAAACAGATTGAATTTAAGTTAAAACTAATGCCCCATTAAATAGGGATTGGGAATGCTGAGATAGAGGAAAGTTTTTAGTTTAACGTAGTTAAGGGCAACTATGAAGACATTACAAGAATTATCTTAATGGAGATATCCCATTAAAGATATTGTAGGAATATTCTTACTCGAAAATTGAACCAGATTGAGAATGTTGAGGTAAATCGAGGAAAGTTTTTAAATTAATTTAGTGAAGGGAAATAATGAAAACTTTACAGGAATTATTTTAATGGAAACTATGAAGAAAAATTGCAGGAATTATCTTACTCAAAAATTAAATTATTATTTTGTTAATGACTTTTGGTTATAGTTGTAGAAAAATTTCTTTATAAAAAGTAAGTAAATTCTAATAAATCTCAAGACTTTAACTTTTTATCTTTATAATAATAATATTATATTATTATATATTTAATCAAATATTTATTATATGTATATCTATCCAATTTAAAACTTTAATTTTATATTAGCTTACCATTTTAATAAACAAAAATTCAAAATAAAATTCAAAAATTTAAAATATATATTATATATAAATATAGTTTGACATAATTATTAATATAAATTTTTAATTTTTTAAAAATGTGAAAAAAGGAATTTACATATATAAAATAGCTTTTAATAATATTATTTGAAAAGTATTAATTTTTTATTATTATTTTAAAAGTATGAATTATTTATTATTATTTTGATGATATATATTTATAAGTATAATTCAAATATATATTTAAATTTATAAAAATATTTTTAATAATAATACTTAAAAAGTATTAATTATATTTTTGTTTGTATATTTATAAATATAAAAAAATATATAAAATAATACATTTCCTTTTTACAAATATAAATAATTAATAAAAATAATATAATTGGTTTATAAAATAATACAATTGTATTTTTACAAATATAAAGACGGTAATCATCAAAATTTCAAATTTCAATATTACAAGTTATTAAAATTTATTTAATATATTTATTAAAATTATAAATTATAAATAAATTGATTAGACATTTAAATTAGCTAAATGTAATTTTTAATTCATAAAATATTTAATTAGGCATCTATTTTTAGTTTTAGAATAGTGTTGAATTTACTATAAGATAGTTTTAAAATCTTCCATATTTATAAAAATTTAATCAAGAATTTATACTTGGTATTTGGTTTCACTATAATGCTAAATCATGAAAATTACAAATTTCAATATGACAAGTTATTAAAATTTATTTAACATATTTATTTACATTATAAATTATAAATAGATTAATTAGACATTTATATTAGCTAAATATATTTTTTTGATTCATGAAAAATTTAATTAGGCAATTATTTTTTGTTTTAGAGTAGTGTTGAATTTATTATAGGATAATTTTAAAATCTTCGATATTTATAAAAATTTAATCAATAATTTATATTTGGTAATTGGTTTTACTGTAATGCTGAATTTAATATAAGATAGTTTTAAAGTCTTTGATATTTATAAAACTTTAATTAGGGATTTGTATTTGGTATTTGGTTTTAGTGTAGTGTTAATTTAATTTTTTTACATATATGGGACAACTCCTATTTGCATTACTTCATTGTTTTCTCAGTTAGTGGGGAGTGTTCCTTAAAACAACTTTAGTTTTGTAAATATTTTAGGTCTATTTTTCTAAATATTTACGGTCAATGCAAAAAATCCCATTGCAGCCATTCAAAAGCCCTCAATATCCCATACATATATTTTCATTGCCAAACTTGTTGTATTAGTCCATAAATCATTAAGTTATATAACAAGGGATTTGGTGGATCCAGTGTCTACTCTCATGTAGACAAAAAAATACTTAAGCTTGACGTCTCAATTGCTATTTTCTTATACAAATTTTTTATTTAAAACCCTATCAGCCTCTCTTTGCACCTTTTGGGGCAACTGCTAGTTTAACTTTTATTATAAAGATCCAATATCTACTTTGAATATGATATAATATATTTAATAAAAATTAATCCTATTCAGATAAGTTCAACACGAATTTGGTAATTAAATGGCTATGCATAGCTATATACATTAGAGATGGTAAATATTAAAATTTTGAAGTGACTTGCACTATTTAGCCAAATTTCCATTTGGATCCATAGTTTTTCGTTGTGAAATCTTTGACATCTGACTGAAGAAGGAATGATATATAACCGCTTGGATTATCGCGATTTCAAACTACCTTGATGCATTTTTTATGCCATTTTTAAAATAAACCTTTGATTGCATTTTTTAAAAAATGCAACGCAAGGCGATGAGCATGGCGGTGGACACTAAAAAACTCTTATATATATATATATATAAAATCAGAAGTGAGAAGCGAGTTTATGACCGTTTGGGATGGCGCGGATATATAACAATTTCAGACCACAAACATTCTATTCTATTAGTTTGAATTCGTCTTCTTTTGTATTCTGCATTCGCTTTTTCCTGTTTTTTTTGGGCCATGCATAGCCATGCATGCTTATGCTTAATGGTTTTCACTATACATTTTCTTTATCGATTTTTCATTTCCCAGCTGGTGCTTGTTGATATTTCTTGCTTTTTTTCTCTTGATTTCTGTATTAGTTGATTTTATTTTGTTTGGTTCGATGCTGAGCAGAAGAGATGAAATCCATCATTTCGGGTTTCTATGAAGGATAATCACCGAAGCAGGTGTGCATTTGGTTTAATTTGAGCTTATAATAAATACATATGTGTAAATAGATGTTTTACCAATAATGTGTACATGGATTGGATGCCCTCTGGTAGATAATGGTCTAGAATCTTAAATGGCTGAGCAGGTAGTCGGAAGGGTTGTTTGATGGTTTATTTTTGAGCTCTAATCTTTTATTTCTACTCCAGGGAAGTTGCAGGGTTTTATGTGTTCAAATAAAGCTCAATGGGATTTCAACAGGGGAGTAATTCGAGGTAAACCGTGTTCTATACTTCCCGACGCCCTAAATTCATTTGATAGGCCACTTGCTTCTCTAGGTTTTGACGCCTTAAATTTATTTGATATTTTTATTTTGAATCTGAAATGAGGTCTGATTGGACTGTGTTCCAGGAAGAGCCGCCGCTGAATCCAAAATGAGAGAAGAAAACTACATTCCTAGGTCTCGTTCTTCAGCAGGTACAGTTCACACAAAGGCCATCTTCTTTTTCGTGATCTATTTTTCATGATTTTCCTTTTCCGCCCCCAATATAATTTGTAGTGTTGATGATCTTTCTGCTCTGTTGTGAGAGTTTACCACATTGTCTTTGAAATCTCATTTTAGTGTTGATGTGCAGTCTTTTTGGTAGGTTTTGCATTTTATGGACGAGAACAGAGAATGGTCCATCTCGGCTACGGAATCGATGGAATTTCACTCGGTTGGTACAAGCACAACCTCTACTTCGTCAGGGTACAGGTACGGACAATAACGCCAGGTTTACTCAAACAATATTAAATGGCAGTAGGGCCCCACATATAGAACTGGTATTCCCTATGCATGACCCATCAATATTCACCTGTCTTTGTTGGCAAAGTATGGCTACTCCACAATGGCAACCAATATTACAGGTACGGACAATAACGCCAGGTTTACTCAAACAATATTAAATGGCAGTAGGGCCCCACATATAGAACTGGTATTCCCTATGCATGACCCATCAATATTCACCTGTCTTTGTTGGCAAAGTATGGCTACTCCACAATGGCAACCAATATTTCGGCTGCTATTCACCCATTAATGCGGTGGCAGATACACTGTCTACCGTTGTTGGCAAAGTATGGCTACTCCACAATGGAATCAATATTTTGGTTGCTATCGGCCCATTAATGCGGTGGCGGTGGCAGATACACTGTCTACCGTTAGATTTAAAATTGTTTAAATCTAACGGTGAACAGTGTATCTGCCACCGCATTAATGGGCGAATAGCAGCCGAAATGCTCGCCCTCCACAATTAGCGCGGTAGCCAGAATCGTAGATTTGCGCTGTAATATTTAATGTTGTATGAACAGTTTATGTTACATGTGGCTATAGCTCTAGCCTTTTTCCCATTTCCTTTCATGTCCTTTTGGTTTTTCCCATTTTGTAAAAATAAAAATTAATATTATAATATCATATCGTTGATCTTTCTATGGGTTAAATGTGAACTACGGTTAATTTTTTTAAACACATAATAAATGATTTTCATAAGAATTGTATTTTAAATATTAACTAATTTTTTAGATATTTTATTTATATTTAAATTTAGAATTTTATGAATTTAAATTTAGAATTGTACATATTTCACGTTTTTAGATTAGAATTTGTAACTTCCTACAACTAAATATATGTTCCTAACCGATAAACATATTTAATTTTTTTAAATCAATATATTATTTTTCTTAATAATAAAAAATAGCAAGAATTAAAGTTTTAGTGTAATTTGAAAATTTTAATAATATTTTTAATTAGATTTATTTTAATATATACTATTTTTTTTTTTTTTGATAGATTGATAGGTTAGGTTATTTTGTGAATTTGTTGAATTCAAATATATTAGCTGATTTGATTTGAACACAATTTACAACCTTTTACCCATATGCATCTATAACACAGTCTACAACCTTTTAACCATATGGATCTATAACACTCTACAACAATTTACCCATATGGATCTATAAGAAAAATATTAAATTAGGGTGTCTACAAAAAAATTATATTCCTTTTCCCATATATATTTATGACAAAAATATTAAATTAGGGTGTCTACAAAAAGAATGCTATTTCTGTGTAGATATGAGTTCTTAACCAAGACACCAAACTATGCACCAAGTTAGAATGTAACTTATAACCTTTTACATGTGGTTTTGAAGGATCATTTTGGTCTCTTTTTTCCCTTAACAAGCTTAAGATGAACTATGGGTAGGCCAATTAAAAAAACACAAAACTAAATCAATGTTTCAAAAGATAAACCTTACAAGGTCTTTGCATAATCAACATTAAATTTTGCAAATGGCAGAGTAGATAATACATTGAAATGTGACAGTTTCAAATTATGGTTGAGTTGGAATTTAGCTAACTCAGGTTCAAATTTACTTTTTTCTTCATATTTTTTATCTCCACGAGTTTGAGATGAACTATGATGATTACCTTAACTTTTAATTGATTATATCATTTAAGAAAACAAAATAAAATTTCTGATTTGATACCCATATTTTCATGTGAGCCATATATGTTAGATGTGTTTTGGTATGCTAAAATAGAAATAGAAATATAAATATGTAGTCTGAAGTGTTTCTGAACAAAGTCATGTTCATAATTATAGGAAAAATTGTATCTTAGGGATTAAGGTGACCAGAATATGTTTGAGATATATTTATGGGATTGTTCGAACAACCTGTTCAGTGCAAACCTATCAGCCGCAGGTGAGACCCAATATTTTGAATTTAGGACAGATAGATATATAGTTGCAAGACTGTTTTCATCATTATCTCATAGTACTTTCAAATGCATGTTAAGCCCTAACATCTAGCATAGAAAACTGTCTCAACAATATATATTTAGCTATCAATTCTAGTTGAGTATGTAATGAAATAAGGACTCGACTTTGTTTTGTGGATCTCTCAATCAAATCAAAAGCAATTTGGCTAATTTTTTAGGTTTTCTGTCTTATAACATAGCATTTCATTTCCCTTGCAATTTTGTATTGCGTTTGGAGAGGCTTACACTTGTTTTGTGTCTATCCATCACAAACATAGATGCGTAGTAGGTCTGTAACCTTTTGTTTATATTTTTGATGTGCCTTATCCACCTTGCAAAATTCCATCTCTCCCCTACTATTTTTACAGCTTAATTAATTATATATTGGAATGAAAGGTCAATGATATAGCCATTAATTTCATTGGAAGCAATGGGTTAAGGAACCAATTTGTTTTGGGATTTTCTATTGAATGTGAAGCAATTTTACCACCTCCTTTCTCTTGCTCTTTTACTTTTTCTCACAAATCTAAATGGGCAATGTAGGCTGTCATGAAAATAATTGGTTAAATGAACCATTTTATTTTCTTTTGCAATGGAATATGCAAAAGTATGTGAAGCATGAAGCCAAATCCTTTAAACAAGCACAATTCCAACAACCTAGATAACCAAATCCTCTCTTTTTGGTCTATCTTTGCATTTTATTTGGTTTAACCTTAGACTTTATGTGGATCAAGCTAGATATTAAGTCATGCACCTCCTTTGAGGCGTCACAAGTACTTTGGACACTAAACTATTTGTTATTGTTTTGGTCATGCCATTATGTCCCCACATTGACTTCCTAGGATCTAGTTTGTTGTTTTGGTGGTTTCTTATGGGTAGATGTAATATTTTTGGGTTAAATTTACACTTACTTATGAAGATTCCTTCCCCAATTTTTGTCTTCCTTATATGGAATTGTTTTCCCCACCTCCCTCTCCCTCTTTACCTTCGTAGGTCCTTACCATTCCTTTTCAACAATGCCCCCTCACTTGTCTCTTAACCGGTATTTTCTATTGGTGAACCCTCTAGTGTCTACTTAACCCTTTATGGATCCTTTGTTAAATGTATTGGACCCTCTTGGGCAAGAAGCTCCCATGTTCTTTATCGTTTGAGGATCATGTCTCATTTTTGGCCTTCCTTAGGTGCACTGAATTTCTTGTGGACTTCATCTTTTTCAATCGAAACCATCTTAGCCTAAACAATTTGCATGCTTGTTTCCACCTAGGTTTTTGGAGCTTTGTTTTCCTCTGCCTTGATTTGTAGGACCTAGAAATGCAATTTTCATTGCAAGCCCTTTTCCTTTCTTGGTGTTGCCCCTATTTGTGTTCCTTCTTTCCACTTGACTTGTTCTCTTTGTATTTTTTTCTCTTTTGCAAGAGAACCCCTGTGCCAAACTTTTTCTCCCTCTTTGTTTTTTCTATCTTGCAAGTCATTGAGAAAGCGGAGTGGCTTGTCAAACTCGTTTCTTTTATAGTGTTGCAACTTTCATTCATTAAGATTATATGGTTAGAATTGCATTCTCTTGTACAATAGGAAAACTACCCATTGTCACCTCAATAACCTTGCCCCACACTTCAGAATAAAGAATCTAAGCTACCTTAGCCTATGGGTAATCCCTATGGCCTATCTAAACCTATCGATTGTAGCAATGGAGAGTGACTTAGGTTAGATTGACTAAGATAATTTATCAACTTTTACTCACTCTCAATAATGAAGAGGAGGTGCAAGCATGTGAATAGTTGATAAAATCATCCATTATGAACAAGATTTAAATGATTTGTAATTAAAAAAGTGTGCCCATTCATTTGATGAAGTTATTGCCTTGAAATTTTAAGATAGAACTTGCTCAAGGAATTATAGAACCATGAGATTAAATCAAAGTATGAATCATATATGTAACCCAACGTCGTTATATTATCAACCCAACTGTCTAGGGCTCCCGTTCCAGGGATAATGGTCCTCAAATATCCAATGGTACAAGAATACAAGATACAATGATAATCTCGCTGATCTAGTGCACAATCACAACCTCTATGTCGTATCTTGTCCTGCCGGTTTGTCGCTCCTGATTTGCAGCAACACAATTTTGCCTCTATCAATGATCCAAGTCCATCTGGCCACTAAACATGGCTCCACCTGTTCTCACGCTGATCGTAAGTCCATCTACATGTCAACACATCGAGACTCCATTTGAGTTGTTCACAATTTTGTTTTTGAACAACTCGCTCTGCCCACTGTTGCTCCTCAGTTACTCAGGGTCTTCTTCGCACAATAGCCTTCCACTACTGCTATATGAAGGCTAACATAAATTGGGAGGGCTTCCACCTATCGCAGTTGAAGTCTCTTCTTCAACAATGAGCATGGGATGTCAAATCTGCTCCTCTTTTTGGCCAATCCTTGAGCTCACAAGTTGCCTCCTCTAGTAGCTTCTTTAGTCCATCAAAGAGCTACTCATAGGCTCAATCCTTCACCCAAATTCTAGTTGTCCAAGTTTGCTGCTTCTAAGGCTACTCTTGGGTCACCTACACGTGCCTTCCACCAATCCAAAGGTAACCAATACTTCTGTCCACACTAGGACTCCATCCCTAGAATCAAATCAACAAAAAATCACCCATACATACCTTAGTTTGTAGGTATGTTCACCGCTGCAAGTTCTACTCCTGGTTAGGGCTTTATAACCCACTACTACAACCCTTGTTTCCTCCTTCAGAACCACTCTAGCAACTGCGACCTTGCTCCATTATACTTATGCTGTCAAGCATTGTGTCCAAGGGAGAATTTAGCCCTAGATTGGGCCTTCCAGCGCTCTCCAAACGACTCAATTATTCTCCACACTGTTGTTTAGTCTCACAACACCCTTCAACAGTCTTAAACAACCCTCACAACACTTCCAAGTGACCACACTACTGTGTTGTAGTAGAAAAAGCTTCCTCCACACAAAAATGTTGTATGAACAGTTTATGTTACATGTGGCTATAGCTCTAGCCTTTTTCCCATTTCCTGTCATGTCCTTTTGGTTTTTCCCATTGTGTAAAAATAAAAATTAATATTATAATATCATATCGTTGATCTTTCTATGGGTTAAATGTGAACTACGGTTAATTTTTTTAAAATATTAAATGATTTTCATAACAATTGTATTTTAAATATTAATTAATTTTTTAGATATTTTATTTATATTTAAATTTATAATTTTATGAATTTAAATTTAGAATTGTACATATTTCACCTTTTTAGATTTGAATTTGTAACTTCCTATAACTAAATATATGTGACTAACCAAGAAACATATTTAATTTTTTTAACTCAATATATTATTTTTCTTAATAATAAAAAATAGCAAGAATTAAAGTTTTAGTGTAATTTGAAAAATTTAATAATATTTTTAATTAGATTTATTTTAATATATACTAATTTTAAATTTTTTAGATAAATTGATAGGTTAGGTTATTTTGTGAATTTGTTGAATTCAAGTATATTAGTCGATTTGATTTGAACACAATTTACAACCTTTTACTCATATGCATCTACAACACAGTCTACAACCTTTTAACCATATGGATCTATAACAGTCTACAACAATTTACCCATATGGATCTATAACAAAAATATTAAATTAGGGTGTCTACAAAAAAATTATATTCCTTTTCCCATATAGATTTATGACAAAAATATTAAATTAGGGTGTCTACAAAAAGAATGCTATTTCTGTGTAGATATGAGTTCTTAACCAAGACACCAAACTATGCACCAAGTTAGAATGTAACTTATAACCTTTTACATGTGGTTTTGAAGGATCATTTTGGTCTCTTTTTTCCTCTAACAAGCTTAAGATGAACTATGGGTAGGCCAATTAAAAAAACACAAAACTAAATCAATGTTTCAAAAGATAAACCTTACAAGGTCCTTGCATAATCAACATTAAATTTTGCAAATGGCAGAGTAGATAATACATTGAAATGTGACAGTTTCAAATTATGGTTGAGTCGGAATTTAGCTAGCTTAGGTTCAAATTTACTTTTTTCTTCATATTTTTTATCTCCACAAGTTTGAGATGAACTATGATAATTACCTTAACTTTTAATTGATTATATCATTTAAGAAAACAAAATAAAATTTCTGATGTGATACCCATTATTTTCATGTGAGCCATATATGTTAGATGCGTTTTGGTATGCTAAAATAGAAATAGAAATATAAATATGTAGTCGAAGTGTTTCTGAACAAAGTCATGTTCATTATTATAGGAAAAATTGTATCTTAGGAATTAAGGTGACCATAATATGTTTGAGATATATTTATGGGATTGTTCGAACAACCTATTCAGTGCAGACCTATCAGCTGCAGGTGAGACCCAATATTTTGAATTTAGGATAGATAGATATATAGTTGCAAGACTGTTTTCATCATTATCTCCTAGTACTTTCAAATGCATGTTAAGCCCTAACATCTAGCACAGAAAATTGTCTCAACAATATATATTTAGCTGTCAATTCTAGTTGAGTATGTAATGAAATAAGGACTCGACTTTGTTTTGTGGATCTCTCAATCAAATCAAAAGAAATTTGGCTAATTTTTTAGGTTTTCTGTCTCATAACATCGCATTTCATTTCCCTTGCAATTTTGTATTGCGTTTGGAGAGGCTTACACTTGTTTTGCATCTATCCATCACAAACACAGATGCGTAGAAGGTCTGTAACCTTTTTTTTATATTTTTGATGTGCCTTATCCACCTTGCAAAATTCCATCTCTTCCCTATTATTTTTACAGCTTAATTAATTATATATTGGAAAGAAAGGTCAATGATATAGCCATTAATTTCATTGGAAGCAATGGGTTAAGGAACCAATTTGTTTTTGGATTTTCTATTGAATGTGAATCAATTTTACCACCTCCTTTCTCTTGCTCTTTTACTTTTTTCTCACAAATCTAAATGGGCAATGTAGGCTGTCATGAAAAGAATTGGTTAAATGAACCATTTTATTTTCTTTTGCAATGGAATATGAAAAAGTATGTGAAGCATGAAGCCAAATCCTTTAAACAAGCACAATTCCAACAACCTAGATAACCAAATCCTCTCTTTTTGGTCTATCTTTGCATTTTATTTGGTTTAACCTTAGACTTTATGTGGATCAAGCTAGATATTAAGTCATGCACCTCCTTTGAGGCGTCACAAGTACTTTGGACACTAAACTGTTTGTTACTATTTTGGTCATGCCATTATGTCCCGACGTTGACTTCCTAGGCTCTAATTTGTTGTTTTGGTGGTTCCTTATGGGTAGATGTAATATTTTTGGGTTAGATTTACACTTACTTATGAAGATCCCTTCCCCATTTTTTGTCTTCCTTATATGGAATTGTTTTCCCCACCTCCCTCTCCCTCTTTACCTTCCTAGGTCCTTACCATTCCTTTTCAACAATGCCCCCTCACTTGTCTCTCAAACGGTCTTTTCTATTGGTGAACCCTCTAGTGTCTACTTAACCCTTTATGGATCCTTTGTTAAACGTATTGGACCCTCTTGGGCAAGAAGCTCCCATGTTCTTTATCGTTTGAGGATCATGTCTCACTTTTGGCCTTCCTTAGGTGCATTGAATTTCTTGTGGACTTCATCTTTTTCATTCGAAACCATCTTAGCCTAAACAATTTGTGTGCTTGTTTCCACCTAAGTTTTTGGAGCTTTGATTTCCTTTTCCTTGATTTGTAGGACCTGGAAATGCAATTTTTATTGCAAGCCCTTTTCCTTTCTTGGTGTTGCCCCTATTTGTGTTCCTTCTTTCCACTTGACTTGTTCTCTTTGTATTTTTTTCTCTTTTGCAAGAGAACCCCTATGCCAAACTTTTTCTCCATCTTTGTTTTTTCTATCTTGCAAGTCCTTGAGAAAGCGGAGTGGCTTGTCAAACTCGTTTCTTTTATAGTGTTGCACCTTTCATTCATTAAGATTATATGGTTGGAATCACATTCTCTTGTACAATAGGAAAAATACCCATTGTCACCTCAATAACCTTGCCCCACACTTCAGAATAAGGAATCTAAGCTACCTTAGCCTAGGGGTAATCCCTATGGCCTATCTAAACCTATCGATTGTAGCAATGGAGAGTGAATTAGGTTAGATTTACTAAGATAATTTATCGACTTTTACTCACTCTCAATAATGAAGAGGAGGTGCAAGAGTGTGAATAGTTGATAAAATCATCCATTATGAACAAGATTTAAATGATTTGTAATTAAACAAGTGTGCCCATTCATTTGATGAAGTTATTGCCTTGAAATTTTAAGATAGAAATTGCTCAATGAACCATAGAACCATGGGATTCTATCAAAGTATGAAGCATATATGTAACCCAATGTCCTTATATTATTAACCCAACTGTCTAGGGCTCCCGTTCCAAGGATAATGGTCCTCAAATATCCAATGGTACAAGAATACAAGATACAATGATAATACCGTTGATCTAGTGCACAATCACAACCTCTATGTCGTATCTCATCCTACCGGTTTGTCACTCCTGATTTGCAGCAACACAATTTTGCCTCTATCAATGATCCAAGTCCATCTGGCCACTAAACACGGCTCCACCTGCTCTCATGCTAATCGTAATTCCATCTACAGGTCAACACATCGAGACTCCATTTGAGTTGTTCACAATTTCGTTTTTGAACAACTCGCTCTGCCCACTGCTGCTCCTCAGCTACTCAGGGTCTTCTTCGCACAATAGCCTTCCACTGCTGCTATATGAAGGCTAACATAAATCGGGAGGGCTGCCACCTATCGCAGTTGCAAGTCTCTTCTCCAACAATGAGCACGGGATGTCAAATCTGCGCCTCTGTTTGGCCAATCCTTGAGCTCACAAGTTGCCTCCTCTAGTAGCTTCTTTAGTCCATCAAAGAGCTACTCATATGCTCAATCCTTCACCCAAATTCTAGCTGTCCAAGTTTGTTGCTTCTAAGGCTACTCTTGGGTCACCTACACGTGCCCTCCACCAGTCCAAATGTAACCAATACTTCTGTCCACACTAGGACTCCATCCCTAGCATCAAATCAACAAACAATCACCCATACATACCTTAGTTTGTAGGTCTGTTCACCGTTGCAAGTTCTACTCTTGGTTAGGGCTTTATAACCCACTACTACAACCCTTGTTTCCTCCTTCAAAACCACTCTAGCAATTGCGACCATGCTCCATTATACTTATGCTGTCAAGAATTGTGTCCAAGGGAGAAGTTAGCCCTAGATTGGGCCTTCTAGCGCTCTCCAAATGACTCAATTATTCTCCAGACTGTTTTTTAGTCTCACAACACCCTTCAATAGTCTTAAACAACCCTCACAACACTTCCAAGTGACCACACTACTGTGTTGTAGTAGACAAAGCTTCCTCCACACAAAAATGCACACAAAAGCAACCCTGAAACCTCTCTCTGTAATGCAGCCTCCTGCCTGTAATAGCTTGGACCTATCCCAAGACAAAAAACACCTCACAAATTCAGAAAATGTCCCACGCTAGTCCTTCTTTGCATCTATGGTTGCCTCAGAGAAGTATGGAGATTATTTGATGCACTTGGATGGTGAGGAATCACATCCAACGCCACTCCTATATATATAAACTCATGTGGTGTTAAGACATAACTTGTGCCACTCCAAAATGTCAAGCCGACCTCCATTACATGCCACATTAACCCACAAATCCATTAAAAAATTCATATTTCATCATAGACAACTTAGAATTCAATGATTTTTGTTGTGTTGGATTCCTCTCAATGTCCTCTATCATCTCCATCTATCACATGTCCAATAGGCCTCATGGATTCACACTCACATGCTTGGGTGCAAAGTCCATGCCTTGGGTTCCAAGCCCACAATACTGTATTGTGGTGCTCCAACCTCCAAACATAGAACCCTAGGGCTTGGAGTAACTCCCAAGCTACCAAAAATCAACAGTAAATGCTTATCACTAGTGCTTAAGAGCTGAAACAACAAGATGTGTTATGCGTTCATGTGTGAATGTTGTTAAGTGTTAGACATCTGCCATAAGAAAATTCAGATCTGGAGTATGGACTTCAGAGCGAGGTGTCAATGATGATGTTAGATGCCAAAAAAGTGCAAGTTATTTCATTGAGTGCCATGTTGCACTGTTTGAATATTGATTTTTTTTATTTCAAGTGTATAGACCATGGAAAACCCAACTTTGGAAGTTTTCAAATAAATAAGAGCAAGATTGACATTCATCAATGCATTTCCAAGCGTGAATTAAAGAAACCCAATAGAAGTGATGAGACTTGTTGCCACAAAATCTAGTAGACGTTATGATGGATTTCACAAGGTGAGGGCTAGACCTTGTAACAAAAATGAGGAGATATTACTATTGTTAACTCAACAATTCTCCTCTTCCTCGTTAGTGGAATTTCTTCATGAGTGAGACTTCCCCGTATTTCACCTATAAGGATACTCTTAAGTGTAGGGATCAAGGTTGGTAAGAATATACAAGGTGAAGATACTCTATGTTAGACAAGGCTCAATTCCTTTTGATGAGGGAGCGATGTATCATACACCCACGCTAGATAAAGTCTTCTATAAACTAGGGTTTCTTGTTATGAAAATTAATGGAATGCCTAGACATATAAAAGTCAAGAAAAGGGTTTGCTAGAAAATTAGATCAATAATGAAATAGAACAAACTAGGGCTGCGGGGGAGCACCCCCCACATCCGCTCCTAGAGCGCGCTCCCCCCAAAAACAATTCACTCCCTGGATTTCTTCACAATTTTTTTTTTCAAAGATGTTCTAAACACAAATTTTTTCCAAAGAAAGAAGAGTTTTTGAGTGGGGCAACCTAATCTTAAAGCTTATGGCCCTAGTCTCGATATGTGATTCATGCCAATGTTAAATTATTAAAGTAAAAGTGACATTCTCCTTTTACGTAAATTTTTAACATTACCATGAAATGGCTCAGGATGTTTGAGAGTGGTTCCGACCTCATTGGATTTCATATGGAGAAAGTAGAATTTTAGATCTCACTCAAAATCCAGTAGACTTATCAGTTTTTTAGGATTTCATGTGATGTTGCTTTGTTTGGTGTTCCTTACGACATGGTTAGGATGGACTTTCAGTGTTGGAGACAGACATGTCACAGGTGCAGGTTTACTTCATTAGTAGGCCTAGGGGCTTTTGGAGATGTTTTATGGGGTTTGAAGGAGTTCACTAGCCATATTCCATCATCAGGATTGATTCCACACAAGTTGCTTCTCGTTCCATTGCATTATGATAATTCCCATAAAATAGGGTTATTATTGTGCCTAACTCAATTAATTACACTTAAGGTGACATTCCGAGAAAATAATTGACAGAACACCTTAGTGTAATAGCTCGTTGGAATCGAAATGAGAAGATATACACGATGGGATGGTTAGTAGTGATTTTCAGTGGCTTGAAGTATGGTGGCCAATTTACCATAGTTGTGGAGATGCATGCCAAATCGTGATAGGTTGGCATAGTTGGTTACGTTTAAACCATGGCATACATTTAAAATGAATTTTTAAATGCATAAATGGATTCAGAACCTTGAAAAACACCTAGGACAATTGAATTCTATAGATTGAGAAACTTCAACTCAATTTTCTAAAATTCATTGCCTAATTTTTGTTAAAATTAACCATAAAAATTTCGTGAAAAAAGGTCATTTCATCTATAAGTTAGAATATATATGTGTGTGTGTGTGTGTGAATTTGTTTATATATATCCTAGAGAAATCATTAAGTGGGTCGGTCTCATACTCATATGACACAAGATCAATTTTCGTGCTACCACTATACCTCTTAGGGCCTACGGCCTATCCTCCTCTTTCTAGATTGGGTCACGATCAGGGGATTGAACCTTGGATCTCTTAGCATGTTTTCACATCATTTTAATCACCAGATGATCTATCCCCTAGGACGTGATATTTATTAATATTACTGACATAGTAAAATATTTTATTTTGAAAATTGGTAAAAATAATAAAAGCTATTTTCGATATCATAATATAAATATGGTCAATTTGGTATTGAAAAAAATCCCCCCTTGAAAAATCAATATGATACACATGGCCAAACACATTAAATTGACATAAATCCCCAAATAAATATGACATACATTTCCAAATTTAGCAAATTGTCAAAAACAACAAAACAAGAGCCTAGTTTGATCTAATCAATATTAATGCAATCATAAAATCCCTTAGTAAACAAAAATGTTCATACCAATGTTTCTATAAGTTGAATCCTATCAACATGGCCAAAAAATATCATCTAAATTATTGGCCTATGAGTGTAGCATCCCTACTTAAAAATTCATGTAAAAAATATAAGACCAAGGTCATGGGACAAATATTCCAAGTTGAACAGTGGGAAAAACATTCTAGTAGGTGTTAATTTCGGTTATTACGGCTAAAGGAAATTGGCAAAGGCAATGGCAAAGGCTTTCGAAAGGCATGAGACATCAATTGGCATTTATTTATGAAAATGATGGAAATTTTGAGAAAAGGAAGATTAAATGTCACAGGTTGCATGTGAGGAGGAAAATCAAGGGAAATAATGGAAAATGAAGAAAATAGAGGCCTCGTTGATAAAAAGGCTACTGAGGATCAGTGTGCAAGTTTTTTGCTCACACTTATGGCTTTGATTCTATTCTCTCTCTCTCTCTCTTACTCTTATATATTTAGAGTTTTCTTGGAGCACTCTTGGAGGAGTGTGGCACACTTTGTATTTGGAGCAACAAGGAAAAGGAAAGGCAGCAAAGTGAAAGAGGACATCGGTATTAGCGGCTACAACTAGATTTCTTTGTAACTATCGAGTTGCATGTATGGCCTTCTTGCTGGTTTTGGAACATGCATGTGGTTTCTTGGTTATAATCTGTCATTGGTATGGAGGATTTCCTGGATTGAAAGTAGATTTTCCTAGCCTTCTCATTTCCTGTATAACCATGGTGTGAGGGGGTTCTCATGTTTTGGTTGATATGGATTTCCAAATGGATTTGAATCTGAGTGAGGTGGGCCTACGAATGATAGAACGATGATTCGGATTTTATGCAGGAACGCAACAAAATACAAAAATAACCATAAACATAGAGATGCAACGGAAATAAGGCTTCATTTCATTAATATCAAATAACAAAAATATGCTTACAAACATAATGGAAATAAAATAGCTAGGGTGCTGGTAGCGAATCTCTCAGAAGAGATGTGGAGGCTACAGACCTCTGAACTGTGTTACAATGAGGCTCGAGGGCCTATTTATTATGGAGAAACAATGGAGAACTCCAAACATCCAAAAAACTAACCCTAGGAGACGAAGAGCCAAAACCATGGGCCCCATTTGGGTAAATTGGTGTTTCAACTTCCCGGGGACGTAACTTCGACAAACGACCTCCGTTTGACGCGTATGATACATCGTTAGAAAGATCTATCCGAGGAATACAACTATTGCCATGAATATCAATTCTAGAATAGAATCATTTTTTTCGTAGCATCGATGCCCAAAAAATGTCATTTAGGGCCTCAAAATAGCTCCGGAAGTTGAGGACTTGAAAAACTGCTAAAAATAGTAAGTTGTGTTGCAACTTAAAAATTGAAAGAACTGATGGTAGGGGTTCAAATAGAATAGGTGGGTGGCCACCAATGTCCACCTATATCATTAACACCGCAAAACGGCTCCGGGAGTGCAGGACCCAAAAACCTACTAAAAATTGTAAGTTGTGCTTAAAGTGAAAAGCTGCAAGAATTGATGGTGTGGGTCCAAATCAAATAGGTGGGTGGCAACCAATATCCACTTGGATCATTCTTCCCTACTTAAGAAGCAATGGTCCCCATTGCATTGAGATCCTCCATGAGATGAGGCACGTTCTATTGTCGAAGATGTCATGGACCTGCGGGCGGACATGCTGGATACAATTAGTAAATTTGGTTTCTTTATTAGCCTCAAAAAATACATGTGTGGCTTCTGTCTATGTAGTCACATGAGGTATGGCAACATCAAGCAACGTTGCGTCGGGGGTTAGATCAATGGAGTGCTTGTCCTGACAGTATAGAGGAACCTTTGTGAGTGAGGAGAAAATTTCCTTGTATTCCTCCATGACTTTGTCCATCTGTTGTACCTGTGTAGGGGAGCCCTGTTTCGAGGTTGTCGCCACAATATTCTTCTTTCCATGTGAGCGAGTTGTAAGGAAAATAAATTTCCCAGTTTGGGAAACAATCTTACTGCGTTGTTTTGCGGTAGTCAAAGAGATGACAAGAGGCAGTACTACCTCTGGTATCCTGTACAAGTTATTTCCCAAAGTAATAATAACAGCACGAGGCCTAGACTCATACACAGCATGTCGCCTCCACAAGTATGGTTGGCCCAATAATACATCAGCTACATCAAGAGGAGCAACATCACACAATACCTCATCCGTGAATGGATTGATACTATACGGAAGGTGGCACTGCTGGCGGATGTGGAGATCTCTCCCTGGGTGGAGCCACTTGATGGTATATGGCTGCGGGTGTGCTATGGTTGGTAGGCCAAGCCGCTTCACGACCTTTTTTGAAATGAGGTTCTTTTGTCTTCCGCTATCGACAAGAAATTGTAGCGGAGAACCCTTCACCCACATTTGCGAATGGAAGAGGTGCTCTCGCTCCTCTGGATCCTCCCTATAGATCTTTGTGGTGGCAACAATGGCACTGAGATCCACATCAATAATGTGCTTCCCTTTGTCATTGCCTTTGTCTGGTTCTGACTCGGGATCAGAAAATGCATCTGATTCAGGTGCCTTTAGTTCGGCCACCAATGATTGTTTGGCCCAACACTCGTTTGTGCCATGAGTGGGGCTGTTATGAAATTCACACCACTTACCTGTGTCCTTATTTGGATTTGTGGTGTTGTTCTAAGTCACACTACTTTGGCCTTGCCCCTTTTTCTTCGGTTCAAGGGCACCTTTTGGATTCGCAGATCCAAAGTCTCACTTCTTCTGCTTAAATTTCTGCTCAATCTTGGCTGCATAGCGATATGTCGTGCCAATCGATGTAATGTCGAGGAACTCCATTTCCTCCTGAATGTGTTTGTGCAGGCATCTGCAGTACTTGAGCACCAAATGTCTCTCTGAATCTTTAATACCTAACTTTGTGTGTATGGTATGGAATAGATTTATGAATTCATGCACATCTTGATCCCTTTGTTGCCCCAGCTTGGTCCATTGGATGAATTTGTCCTCATAGCTCCCCACGGGGTAATATTGTTCCTTGATGCTGTCTCGGAATGAATTCCAAGTGGGTGTGTCCGAGAATAGAGAGGGTTCCCCTTCGTCCTCTTGCTCACAATAGGTTTCCCACCAATCTTTGACATGGGGGGCAGCTTTGAGGATTGCAAATATAATCTTTTCTCGGTCAGAGAAATCATGGACCAAGAAATACCCTTCCAGAAAATTCAACCATCTATCTATGGTGTCTGCATCTATTTGGCCTTCAAATACAAGAATTTCAAATTTTACTTATACCTTGAAGGGAGTGGCACCTCCAGAGTGGCTGTTGGATGCAGATGCGCCGTAGGTGGGCAGTCGTTGAAGGATCTGAGCAAACTTATCCATCATCGCGTTCCTTTGTTTCTCGAGGGCCTCCTCAAGCAATATTTTTATAGGATCTCCTACTCCCTCATATTTCTTTTCTTCCACCATGGGAGGTCGTCGAGGTTTACGAGGCTGATCTTGCAAGGGTTCAACCAGATCAAGCACTAACTCCTTATACCCTGACCGCGTCGGGGACATGCAAAGAAAAACAAAGAAAGAGCAGACCGCTCTGATTCCACTGATTCGGATTTTATGCAGGAATGCAACAGAATACAGAAATAACCATAAAAATAGAGATGCAATGGAAATAAGGCTTCATTTCATTAATATCAAATAACAGAAATATGCTTACAAACATCATGGAAATAAAATAGCTAGGGTGATGGTAGCGAATCTCTGAGAAGAGATGTGAGAGCTACAGACCTCTGAACTGTGTTACAATGAGGCTTGAGGGCCTATTTATTATGGAGAAACAATGGAGAACTCCATACGTCTAAAAACCTAATCCTAGTAGATGAAGCGCCAAAACTATGGGCCCCGTTTGGGTAAATTGGTGTTTCAACTTCTCGGGGACGTAACTTCGACACACGATCTTCGTTTGACGCGTATGATACATCCTTAGAAATATCTATCCGAGGAATACAACTATTGCTACAAATATCAATTATAGAATGGAATCATATTTTTCGGAGCAACGATGCCCAAAAAACGTCGTTTAGGGCCTCAAAACGGCTCCGGAAGTTCAGGACCCGAAAAACTGCTAAAAATAGTAAGTTGTGTTGCAACTTAAAAACTGAAAGAATTGATGGTGGGGGTTCAAATGGAATATTTGGGTGGCCACCAATGTCCACCTAGATCATTAAGGCCCCAAAACCTCTCCGAGAGTGCAGGACCCGAAAACTTGCTAAAAATAGTAAGTTGTGCTTAAAGTGAAAAGCTACAAGAATTGATGGCGTGGGTCCAAATGGAATAGGTGGGTGGCCACCGATATCCACCTGGATCAAACACATGTGATACACCATTTTTTTGGTCATCTAACCCATTATCATTAGATGAACCCAAGTACACCATGTAAGACCAATTTTACCCTAAGTAAAATTGCTTTCCTATAAAATAACGTTTGTCTATATTCCTAAATTAATATTGCTTAAAACAAGAAGTTGATTAATGATATTATTTATCTTATTATTTTCTAGGAATAATTATTTAAATCTTATTTAGATAATATTCCTTGTTAAATATGACCAAATCACCCACAAATAATTAATAAATCATTATTTATTTGATTATCCTTCAACCACTTCCTTAAAAAGATAAATAAATCATTTATTTATTTATTGTTTATAAATAAAGGAATTGACCCAAGTCAAAAGACCTTTTCCCTCCAACAAATATAATAAAATATTTCTAAAAGGTGATTCTAGAATTTGATTAATAATATTTTATTCATGCACCGAGTTCTAGAACACCCCAATATTTTGTTATAAATAGAAGGGTTTTCCCCATTCATTAGTCACCTGCATTGCATTAGATCACACTGGATCTATTCTTGGTCACCATTTTCCATTTTGCTTTGTGAACTCCCATTGAGTTCTATGTTTGTCAGGGTTTTCTACCATAATAAGAGAGAGGAATTTTAGATCCGAAACGCTGAGGACTTTCAAGAACCCATCCCATTGAAGAGAACCGCAAAACACCTTTCTTGTTTTCCTCTCAGGTGCCTCATTCTTTAATATAATACAAATCATTCTTTTAAACACTTTGTTCTTGTCTTGTCTATTGGATGTATGGAGCCATATTATATTTTATCTTTTTAATGTCTTTTGTGCTTAGATCTGAATTTGTGCAGCAAAATTAAAGATATTTTGCAGCCATAATCGATGTTAGGGCTATTTTTTATGTGTAGCTAAAGTGATCTTTTATGATGAAAGATTCATACTAACAATTAGCGACTCCACACGGGTTTTATTTTACGACCATTGTCGTTTTATCTCTTCCTGCATATCCAGCTGTTTCAGACCCTAGGGTTTCTCTTCCGTTTCCTGTTTTTCCTATTTTTATGGTGCTTTCCACCCCTAAAACCCTCAAACAACCAAATTTTTAACTTCCGTGTGTTTCTGGCCTTATTGTGCAGGTGACGGACATCAGTCGTAGCTGAGACGACAACTTTTTCTGAAATCTACCGCCGAAAGAGCCGGATCCGTAGGTCGCACTTATCGACCCAAAAAGTGTGACCTGAGCTTGAGGACGCACTTTTCTGCCCCAAACCTGTGACCTGGACTGAAAATAGGTTAGAACCTGTGACCTGCACTTTTTCTGCAAATTTTTTAGCACTTTTTCTGGGTTTGTCTAAAGCTTCTTTCAGGGTTTTCCAGCTTCCGTCTCTGCCCGTTTAGACCTGTTTATGATCTTCTTCAGTCAACTAAGAGGGGATCTTGCCCCTTAGGGCTCTAGTACCCTCCAATTTTTGTGGGAGAGTCTTTTTTGTTTTAGAAGTCTGAATTTTCAGAGTTTCAGCCTTATTTTTCTCAGATCTAATACCTCCTTTTCAGATCCCTTTAGATAAGCTCTTCTCCCTCTCAAATCACCTCATATCATTTTGTTTGGGTTCATTTCCATGACCACAGCCTTGTTTCTTCTATATTTAGATGATCTCCTCCTTTTTTAGCAGCAACCTTGCCTCTGCCTATTTGCTATCCTCTGCACCACTTTTCAGGAGATTTCTCCTTTAGATCCTAGTCCCTTCGGACATTAGATCTATTGGCCTCCTTTTGGCGTGCTTGGCTTAGTTTTTTCCCTCTTATAGACTAGTTTTGAGAGACCCGCCTTCTTGGGTTAAATTGATGCATTAGTAGCTGTTAATTTTCTGTTATTTTTGTTTTATTTACTGCAGATTTATTTTCAGTTACACAGCACACTTTTTTTTTACTCTCAAAACGTCTGGGTTTAAACAATTAAAATTAATGCACACCACACACTGACCCCAAGGGAAGAAGATCCTGGTTAACACCACCTGGAAAAGACTTTAAAATCAATTGTCACTGCACCTCTCTACCCTTGACCTCACTTGATTTTATCCCTCCCTGCCCTTGTCGGTTTTTCTTCTTCCCACGCCCCCAAGGCGCTTCTCCCGGAGACTTCTTGGTCTTCACCCTCAGTTTCCGATCGATCAACTTCCTCCTTCCCGTCATCCTCGAGTAAGTCCTCCCCTGAGTTCGCACTCTGACTCTTCTTATGATTGATCGGGTTCTCCCACTACTTCTGGTTCTCCCTCTTTTACCTTCACCATGTCTAGTTCAGGACCTAGCCCTAACCCCAGTTCTACCGCTGGGTCCATTTCCAGTGGAACCACTACGGGACCTACCTCGACTGTCCCATTACTCCCTTACATGGCCGGCCTCAATCTCCCTGATTTTAATCAACTGATTAATGATCCTATTCACCACGATGTTAGTTGGCCTGCTATGCCAACCAAGCTCCCCTCCGACATTCCCAAGTTCGAAGGCCTTGCTAGTGAAGATCCCTCTAACCATATCCGATCTTTCCACATGTGGTGTTCCTCCAATTCCATCACCGATGACTCCATCCGTCTTTGTTTGTTCCAGCGCACGCTTACCGGTGAAGCTTTCAAATGGTATGTTGATCAAGCAACCTCTTCCCATACCACCTTTGCGACCATTGCCCAAGCCTTTTTATCCTATTTCTAACTCCCTCTCCAATACGACACTGGCACTAAACTCTTAACTTCTTTCCATCAATCCTCTTCGACCCGCCTTTCTGCTCATGTCCAGGAATGGCGGCGAAGATGGAGCTTGTGTCGCGCTCCCCCCTTTGAAGATCAGGTTTACATGGACTGGTTCCTTTGCTCTCTCTTACCTCCCATTGGCAAAGATGTCACATCCCATTTTCCCCAAACCGAAGAAGCCGCCCTCCAAATAGCCTTGAAATATGACCTTATCTACGTCCAATCTGGTTATGTTTATACCATTCTTCCTGACCTTTCCAAGCCCAGTGGCCCTAATGCCTCGGGGGCATCTCACTCTGCCAACGGTATCATTGGAGCCCTGTTACATACCTCTGGCCAACCTCTTTCGGGCCATGGTTTCCCTCCAGGGGCCAGCCCCTCCGGCACTTTTTCCCCTCCAGGTAGCATGTATTTAGGATACGGCATACCTCCTCCTTTTTCCCACCCTCCTACTTACCTCACTACTACCCACCCTACCCCTTATCCGTATCTGCAACCTGGTGTCCCAACCCCTCCAACATTTGGACCTCCCACTCCCTTGCCTTTTCCACCCATGCAACCACACTTACTACCCCCTCCAGGGCAAGTCTTTGCACAGTAGGGGGCACCTAATTTTCTTCCTTCTCAAAGAAAGAGGAAAGGCACTCCATCTGCCCCTGGTAATCGTGGACCCAATCCTTCAAGTATTGATCCTCACACTGTTACCCAGCCATAGGGTTCTTCACCCAAGCTGAACATGCCACTCCGCACTAATAAGCCCTGTTCGTGTTGCAGTGTTTATGGTCATTACACTCACGATTGTCCCTTATTACCACAAATGCAGCAGATGTGGGACTCTCAGGCCACCGTGCGGGGATAACATTCCTCCTCTATTGTCCCTCCTACCCCAGCTACTTCTTAACCCACTGTGTTTTCCAATCCTTTCCCTCAACAAGGATTTGTGGCCACTCAACCCCCTCATGCCCCGGTAATCACTCAACCTTCCCCTTCTGGTTCCTCTGATTACCAGATTCTCATGATAGCCTCTGATCCACCTCTCACCGTCAACCTCAACCTTCAAACTCGATCCCATTATTATTCCACACCTCCAATTCCATCTGTCTCCGAGTCTCCATTTTCAGGTCCTACAGAGCCTCTATCGACACCCAATGGTCCCTTGCAACTCCCACCGCCCAAAGCCGAGGTTCATCCCAAGCCTCCTAAGGGACCATTACGCCGAAATGCTGCCTTTGGTCGGGTTGCCCATTCATATAGTATAATAGATGATCTGGCACACTCCCCTATTGCCATTTCAACACTAGAACTCCTCCGGTCATGTCCTTCTCAAAATAAGACTCTACTATCTGTCGTGGGTGTTATAGATCCTGATGATGACCAATTGATTGTTTTCGACGCCCGTCAGTCAGACCCTCCCCCTCTTCCTCGTTCTGTTGCTTTCCAAATCCCAGTCAAAATCCGAAATGCCACTGTCGCTCGATGTATTATTGATGAGGGGGCATCCACCTATGTGATGTCCGCTTCGGTTTGGAAACAACTTGGATCCCCTGAGCTAGCCCCTTCCACAATCACCCTTCATGTGTGGGATGGCCATACCTCCCAGTCCACTGGCCTCTTTCGTAATTGTACCATCACCCTTGCAAGCAAAACTATTTGTGTCGACGTTGAAGTTATCGACGCCCCTCTTGACTACAACATTCTTTTGGGGCATAGTTACACCTATGCCATGTCTGGCATCCCATCTGGTGTCTACCGCAAAATGTTCTCCCCTCATAATGGCAAGATTGTCACCATTTACCAGTTGACATACCATGAACCAAAATCTCAGACCTCCCCTGAGTCCACCATGTCTACTGTCACCAATAAACCAACTGTTGATTCTTTGACCAATGTTTCCCTTGGCGTCTATAAAGACTCCTCCTTGCTTGGAACCTTTTTAGACCTTCCTCCCGTACCCGATCCTAGCATGGAAAATGTTTTCATGATGCAATCTTCATGGGCTGACCTTGCACAACCCATCGTCGCTAGTAAGAAAACACACCCTCACCCAACTCCACCAGCTCCTAGCCCTTCGCCCCCGCTAGCCCACCTTCTTCCTTCGAAATCTCCTTCCCCAAACACTCCTCTTGGCCATTTCCCCGCTGGTCAGATTCCTTTCCTTTCCCCCCCTCCTGGCGCTCATTCCGTCCCTATCTTGGCTACCCTATCCCTCCCCAACTTGACCTTGGGCATACCTGTCGGGTACCTAGACCCCCCGGCCCCTACTCTGCCTGGCCAACCCAAACCTTATCTTTCTTTGACCCTAGTTCAACCGATACCCATGGTTTCTCTCGTTGCCCCTGTACCTCAATCCCCTCATCAGGAATCACTCCCTATGGCAACCATGCCAGGTTCCACTAGCCACGCTCGTAGGGGGGCATCCAAGGACAAAGCCACCCCGAAAAATTCTGCCCATCCTCGACCTCCAAAGCATCCCATCCAATATGATTTGTGCGATATTGTCGGACATGCTACCCATACTTGTCCCGAATTACCAAAAACCATGGTCAATGAGACGTTTCCCGAATCTGCTCTCCCTGAAGTCTCTATCACCATACCTAATTCTCTTCCTAAACTTAAACACTTGCGCACTAATCACCCTTGTTCTTTGTGCGATTTCCATGGACATTACACCCATTTTTGCCCCCGCCTTGACGAGTACTGCGCTTCTTTAGCCGCATACCGCCAATTTGAAGCTGTGCTTGCTCGCCATCCTTCTTCCCTACCACCAGACCCCATGTCTCCTCCGATTACCATTCCTCCTCCTGATATTAAAATGACCAAAATTTCAGCCACTATTCTCTACCTTTCCTCATCCCCGCATCTCTCGGCACCCGACCCCTTAGTGCCTTCCGTCGCCGGTTCACTCACTCACTCATCTGTTCACTCCGCTGTCACCCCTCATGCCGACACGCACGTGAACCTTCCCCCTCCAAATCAGGTGTCTCATATCTCTACCTCCTCCGATACTCCTCTTCCTCCCACCCTTCCCATCTTTCAGACCGATGAAGAAATCATGGAAGCTATGACCGCACCTGATTTTCCGTGGGACAACATGCACCATCATGCATACTTCCTACCACACCAGTCCCATGACCAATATGCCCTCAAATCTAAAGACTTCATTCCCGACAAAGTTGATTGGTTCAAAAACCCCATCCCTGCACCTAACGCTTTCGAAGAAGGCAATATGGGTAATATCTCTCCCACCATTAAAATAGACATTTCTGTCAAACTAGGTATTGAAGAACATATCACCATGGGTGCCCAATGCACTCCAGAAGAAATTGAAGCCTACACCAAACTCTTCAAAGAATTCCGTGATGTTTTTGCTTGGTCCTACTCAGAAATGCTCAGACTTGATCTTGCCATTGTCGAACATCACATCGACACGTGGCCTGATGCCATTCCAGTCCGTCAAAAGTTGAGACCCATTCATCCTTCTAGACGCGAAGCCATCAAAGCTGAAATCGATAAGCTCCGAAAAGATGGTTTCATTTACCCCATCGAATATACCACCTAGGTGTCTAACCCAATTCCCGTCCTCAAAAAACAAAGCACCATTCGTGTTTGCACCGACTTTCGCGATCTGAACAAAGCTTGTCCCAAAGACAACTTCCCCACACCATTTATTGACCAAATCATAGATGAGTGTGCGGGGCACGAGATTCTCTCCTTTATGGATGGCTTCTCTAGATACAACCAAATTGTTATCCGTCGTGCTGATCAACTTAAAACCACGTTCATTAGTTCGTGGGGCACTTTCGCATACCGAGTCATGCCATTTGGCCTTAAAAACGCCGGCGCTACCTTTCAGCGAGCCATGTCTTATTGTTTCCATGACTTAGCCCATATTATCCTTGCCTATTTAGACGACCTTACTGCTCGTTCTAAACATTAGGCACAACACCTTCATGACCTGCGTACCATTTTTTTTCGATGCCGCAAGTATAACATTCGCCTTAACCCATTGAAATGTGTCTTCTTTGTTCCCGCCAGTCATCTCCTCGGCTTCATCGTGTAAAAAGATGGGATAACTCTCGACCCTTTGAAAGTTCAAGCCATTCTCGAACTTCCTATGCCTCATACCTTATGCCAGCTACAAAGTCTCTAAGGCAAAGCCAATTTTGTTCGTCGATTCATTCCTGACTACGCCACTACCGCACATGGTTTTCTTAGACTTCTTCGATCTCACACCCCTTTTGTATGGGATACGTACACTCAAGAGTCTTTTAACACCCTCAAGCATGCTCTTACATCCGCTCCCTTGATCCATCCCCCTGACTTTGACCGAGATTTCATCCTATACATCTCCGCTTCCACCTATTCGGTTGCTGGTGTCCTTATTCAGGAGGACGATAACGGTATTGAACATGTGATCTATTATGTCAGTAAGAACCTTGCCGATCCACCTGTGTCCTACTCACATGAAGAAAAATTAACACTAGCTGTCATGTTCTCGGTCCAAAAACTGCGTCATTATATCCTCATGCGTTCCACCAAGGTTGTGACTGATTCCAACCCCATGGCTTTCCTATTGAGTCGCCGCATCCTCAATGGAAAGTATGCCCATTGGGTCGTTATCCTCCAAGAATTCGACCTTATATTTGTCACCCCAAAAATTAAGAAAGGTTTAGTCCTCGCTGAACTCATTTCTGATCTGCCTACCAGAATGCAAGATACTCCAATTAATGATGCTCTTCCCGATGAACATTTTTTTGCCATTACCACCAACGATCCTTGGTACGGTGACATCCTTACTTACTTGCGAACCCAAAATTTCACCCTCCATCTCGATCGAGATGCTCGACGACATATCCGACACCAAGCCTCTCGCTACCTTCTAATCGGCGATGACCTTTATCGTCGCGGAGTAGATACTGTCCTTCATCGTTGCCTCACACACATTGAAGCTGAGCAAGTCCTCAATGCTTGTCATAGCGGCACTTGTGGTGGCTACCTCTCCGGCCTCGCCACCACCCAAAAAATCATGCATGCTGGGTATTGTTGGCCTTCTCTCTTCAGTGATTTCATTGAAGCAGTCAAACACTGTTCCAATTGCCAACATTTCGCCCCCAAGGCGTGAGCTCCTCCCGCTCCTCTCCATCCTGTCGTCACCGCCGATCCTTTTTGTAAATGGGCCATCGACTTTATGGAATGTCGACCCCCATCTACTACTAACCACAAATATATCATCATGGCAGTTGACTATTTCACTAAATGGGCCGACTCTATGCCAGCGTTTAACAATACGGCAACCACTGCAACCCTCTTTTTATTTAACCATGTCATTGCTCGATTCGGCGTTCCAAAACCGTTAGTCTCGGACCATGGCTGACATTTCGAAGATTAGCTTTGGCAGGAGCTATCCTCCCTATTGGGTTTCAAGCACCAATATTCATCTTCTTATTACCCCCAAGGTAATGGCCAAGTTGAAGCGGTCAACAAAATTCTTAAGACCATGCTTCAACAAACGGTGAATAAGCACAAAACCAATTGGCATCTCATGCTCTTCCCTGCTTTGTGGGCTTATCGTACTTCTGTTAAAACCGCCACCGATTTCACTCCTTTCCACCTTGTCTTTGGCAAGAATGAAATCTTACATATCGAGTGTGAAATCCCTTCCCTTCACTTGGCCATTGAAATTCTCCCTGATACCCAACTTCTAGAACAACGACTTATCATGCTCGAGTGTGCCTCTGAAGACCATCGTGTTGCATTAAAAACTCTTGAAGTGGCCAAAAAGCGCACCAAAGCTCAGTATGACCGAAAAGTCCACCCTCGTACCTTTCACGAAGGTGACCTCATTCTAGTATATGACCAGGCCCACGATACCCTCGGTCATGGGAAGTTTGACTCATTATGTCTAGGTCCTTACATCATCAGTAAAGAACTTGGTAAGGGGGCATATATTTTAGAGGACTTTGAAGGCCATATCCTTCCTAATCCTTGCAATGCACTCTATCTTAAGAGATATTACCCCTAGCATTTTCGCTGCGAAATGCGGGTTTTCTTCTCTTCTAGATAGCCAACATCTTTTTGTTTTGGATTTTGTTACTTCACTAAGACACCTGTTGTCCACGAAGCATTACTTCACCTCCCCTCAAAATTGTATTTTCTCACTTACTACACATATCATTGGGGGCACCACCTTGCCTCCACACTCATTCCTATTTGTGTCAATTTCCATCATGAGATACCATTTTGTACTCATGTTATTTATGATCCCCTTTGGATCATCCCTCATTCCATCATCATCATTAGTCTCTATCTGTTCGTTGCTCTACTCTTTTCCCTCGTGCATCAGTTGGGGTTTCCTTATTGCCTCACCTATGGTGGACATACTTCTGTCAACATCAACTCATTTACTCCAGAAGCCAAGTCTAGGGGGCAGTGTACTTTGGTTCGAGCTCTTCTCAGCCTAATCGTGATCTATACACATGATGGTCCAGTGATGCAGCATCAGCTATTGGTGATTCACGGGCGTGTGTGAGATGTCTCAACCCTCATGAGGGGGTGGCCCTGCAGGTAGCCCCCCACATGCCCGAATGACTTCTTCATTTTCGCCCTTGATGCAACTCCTCTCATTTGATGATATTGGCCTCAACCGCTTGTAGCACCTCTTTGATTTGCATATATCAGTCAGATTTTATGAGCCCTTCCCCATGTGCAGGGGGAATTTGGGTATATTTATATCTCATGCATTAAACTCTTCTTGTATAAGTCCTGAAGGTTATTCCAGGCATCACATGTATGTGGGATTCATCATTGTTATCTAGCTCATGTTTAGGCTAGCACATGTTTCATTCTTGCGTTCCACGGTTTTCCGGGCGCCTTATTCTTTGTACTATTGTCTCGGCGGGCATAGGTATGCCTCCCCCACCGCCTTTAACACTGGTACTACTCCATCACCTAGAGACTTGTTGCACCTGTAAGTCTCGTCTCCTCCGGGTTTAGTCCTTTAGCACATTAGACTACCTTACATTCCTCTCTCTCACTTCCCTCTTGATGTCTAGTGATTGAGTTCTTACAACGTACTTCGGTCATACGATTTTCTCCTAACACTCGTACGTTGGGGGGCAATCTGTTACACCATTTGTTTGGTCATCTAACCCATTATCATTAGATGAGCCCAAGTACACCATGTAAGACCAATTTTACCCTAAGTAAAATTGCTTTCACCATATAAAATAACATTTGTCTATATTTCCTAAGTCATATCTAACCCAAAACAAGGAAATTGATTAAATAAATCATTATTTATTTAATTATATCCCCACCATCTCCCTAAAATAATAAATAAATCATTTATTTATTTATTGTTTACAAATAAAGAAATTGACCCAAGTCAAAAGACCTTTTCCCTCCAACAAATATAATAAAATATTCCTAAAGGGTGATTCTAGAATTTGATTAATAATATTTTATTCATGTACTGAGTTCTAGAACACCCCTAATATTTTGTTATAAATAGAAGGGTTTTCCCCATTCATTAGTCACCTTCATTACATTAGATCACACTGGATCTATTCTTGGTCACCATTTTCCATTTTTTCTTTGTGAACTCCCATTGAGTTCTATGTTTGTCAGGGTTTTCTACCATAATAAGAGAGAGGAATTTTAGATCTGAAACGCTGAGGACTTTCAAGAACCCATCCCATTGAAGAGAACCGGAAAACACCTTTCTTGTTTTCCTCTCAGGTGCCCCATTCTTTAATATAATACAAATCATTATTTTAAACACTTTGTTCTTGTCTTGTCTATTGGATGTATGGAACCATATTATATTTTATCTGCTTAATGTCTTTTGTGCTTAGATCTGAATTTGTGCAGCAAACTTAAAGATATTTTGCAACCATAATCGATGTTAGGGCTATTTGTTATGTGTAGCTAAAGTGATCTTTTACGACGAAAGATTCATACTAACAACATGGCCTAGTAACCCATGAACCATATTGTGGTTTGCAGGAAAGCTAGATAGTGTATTTCCTTGGTTAGGGCCTAGTGATCCGGTGTGGATTGCGGTAAATCATAGAGGTGGGTGCTCTCCATCAGGCCTAAGAATCCCACAATGGGATATATGGTAAAGCCTGGAGAGTGGGTCTTGATTTATGGACTAGTTATCTTATGTGGATTGCGATAAAGACTTAGAGACTAGGAGACAGGAAAATTCCTGACAGTGTAGGTGGAGAAATCTGGTGGCATACATGCTTGTTTTGGCCTAGTGATTTGGTGGCGATCATGGTAAATCCTGTTATTGTATGTTTATTGTTTTGGCCTAGAGATCCAGTGTGTATTACGGTAAAGCCTGGTTTTTATTGATGAGGGGAGGTGGTTGTTTTAGGTGGTATCAGAGTAGGTTGCACTCTCTTTGGGTCATATATGATACCACATAGTGGTATCAGAGTAGGTTGCACTCTCTTTAGGTCATATCGGATACTACGGAGTGGTATCATAGCATGGTTGACCCCTTGGACTCGATGGGCGGAATGTGTTTTTCGTGCATACATTTAAGTTGCATGTGTGTTCCTTATGCTTTTGGTCTATGTGCTTGTTGCACATGCATGGAATTGGTCATAGTTGTAGTGGTGTCGCCATGTGGAAGTTGATGAGGTTGTCCTTGCGATGTGTGAGTCATGAGTGCGTGTCTGATATGCATTTTTTATGCATGTCAGCATCTATATGTTGTTATGAATACATTGTCATGGTTATAGTTGTTTTCCGTGAGATAATTGTAGTAAGTTTAGGTCATCATGATGTTTTTGGTATGTTATGATAGTGATGTGTTGGTTGAAATAAAGCAGGAGATGTTGGTCATCAAGTGAAGTTGCAACACTAGACTTTGGATAACAACATATCTTCATATAGGTATTGTATGTTTTGCATGCATGTATGTTGGTTAATGGTTGTTATAATCACTAGGGTTATGTACATGTTTTTTAGTCTATTGTTGTTGTGATTACATGTATGATAGATGTTAGTGAATCAATGTGGTCATATGCACGTGTCGAATAGTCATGAATGATAGTAACTTGTTGTTAAATGCATTGTTGTTGTTTTATGTTATTTATCTTGATGAATATGCTATATGATGTTGATAAGTATGTTATATGTTAACTTGTTGATTGTTATAGGATAGTTAACTTGATGCTTATGTTATATGTCGTTGATAGGTATGTTACACATTAACTTGTTGTTGTTATATGTTGGTTAAAATGATGATTAGGATTATTGCATTAAGATCTTTATGTTGTATTTATCATTTTAATCTAGATTGGCCTACACAAATGGTTATGGTTACGATATTCAGGTATGAGCTAACATATTTGTGAAGTTGTGTCATACTAATTTGGACTGACTGTGTAGATCTGATTGTTATGCATGAATGACAATTGTTTATGAACTTATGAGGTGAACATTTTAGCTAGTTACTATTATGGATGTAATGAACTTATTTACAATTGAGTTGATATGTTGTGACATTATATCATGATAATTAGATTGATTGTGCAAGCAAGATAGCCTCCCCTTATATACATTAAGTTATGATTTTTCTTATGTCATTTATTTGGTGTCTGAATGTTTGATTATGTTGTATATTTGGAGTTTTATTGTTTGGTCTCTATTATGTCGTCTATACGTTGTTTGAATGTTTGATTAATTGCATGATATGAGTATGTGTCCATAAGATTTCATGAATAAATGATCTTGTTTTAAGATGGTTGTACTAACACATATTTGTTGATACAGTTGATATGTACTTGAGTGTAAGTAGGTGATAGTTGTAGCATTATTTATTATGACAGAAGAATGTGAGTTAATCATTGACTATTGCATGGTTGTAAGAATTGGTAAGGGTTGGTTTCAAATTGATAGATATCTTGTATTGATCTTTGGAACATGTGACTTACATGTGTGAACAATTGCAGGACAATATGCTTGGTATTAGCATGGAAATGTAATATTTGTTTTTCTTAAATAACTAATAGTTGGGTGATATGATAACACATAATAAAGACTCAATTGCAACAAGGTAAATGGTAATAGAAAGGAATTGGGTTAGAATTCCTTTGGCTATGTTTCAAAACCCTAATTTCAAGCGAATGAGTGGTTTGCATACAAGAATTCTTATTAACCTTGATTTTGTCTAACATTATGTGGATATATGTATATTAATGAACATGTATTTGACATGTATATTAGATAATTTCTAGTTATGGATGGATTCGTTGAGGTATTGGAGTCACTTGAGAGATGATATATGTATGTGTTCAAATACAAGGTAGTGTGCCTAACATAACAAGGTAAGGTAACTAGTATATTGTATGTTTATATTCTACACTGACAATTATGTGTTTATGGAGGTATGTTGGAGGGGATTGCATGGAAAAAGAGACTTCCATGAAATATTGAAGAAGGATCCTATTGATGTTTCCCTAAGAAGTACTTAGAACCATGGTGTTTATTTCCAGTCTTGTGCTTTTGGTATTTTATAATTTGTTTTTTCTTGATTTGCAGATTCCTTTATGTCCGGTGCAAGACCGTGCCACTTTGTTATGTTGTTGTATTGCTTTTGATACTAATGGTATTCTTCTTGTTTGTTCTTGTTCTTTCCTTTTATGTTTTTTGAGTCTTGGAAATTGGTTTGGGAATGAGGAAAGTTAATGGAGCTCTAGGAGTGTTGTGTGGTATGCAATGGTAATGTAAGGCCCGAAGAAAGCCCGGTGCATGAGTAAGGGCAGTTGAAGGCAAGAGTATGATAGTGAATTGGACTGGTTGGGTCCATTGTGGTAAATGGATGATGAAAAAACAATCATGAGAAAGGTAAAGTGAATGTATCTAAGGTGTTAGAGGCCTTTGCTATGTTGGGAACTATTATTCTCAATGTTGTGCATGTTGTGCACGAATAAAGGAAGTTCTCTTAACTTATACCTTTTGATATCTAGCAATTGTGTTGTGATCATTATTATGTTTATATTTATATATGTATACATGTATGTATGTCACGTATGAAAGGTTCATCATGGATCATGATTGTTAAATGCTAATGTTTATATGTATATATGTGTGTATGTATGTTTTTGTCTGACAAGATCATTATTGTTTATGCTAATTATTATATATATGTATGTATCTATGTATCTATGTCACTTCATGACAAGATTTTTAAGGATCATTCTTGTGGAGGAATGATTACTTATGCAGGTGAATAGGATGAAGAGGTTCTTGGTCTTATGGGGAATTGAGTGGGAAGAGAAACTTTGACAGATCTATGAGGTCAGTATCATGTGGACATGAAATGATATGAAATACTTGTACTATGCCTATGTTTATGTTATGGACAAGTAATGCTGAGGGGTAAATTGGTGAAGTGAAATTAGTGTGATTTGTGCCATGTTAGGATACACATGGATAGTGGAAAGACACTATAAGAAAGGTTTCTTGTGCGGTCAGTGTGTGGTCTATGGATGTGCAGTCTCATTGTTATGTATATGTTGCGCATGTTGTATATTCAGTTATTGTACATATGGTGATGTGTACACGTAAAATATGTTGTATTGTGTACATATGATGTTGTATGTTTGTTGTATATATGGTGTTGTGTGTATATTTCATATGTAGTTCTAGGTATAGATGGTGATATGTACATGTTGGATATGTGGTGTTGTGTACATATCGTACTGTGCACATGTTGGATATATGGTGTTGTGTGCATATGGTGTTGTGCGCATGTTGGATATGGGATTTTATGTACATATGGTGATATGTACATGTTGAATATGCAATGCTATATACATATGGTGTTGTGTGCTTGTTCTACAAATGGTGCTATGTACATATGGCGTTGTGTGCATGATTGTACATGTGGGGTTGTGTGCATATGGTGTTGCGTACATGTTGTACATGTGGTGTTGTGTGCAAGTGGTGTCGTGCATGTGGCGAAGTGTACATGAGGTTTTGTGTACATGTCATGCATGTGATTCCGTGTACATGTGGTATTGTACACTTTGTGCAAGTGTTGCAGTGTACATTTGGAGTTATGTATAATTTTTTTAGGTGTTTTCATGCACATGTGATGTTGTGTAGGTAGTGTTTTGTATCGGTAGTAATGTGTACATGTTGTGCATATGGAACTGGTATACATGTGGTATTCTGTGCATGTCATACATGTTGTGTTTCGGGCATGCGGTACTATGCATGTACATGGTGTAGTCGTGGTACACTGACATGTGTGTTCATTGTCTTGTACTCTATATATGTATATGTATTGTGTTGTGTTGTAAACTAGATGTAGGTGTATGTGTTGTGTTGTATTGTACACCGAGTGTAGGTGTATGTGTTGTATGTCAGTGTAGGTATATGTATTGTGTTGTATTGCACACTGGGTGTAGGTGTATGTATTGTATGCTAGTGTGGGTGTGTGTATTGTGTTAGCACTCCACCGGATCTTCGAAGCCTGAGAAGGAGACTAGCAAAGGTAACCACAAACCACTTTGACTTAGTAGCTAGCCCTACTAGGCTGAGAGAGCTCTCTCAATGAGATTCACAGCCAATTTTATTGGATCATGGATATTTTAGGATAGATATGCAGATTAGGGTTTGGTTGATTTGGAATTTTGTGCTGGATGAAAATGGACCTTTAGAGTTAGGCTTGAAACTCTAGTAGTGTTACAAGAGAAAAAATTACAGGGGAATAAAGGGGCACAGTAGGCAAGCTTGAGTGACCCTTTAGGCTTTATGGTTAGGTGTAGGAAGAATAGAGAGATCAGCGACAAGCTTATAAGTATGAATTCATTCCTTAAGAAGAAAATAAACGCAACATCATCATCTCATCAAAACAAGGCATGTATTCCTCATGAATCCTTCCCTAAAACCGTAAATACAATGAGTGAAAAGCAGAAGATATGTAATGGAAAGAGAAATAATTCAATGGAGTGACTTACAAAAGAGAAACATAGCCATACAAGCTCACCACATGAATCCCTAAATTTAAGCTGAAAATTTTCTTTGTGTTCACTCTATTACTTTGTCAAACTGAAATACACTTGTTCAATGTCTAATGTTCCAACCCTTGTAAATGATTACAAAAGGCCTCTTATAGATACTGAGGTCGAAATCCTACCTTCGAGGTCAAATTTTCCAACAATAAAGTCAAATTCATACACCTATTTGAAGTCAACTACACACTTGGAAGGTTGCACAACGAATTCCTCCTTAATCTAACCACTAAGAGACATATCCTCAAAATAATAAATGGAGGATAAGACACATATTTACCTTAATTTTTACCATTTACATTTACATTTTGACCTTTACATTCATCTACATTCACTTTCCACTTTTAAAAAAGTAAAACTAGAAATTTGAAAAAATTACATAGTGATTTTTTTATAAAAACTTTAGAAATTTGTAGACGCGCAGCGCCAACTTGGAGGCCACTTTTGGGCACCTTCCTGAAGTCAAAATGGAAACATGAGAGAATGGTAAACTATCCTTGCATGTCTAGTTTCCATAGCACTTTAATTTTTCAAAATTCCCTTTGGGAAGGCTTTCAAAAACACATTCTCCCAAGGTGTCTCTAGATGCGCAACACCTGTCAAAAAGAGGGGCAGAATGCTGATTTTTTACCCCTTTTTCTCATTTTTCTCAAAATTCGTGCCCTTTCTAGAAAATATGAGGAAATAGGTTTTGAGATAAGGGCATAGGAGTTATATAAGTGTAAGTCACTTTTCATTTGTATCCTTGAGGAAAAATCATAGCGCCAATGCACTGCACATCTAGCCTTAGTGAAATTTCTGAATTCTGCAAATTTTCACCAAATTTGACCAAAAAACAAAATTTGCTTCAAATCTTCCCAAAATTGGTCCAAAGGTGCTACATGAGGTGTACCATTAGGGTAATTTTGAGGTATAAAATGGGCCTCCTAAGGAAATTATAAAAATAATAGTGGAAATAATAAAATAAGATTGATTACATCATCAAATTTTAGAGGGAAAAAAGGAAAAACTACTTTTTCAACTAAAATTTTCAACTTATCTTCCAAAGTTAATGAGAGTACTCGTTGGATGAAAAATTTAATTCCTCATCCAAGGAGTACCCATCTTGCATACCTTTTATGGATCCTGATACACAAAAAATGAGAAATACATGAAAAATGTGATTGCAATCATAGTTTTCATATATTTCTCAATTTTCGTGTAGTAGGGTCCATCAAAATTATGAAACATGGGTACTCCTTGGATGAGGAATTAAAATTTTCATCCAAGGAGTACTCCCACTTGAAATTTGAGTAAAAAATTTGGGATATAAGTTGAAAATACGAGTCAAAAAAGTAATTTTATTATTGTATTAATTTTTAATATTTTTACCCTTTTACTTAAAAAATGGTGAATCATCTCCCATGGTTGACATCATCATCTTGAATCCTATTGGTTCTTAGAAAGTTTATTTTTGCTGTACATTTTCTTAGGAGGCCCATTTTAGACCTCAAAATTCCCCTAATGTATGCAATCATGGAGGCATCAGTAAGAAAATCAAGTTTTCCCTTCTCCTTTTGGATGATTAGGGTTTGCTTAAGCTTGTCTTGCAATTGCTTGATTTTGATGTGTGCAATTTGATTTCTTGTTTGATAGTGGGTAACCATGCATTTTTGGATCTTTTTATCTTTGTTTGCATTGTCTAGGAGCTTTTCCAAGTGAGTATTGACCTTCTCAAGCCAAAACTCCTTGTCCTCATTGATGTCTTTGGCCATCCTCTCTTCAAAAGTAAGCTCCACATATATAGGGTTTTTCTCTTTCTCTTTCTGCAGTGCATTCTTGAGACCCATGGTTCTTGGCCTCTTCTTATTCACTTGATGTTCATTCTCATCATGTTCATCATGCTCAACCACTTCTTTTCCTCTCTCATGTTTGTTTTCCTCAAACAACCTTTTCTCCAAAATCAATTGTTGTGTCTTGAGTTGATTGTTCTCATGTTCAATAAATGAAATGATGAACTGGGAACTTGACAAATTGTTTTGAAGCTCTTTGATCCGAGCATCCTTGTATTTTATTATCCTCTGAAATTTTTCCTTCTCATCATGGTCCTCCATTTCAACCAAGTCAAAATCATGTTCCTCCTCATCATGCATGGATGTCTCATGTTGTGCTTGTGGTGATCCCTGTGGTGAAATAGGCTTGGCTCCTTCCTCTTTCTGAGGAGAAAACACAAGGCTCTTGCCTCTCTAATAGGTGAGAGTAACCTCAGGCCTAGGCCTCTTTGAAAGCTCAACAAGTTTTCTTAATGATCCCACCTCCATAGGTTTTTCTAATTACATGGCAGGTGATATGTTTTGTTTTTGAGCTGGTGTAGTAGTTGTGTGCATCTGCAAAACTGTCTCAATGAAGGAATCCCATGTCATATTCTTCTCTGCCAAATGATGGAGAACTATGAATTTCACCAAGTAGTGGTGAAAGAGGCTAGGGTAATGATCTGTGTTCATGAATTGCACTATTTCTGCCATCTTTCTCACCCTTCTATACAAGAAATTGCATAAGTTTAGAGACTTCACTATTGTGAAGTGAATGAGAAATCTAATATGATATCGGTAAAATATGGAAAACCTCCCCTCACATGTGAATAATTTCATCACAAACTTCATCAATGGTGCATACCTCGCTAAAAAGTATCTGAATGGAAGAATGTGTGTATGAGTTTATTTGTACTATGATTTTATGAAGGATTTGTACTGCTCAACGTCAAGGTTCATGCCTTTGAACCAATATTCCCCATGATTTGGTATCCCTGTGGAAAGAGAGATGGAATCAAGTAAAAATGTGAAATCAATCCCCGCAATGGTGGATTTTTCTCCCTTCAAGTTTGGTGGCAAAAAAATCTATAAGCTCCTCATGGTAGCCTACCTCCTCCACCATTTGACAAAACCGTAGGCAGTTGACATCTTCAAAGAGTTTTCCAATGAAGGGTGAGGAGATGATGTCATTGTAGTTTGAGGGCTCATACCTCAGTATTTTTCCCCCTTTGTGTTTTCTTCTCTTCTCTGATGGTGAGGAATCTCCTTCCATGATTTGAAAACACTAGATGATGGGAAGGGAAAAACATGGAAAAGTGAGTGAAGGGAATGAGCTAGGGAATTTCAAACACAGTCCTAGGTAGGAAAATGGCCCAATTTGGTAGAATAGGGCTAGGGTTTGTAGGGGGATGATGCAAAAATGATGGGAAATGTTTTTTAAAGTATGGGAATGGTGTATAACTAACAAATAGAGGTGGAGGGACAATGGTACTAGGGTTTCACAACATCAATTGATCATTTGTAAACCAAAAGCATGGAATTCCTATAAAACCATAGGGAACTTAGTTTGATATCATTTCTTGGCTTGCAAGTAAGGGAGGGCATAAAAATGGATATCCTTTCTTGTTTTAGTGCTTGGAAGATGTAAAACCATGAATGGAAGCTGAAAATTTTGATTTGGGTGATTTTTGAGCAAGATTGGGTAACTTTGCCCTGTGCACAACGTAGCTCACATATGCGTAGCGCCGATGCGCAGTGTAGTTCATAGATATGTGGAGCCTCCTCCAGATGCACAATGGAGTTCACATAGGCACATCGCCTCTAAATGTTTTCCTCTTTGACCTGAAAATCATGTTTTTTTCTCACCAACTGAAGGAGGATCTTGATAGGAAAGAGGAGTGCAAATGAAATGTGTTTATGAATTTTTGGATATTTTATAAGCATGGAATGGATTTATTTATGTGATAATGGGCTCCACATGACTTTAAAGCATGACTTTATTTCTTCTTTTTTACTTCACAACCTTGGACATTTGTAATATGAACTTTTTGAATCTTCCTTAAAACATTAAACTGCAGCTTTAGAATTTTGGACTACTTATTACATATAGAAACATAAAATTACATTTAAAAAATCAAAATTTATTTAATAAACTTGCTTTTTTTTTAAACATAGCTCTAAAGTTTTAGCAGTCCATATTGCTGACATGTTTCACTACATGGTTACATATGACTTTCCATTACCACTCTTCCACTTTGCCGGATTTTATGCATGAAATGGTAGTTTGGTGACCTTGAAACCCTAATGACCTAATGGAGACACTGAACTGAATGAGATCATGGTGATGATGATTGAAATGATAATGAAAATCTCTGAATGATGATACACTCAGCTTGTTTGATGACACAGACCAACAATTTAAAATTTTGGAAAGAGTGGAAAATAATCCTAAACCTAATGCCCAGTGACCAAATTTTTACTTGAAGACTAAGTGAAATGAAAAAAATTTGACTATGGGACCCTAATAGGACATGATAAGAGACCATTTGATCATTGGTGATAGGATGCAAAGACTGACATGAACATATTGTATGGTGTTGTATGTCGTATGTGGGTGTATGTTTCGTGATGTACAATGTGTGTATATGTATGTTATTGAAGAGAAGAAAAGACATTGGGTGCTTTCTGGTGTGGAAATCGATCCGATGTGTGTACAGAAAGAAAAAATGCATAAGGATCAATGAAGGATAAGTATTGATATTTTATATCATTTCTATTATGCATGTGATCTACGATTCTGACATATGATGGTTACATGTGATTTATGAATATGGTTTATGATGATTGAATGCAATTCATGATTTTGACCTATGATGGTTGTGATTTGAGCTAACCATATGTGATATGTTTATACATGATGATTTTATCAAACAACGAGTTTGACTTGTGTTAAAGGAATTAAATAGAAGTTCAAGTGTACCTTATTGAAGAGCTACCAATGAAGTATGATGTGATTTTATTTCAAATTATTTTGAATCTAATAGAAGATATGTGTTTGGTACAGAAGCATGGAAATTCCCAATTGGGTGGTTTAAAATTATTGCAAGCATTACCAACAACAACAAAAGGAATTGAAATAAGCATCAATATGTTGGTAAAGCACTTCAGGATCAGGGCCATTGTGGGACACTAGTATCCAATAGTGTCCATTGAATTCCATGAGCATGCTATGAAAGGTATGATGGTTTTGAGATAGGGATATGCCTTGGTTTTTTTATCTTCCAATGTGAGGAAAAACTTCCAAGAGAGGGATTTCTCGGGATGGGAGTAGCAGAAGAACTTGGAAGGTATGTGACTGCATAGAAGGGGGTGACTAGATTACCCGAGGGATTGTGTAGTAGAGAAGGGAAGACCTGGGATGGATTTTTTTTTGTCATTAGCATTTCCATATGGAATCAAATGCACATTGGGGGTGTGCCCTGGAACAATGAGCTGCTAACTATTCAATGAGAGGATATCAACTTAGAATTGTAGTGTTGGACATTAGATGCATACTTTGACTTTGGAAATTGATTATGGACTTCCTTCGAAGGAGATGAATCTCGATACTACTTTGAGGGTGGAGATGTGAGCCTCTAGATTGAATTGTTGTTGATATGAGAATCATATCATTTTATTTGCTAGATGATAAAACGTGCATATTTGCATATTATTGTAAATATTGTATCGAGATGGAATTATAAAGCTCCACAAAAACTATGGTTGTTATTGTAAATATCATAACAATCTATGTTATAAATCTCCATTAAACGATATTTTTGTCATGTTTTCAGCAGTGGTCATTGTAATTACTGCAATGAGTTGTGTTATAAAGCTCCATAGGAAGTATGTTTCTTTTAGCAGTTTTCTAGTTTGTAGGTCTAATTGATAACAGATGATTTTGTTCACCCAAGGGGGAGGGTTTTGTAATAGCCTTGGTTAGAAATTCATGTAAAAAATATAAGACCAAGGTCATGGGACACGTATTCCAAGCTGAATGGTGGGGAAAAAGTCCTAGTGGGGCTTCATTTCGGTTATTATGGATAAATGAAACTGGAAAAGGCAATGGAGAAGTCTTTGGAAAGGCATGAGGCATTAATTGACATTTATTTATGAAAATAATGGAAATGAGGATAAAAGGAATATGCAAGTTCATAGGTTGCATGTCAAGAGGGAAATGAAGTAAATTAATGGAAAATGAATAAAATATAGGACTCATTGATAAAAAGGCTTCTTATGGTCAGTGGGAAATATTTTTTCTCACACTTATGGCTCTCATCCTATTCTCTCTCTCTTTCTCTCTCTCTCTCATACTCTTGGATACTTACAGTTTTGTTGGAGCACTCTTGGAGGAGTGTGGCATACTTTGGATTTGTATTAAGAATGAAAAGAAAAGGTAGTAAAGTGCAAGAGGACATCGGGATTAGAAACTATAGATGGATTTCTTTGTAGGTATCGAGTTGCATGTATGGTTTCCTTGCCAACTTTGGCATGCATGGAAAATGCATGTGGTTTCTTGGTTATGATCTTTCACTGGCATGGAGGATTTCCTGGATTGACAGTGGATTTTCCTAGCCTTGCCATTTTCTAGATAACCATGGAGTTGTGCGTTCATTTGATTTATTTATTTTTTGGTTGGTTCTCATGTTCTTTTGGTTGTGGGTTGAGTTATTAGTTCCTAGAAACCTTGGTTAGACAAACACTTTGGAATCCCTCTAACTGCTTGGGTTGAGTTACTAGTCCTGGACCCTTGGTTGGAAAAATGATTTTTAAGCTCTATAAGAGCTTGGATTGAGTTACTAATCCTGGAAGCCTTGGTTAGACAAATTTTCAAGAGCCCTTCATGGGTTGAGTTAATAGTCTTCGATCCTTGGCTAGACAAATTCTCTTGGAGCCCGACAACAGTTGTGTGTTGAGTTACTAGTCCTAGAGCCTTGGTTGGACAAACACTATGGAGCCCGAGAGTAGCCATGGGTTGAGTTACTAGTCCTGGAAGTTGGGTTGAAACAAATTCACTGGAGCCTTCGAAAACTTGGGTGGAGACCAATCTGATGATGGTTCTGATGTCTAACCATGAGGAAGAATCACTAGTTGAGTGTTGAGGTGGTTTTTCCATTGGAAGCCCAGGTTTGGTTTTGATGGATTTGTTTTGTGAGATACCACATTCATGCTTGGAATATGGCATGGGGGTGACTGGATGAAGAGATATTTGGCACATCCATGTCTATGGTCAGGTGGAACATGGAAGCATAAGACTTGGTTTCATTTTTATTATGGAAATAAGAACTATTTTCCTCTTGTATTGATGGGTGAATATGCTTGTTATTATGTGGCTTATATGGCCATTATGTGCTCATCATTTCTGTTGTTTATATGTTGGTTAATTTTATTTTTTATGATGGTGATGATGTATGGATCTTATCATGTTTTTATTTCTAAATGAATGAACAATGTATCTATGCCAAAATAGATGATAATGCAGGTAATGTGATGAGGCAACAATGCTTCTTAGCGATTCTTAGATAAGTATGAGATCCTATGCTTAGATTTGTTATTTAAACCTATAGATTACATATTTGTGACATGTTTGACGAATTATTGTCATAGATATTAGGGGTCCAATCAAGTCCTTGTTCCAGTGTTTGTTTCTCAATTTTTATTATGCTATTATATTTCACTTCTAAAAGTGTCATGGTGTTTTGGGCACTGACCTGGGCTCTTGGCTTGAAAAATTGTCTCAAATACCCGGGATGATGGCATAGGTCTGAGGAAAAAAGTCCCTAGATGCATGCATGCCCATGATATGGGCGCATCCAGAGCCTCCCAACACACCCTTTCCCATATGAAGGGAGCATTGTGGGTTTAATGGTCTAATAGCTCAGTGGGACCCAGGGGCTGGCTACCTGAGTGGTTGGGATAGCTCTTGGAAGTATTTTTGCTGATGTATAAGGCCTATGTGATGTGATTTTGTCGATTTTGCTTCCTTAAGGTCACCTAGGAGGTTTATTCCCATTATAGTGGCCTCTCATCACATATTTACCCTAGTTGTCTCATTAGTTGGGTAGATGTGGGATGAGGGTGTCACAATGAGAAAAATACCAAGAAAAAGATTTATGGTTTTTTGGGAATATGGTATTAGTAAGTCATGGTATTCTTCCATGGTATTGTAACAAATCCTATTTAAAGGATAATAGTATCAATGGTAAATTTTGGGTGAATCTCCATAGTTAAAAATCTTGCTACATATTTTTTAAAATATGTGTGTGTGCGCTTGTTTTTTAATCATATATTAATTATTTTTATAATAAATAATAATAATTTAAATAAGCTATAATTTAGTTAATTTTTAATATTTTAGCTCCTTAAACTTAAATGTAATATTATTTTTGCATTGATCATTACTCTACATAGTGATATTTTTCTTAATTCCATGATGATTAGCGAGTACTTTGTATCTTTATGAAAACCTAACATGAGTTGCAATTTACTTTGGTTGTAGTTTAAAGAAATTTGAGGAAGCCTCTTGTTTTCCATGTTCTTTATATTGTTCTTGTACATTAGTTACCAAGTCACAACTGTGTGTTCAATAGGAAAAAGACCCACCTCTATAAGGAGGATGGGATAATGTGTATTGAATTTAATTTTGACATTTTATGCTATAAAACATTGTTGGATTTTATCTTTGTCAATGATTCTCTAAAGATTTTTTACCTCCAAAACTCATAACCATATAATATAATAGGAGATACGAGAATCTAAAAGATGATTTTCTTCTTATTCCATAACTAAAATTTCACTTATTTATAATTGTTTTCATGTCTATAATAAAAATTCCATCCTCCATATATCATTTTTCAAATATTATAGCTCCAAATAACCTTTTGATGATGATTGATTCCAAGATATTGTATGAATTCACTTCCTTCAAGGTATTCTCATTTAAGAGATTATCATACCAAATCATTTTGAACTTAATTATCATAACCTTTCTTTTGTTAGTGTTAACATCCATGATCATACTTCGGTAGAAGTTTTAAATAATTTTTAGTTACTTTTCAAGATAATAGTGACTCCTCAACATAAGAAAACCATCATTGATGTAAAGAAGAAAGATGGTGAATATACTAGTTAGAGTCGGGCTAACACAAGTTCCTTCCGCCAAATAACGATTTAACGTTTTAAAAAATATATTCCAAAAAGGGCAGAGGATAGTGGACAATGTTTCTTAACTCGAGTTCGTCAAATTAGCCCTCATCGTTCCTATACTTTGCAATAATACTATCATATAACCTTATCACATCAGCGGCATAATGTAAAAATATTTCGAAAATCCAATGAAGCAACATATGATATTTATTTTTATTATTATGACAGTCCTTTAAACCATATTATGCATAATACGGTGAATTGTATTGACTGAGAGCTTATAATTGACCTCTAACTTATTTTCCATGGCTCTTTAGCCATGCTAATATTGAAATAATTCTATGTAACTTGGATAAAATGGGGATAATCATAATGCTCCTCTAATTAAAGGAATTTTTATAAATAGATATAATGAGGATTTGAGCCCAAGGTTTAGGGAATATAATGTCTTGAAATAAAACCATAATTATAGAGGAAATAAATTATATAGATTTAAGGCCATTAAAATATTTCAACTAATTAATATATAATCTAGAAAAGCCACAAGAGATGAGAAACTTGTAGAACAAATAAATATCTTACTTGATATTTCAAAATTGTGGCGCTACCTTGACCTAGCTAACTATAACCAATATCTTGGGGACAACTCTCCACCCAAACTTAGGATTAATTGCACTATGTATTTCTAAAGCTAGCCACCATTGAACCATCAATCAACTAGCTATGCTAGTGAATCCCTTTTATTCTAGAATTTCCCTAAGAAAATAATGTCACACATCTTCCTTCTTGTGCATCAAATAGAAAAATTTGTTCCAAAAATGATCATACAAATTCCCATTTTTTGTTTTTTCTCAACTTAGATTTTTCCCTAATTGACTCTTGATCCTTTTATTCTTTCACTTTTTATAACTTGACTTTTTTTCAATAAATTTATTCTTACTATTTTTATAGTTTCCTATGTTTGTATATTATGAAGTCCACTTATTATTTATTATCTTATTTATTTGTTCATTCCTATTATCATTTTGATTATTTATTATTTAATTATTTTTTCATTATTATTCTTATTATTAGTTTTATTTATCAATTTTATAATATGTTGCATTACAGGGAAGCCTCACATAATTGCTAAATTGAAGAGCTTGTTAGTGTCATGGATGAGGAGGCCCTCCCATATTTAATATTTTTACATGGTAGCCTTCGATGTCCTTAAATTTTCCTTTTTGGGTCACTTGACCCCCAATTATATGTCTTCCATATGAAAAAATTAATTTCCTATACAAAGAATTTAAATTTTCTCCACAACATCAAGAGAATCATGATTTTTTTTACATAGAAATTCTAGTCCCTCAAGTGCATCATACTTTTTCCTTTAGTTTTATGAGTCATAATTTTCCTTTAGAATTTTCTAGGATCTGCCTTAGATAGGTGCAAAAGTTTCTCTTTCTTTCTATTTATATAGTGCATTTTTTCTTGTTTAATTATGATTTTGTACCTATTTATATTTTAAATTTTAAGAACTCATTATAAGGAACTATGGTGTATTTTTTTAGCAATATTTTTTATCCTAAGGTTTGAGCATTTTATTTCTATATAAATATTCTTAGCACTAATATATGAAATCTCCATCCACATGTATTGATTAGAAGGGTATTTCTTGTGAATCCTAATGTGAGGAAATGTGTTTATATTTTATGTAACAATACATGCCTTCAATTCCTCTATTGTAGAATATCTTGTTCCATATTGACCACAAGAAAGATCTTTCCAAGGAAAGGGCCTTGATTATTCATGCTACCCACTTTCAACAAGAAATATAATGTAAATTTCACTACCAAATCCATATTAACATGGACCCTTTGCTCCATGAAAAGTCATGATTGTTCCAGGAGAGGATTTAGAGTGTCCCAAATTGAAATTTATAGTTCTGATAGTTACAAAAGGGGATTTATAGTGTCTAAAATTCAAATTGATTGTCATTTTATATTTTTTTTCACTATTCATACTCATAACTTATTGTCCACTTTCCTTTATTCTTTGTTTCATTTACCTCCTATAATTCCTCCTTTAATATAGATTAGACTTCTAGAATGAGGTCTTCATTTTTTTTCCCATGTAACAAATCATCCCACCCTCCAAACCATAGGCAAGTGTAAGATATTCATAATGTCTCAACATTGTACACCAACAAGGCTTGAAACCATTACAACAATATACTTGATATAATATTAACATGTCACTTGTGGGAATTGAACCTGGGTGAGGAGGATGAAAATCATTCCTCCCAACCATCGAAGATAAATGAATTGATGAATGTTCATTTATAAAAAATCTTGGCGAGCTTAAAATAGCTTTAGTGAGTATGTCATATTTATGATCATTAGAAATTACCTTAACACAAATTAACTTATCCTCATTATCAATTATTTTACCTAAATTTTTTGTTATTATGGGAGAAGATGTTTCAATTTGTAAATTATTTTAAAATTATTCCATTAGAAATACTAGCGTGTCCTCATATTTCTTATCTTTTAAACCAAGAAATATAGGATTCAAGGCTATTTTTTTATGATCATGGTCTAACTCTATAAAGTTAGTCATTTCCTATTTGATAGATTTCATACCCAATTTACTTTCCAAACTATTTCGAGACAAATTTTTATTTAATTTTTCTTCTATTTAAATAATCTTTTCTTTATATTAGTATGTCATATATTATTGAAGGTTTTTTTTTTGGATAATTGTTTATTTTATTTTATTTTATTTTCATTTCATGTAATCTAGTTTGCCTTCATATTATCTTTAAGTAAATAAATTAATTAAATAAAATAATTAGCAGGTCCAATGTTGTTTTGTTAATTTTGTTGTCTAACTTTATAACTTTATTCATTTCCTATTTGATGGGTCTGATATCCAATTGACCTTCCAAAATATTCATGGTCAAATTACGGCCAGATTGTTGTTTACATTTTCTTCTAGTTTATTAAAAATTTCCCCATATCAATATGGTAAATCTTAATGATTTCTCTCGTTTGGTTTGATTTTTTGCACTTTGCTTTTCTTTCCCATTTCTTATAATTTAATGTTTTTTTATGTAACTTAGTGTCCAAGCCTAATATTTTAATGCCTTTTTTCTTTCTCTTCTTTCTCTAATGTGAATCTCTTTTTCAAAGAGTCTAAACTTTTCTTTCCATTAATGAATATGTTTTATTACCAAAAAATTCTAAGGTATACATGGTTGTAGAATCTACCTAGCAAAGGTGTTCTCTATCTATTTCATGGTCTACCAAGGTTTCGAAAGATCAAAATTTCCTGAATAAAACTTGGTCCAAAATAGGCTATACAACTAGATTCAAATTACAAATAAGATTACAAAGACCCTTACTACTGGGTTTTCCAAACTATACATAACAAATAACTAAAAAATTGATAGGCAAGAGAATTACTTATAATCATAAGATTAAATGGTAGTTATATCTATGGCACTCGATCCTAGAGGTGCAATAGTGTCAGAGAAACATTATAAGTGTCCCTCCACATGTGAAAGCCTTGCATCTAACCTACCAAGGGTGAAATGTCGGTTCCTCAAAAAAAATTTACTGTCTTATAAGGAGGAAAATAAATTATATCTATCAACCTATTTTTCCTTCAAAACCAACCCCACCATTTTTTTTTCTTCTATTGTAATGCCACTAAGTTCAAATACTTCATATTTCATCCCTTGGTGTGACTACGGTCTGGAATATAAATAGACACCTCATTCCTTATTTCAGAAGCTGAGTGGGATTGCCTCTCCACTTGAGCTTGGGTTTCCAACTTCCAAATTTATGTTCTTGTCTCACGTAGCACAACATTGAAATACGAAGCAGTAGAATCCTGGGAAAAAAATCCTCGCTCTATGTTGGCCTTGCGGGCTACTTACCCAACCCCCTTCCTTCAACACATGTGTTTCTTGGGAAACATGAAGGAAGCGTATGGGCCACACCTATAGAAGTTTCTATAAATTCCAAAAAATACAAAGAAACATAAGAATGCACCAACCACAATTTCCCTAAGTATTTGACACCACCCTATAGATTAATCAACTATATTAATCAAATGAACCGCGCCACTTAAAGGGCTCACTTTCTCAACCCCCACGAAAGTGCATCAGAACTCACATACCCTAGAAAAATTAGAGAAAATCAAAGCCACGAGTTTTTTAAAGGTAAAATTTATAGTAAGCTCTCAAAATTAGGATAAACTAGGACTGCAGAGAGATGTTTAACCACACCCCAATTTTTTCCGTAAGAAACCATAGGCAAACAAAGAAGTTAAGCACGGGCATTATAGTACCAAACTTTTTCAGCAGATACATCAAATAAATCCACTTGAGACAAACAGAGAATAAACATAAAAGTTTCTCACAACCAAAATCCACAAACAGGATTCTAGAAACCCAATACAAATGACCCAAAAAAACAAGATGGAATAAAAACAAGATTTGGGAGAAAATGAACTACATTTCGTCATTGGGGTTAAATAAGGAGTGTCTCCATAAGCCGTTGACCTCAAGGAACAAAAACTGTGATGTAGCTTCCACACACCTAGCTTCAATATCTCCCTCCCACCACCACATCCATGAGACCTAAACAAAAAAATAATGAACATCACAACACCAAAATCACCCACAAACATATTTAACTCTGAAGCACTGTATAAGATCTCCACCAACAACAAGGAGTTCAATGTCTTGACGTCACCTCTACCCCTCTCTTCTAGAGGGAATGCCAAAAATGCCATCACATGAGCCAATTTATAACAAAAGGTGGTAATTTTGTTCCATGAATTCCATTGCAGGTTGGTGGTGAGCCACGCACCCTAATCATAAATTCCCATCACATTTGAGGGTGGCAAGGTCAGCCAGGAAGGGACCCTTTTCAATGCCATACACACCCCTATCAAGGACAAATGATCTAAACTTATAATGAAACATTACTTCTTTTTGTCTTTAATATTTGGAGTTATTATTTTTCCTCTATATTTTTCCAATAATTTTATATATTCTTAAAGACTAAATCTCCCCATAAAAGGTTTTGGTAAATTTGAGTTGGTTTGTAAATATTACCTTAAGAAAAAAATTACAAGTAAATAATTTCATTTTTTCAATTTTTCTTTTTTTCTTTTTCTTTTCTTTCTTTATTCTTCTTCTTCTTCTTCTTCTTCCTTTTTTTTTTTTTTTTGAAGAAAAAATTCGTAATTTTCATTAACAAAATTGGAAATTAAATTTAGTATATGCACCATGTGCATTCAAAAAGTGTGTTAATAGGCACCCAAAAATAAAAAATACATGTCTCATTTATCAGACCCTATCATGGACGTAGTCCATCTCCATAAACACAAAAAAGGTCATCAAAACATACAGCCTTGATGTGTATGCCCTGTGATGTGCAAATTGTGTATCAAAAAGATAAAAGATCATCCATATAAACAATAACCACCCAGTTTTATTGGGAAATAGACACAAATAAACTAAATAATAAAAACAATAGTCTTTTATTTGTTCGAGTCGCATGCCCTCTATGAAGGGTCTATGATCCATATGGATATTGGTGGCCACCCACCTACTCCACTTAGACCCACAACATTGTTTCTTTCAGTACCATTAATTGTAGCACAACTTACTATTTTTGGTAGTTTTTCGGGTCCTAAAGTTCTAGAGCCATTTTGAGGCCATAAACGACGTTTTTTTGTAAAATGGGAAAAATTGAGGCTCATAATAGGGTTTTGAAGTCAAAGTTTGTATTCCTCAAATAGATTTTCTAATGAGGTATCATATGTGTCAAAGGTAGATCATATGAAAAGTTATGACCCCATGAAGTTGATCTACCAATTTACACAATAGGGCCCACATAATTTTGGCGCTTCATCTCCTAGGGCTAGTTTTTTTATGTTTAAGGTTTTCGATTGTTTCTTGATAATAGATAGGCCTTCAAGCCTCATTGTAACATAGTTCAGAAGGCATGTAGCCACCATATCTCTTCTTAGAGATAAGTTACCATCGCCTGAGCTACTTTATTTCCATTCAACATGTAAAAAATTTTAAGTAGCTTGTTATTAATGAATCGAAGTTATGTTTTTTTTGTAGCTTTGTGTTTCTATTTATATCTATATTTCAATTCGTTCCTTCATAAATTAAAATCAATGGTATCATTGTGGTCTACTCTTTCTCTTCTTTTTTGGGTATGTCCCTAACAAGGTTAGGATAAAATGAGTTGTGGATTGAGCTGGTTGAACCTTTGCAAGACTAACCTCATCGATCTCAATGACCTCCCATGCCAGAATAAAATAACGATGAGGGATTAGTAGATCCTTTCAAAATATTTCTCAAAGATTCCCTAGAGAAAAAAAGGAACGCGATGATGGAAAATTTTTCCCAGATCCTTCGGCATATGCCCACAAGCGGTGCATCTTCATCCAGCAACCTCCTTGGAGGTGCCACTCCCTTTAAGGTACAATAAAACTTTCAAATTCCCATTTTTTAAGGCCAAAGATATGCATATGTCGTAGATAAATTGTTAAATATGTTGGAAGGATATTTTTTGGTTCATGATTTTTCCAATAGGGAAAATATTATTTTCCACACCTCAAAGCCACACCCCACATCAAGGACTTATGGGAAACCTATTGTGAGCAAAGGAATGAGAGGGAACCCTCATTGTTTTCAGCTACACCCCATTGGAATTTTTTCTAAGATGCAATCAAGGAACAATATTACCCTGTTGGGAGCCATGAAGATAAGTACTTAAAATAAACCTCACTACAGTAGGGAAGGGACCAAGATGTGTCAGAGTTCACAAATATTTTTCATACACTTCGCATGAAGTTGGGTATCGAGGATTCTAAGCTGCATATGGTACTCAAGTACTAGGGTTGTCTACAAAAATACATCTAGGATGAGATGCAGTTCCTGTACATATCCTTTCTTGGCGTCGCATACCAATACATTGTCCAAATCGAGCATAAATTTAAACACAAGAAGCGAGACTTTGTATCTAAAAATATGAAGCAAGTAAAAGGCATCCCCAAACCATATAAAAAATTACAAATCCAAGGTGAGTGACCCAGGATAACTCATCGAAGCTTCTAGCAAAGAATAACACCACAAAGATGAATAATGATATAGGGAATTAATGTGAGTTCCATAAGAGACCCCCTTAAAGCACACACGAATGTCACACCAAGAAATCATTGGTAGTCAAGATAAGGGCTTTAGATTCAAATGCATGTTTTGACTCTATGTTAGACCTCAAAAAGGGGAATAAAAAATCAAAGCAGATTATTGATGCAGATTCCAACGCCACCATTGCCACCAATAAGGTCTAGAAGATCAAGCCCGAAGATCTATAGGAAGGGTAGAATCACTTCCACTCACAGACGTGGGTGAAGGAGTCTCTACTATAGTTCATTATCCACAATGAAAGCCCAAATAATCTCATCTCAGCTGAAGTTGTTAAGTGGCTAGGCCTACCTACCACACCACACCCACAACCATAAACCATTGGGTGGCTCCACCAAGGACGATATCTATGCATCAGCCAGTAGTGTCATCTTCCCTACAACATCAATCCCTTCATGAATGATGTATTGTGTGACATTTATCCTCTTGAAGTTTGTGATGTACTATTAGGTGTGCCACAAATGTGGAAGCGTCATGTTGTGTATGAGTATAGGCCTCAAACTATTATGATTACTTTGGGAAATAAGTTACACAGGATACTAGAGGTAACCCCCTCTACCATCATCTCTTTGATCTATGATAAGAAATGTAGTAAGATCATCTTTGAGACTCGAAAAATTATTTTATTTTTTATTTTTTCTCAAAGGAAGGAAAATATTGTGGTCACATCCATGGCCCTCGGGAAGGGTTCCTCTATGTAGTAGAATTAGGTGGATAAGGTCATGTAATAATACAAGGACATCCTCTCCTCACCCATAGGGGTACCCATGAACTTTAAGGTCAAGCATTCAATCAATCTGAGTCCCATAGAAAATCTACTGAATGGGTTGATATATCATCACTCCATTTTGGAAAATGAAGAGATCAAGCAATAGATCTAGGAGCTGCTACAAAGAGGGAACATCTGAAAAATATCATCACCTTGTGGGGGCTCTATTGTACTTGTACAAAAGAAGGATGTGACCTGGAGGCTTCACATTGACTATCAGACACTTAAAAAAATCACTATAAGGAACATGTATCCAATCCCATGGATCGATAACCTTCTTGAATAGCTCAAGGGGGGAAATTATTTCAATAAGATCGATTTGAATTATGGCTATCACTAGGTTCTAGTGGAGCCTACCAGTTTATGGAAACCCATCTTCAAATTCAAGGAGGACACATTTTAAAGGTTGTTCATGGCTTTTGGGTTGACAAATTCCCCTGCAAATTTTATGAGGTTGATGGATGATATATTGTGGCCCTTCACGAACTTGTTCATTCTTATATATTTGGATGACATCCTCATATTCAGTAAGAGTTGGGAAGAGAACTTGTAACACATTTGACAAGTCCTTCAAGCACTTCAGCAACACAAACTATGTGACAACTTGGAAAAATCCACCTTTGGCATGAGCAAGGTCCAATATCAGGGTTACATCATAGATGAGAAAGGCATGCATGTGGATCTGGCTAAGATCCAAGTCATTTGAGATTGTACAACTCCGACCACTCTAACATAGTTGCGCATATTTTTGGTACTTTCCAATTTATATCAAAGGTTCATGTTGGGATTCTCCCATATCACTTGGTATTTGAGTTAAGTTATCAATAGCAGAGAAAAAGAAAAGTTTTCCTAGTTCGAGTCCCAACATAAGGCATTCATTGATCTGAACATCGTCTCTACTCTACACCTATACTCACATTTTCATACCTACAAAAGCCATTTGAAATTGATACAAACACCTCAAACTATGCTAATGGTGTAGTACTCACCCAAAAAGGGCATTCGGTGACCTATCAGAGTGAGAAACTTTTTGATACAATTTGGAAGTACCTCACCTGTGATAAAGAGATATATTCTATCATGTAAGATTGACAGAAATGGAAACATTACATTTTGCGGTAGGATATGGTCATCCACACATATCATTGGGCTCTTTAGTTTATACAAACACAAGGGAAGTTGCAGAAAAATCGCCATCATAAGTGGTGTACATATCTGCAACAATTCCACTTGAGAATTAAATACAAGAAGGGAAGAACTAATCATGTTGCAGAATACCTTAGTCAGCCTCTAGTTGCAGCAATAAATACTATTCTCAACTCTTCTGGCCACAATACCTCTATATGTCTATAATTTTACATGAATGATCCAAATTTTTCCACCACATATCAGATACTAGTGGATGGCTGTCAAGTTTCAAATTTCCACCTCAAGGAAGCATTATTATGCTATCCAGGCCACCTTTCTATTCATTCAAGAAAGCGTGCCAAACTAATTTAGGAGACACAGTATAGTTGGGTCACAAGACACTTTGGTGTGGAGAAAACTATTGTCATACTAGAAAAGTAGTTTTATTGGCCCTAACTCCCACATGATGTTGGAAAATATATCAAATCATGCACTTCCTGTGCCACCAACAAGCCAAACATCAAGAAGCAAGGCATGTAAAATCCTATGCCTCCTCCCATCCAACCTTGCGAATCCATATCCATTGATTTTTTTTGTCCTCCCTTCTACCAAGCATGGTAATATGATTGCGTATTTAATTTCGTGGATAGATTTTCCAAGATGGCTATATTGGAAGCTTCCAAGAAGAGTATCACAACAAAGGACACTTCCAAACTCTTCCTTGAACGAGTGTGGGTATGTTTTTGGATCCCACATACCATTATATTAGATAGGGATAGAAAATTCCTGAGAAAATAATGGTCGAGCCTCTGGACATTATTGGAAACCAAGCTCACCAAGTCGACTGCATTCCATCCCAAAACTGATGGCTAGTCATAGTTCGTCAACATGATGATAATACACATACTATGCATGTACAACTCCAAGCATCCATGAACATAGGATGAGAGCCTTCCTGATGAGAAAGATAGTTATATTAGATCTCTCCATATATAGACTAAACATAGTCCCTTTCAAGTGGATCGAGGATTTCAACCATTACGTTCAACTGATTTTGACATGGCTCATGCAACCACACAAATTTTTTTTGCACATGTATAGTCTAAGGATGATAAAGAAACCGGGTTTATTGAATACATACAACATATTCACCAAAAAGTTCATGATATATTGTATAATTCCAATGCAATGTACAAGAATTGGCATGATCATCATGAGGTGCCACATTAGTTTCGGGTGGGCGACATGGTTTGGTTGAATTTGCAGAAATAACACCTTGCCAAAGCCCATCAGAAATTCCAACCACTCTGATACTGGCCTTAAACCATCACCAAGGCTATGGGAGACAATTATTTGGAGCTTGACATTCCCCTATTCCTTGGCCTACACCTAGTGTTCAATGTGGACTGCATTCGACCATACTTTCACCATTGTTAGAAACATTAGACATTGCAAAATAGCTAACACCAACATAATTCAACCCAAATTGCATGGAACAAGCCAAAACTAATCAGATCATGAACACATATATCAAGAACACTCACCAACACTAGATCCAACTATATTTATTTTTCAAATTTAGTGAGATCATGCACTAACGAAAGTGGCTCACCAGAGACTAAGTTGGGCAGAAGTTTCCCCATCTCATGGAGGCACTTAATGTAATGGGGACAATTTTTTCGTAAGGGGGAGGGGGGGGGGGGGGACTGATCCAGGTGGATATTGGTGGCCACCTACTATTACACTTGGACAACCAACATTATTTCTTTCAGTTTCCTTAATTATAGCACAATTTACTATTTTTGGTAGTTTTTCAGGACCTTGACTTCCCGAGTCATTTTGAGGCCCTAAACGACTTTTTTTTTTCCAGAAAACAGGAAAACCCATTATTTCAAGAAAAAGGGTGTACTCAAAATTTGTATTATCTAGAAAGTTATTTCAAATGAATTATCATACACTTAAAATAAATATTGTATGCCAAAGTTATGACCCCGGGAAGTTGATGTATCAATTTAGCCCAATGGGGACCCACAAACATTTGGCTCTTCATCTCCTAGGGTTATGTTTTTGGATGTTTAGGGTTTTCCATTATTTCATAATAATAAATAGGTCTTTGAGCCTCATTGTAACATACTTCATAAGGCATTTATCCACCACATATATTCTCATAAATAAGCCACCATCGCTTGAGCTAGTTTATTTCCATTTTGCATGTAAACTATGTTCAATACTTTGTTATTAATGAATTGAAGTATTGTTTTCACTATAGCTCTTTTTTTATATTTATATTTGTATTTAATTTTATTCCTTAATAAATATGGATTAGTGGTATCATAGCATTCTTCTCTTTATATATTTTTTGTGTATGTCCCTAAAGAGGTCAGGGTATAAGGAGTTAGGGCTTGAACTAGTTGAACCTTTGCAAAACCGACCTCGCTGACCCTGACAGCCTCATATGGTAGAAGAAAAAAAATACGAGGGAGAAAGAGATCCTTCCAAAATATTTCTTGAATAATCCCTCGAGCAAAAAAGGAATGTGATGATGGACAACTTTTCCCAAATCCTTCAATGAATGCCCATAGGCAATGCATCTTCATCCAGCAGCCACCTTGGAGGTGCCACTCCTTTTAACATACAAGTCAAATTTTACATTCCCACATTTGAAGCAAAGATAGATTCATATGTTATAGATAAAGTGAGCCAAAATAATCTCATATCATTCGAATTCATTGAGTGGTTAGGGCTACCGACCACACCACACTCGCAACAATACACCATCAGGTGGCTCCACCAAGGATGAGATCTCTACTTTAGCCAACAATGTCATATTCCCTAGAACATAAAAACCTTCACAGATGAGGTATTGTATGGAATTTATCCTCATGAAGTTTGCGATGTATTATTAGGCCAACCATACTTATGGAAGCATAATTTTATATATTATTTCAGGCCTTGCACCGTTACAATTAATTTGGGTAATAAGTTAAATACGATACCAAAGGTAGCCATTTTTACCACCATCTATTTGATCTCTGCTAAGCAATGCAGTATCATCTCCCAGACTAGGAAATTTGTTTTATTTTTTATTCGGTCTCAAAGTAGGGGGAAGATCATGGCCACATACATGACCCTCGAAAGGGTTCCTCCACGTAGCAGAACCAAGTGGATAAGGTCATGGAAGAATACAGAGACATATTCTACTCATCCATAAGGGTACCCTTGCACTGTCAGGTCAAGAATTCGATGAATCTAGCTCCCAGATAACCTATACCCAATGGGTCGATAAACTACCACTCCATTCTAGAAAATTAAGATACCAAGTGACAGATCTAAGAGCTGTTGTAGAAAGGGGACATCTATCTAAGCTCATCACCTTGTGGGAACCTAATTATACTTGTATAGAAGAAGGATGGGACCTGGAGGCTTTGCATTGATTATCAGGAACTAAACAAAATCATTGTCGGGAACATGTATCCTATCCCACAGATTGATGACCTTCTTAACCAGATCAAGGGGGGCAAGTATTTCAACAAGATTTATTTAAAGTTTTTTTATGACCAGGTTCCAATAGAACCTACATATATATGGAAGATCACCTTCAAATCCAAGAAGCACCTTTTTGAATGGCTGGTCATTCTTTTCAAGTTAACGAATGTCCATGCAAATTTTATGAGGCTCATGGATGACATCTTGTGGCATTTCACAAACTCATTCACAATTGTATACCTGGATGACATTGTCATCTTCAGCCAGAGTTTGGAAGAGAACTTGCAATACATTCAATAGGTCCTTCAAACCCTGTAGTAGCACAAAATATTTTCCCACTCGGAGAAATGCACTTTTGGCATGAGTCAGGTCCAATATCTGGGTTACATCATAGATGAGAATGGTGTGCATCTGGAGCTGGCTAAGATCCAAGTTATTAGGTATTCACCAGCCCCGACCAATCTAACAGAGCTTCGAATATTTTTGGGCCTTTCCAACTTTTATCAAAGGTCCATGTTGGGTTTCTTCCATATCACTTAGCCTTTGATTCAGGTTACCACAATGGGAAAGAAAAGTTTTCCTAGTCTGATTCCCAAAAGAATGCATTCGTTGAGATGAAGCACTGCCTCTGCTCTGCACCAATACTCACATTTTCAGACCTGTAATAGCCATTTGAAATTTAGAGAGATGCCTCTGGCTATGCTATTGGTGTAGTTATCACCCAACAAGGGCATCCAGTGGCCTATCAGAATGAGAAACTTTCCAATACAATTTAGAAGTACCCCGCCTATGATAAGGATATGTATTGTATCATGTAGGATTTCCTACAATGGAAACATTACATTCTGGGGAAGGAGACAGTCATCCAGACAGATCACTGACCTCTTCAATTTATATAGACACATGGGAAGTTTAAGAAGAATCACCATCATAATTGGTATGCATATATGCAACAGTTCCACTTGAACATTAAATACAAGAAGGGAAGAACTAATCATGTTGCATATTGCCTCAGTCAGCCCCCAGTTGCAACACTAAATAATGTTCTCAACCCTTGTGTCCACGATACCTCTAGATGGGCACAATTGGACAAGAATTGTCCACAATTCTGCATGACATACTAGATACTAATCCATGGCGAGAAAGCTCTAGATTTCCACCTCCAAGATGCATTATTATGCTACTTGGGCCACATTTTTGTTCCTTCAAGCAAGCGTGCAAAAATTATTTGGGAGGCACACTACAGTTGGGTAGCAGGACACTTTAGCGTGGAGAAAACTCTGGCCATACCACACAAGTATTTTTATTGGCCCAAACTCTGACAAGATGCTGGAAAATATATCATATCATGCACTTTTGTGCCATTTCCAAGGAAACCATCAAGAATTAGGGCCTGTACACTCCTCTGCCTACTCCAACGAGCCTCAAGAATCTATCTCAATGAATTATTTGAATGGACTACCTTCTACCAAGAATTGTAATGATTGTGTATTTGTGCTCATGGATAGACTTTCTAAGATGGTTATATAGTTGGCTTACAAGAAGAGTATCACAACAGAGGAGACTGCAAAGCTATTTTTTGAAAAAGTGTGTCTACAATTTTTGATCTCACAGACCATTATATCATATCGAGAGAGCAGGCTATTGAGCACATTCTAGTCAAGCCTCTGGAAATTAGTGGACACCAAGCTCACTAAGTCGACTGCATTCCATCCCCAAATTGATGGCTAGACATATGTTATCAATAGGATGATAGTGCACATACTACACATGTAAAACTCTAAGAATCCATGAACATAGGATGAGAGAGTTCTTTATGTGCAAAAAAATTATAACAAAGGTCTCCATATCTCGACTAGTCATTGTCTATTTCAAGTGGGTCTAAGATTTCAACCATTGTGTTTGATTGATTTTTGCATGCCTTATATGATTACACATACATAATGCACATGTACAGTCTGAGAATGATAAAGAAACAAATTTTATTGAACACATCCATCACATCCACTAACATGTGCATGAAATATTGGATAATTCCATTGAAAAGTACAAGAAATTGCATGATCAACATCAGGTGTTAGATAAGTTTCAAGTGGGAGGTAAGGTTTGGTTGCATTTTCCTAAAGAACACCTTCATGTAGCCCATCAGAAACTCCAAAGACTATGATACGCACCTTACACCATCACCAAGGTTGTGGGAGCCAATTATTTTGAGCTCAACATTCCTCCATTCCTCTTCCTGTGCCCAATGTTCAATGTGGACTGCCTTCAGCCATAATTTCCACCATTGTTGGAGACATCAGACATTGTAGAACAACTAAAAACAATAGATCTCAACCCAGAATGCATGGAAGATTCCACAACTAATTAGATCATGTACACACAGATTAATAACACTCACCAATAGAAGACCCAACTATATTGAGTTGTCAAATTTGGCCGACTCCTACACCAGGGAAAGTGGTTCACCACAGACCAAGTTGGGTAGAATTTTCCCCATCTCATGGATGCACTTAACGAAATGGGGACCATTACTTCCTAAGGGGGAGGAATGATCCATGTGGATATTGGTGGCCACCTGCCTATTCCACTTGGACCCCCAACACCATTTCTTTCAGTTTCCTTAATTGCCGCATAATTTACTATTTTTGGTATCTTTTTAGGTCCTGAACTTCCAGAGCCATTTTGAGGCCCTAAATGACTTTTTTTGGGAAACACGTAAAAAAATTATCCACAATAGGGTTTTTGAGTCAAAATTTTTATTCCTTAGATAGATATTTCTAATGAGATATCGTACACATCAAACACATATTGTATTCTAAAGTTACGACCCCAGGAAGTTGATGTACCAATTTACCACAACGGGGCCCACACACTTTTCGCGCTTCATCTCCTAGGGTTAGGGTTTTGGATGTTTGTGGTTTTTCATTATTTATCAACAATAATAAGCCTCATAGCCTCATTGTAACATAGTTCAAAAGGTATCTAGACACCATATCTCTTCTCAAAGATAAGCTACCATCACCCGAGCTATTTTATTTCCATTATGCATGTAAATAGTTTCAGTACTTTGTTATTAATGAATTTAAGTTATGTTTTTTTTGTAGATTTGTGTTTATATTTATAATTGTATTCATTTTGTTCCTTCATAAATCTAGATCAGTGATATCATGGTGGTATAGTCTTTCTCTCTTTTTTTGTGCATGTCCCCAGCGAGGTAAGGATATAATAAGTTAGGGATTGAAATGGCTAAAAATTTGCAAGAATGGACTCACCAAACTCAAATTCCTCCCGTGGTGAAAGAAAATAAACATGAGTGACGAGCAATCCTTTGAAAATATTGTTCGAAGAAGCCCTTGAGCGACAAAGGAACGCGGTGATGGCCAAATTTTCCTAGATCCTTCAGCGAATGCCCATAGGCTCTGCATATTCATCTAGCAGCCACCTTCGAGGCACCTATCCCTTAAAGGTACATGTTAACTTTGACATTCTCATATTTTAAGGCCATATAGATGTAGGTGCCATAGATAAATGGTTAAATATGTTGGAAGGATATTGGGAAGCACTGCTTGGGAGTAAGGGGACAAAGAGGAGGCCTCTTTTCCACAAAAGCCACTTGGAATTCTCTCTAAGATGAAATCAAGGATAAATATTACCCTTTTGGGAGCTATCAAGATAAGTACATAAAATGGACCACACTATAGTAGGGAACGGACGAAAGCGTGTTGGAGTTCAAAAATATTTTTATACCCTTTGCACAAAGTTTGGTATAAATAATTCTAAGTGGCATCTAGTACTAAATTATCACGTCTTTCTAAAAAAATACATCCAAGGCGAAATGGAGTTCCTGGACATCTCCTCACTTGGAACCACATACCGATACACTGTCAAGATCAAGCATAAATTTAAATAGAATAAGTAAGAATTTGTATATGTAAATCCAAGCAAGGAAAATGAAACCCCAAACCATAGAACAAAGGAAAAATACAAGGCTGGGTGACCCAATACAACACATGGAATCCACCAGCAAAGAATATCACCATGAAGACAAAGAAGGGCACAAGGAAGTGGTGTGAATTCCACAAGAGCTCCACTCACAACACAAGTGAGTGTCACACAAAGTAGTCCCTAGTGGTCGAGATGAGGGCTTCAGAGTCAGATGCATGTTCTGACTATCATAACCTAGAAAGGGTAATGACAAAGGAGCACAGATTATTGATACAAAGCCTAGCGACACCATTGCCACCACCAAGTTCTAGAAAATTGAGCCCAAAGATCCAAAGGAAGGGCTTCCACTCACATATGTGGTGAAGGGGTCTTTGATGCATTTCATTTTCGATAGCAGGAGCCAAAAGAATCTCATATTAGTTGAAGTTATTAAGCGGTTAGTCCTACCGAACACACCACACCCATATCCATACACAATCAGCTGGCTCCACCAAGGATGATATTTTTGCCTCAGCTATCAGTGTCGTCTTCCCTAAAAAATCAAACCCTTCATAGATGAGGTATTGTGTGACATTTCTCCTCTTGAAGTTTTTTATGTATTATTAGGACAACCATACTTGTGGAAGCTTCATGTTGTGTATTGGTCCAGACCTCACACTATCTTATTACTTTAGGAAATAAATTATACAAGATACCAGAGGTAGCCTCATCTACCTCCATCTATTTAATATTTTTAAGCAATGTAATAAGATCATCTCCCACAACGGGAAATTTTTTTTCTTTCTTATTTGGTCTCAAAGTAAGGGGAATATCTTGGCTAAATATATGGCCCCTAGGAAGGTTTACTCCATACAACAGAATTAGGTGGATAAGGTCATGGAAGAATACATGGACATATTATCCTCACCCACAGGGGTACCCTTTCACTTTCAGGTCAATAATTCAGTCATTCTGACTCCCATAACACCTATACCCAAAGGGTCGATATACCATCGCTCCATTCTATATAATTAAGAGATTCAGTGGTAGATCAAGGATTTGCTACAAAAAGGGCACATTTGACAAAGCTCCTCACCTTGTGAGAGCCAAATTATACTTATACGTGAAAAGGATTGGATCTGGAGGTTCTGCATTTATTATTGGGCACTGAAAAAAATCATTGTTAGGAACAGGTATCCAATCCCATAGATCAATGTCCTTCTTGAACATATCAAGGGGGGAAAGTATTCCAGCAACATTGATTTGATATCTAGCTATCATTAGGTTCCAATAGATCCTACATATGTATGGAATACTGCCTTTAAATCCAAGGATGGAATTTTTGAATGGTTGTTCATTCCTTTCGGGTTGGAGAATTCCCTTGCAAATTTTATGAGGCTGATGGATGAAATATTTTGGCCCTTCATGAACTCATTCGTGGTTTTATATCTAGATCACATAATCGTCTTTAGTAAGAGTTGGGAAGAGCACTTGCAACACATTCAGGAGGTCCTTCAAACCTTGGGGTAGCACAAACTATGTGCCAACTTGGAGAAATGCACCTTTGGCATGAGTTAGGTCCAATATATAGGTTACATCATAGATTTGCAAGGCATGCATGTGGATCCAACTAAGATCTAATTCATTTTGTATTAACCAACCCCGACCACTCTAATAGATCTTCATAGCTTTTTGGACCTTGCCAATCTTTATAAAAGGTTTGTATTTGGATTCTCCCATATAACTTGGTCTTTGAATCAGGTTACCAAGGGAAGAGAAAAGAAAAATTTTCTTGGTTCGAGCCCCAATAGAAGGCATTCGTTGAGTTGAAGCATAGCCACTTCTCTACACCTATACTCACATTGGAAAACTTGAAACAACCATTTGAAGTTGAGACAAACGCCTCCTACTATGTTATTGGTGTAGTTCTCACCTAGCAAGGGCATCTAGTGGCCTATCACAGTGATACAATTTTTGATACAAGTTGGAATTACCCCACCTATGATAAGGATATGTATTCTATGTGCAGGATTTCAAGTAATGGAAACATTACATTCTGGGGAAGGAGACAGTCATCCACACAGATCATTGACCTCTTCAGTTTATACAAACATACCAGAAGTTACAAAACAATCATCATGAAGAGTGGTCTACATATATGAAAAAATCCCACTTGAACATTAAACAGAAAAAGGGAAACACTAATAATGTTTAAAATTTCCTCAGTCGGCTCCCACTTGCAACACTAACTATTTTTCTCAAATCTTGTGGCCACGAGACCTTTGGATGGTAGCAACAGTACAAGAATGATCTAGAGTTCATTTCCAAATACTAGGTGCCAGTGGATGGACAAAAAGTTACAAATTTCCACCTCTAGGACCCATTATTATGCTGCCTGTACCACCTTTTTTTCCCTTCAAGCGAGTGTGCCAAACTGAGTCGCTAGGCACACTACAGTTGAATCGCTAGACACTTTGGTGTGGAGAAAACGGAGGTAGTATTACACAAGTATTTTTATTTTCCGAGTCTTCGACAAGATGTTGGAAAAAATATCAGATCAGGCACTTCTTGTTCCATCAAGAAGCAAGGCATGTACACCGCTCTTCCTACTCCCAACCAGCCTTGGAAATCTATCTCCATGGATTATTTTTCTATCCCCCCTTCTACCAAGCATGGTAATGACTGTGTATTTTTTCATGGATAGATTTTATAAGATGACTGTATTGGCGGCTTGCAAAAAGAGTATCATAGTAGAGGACACTTCCAACCTCTTCTTTGAACGAGTGTGGCTAAATTTTGGGATCCCGCATACCATTATATTAGATCGGGATAGTAGGTTGTTGACCACATTTTGGTCAATCCTCTCGAAATTATTGGACACCAAGCTCACCAAGTCGACTACATTCCATCCTCGGACTAATTTCCAGACGAAGTTCTTCAATGGGATGATAGTGCACATACTACGCATGTACAACTCCAAGCATCCATGAACCTAGGATGAGAGCCTTCTTTATGTGCAACAAAAATATAATAGATCTCTTCATAGCTCGACTAGTAATAGTCCCTTTCAAGTGGGTTTAGGATTCAACCATTGTGTTTGATTGATGTTGTCATACCTCATGCTACTACACAGAAAAAATTAACACATGTTCAGTTTGAGGTTGATAAAGAAACCAATTTTATTGAACACATTTAGCACATATGTTAGTAGGTGCACGACATCTTGGAAAAGTCCAATTCAAAGTACAAGCAACAACATGATCAACATCGTGTGCTGATAAGTTTTAGGTGGGCAACAAGGTTTGGTTGCATTTGCAGAAAGAAGGCCTTGTGTGAGCCCATAAAAAATTATAACCACTATGATATAGGCCTTAGACCATCACCAAGGCCATGGGAAACAATTATTTCGAGCTCAACATTCCTCCATTCCTTTACGTGCACACAATGTTCAATGTGGACCACCTTCGGCCATACTTTCCACCATTTTTGGAGACATCAAACATTGCAAAATAGCTAACATCAATAGAGCTAAACCCAAAATGCATGGAACATGCCACAACTGATAGGTTCATGGACACATAGATCTAGAACACATTCCAACAAAAGTTCCAATTATATCAATTTGTCAAATTTGTCCATCTCCTGCACTAGGGAAAGTGGCTTACCAAGTACCAATATCAGCTGAAGTTTCCCCATCTCATGGAGGCACTTAAGGTAATGCGAACCATTTCTTGCTAAGGGGGCAGGAATGATCTAGGTGGATATCGGTGGACACCTACCTATTCCACTTAGACCCCCAACATTATTTAATTTAGTTTCCTTAGTTGAAGCAAAGTTTACTATTTTTGGTAGTTTTTCACGTCCTGCACTTCTAGAGCCATTTTGAGACCCTAAATGACAGTTTTTTTTTGGAAAACGGGAAAACCTATAGATTATAGTAGGGTTTTGCAGTCAAAATTTCTAGTCCTCGGATAGATATTTCTAACAAGGTATTGTACATGTGAAATGAAGATCGTATGAAAAATTTATGACCTTGGGAAGTTGTTGTACCAATTTACCCCAACGGGGCCTATTGGGGCCTTTGTTTGGAGTAAGACAATTTTGTGTTGTTGATGGCTAGGTGGTGGGAAGAACAAGTGGCATAGCAGAATTATGAAAGGAAAGGAACTGTTGCAGTTGTGGAGAGCCTACAGATAAGTGGCGGAGCCTAGGCAGGCAACAGCATAGATGGAAGAAACAGGGGAAAGCAAACAAACAGAAGGACTCCCAAAGGCAAAGCCAACTGTAGAAGGACACAGGAAGCAATAGAGCGCAAGGGAACAACCGAGTGAAGAAGGGGTGAAGACTAATAGTGCCATTCAACAAAAGTAGATCAAAAAGGTAAAAGAGAGTTTGGTTAGTGATCAATAGATGAAGAACTATTCTGGAGAGAAGATAGAGTTTTTTGTCCTGGAAGCTCTGCGGAGCCTGAAATGTATTATGGGATATTATGTTGAACTTTACGAAGTATAATATGTAATGTGTTGATGATTTAATATAACAGGGAAATGTCGAGTTGTGGATTATACAATGTGTATGACAATTAGCTTTGTAACTGTGTGTATAGCTATTTCAAAATTTTTGATGTTTGTTTTGGTAATTACTAAATGGTAACTTGTATCCTAATTCATATGTGATGAATGTGCTATGTGTATTGTAATGTATAGTTAGCTGTTAGCAGTTTCCCTTTGGTATTATGGTTCTAGCTCTCTATCTTATTAAGGTCATGACATGCCTTAGGTGAGACTCCTTGCTCTCTTGAGAAGGGTGAAAATGTCGACGTTGTCCTAGACTACAACGGAATCTTGTTGGCCCTAAGCATGAACTTGGGTCTTGCCCATAAGTCACCCTTTTTTGCCAAAAAATGGTTCCGTTGCCAGGACCTGAAAATTTACTTGAGATCTAGATCATGGTATCGAAGATATACAAAAGGTAGTTGCATATCTGGTGGGATAATCATGTAGATCAGTTCATATCCCAGCAAGCGGAGCTCTGATAGCATAAGGAGAGGACTGTTAAGGATCAATTTCTATTTTCTGATTTAGTGAGTGGTTTGTAAAAAATTTTCTGGAGAATTTTTCCTAAAGAGCTCCATAACTGGTTACAAGGACTCCAGATTAAAGCACTTTCTAGAGGTTTACGTCGATCGCGTTGCAGTTGGATGCATACAAACCTGACGGAATTTCTCATACTAGATACAAAGCTAACCCGAGCAGTAGACTTTTGGGTGCAGACTACCTTGGAGGGATACATCGTAGAGGTCGTAGCTGAGTGTTATCAGTCTTTTACAAAAGCAGAAGATATATTTAAGTCTAGGTTGTGGGGAAAGTTGCTGAGAGAAATCCCGTTGTGGATTAAGCATTAATGGTGGACGAGGGACTAATGCTCTTCCAAATTCTTATGATGGAATCTTAAACCTCCAGTACTGGGGGAAGGACCTAAAGGAAATATGCTAGGAACAAGGGAAAAATGGGAATAGGGATATGGACGTCAGGACCTCCAGTAGGTTGAGGGAGTTGAGAGCACATTGGAGGGTGCTAATCGCTGAGAAGTGGAGGGAGAGGGAAATACAAGAGTTTTAGAAGCAGAAGAGGAATATACAACAAGGAGAAGAGGCATTGCAGATGACAGGTGTTGTCGACCCTAGAGACAACCTTGAGTTGTGAAAGACCAGTGCCTAGGACATCTTATACAGCAAGGAGCATATGATATAATATGGGAAGTTACCAGAAAAAGGCTCTCATGCTATCTCTTGTAAACAAGAAGGTTAATTTGAATGGGACCAAAACTTTTAGAAACTTGACACCGGGAAAGCAATACTGCAGAGGCAAGGTGTGAAACACTAATACAAATGTATCAGACAATTCAAAGGTAGCTTACTGTAAAGAGGGTTGGGTTCTAAAATACTTCACAGATATGAATAATCAGAAGGTGTTTACAGCATATGAAAGATTAAGATAATACTAACTATCATTGGGATGATATCCAAAAACAAATATCAACATGTAATGGGCTTACAAAATAAAGAATCCATACATGACAATAGCATTTTAAAAATAACATCCCATAGAAGCTAATATAGCAGAAGAATGGTTGAAGTGGAAAATGAAACAATATATCACGCCTGAGCCATATTTAAAGCGCTTGACAGGTTCGGGCATGAGTATCAATTAAGATAAATTCATACCAAAAACCTGTGAGCCACTCGCATTCCAGAACATGATACAAGATAAATGGATGTGAATGAAATGAATAGCTAAACTATAACACATAAGAAAGATTTACGAATTGTAAAGCACCAAGACCAGAATCCTCCTTAAAGATGGAACTCCTCATCACTGAAACCCAACGGGCTCTGTACATTCGTATAAAAGTTCCACAAAAATGCATACAAAATTCTCTCACAACATATTTTTCTGAAAATCTGGAACCCTATACAATCTGTTCTTGGGGATTTTTATAGGAGAAAAACGAGTAACAGGAGTGGATGATGAACATTAAATTGATTCATTAAGACAGCATGGAGGAAGCATCCACGCCTATATTGCTTAATGGCACTGCATTGCTGTATTTACTTCATATTATGACTGAGGGGTCTTTGGCAGGTCGATATTTGACCTATGATGTTTCGTGAAGTCCTTCTGGCTGCTTGGAACTTTGTGCTGGCCTTCTGGAAATGGTGAACTGGATAGAAAGTCCGCGGGCCTCCATACTCCATTACTGCTAGTTCTGACAGTCTTTAAGAAGCTTCTGCCAGTGTAATTAATTGTTTCTGGGCTCGAGGAGGCATGGAGGCCTTAATGGGAAGATGTATTGTTTGGAGAAAGACATCCCGTTGATATTAAACACATATATGGTCATTTCGTGTGCTCTTTAGTCTTCCAACTGTGCCTTCTTCTTTTGGACGCAGGGTTAAGCGTTAATTATTCAATCACAGGCTTAAACCCCTTTAATCCTTGTTGCTGATACACTCTATCGCTACTGTAGTGGCACCTAGGTATTCTGAAACACCGTGACTGTGATCACGACAACAGAGTGAAATTTCAACTTTGTAAACCCTGCAATCAATGAAATAAACCAATTATAAAACTAGGGAGATGGTTGAAGAATTCTTTGGAGGCCGGCATAATGGTGACGTAATGGTGGAGAAATAATGTTTAGTGTAAAACCCAGAGTTTTAAGGTTCAAGCGATTTACAAAGAAATGGATCAAATAAATGGAGTAGGGCTTATGATGGTGGGACCCAGCTAGGGCGGAGGGCGATTAGCTATGAGCTGTTGGATCTCAAGAGGAGATCAATAGTGGTGATTAAGCGATGAAGTTAGAGGAGGTTTCGATGAAAGGAAAACGAGTAGAGCATGATTAGATTCCAGCCGTCGGATCTGAAGGGATGGGAGGCTAAGTTCGAATCAGAGGATTGCAATCGGGGTCATGGGGGTGACACAATTAAGAACTTCCGATTGGCGATGGAGCGATTTCAACGCCAACCGTTGGATCGCGAAAGGGATCGATGGCAGAGATTAAATCGGCGGGGGGAGAGATGGAGGTCTAGAAGCGGAGCGGGAGAAATGAGGGCCGTCAGATCTAAGGGAACGAATTCCAGGGATGTAATCGGGGATCGGCAATCAGCGTAACACAAAATGGCACTTTACGAAATCTTTGATTGGTGATGGGGTTGCGATGTGATTAGTGCCCAACCGTCAGATTGCTTTAAGATCAACGATGGAGACTATTTCGAAGGCCGACAAATCAAACACTATCGCATTGGAAGCTTGTGGTTTAACAAAGAAACGCGTCCGTATAAATGTTCCGATTGCGATTAGCACCACAGGCCTTAAGCACTTGGTTCTAGGCGCGGGGCATATGGGGAAGTGGTTAAGGGGCTTACCTAAAAGGGGCTTAGCCTATCATAAAGTAGAAAGTGGGTTTTTGGCCTATCTTAATGCATTTTGAGGCCAAGGGAGGCATTCGGTAAGGGAATAAGGTGTTTTAAGCCAAACAAAGGTAATTTGAAAGGCTTAAAAGGGAATCTGGGATGATTTAAAGGGTAAGTGGGGAAATTAGAAGGGGAGACAAGGGGATGAAAACAAAGGTTTAAAAGGGATGAAATAAAGGTAAAAAAGACTTTTTTGGGAATTCTTCTTCACAATAGAGAGGCTTTAAAACTGGAAACAACAGTGAGGATTTCTCAAAGGACCAAGGCATAAGAGGCTTCAAGGATGACGTGTTTTCAGGGGAAATGCATTCCTTGAAGGCTTAAAAAACATTTTAGCGCCCTGTTTTCTTGTCAAAAAATTAATAGGGGACTAACATGATCAACAACAGGGAGGAGAGAAGATGAAGTAGGGCCCAAAGGAATGGATGGGTTCACCAAGGAAGTTAGACAGGTTCACAGGAGCCCTTATCGAAGAGAGAAAGGAAAGAAGTCAAATGAAGAGGAGGACACGCACCATGAGGATGAGTCTGATGTACAACTTCATGTTGTGATGGAGCAACTATTCTGAGAGAGGCCAGCAACCATAGCACAGGGTAATCCTATTCACCCAGTTTCAGGTAGCACTAGTCATAACCTTCCCTTGGTACTTTACTACCCGCCTGATAAGTTTTTGATAAAGTTGCAAAAGTCTAGCAAGTTGTATAGTGTTCAGTCTATAGTGAAAATAGTTGTTATCAGTAGTACTAGCACCGAAATTTCTCAGCCAAGAAGTATAAGATTCATATTAGTCCTGCCCACACAAGTAGAAATGGTGGGATCATTTACTCGATATCCAGAATTTTCTAGAAAGGGTAATGATGATGTAGAGCATCATTTAGTACATGTGCGAAGAAATTTGGAGAGATTTTCAGACACCAGATGTAGTTAAATTAATTGAATTTCAAACCACCCTAAGAGAAAGAGCATTACGATGGTTTATCAAATGGTCAGAAGTACACCAGAACCTAGCTATAGATGATGTTAAAAGAGAGTTTGTACAAGAATTCAAGCTCCCTCGGACTAATCATCAAGGATTTTTCGAACTATGGGAGATTAAACAGAGATAAGGAGAAATAATTGAGGATCTAATGAGAAGTTTCAAAGATGCAATCGGGAAACTGAGTTACCCGATTGATCCAAATCACCAACGAGATTGGTTCATTAAAGCACCCTTACCCTTGAAAAGAACACCATTGACCCAACAAAGTATTGATACCCTTCAATATGCACTAGAGCAAGCAATGAAAATAGAATATATGGTTGGCTACCCACAGAAGTTTGAGGAGGAGTGGCTGCTCAAGATCTGTCCATATTAGGGTTGCAAAATCAAATAGAAAGTTTGATAGAAAAGTTGAAAGATATTCAATTGGCGCAACCAACACGACCCAATGTGTGGTGTACACATTCACTATTGGAGGGACATGTAATTACAGAGTGCTCAAGGTTGCGGGGAGCCAACGTTGGGACTTCAGCGGTAGTAGCGCAAGGAGCCCCACCAATGGGAGGAGTTGCGCATGTAAATACTCAAAGACTGTACTAGACACAACCCCATTTCCCAGGGTTTCCTAATCAACAAACTCAGACAACAACAGAATACTGTGAAATATGTAAAGGTATTGGTCATCCTCCATGTTTATGCCCAATCCTACAAAAATATTCAAATGTCCCAAATAACGTCTACTGTGAATTATGTGCTTCAATAACTCATCATACAGAACAGTGCAAAGCCCTGGATGCATTAGAAAACTAACTAGATAGACAATCCTATAGAGTAAATGAGACTCTGAGAGGATGAGGAGGATCAAGAATGTGAGGTGGCAGGACTAGAGGAAGAGGACCTTTGAGGTGTTACAATTGTGATCAAGAAGGCCATGTAGTGAGGGAGTATCCGCTACCAAGATGACCATGGTGTTCCTAGTGCTGAGTGAATGCACATGCCACTGAAGACTGTCCATATCTAATTAAAATATGGGAAGAGATAATCAGGAAATGGAGATCCAATTTGCTCAACGTGGAGCCAAGAGTAGTAGAGACACAGCCTCTGTCGAGTGTGGCCATAATAACCCGAGGAGGGAAGAAAATTGGGGAGGATGCATGCAAATGTAACTAGAAAATGTAGTCAAACCAGTGTCCCCAAAGAATATTTTTAATCTGTAGCGACAGTGATAGTACTTTAAAGAATCACTGAAACATTCTCGAAGCTGGAGAGCCACAAGGATATGGAACTAATGCAACCATCCAGAGAAGGAGAAAATATGACTACCACTGGAACACCAATAGAAGAATGGTTTTAACTGTTCTTGAATATTGTAAATGACGGACAGATACTAGAGCAGTTAAAGCAAAATATGAAAACAATAGGGGAAGGAGGGACATAGCATGAGGAATCAATTAACACTAAACTTCCAGAAAGGTATATAAGAAGAGTGAAAAGAAAAAAAGAAGAATGGGGAAGGAATTTCACATAAATTCTCAAGTTGTGGGATTTCAAATAAGAGACACAATATTGGATCTAGGATGAGATGTGAATATTTTTCCTAGAAATACATGGGAAGCATTAGGAAAGCTAAATTTTTCATATTCCCCTATACAACTAAGAATGGCAAACCAATATTGCATTGTACCAGTAGGAAGGCTGGAAGAGGTTGAAGTAGATGTTGCAGGAGTAAAAAATTACACAGATTTTGAAGTGATCGATATTATGGGAGATAAGGATCCATACCCAACCCTGTTGGGGATAGACTGGCATTCGTAAATTATTAAGTTATTGATTTTAAGAAGGAGCTTACGATATTTGAAGATGGGGAAGTTAGAGTGGTCAAATCAATGGATCCCTATCAGGGATCCCGATATACAGAAACCGTCGAAAACAAGGAAGATGCAGAAATTCTCGATCAACTTTACCAAATGACGGTAGGCAAGAGAGAAGATTATATTAACCCTACAATAGGAAGAACAGTAAGTTTGGGAAGTTTTCAAAGTTCCAACGTTGGATCGAAAGTTGCATGGGACGATGGACATCAAGGAGGGTACGAGATCAATACCAAAAGATGTGCTACTATTTGCAGAGTTAATTGAATCAGCACAGAGGTAAGGGGTTACCCCACCCTTACCAACATGAAAACTATGAATACCTTTATTAGAAAAGTTGAAGATAATTTTCCATAGGTGCATACGGTTCCCCTCATGGTCGATGTGGCATTGCTATCCACTTCAGCAAGGTGGTGGGCCAATCATCACAACCCTCTCCATAGATGGGAAGAGGTATAAAAGGCACTTAAAGAAATATTTCAAGTGTATTCAGTACCGGAACTAGAAGAGAAGTACATAGGAGTTTTAGATCCCCAAGTACATATAAAAGGTTGTGAATACAAGTGGGAAACAGAGATACCCAAAATACCTGTGGGTGCATAACTTTATACATTCATTAGATACCATCCCGCAAGCTTAGTACCTAACAGAAGAAAAGAAGAGGCGAACCGACAGTTGGGATACAGTAGCGGAAAGGTTTACGCAGAGTTCCTCTTTCAAGGGAGATAGTGAACAAATTACAGAGACCCTGCAGGCAATCAAAAGAATTATGTTTTGTTCAAAATCTCTAGAAATTGAAGAAACACTTGTGCCAGATCAAATGGACAAGTCTAACTATCAGGAAGTAGTAGCATGTAGAAAAATATACCAGGAGATAGATGATGATGATTTGGAAAATCTTCGACATTTTTTATTCGAATAAAAGGAGGGAGAGCGTGAAATAAAGGAGGAACCTACCACTAAAGGACTGCACCTGTTACCCCTAAGGACAAAGAAATAGAATATTGGAAAGAGAAACCCAAGATAACATCTATAAGGGGCTATTGGGATGTCGGATTTATTTTCTGAGTTGAGGAGGTAGAGTGGGTTAGTTCAATAGTGATACAAAATAAAAAGGAGAAATAAAAAGTCAGGGGGTGTGTAGACTAGGGGAGTCTAAATAATGTGTTTATCGATGATCCTTTCCCAACACCATTCAACGATGAAGTCCTATATAACGTGGCATGAACTGAAGCATACTCATTCACATATGGATTCTCTGGCTATCATCAAGTCTGAATAGTAGAGGAGGATAAAATAAAAACCACGTTCACTACTGAGTGGGGATCATATGCTTATCACATGATGTTATTTAGGTTAAAGAATGCACCAGCTGTATTTTCTAGAATAGTGATAGCAACTTTTAGAGAGTATACCCACAAGGTTCTAGAAGTATACATGGATGACTAGACAATGTACAGTTTGTTGAAGAATCATGCAAGCCTCCTTCAGATAATGTTTGACTAGTGCAAACAGCTTCAAATCTTAATGAACCTAAAGAAGTGCATATTTGTAGTACCATTCGGAACATTACTAGGGAAATTTTGTTTTTAAACAAGGAGTATCTGTGCACCCCGCAAAGGTGGTGGTAATTTTAAATATGAATGCCCCAGATAATGTTAAACAATTGAGATCAACAATCTTAAACAATTGAGATCATTGCTTGGACACACATGATACTATAGAAGGCTTATCTGCAACTATGCCTGGATAAAAGCACCATTGGAGAAGCTATTGCAGAAGACAAAACTATTTACATGGAATGAGGAATGGAGCAAGCCATTGGACACGCTAAAGGAGAAATTAGAAAGTGCACCTATTCTGACTCATCTGAACTGGGATAAGCAGTTCCATGTGCACATTGATGCTTCAACTATTGCTTTGGGCGTTGTGCTAGCGCAACCAGAAGAAACCAACATATACCATTCGGTATACTTTGCAAGCAGAAAGTTTTCAACGATGGAGAAGAATTACACGACAACTGAAAGGGAAGCTCTAGCGATGGTCTATTCCATGCAAAAATTCCACCACTATTTTCTTGGAGGTACTTTTAAGTTTTTTATAGATAACTCTACATTAAAATATTTAGTAAATAAACCTGTTCTGGAGGGTAGAATCAATAGGTGGCTTCTGTTGTTCCAAGAGTTTACTTTTGAATTGTTGGACACCTAATCCTCTATGGGTAGGTGTGGAAGGTGAATAGTCACAAAGGAGTCCAAGTGACCTTGGAAGATGAATCCAAGGGTCACACCAATGTAACATGAATAGAAATCTATGGTGAATAATATATAACGAATGCTTATCTTTCTATGTGTGTGTTTACTTGCTCATCCAGCATGCGTGTGTTTAAAATGGTATCCGAGCCGTAGGTGTATTCCTGGGGTATTCTAATTTGATCCATTATCCTTCCATCTATGACACACCATTCCTGTGTGTGACAATCAACTCAAGTGGCCCTAACATCTCTGAGGTCCGCCAATTCCAAATTCAGATCTAGCTCTCTGAATTTGTCAGATCTGCTATTTTACAGTGAACCTATTCTTTTTCCTTGTTCAGTATCTAACCATCTCCAAACTCTGTGCCCTAGTCTCATTTATTGTGCGTTTGAATGTGTTTGAAGGATTCCCCACTCTCACCACTCACAGTCGACCTCGCTGCTCACTCTCATATTAGATTCCACACCTATTTGAGCTTCCTTGAATAACGTTGGTCCATGAAAGATTTGCGCACTTGATTTTTCTCATTTCTCAGCATACTCATTCCTTAGTTAAGCTTCGTTCCTGCTAGCATATTTGTAACACATATTATGCTGGCACCATATTTGTAACACATATTCTGCTCCTACATGTGTTACCCTTGTAATGAATACCCAAAGGAGAACCCTCTGGCCAATGTCTAGATGATTTTTGTGTCTTCTTGTGTTCCCTTTGGTTTCTATTTAGTTCATCTACTAGCAAACTAAACCAAATGGTAGTTCATTAGGATTCATTCCTGTGAGCTTTCACTGCAAATGAATGCTAGGAGGGGGGTTGTAATGGATGTGCGGCCTCACAGGTTTTGAGAAGGATATCCTACTTCATAGAGGTTCATTCCATTATTCACGCTTATGGATGTGACGAGGTTCGAACCTCTGACCCCACAAGTGCCCTATTTGATATCCGTGATTGCCTTTTCCATGGGTTTAGCATCCTGACCTCTCGGTTCTAAGCTGAAAGAGCTGATGAGTGCTCGACTTGAGACAATGGAGGCATGTCACTGAAAGGATGACTTTACCTACGGCAACATGTGCACATGTTCCCTGGGGTTTTCCAAACGCTCCTCGCATTCCTGGTGCCTGTGGTCGGATGCTCGCATGATGGCTCGATGTCACACCACAATAATCTGCTAGAAGGTCAACAAAAGATATGTACTTATTATTACGAGGCATATTTCTCCCTTCTTGTTGCTCAATAAGTGAATATGCAATCTAGGTGTCAACTACATTATTTAATTGATCCCATGCTGAAAACACAATGCCTCACTGTCACGTTTGCAATCATGAACCACTTTTGTAACATGAAGAGATTCAAGATCATGTTTGTAGGCGTTCATTAGTATGTTTCCACCCACAACTGCATCAACCAAATACATGGAATCCTCAAAGGCGACCATGTTGATATAGATTAACACCCTCACAATCAAAGTCAATCACAAGTTTCATTGCACGAGAAGGTTGAAGAAATGCAAGCGGAAGTTGTGATGGCTTTGTGACAATATGCACAGGTAAATGTGCCAAATGATCCTTCAATTCTTCCATATTACGGTCCAATTCTTCCATATTACACTCTGGCACTGAAGGATCGGGTCGATACTCGCTCTCTGCCTCCCTCTTGGACTTCGACACCCGGTATATGTGATACATTACCACACCAAGTCCTCCAGTTATATCTTCTCCTAGTTTCCTGACTTCCATCCTCTCTATGGCAATACCTATCTGCACAGTTAATACCACCATCCAACAATAAAATCACTATTTTCTCTACGCTCTCCATACACTTTGAAAGGCCATGAATGCATGAATATAACCGGTTGTTGTGTTGGTGACTTCATATATATGTATGCGTTGATCATTGTATATGGTATGTTGAAGTATTATTGTTTGATTATGATGGGTATGAGAGCCTTCATGCTCCTTATATGGCGTTGATCAATCTATATATTTATGCTCTTTAGCATGTTATAAATTTTATAGGTTAGAGAGTATGAAGCATGTATGGTTAATATGTAATGGCATATGAAGCTTATATGTCTTGAGGGATAAGTTTATTTGTTGAAAAAAAAAAGGGGAAAAATTGATGATACATTAGAGTTATTGAATACCCTAATTCATACCACTGTAGATGAGATGATAAGCATCAGTAAAGACACTCTTTCTGACATTAGAACATGTCTACAAAATGAAAAAGAGAAGATAGATTTTTTGTTGCACATTTACAAAATATTTTGTAGTGCCTTAAAGGGTTATTGCACAGTGGTTTTTGCTGCACATTTACAAAATATTTTGCAATGACATTGTATTGTATTGACATTGTGAGTGGCATTTCTTCTTAGTTCATAGTTGCAATCAGTGTTTGAAGTGTAAATTTGAGTTGTTGAGAAAAATGGCTAAAATCAATGATGCATTGGAGTTTTTGAGTAACCTCATTCATTCCACTGTTCATGATATGGTAAAAATGAGCAAGAACACTCTTTTTAATATTCAAAATTTCTTGCAAGATGCATAAGACAAGATTGAGCTTTTGCAGTTGGAGTCTCAGCTCCAGCAAGATGAACTTCAACAAAAGAGTCATCATTCAGAACTTGTTTTTGTTCAGAAAATTGAGAGGGACTCCCATCAGCAGCAAGAATATAAAGTTGCAGTCGATTCACATTCAATTCCTTGTACAATGGCATATTTACATGCAGATGCAGTAGATCAGTCTGCACTTCCCAAGCCCATCATCAGACCTTGGGAAGAGCTTGTCCATAACAAGCACCGAACAAGTCTTGGATATGACAAGGAGTTGTCATTTCATATTTCAGACTACTCCAAGCCCATCAAATTTCAGAGTGTCGGATTTCTTTACGACAATTCACCTTCAGCTATTATAGATCCTGCTCCTCTTCCAAATCAGAAACAACATATAGGAAAATGCCAACACTGTGATCGAGTTGGCCATATGAAAGATCATTGTTTTGGTCTTCACCCATGTAAGCACTGTGGTTAGCACACGCATTCTTCACACAGATGCTTCAGAAACAAGCCTCCTACAAGAACAAAGATTCATATTGGATGGATCACTTCTTAGCAATGGTCATAAATAGCCAAGAATATGTTTAAGTCACATGTTAGAACTTGTTCTCAAATATTGAACAATCTTGCAATTGAGTTTTCGCCATAATCTCACCTTGTACCTGATAGGGGGGGAAATGGTGGTCATCTACAAGCTTTGACCCCATCTCTCATTCCAGATTCAGAGTTGTAGCCAGAGACATAGCACTTCAAGCGAGCCTCAACCACAATCTCTCATTCCAGATTCAGAGTTGTAGCCAGAGACACAACAGTTCAAGTGAGCCTGAGCCACAATTCGTCATTCGAGATTCAGAGTTGTAGCCAGAGACATGGATGCCCATGAGCATGCCTTTGGTTGGTGGACAACCTTAAACCATCTATGTGAGGTTGATATTCTTCCTCTTTCAGAACACTTCCTCTAGCAGAAGACTTCAGCTTCTTGCTAGCTTTGGAAGAGTTCCAGGAAATGCATTAAGCATTCAAGTGTTGGTGGTCATCCTTAAACCATCCCAGGTTTTAGACTTCCCTTCTTTTAGGTTGAAGGTCTCCCTCTTCAAATATGAGGGACACTTCCTCTAGCAAAAGCCTTTAGCTTCTTGCCAATTTTGGAAGAGTTCAGAGAACTGCAATAAGTGTTGTGTTCCAGTGTTGGTGGTCATCCTTAAACCACCTCTTTATGCCAACCTTTCAGAGAGCTGATTCAGCCTAGGTGTTGCCATGCATACTTTGCAGATTTGTATTACAACTCTCTTCTTGGACTCGCACATACCCCTTTAGATTAAAGGGGGAATGTTAGGCACCTAATCCTCTATGGGTAGGTGTGGAAGGCGAATAGTCACAAAGGAGTCCAAGTGACCTTGGAAGATGAATCCAAGGGTCACACCAATGTAACATAAATAGACATCTATGGTGAATAATATATAACGAATGCTTATCTTTCTATGTGTGTGTTTACTTACTCATCCAACATGTGTGTGTTTAACATGAAGTCATAATATCAGCAGGGAGACTAAATGTTGGACTTGACCATCCATCAAGATTGGAGAATGGGGAAAATGGAGGACCGCTTGATGACCAACTACTAGATGCTAACCTTTTTCGAATAGAATTCATCCTCGATTATCTAGAGCAAATAGCCATGTACCTTGCTACATGACAATGCCCAAAAGAATATACAAAAACTTAAAGAAGGCCTTTGTTTGTTAGAGTAGCTGATTACCAACTCATAGCGAGTTAATTATACAAAATGGGATTGGATCAAATACTATGAAGATGAATATTAGATCACAAAAGAGCAGAAATCTTGTGGGAATGTCACAGTGGAGTGGCGGGACGCCATCTGGGGGAAAATCCTACCACAAGAAAGATATTGCAGGCAGGACTGTGGTGGCCTACAATGCACACAAACAACAAAGAGTACATGAAGAAATGCAATGTTTGTCAAAGAACAGGGAAACCTTCACACCATGACAAACTAACCCTGTAGCCTGTAAGAGCAATGCAAGCATTTGAAAAATGGGTTGTCAAATTTATAGGACCCATTACACCAGTTTCACGCCACTCATAGGAAAGATACATAATCACTGCAATTGAATACCAAAATAGGTGGGCAGAGGCGGCACTAGTGAAGAATTGTACAGTAGATACAACAACCGGTTTTATCTTCGAAAACATCATTAGCAAGTTTTGTTGTCCAAGGAGCCTAACAAGTGATCAATGCACACACTTTATCAATGCCACGGTCAAATCACTACTAGAAAACTTCATGATATAGAACCACAAGAGCACACTGTATCACCCACAAGCAAATGAAACGATTGAAGCTTTCACAAAATCTTGGAGAAGGGCTTAACCAAGATCTGCAATGCTAAGCGCGACGGCTGGGACGAAAGAATACCAGCCATGTTATGGGCATACATGACCACTGTAAAATGATTACACAACTAGACGCCATTTCAACTTGTGTTCGGGGAAGAACCAGTGGTACCAACAGAATTTATTGTCCCTAGTATATTAATTGCTACAAAAACACAAATGACTGAGGAAGAATCCATTTCAACATGTCTTCATGAACTGCATGAATTAGAAGAAGCAATATTTCTTGGAGATTTTCATCAATCCGCACAGAAACAAAGACAAAAATCTTGGCATAACCGCCTCATCAAACGAAAGACATTAAATATTAGAAGAAAAGTATTTCTCTATGACAACAAGTTCTAGAAATTCTCAGGAAAACTCCAGATGCATTGTATGGGACTGTTCTATGTCATAGAGATCAGCGACTTAGGGACAGTCAAGCTAGCACAACTAGATGGAGAGATACTACCATGGTGGGTGAATGGTGCATGCCTGAAACCCTACCATGAATAGACATCAAAATTTTAATTTCAATAACTCTTGCACCTGAGAGGATTCAATATGTTAAATGTCAATAACTCTCTCGCAACTGAGATGAGCTATAGGTTAGGATATCAATCAGTAAATAAAATAGGATAGTTTCCATTGATAAGTTAGGAGTCTCAATAAAATAAGATGCATGTCGTGCAAAGTCAAGTGTCATCCTGTTGCGATATGGGGACCACACTGCAACCAATTGTGGTCGGGGGGTTACAATGACTGGATGGCCAAGCATGTTAGCCATTAGTCCGTCATAATGAGCCATCATATAGGTGTCAGTCCATAGGGGCATCCAAAATTCAGAAAATATTTGTCGTAATTAGTAACACTATTTTGTAATAAAGTTTCCACATCAGGCAAAAATGATTAGCCATCACGTTGACCCAACTTTCGAAGCCACCTTCAGCAGCATCAGAGTCCACCTCACCAGAGGAACTAACCACATGATTGTAGCCATGGAGGGAGCGATGGAAAATTAAATAGTTATGTAATCGCATCAACATCCTTCGTGCCAGAATTCCTACTTAACCTACATGGAGAAGAAAAAAATCAAAGTGTCGGAGAATTCTGAATCGTAAGAAAAGGAACTACGATAATGGTTAGCCCGAATATAGTAGCAGGAGCTAAAAATCGAAGACCAACACAATTAATGGTAAATTGTAGGAGAAGAAAGATGTGAAAGATGGTAGTTTTAGTGATCGAACCAGAGCTCGATGGGAAAATTTAGAAATTAGAGCCGCTGGTTGGCAAGTATGATAACGCGACCCTAATATACACATATTTTACTGAATCTTTCCAATTCCTATATTTAAAGAGGCATGCATACATTGAGAACCATGTAAAGGAGGGGGGAAGCAAAGGGAAAAGAGTCCACCTGGACTTCAAAGGCATCTAGAAGTTCACAATGCTGCACCTAAGGAGCTTACCAGTGTTCAGGTATGGTTTGGCATCTCACACAACCACACATGGATTAGGCCCGACTGTGTTGCGGCCGATACTTTCCATAAGAAACTATTGAAATTTCAACTAACGGAGGAAGCTTTCCACACAAAGGTCTCATCATGGCTGGGAGAAGCCATAGAAATCAGATATGGAGAACCTAAATACTCTTTCGCAACTATGCTTTCGAACCCCCTACCGAGAGATATGCCAAGAGAAGCAACCCAAAGGATATCACAATTGCAACTACAACCCATGATAGAGAAGATGGACACTCAGGTACAAGATTTCAATAAGGCAATGGGAAATATAGGAGAAAAATCTAATGCATTTCCTTAATTTTCTTAATTTCAGACACTTAATTTTGGATCTCCATCGTTAACAACCCCTGTCCTCACTATACTCCCTTCCACCACTTTCCATTCACATCCGCAGCCAACCATCGCCCCATTCAACAAGAGCAAAGCAACCAAACCACCCATCCCAACACCCAAAGGGCATACAGCCAAAATTATGAAATCTGATAAGATAGTTGACCTCACAGGTGAGGACCATGGGCAGCAATTGACCACTCGAATCCAAATCACTAAATAACTAGAAGTATGCACTCAGACCTCCTCCATTATACCGCAATCCCACCTATGATCCTCACACAGTGTACCAACTTCCTCATCACTAACTACACAAAATTCATCACCGCATACATCGCATACTTCCAAAGACCATTTGACCCACACTCCATCCACTCCCGACACTATTTTGGATGCAATACCCACATGCACCATAATGGTTGTTGAAACTGACGCAGAGGTTAACTTGGGTACAACACAGGTAACCAAGGTTAACTCAACTACAATAGAGCCAGGTACCTTTAAAATTTACTCATCCATACCGATTCACCCATTTCTGATAATACGCCCACCAAGAATTCACTCAATCCATTTCATCAATCCATGTTAGTACTACAACCATTTCAACCCACTCACCTACCATCCACCAGTTATCATATTCCTAAACCGCATAATATCCGGTCGAGTCAACCCACCTCTCCACAAGGCTAATCAGAGCGCTCCATTGCCAATGGCCAACCCCTCAGGGAAAGGAATCCTGGTCCTGAGATGACAAGCAGTGGAGATATTCAGAGTTGGGGACTTGGCCAACTTTTCAGTTCTATACAAGCAGCAGCGTGACAAGCAGAGACCCTCCATAATGACCTTCTTCAGAGGTACGAACAACAACAACAATAGGTCATGACGCTCACTGATGAGCACAATCAACTTCTACAAGAAAGGGATATCCTCCAACAACAACTCGACCAAATCATGGAGAACTTACAGGAGTTGTGGTCGACGATCACTAGTGTAGTTGAGGCTGCACCAATAGACATTTGGGAATTCCCACTGGTCAAACACTTTGTCCACATAAAGACAACATGTGCCAATTGGGCAATGCAACCAGGAGCTAAGGCAGGCCCTTTCAGCCAAATCTGCACTACCAGACCCCTCTATAATGTATGCAGAAAAGGTATCGCAAAAACATGAGAAAATGCAGAAGCTAAAGGAGACACTAGGAACCACTGTCACAAAAGCATACAAGATACTTGAGAAAATTCATGAATGCTCGAACTCACTCACTATGAAGGCGCAACCCATCTCAGAACAATTGAATTTTTTTTTTGTTGAGATCAAAGGAACAACTGATATAGCTAGCCGCAACCAGCTATATGATCAGGCTGACGTGCTACAGCTACAAATATAAACAATTGAAGAAATCTCGGTGAGAACGAAGCAGATCCTCCGAGATCTAAGACATCCAATCAAACAGAAGGAAGATACCATACAACAACTGGTCTCCAAAGTAGACCGCAAGTTCAGGGAAGTGTTTTATGATCTACCCCAGCCAATGGACACCACACATTCTGAAAAGGTGGTAAGCGAGACAAACCCTGTGATAAAAACATGACAAGAAGTGATCACTGAGTTCATGCAGCTCAGTACAGAAGCCATGAACAAGGTTCCAGATTTGGGGCCTTTGTTAGAGGAGGGGGATTCATAACAGATGGAGCTGGAGAAGGAGATAGCCGAAGAGGACCAGCCAAAGACAACAACCGATGGTCAACTAGGGACCACAATAGTGGAAAAAAATTGACTTGAGATGAGTCAACAACTTGTGGTCAGGGCCTTTGTTTTGAGTAACACAATTTTGAGTTACGGAAGGATAGGTGGCGAGAAGAACAGGTGACGGAGCACCATTATGAAAGGAAATGAACCGTTGTGGTTGCAGAGAGTCTACAGACAGTTGGCGAAGCAAAGGCAGGAAGTAGCACAAATGGCAGAAATAGGGGATAACGAAGAAACATAAGGACTCCCAAAGGCAGAGCCAACCACGGAAGGAGATGGGAAGCAACAGAGCGCAAGGGAACAACCGAGCGAACAAGGGGCAAAGAATGACAATGCCAATCAACAGAAGTAGATAAGCAAGGAAAAAGAGAGTTCGGTTGGTGATCAACAGATGGAGAACTATTCTATGGAGAAGATAGAGTTTTGTGTCCTGGGAGCTCTATGAAGCCTGAAATGTATTATGGGGTATTATGTTGAACTATGCGGAGTATAATATGTAATGTGTTGATGATTTAATATAACAAAGAAATGTTGAGTTGTGGATTATACGATGTGTATGACAATTATCTTTGTAGATGTGTGTTTAGCTATTTCAAAATTTTTGATGTTCATGTTGGTAATTGCTAAATGGTAACTTGTATCCTTATTCATATGCGATGAATGTGCTCTATGTATTGTAATGTCTGGTTAGGTGTTAGCAGTCTCCCTTCAATATTATGGTTCTAGCTTTCTATCTTAGTAAGGTCATGGCACGCCTCGGGTGAGACTTGTTCTCTTGAGCAGGGTGAAAATGTTGGTGTTTTCCTAGACTACCACGGAATCTTGTTGGCCTTGAGCCTGAACCTGGGCCTTGCCCAGAAGTCACCCTTTTTCGCCAATAACGCCCACATACATTTGGCATATCATCTCCTAGTGTTAGGTTTTTGGATGTTTAGGGTTTTCCATTATTTCTAAATAATAAATATGGCCCCAAGCTTCAATGTAACAAAATTCAGAAGGCATATAGCTGCCACATCTCTTCTCAAAGATAAGCTACCATTGCCCGAGCTATCCATTCTACATGTAAATAATTTTCAATACTTTGCTATTAATGAATTGAAGTTTTGTTTTTGTTGTAGCTCTATTTTTCTGTTTATATATGTATTTCATTCCGTTCCTTCACAATCCATAACAGTCTATGATAAAATTCTAACACTAAATATACTATCCTCTCAATGATCTTCCAAGTCCCCAAACCTTAAAGAGTGCCAACCTTAGATAAAGATTTTGTTCATGTGTTTATTTCCCAATTGATATGACAATAGGAAATATGATCAAGAACTTGTTTCAGATGAAAAATCTCTTCTAAAATAAGATATAATGTGTACACATGACATATTTGAATGGTATTGAATCAATTTATGACAATCATAGAATCTGCAAAAATTTGAATTTGGCGACATTCTTTCTCAATAGAAAATACAAGAACTAATTTTCAACAAAGGATTTTCACATAATCGTTGGATCCTCTTCCTATACCACTCTCATAGTTGTAAGAATGTTGTTCCTGTAGATTGAGAACTACCCCTCCTCCACATTCACCTCTCGATAATGAGGCCCTGCCAAAATAGGCCCAAGGAAAAGAATGAGCAATATCTTTAGTAATGATATCATGTGGAATGTGCATAGATTTAGAGTCAAGGAGAAGTGAGTAAATTTCCAAAACCTGAGTTATCACAATATCATGAGAAGAATATTTTTCCTTAAAAATACCATTATTTCTAGAGAGCCATATGGGGGAAGTCTTCTGAAATATTTTGGGTAGGCCATATCCCACCATAACTTCCAAGCAACATTTAAATTCCCCCCTACCAACTTGTAACAAATCCCAATCTATTCCTAATCAAAGCCCATAATCCAACAAAAAATGGGCAATAAAGGAATAAGTGTTACATTGATTCATCTGCATCTTTACATAAGATGTACATAAGACGCACTGCATATTTACATAGGACGCACCAACTGGGACCGAGGCTCCTTTTCTTTAAATTATCCCCACTTGTACCTTATTTTTTAGAATACACCATTGGAAAAAGTGAGCTTTTACAGGACAACAAAGCTTCCACAATTTCTTCCATCGCGCTATCATCACCTCCAATTTCTAATTTTCAATAATGAATGAATAACTTGTTTTAGACCTATATTCTCTAAATAAAAAGTGAACTCGGACTAAAAAGTCTTCTCTCTAAGGCAGACATGGCAAGTATTTAGAGCAATGGTATAATTATGCCACACAACTAAATAATTTCCTAACACGTAAAATTTAAGAATTAACAATTTCTAATTATAATATGTTAAAACCTTATAGTTGGTCCAACATTGCCTAGAATATACAAATAGAGACTAATTAAGCTAACGCTATGGAATATAAAAGTAAACTCAAAAATATCTTCAATGAGAATTGCATACATAGCCAATTTTGTAAACGTAAATGGAAAATGTAGAGCGTGATGAAATATACAAAATTATATTTTTAATTTTGATTACGCTTTAACAAAATTTAAACTCCAATTAAATAATAGTAAGGAAAGCTTTCCATATGATTTACACGGAAGTATGCTTTACATATTACTTTTGCTTTTCTTTAATGATGCCAAACATGGAAGTAAGGAATAATTTTCAGGGAACATTTTAAATCATGTACATTTTTTAATTTATTTTTTACCCGCTTTGAAGAATATAGAATTTATTATTCGATTTGATCATTTCTCGGCCTCCACCCGTTTCCATTTCACGGTCTTTATTTTAGAATGAAATGAGAGTATTAGATCTAGATTTAAGATATAAACTAGTTAAATTAGCAGTTATCTTTAAAGGTGCAAAGATACTAAATCTAAACTAGTTAAATTAGCAGTGGCCTTTAAAGGTGCAAAGATACACTGAAGGAAGTTTATCTTGTCAAGATTTAGGAAGATTGTCTTTCATTGTTGTGCTTGAAGTAGCAATTTTGTCTCGTGGTTATGCATACAACATTTTGAATGAATTATCACCAAAATATGTCAAGTTGGCACGTCTCAAATTTAAGGATTGGGACCAAAACACAAATTTTCACTTTAAAAGAGATTTGGCTATTTGATGTCAAATTTATTTTATTTGTTTATTGTTAAATAATTTTACCAAATCAAAGTGCACATAAATTAAAATATAAAATTATAAAGCATCATCAAATCAATAAGCCAAACTCAAAACACACCCTCATGTAAAAGTTAATCAACATCTTTGTTGTTTGTTGTAATAAGTAAATAATTTTTTTTTTGGAAAGAAAATTACTCAAAACAGATTTGTTTGTATAACAAACAACCTAAAGAGACCCCAAAATAAATAAGTTTTCAGATGACCTAATTTGATCTGATCATTGGCCAAAAACTGTATGCAGCAGCAGCAACATAAACACTTGCAAATCATCCAAACCCTACATAGAGGGTCACACCACGTGAACCACAAAATATATTCCCCTCTCTTTAATGAAATCATCTTATTCATTCGAGAACGCTAGTTTTTTTTTTCTAAATATAAACCCATCATCAAATTCGACCAGAGAATAATACATCATTTCTTGTCCTTCCAAAAGTAGGAGTCTCGAATATGTTCAGATCCAGGATTTAGAACCTCAAAATCTTGTCGGATTTCACAAGAGGGTTAGCCTTGGTGATGGCTTCCCGCCCGATGGTCTTGTAATAATACGTGCAGTTGTGTTTGTTGGAGTACCTGTGGAGGGCGCAGATCATGTCGGTGTGTTGTAGCAACAACATCTTTAGATGCCTCTACAACATTAACATTGATGAAAACAATAACAAGAGTGACCAGAATCGAAACCGCGACCATCCTTCTAATCTTCTTTTCTTGTTTTCCTTCCCAGCCTTAGAAACCTTTCAATGGAACACTGAAACTGAAAATTAGAAAGTTTCACACTGACAATTAGTTGTCATTTCCTATCGACAACTATTAACCAAATTGTAAAACAAATACACTAATTTTTTTTTTTTAATTATTTTTATAAAGTTGCTAACCTTCTTTCTTTTCTTGTTTTCCCAACCTTAGAAACCTGTAAAATGCAACACTGAAATTGAAAATTAGAAATTTCCACACTAACAATTAACTATCATTTCCTACTAACAACTATTAACCAAATTGTAAAACAAATACACTAAATTATTTTTATAAAGTTGCTAACCTTCTTTCTTTTCTTTTTTTCCCAGCCTTAGAAACCTTTCAATGCAACACTGAAATTGAAAATTAGGAATTTCCACACTTTTCTTGTTTTATCAGCCTTAGAAACCTTTCAATGTAACACTGAAATTGAAAATTAGAAATTTCCACACTGACAATTAGTTGTCATTTCCTACCTACAACTATTAACCAAATTTTAATGACTCTCCATCTCCATTGTTATATAGATCCAATGGTGCACAATGTGACAGTTGTTTACTTGAATCAACAGGAAAAAAATAAAAAGGTCGACTATGGTGAGCGGTGGAATGATTCAAAATTAAACATCTTTGGTGTAAATACAAAAATATAAAGTTGAATAAATTAATTACTATACCATAAATATAAATAAAATAATTACTAAAAAAAATATAGAAATGATTTTCTTAAGTTAAACTTTTGAAAATTGGAAAATATATGTAATGTTTGACTAAATTAATAGAATATCCACTGTATACCCATTGCAATATACCAACCTAGTTATATTAATAAAATTATTTAATTCAAACTTTAAAATTTCTATCTTTTTTCTGTCTTTCAATAAAATAAATTGTAAGATTGAATACAATTTGCGAATGAATGTACAAACTGAAAACTAGAAAGAACTCGGACAAACATAAACTGGGAGAAACCCCTGCTCTTCTGCAGCACACTGTTGCAAATTTTTTGAATCTACAAACCCAAAATAAGGAAGTGGGAAACTTCCAACTTAAAACTTTAAATAGATAACATATATGAGCATCATATGAAGGCAGCTCATGCATTATTAGGCCCCTTCAATTCAACTAGGCTCTGTACATCTTAGAACACAAGAAGAAATAACAAATGTATTGTGCTAATACCAGAAGTTCCAGGACCAAAAATAGCCAAAATAGTTAATAAGGCTTCCGCCTGGTTACAACAATAGGGCTTTGCTCAATATGCTTCTCATTGCTCCAAAGAAGTTGCCCAAATATTGTTTCTTAATTTCTCGGGAGAAGCTTCACAGGCTTGGCGCTGATGCTCAGCATGTAGCTCAGCTTCTCGTTTTTTATAAAGTTGCTAACCTTCTTTCTTTTCTTGTTTTCCCAGCTTTAGAAACCTTTCAATGCAACACTGAAATTGAAAATTAGAAATTTCCACACTGACAATTAGTTGTCATTTGTCATTTCCTACCCAAATTATAAAACAAATACACTAAATTATTTTTCTTTTAAATTATTTCTATGAATTTGCTAACCTTGTTTCTTTTCTGGTTTTCCCAGCTTTAGAAACCTTTCAATGCAACACTGAAATTGAAAATTAGAATTTTCCTCACTTTTCTTGTTTTCCCAGCCTTAGAAACCTTTCAATGTAACACTGAAATTGAAAATTAGAAATTTCCACACTGACAATTAGTTGCCATTTCCTACCTACAACTATTAACCAAATTTTAATGACTCTCCATCTCCATTATTATACAGATCCAACAATCAACAATGTGATAGTTGTTTACTTGAATCAACGACAGAAAATAAAAAGGTCGACTATGGTGAGCGGTGGAATGATTAAAAAGTAAACACCTTCGATGTAATAATAAATATATAATTTTGTAAGAAAGAATTATTTTATGGATTTATTGAGAATATACTTTATAATTAATTTATATTTTGAAGGTGGATATAAGAATTTGTAACCGCTTCGGACTCATAAACGAGAAGAAAGAATTGGAAGAGAAGCGAGGCAAGATGAACTCTAAGGTATTTTCCGCCTGCGACTCTCTCACCGCCGCCATTAAGACCTTCCTTGCCCATGTGGATCATGGTATCCAGAGTCCGAGCGCACTCTACTCCCCTCCTAGGCTCAGTGTAGAGTGCATCTCCACAGAGGAAAAAAGGGAAAAGACAATCGATGGGCACAATGCATGCCCCGCCCTCTCTGATGAAGACTCTACTGCGACTACTACCCATACGCAAGTATCTGGTAGCTTCGCAGAATAGAAAGGGACAACCCTCAATCCTGATGAAATTCTGAAGGTTGCCAGGAACCTATGCGTAATACCTGACATTGAGCAAGGCAACAATTTTTCTAGCCCGCCCTGCGGCCCAACAGTCCATTGTTTTAGTGGGCTACCTTAGAGTTCACTAGTCAACAAAACCCTAGCACCAGGGGAAACAACAACAGAAACGAATTTACCAAGAGCATCAATTCGACCTCTTAGATGCACTCTAACATCCAAGGTTTCTCATATCCCTCACCTCCTCTTTATCAAATTCAGATATCTCTATATTCTGGCAAAACCATCCTCTAGTGGGTGTGCTCATTGGATCTGGTCCAGAACCTCGTGCAAGCCATCGTACAAAGGCTGGGTATTCCCTCAGCTCTTCAAAGGTTTCTATACGGAGGTAAACAACTAGAGGATTCTCTTCCCCTCTCATCTTATAACATTGAAAGAAATGCTTCTATAGTTTTAACTCTTCGTCTGCGAGGGGGAGAAGTAGGGAATCCTTCTTCTGCTCCAGCTTTCTCTTACAAGGATGTTGTCCATGCAAAACCTCCCAAGAAATTCTCAACCCTCAGAGGCTCCCAAGCCCTTTTTGGTCGATAAATTGGAGGAAGTCCCCTCCATAGAAATCTCCCATCCAACTCTCAAAGATCAACTTCAAATATATGCAGAATCCGCCATCATCTACCGATTTAATGGAATATGGCCTCGCAAAATAGATCTTTACCAATGGATTCACTCCACTTGGACCAACAACTTCAAGGTTATCTTCTGCTTGAAGAGTTTCTTCATAGTGGTGCTTGCCTTCAGCAAAGACTATCAAATAGCCTTAACTGGGGGCCATGGTTTTGGGGAACATCAGGGCTATTCTTCACCCCTTGGTTCCTAGACTTTGACCCCTCTACATCAGTCATCACCAAGCTTCCTATTTGGGTCAGGCTTCCAAATTTACCTGCACATTTATGACACTTTTCCATCTCCCAAGGAATTGGAAACACCCTAGGCCGCTTCTTGGCAACGAATACCTCCAAGGGAGAGAAAGGAGTATACACTTACGACAAAATATGCATTGAAATAGACATAAGTAAAGGTCGACCCGATCAAATCAATCTCAAAATTGGGGATTTTCTATGGACGCAGAACCTGGATTATGAGAACACAACCTTATGTTTCCATCACTGGAAGCCATGCAATCCGCTGCCCATGGATGACATTGATTCCTTCAGCTCGGATGAGGAGGAGACTGAGGTAGAAGTGGAGGCTGCAACACAGATGAAGGACACGCCCTCAGTCGGCCCTGAGGGATCCACTTCTTCCTCGAATTCTTAGAAACGAATGCATGAGTCCTCCTCCTCCGATTCAGATAAGGAGGTTCTCCTTATAGTCAACAACAATATACAAGTGGCTCTTTCCCATCTGCACCAGACTGGCTAGGTCAAAGTCAACAAAAAGAAAGGAAATAAATGTCGTATGGAGGATTCGACCCACTCTGGGTAGATTCCAATGACTATCTCTTTTGCCTCCTGGTAACACTTGTTAGTTCTTTAACTTATTCTCTGATCACTTTTCGAGAATGAGGTTGATAGTTTATCATTTCTAGCTTCCCTGCTCTCTTGCTTCTCTTGACTATATCTACAGTCTATACCATATGATCTCTTAATAGAATTAGTCTTATTTAGCAAAAATATATATATATATATATATATATATATATATATATATATATATATTTTGAAGATATAGAAATTGTAATATTGAAAAGTTATGCGGGAATTAAATATGCATATAAATTTTTAATAGACATTTTTATAATAGTACATCAAATTTCAAAATCTATAATTTTTTTAATATATTTTTGAATTTTTTTATTCAAATCTTAAACATTAATTATACAAAAATTGTAAAATTCATATATTTTATTCTTATTTTTAAATTTAATAAAATATATATTTTAAAATTTGTAGAGTTATTAAAAAAATATTCAGATAAAAATAAAAATAAAAATATAAAAAATAGTTAAAATTGAAAAAGTGTTGTCTATGGAGCTGACAAATTTGTTGGAATACCAAAAATGATTGGAATCTAGAATTCTTACTACAAAAATGTTTCAATCTAGTTTTTAATGGCAGAAATTGATTCGACACCATAAAAAAACCCCGAGGCACCCAAAATCTTGAAGTTTAACAATTGTAACCTAAATTTACAAAAAATCTTATCATTTTTTATCAACACCTTACTGCAATTTCCATAATCTTCGAGCAAATTTGAAAGCTAAACAAACTACAACAATTGCAAATTGTCAAAAATTTTAAATTTATTATAATGATTATCTAAAACAAGTCAACTGCATTTTATATATAACATATAAATCATCTGGGCAATAAATTTCCAATAACGATAAATGTAACATTGAGACTAACTAATGCAACCCAGACCCTGCGATGGAGATTGTTAGGGTTTTACTCCTTGTTGATGTTGAAGATTGTGATGTTGCTTCCTTGGAACCTGATGTCGCCTATCTATAATGTAGCCATCGCAATTGACCACTGTCCCATCAATCTGCAAAGAACAAGGTATATGCATCAGTGACAAAGACTATTGCGAGATCAAGTCATCTATGGTAGGGATTCCAGATCAATCCGGATGAGATCTGCATTATCCACACCCTCTGCGCCAGGAGAGACAAAAGAAAATAGGTTTGCCTCTGCTCAAAATGATGGAAACAATTGATCTCGTCTTATTCATCGGTCGATCCTTTAACACAGTCATATCAAATATTTGACTCTTGCAATCTAAGACCAGATCTATGAATTTTTCATCGAACCAGTGTTCATATGGACTGCATTATATTGGGATACATCTTGATACACATATAGCACCAGATCTTGGGGCGTATCATGCTAGCGTATTAGATCTAGCCCTCACAAATGCATATCCATGCACTACTCCGCAATTTCTTGTAAGATCTACCACATTTGTAGCAAACACAACCATGAAGGATATATGTTGGCCAGTACAACTCTATTGATCTGCCTATTTTTTGGATCTACGACTGGATCGAATCAAGAGCATGACCTAAAAAAAATTATTTCTCTCAGATCCACTTACCCTCAAAACAAAACGAGTTGATGCTGGAATAACAAAAAAAAAAATTGTGTCACACTTTTGACACATTGTAACAATGGAATTAAAGACAACATATTAGGACATTGAAAAATCGTAAAATTCTAAATTTTTTGATAGATGATGTTAAATATAAACAAAATTGTGTCTAAAGGGCTTATCATTTCAAACAATTTTTATCCATGTTGTTAAACATAAAATATATTGACTCTAAACAACCCTAAAATTGTAATTATTTTCAACCATAATATTAAAAAGAAAATTTCGTAACGCATAAAAACCTTAATGAAAAGTTGTAAATCTCAAGTTTTTAAATCTTAAGTTTTCAATATACTTGAACCATGAAATTATGGAGAAATTATATGACTTAAACAATTTTTAAAAATGAACAAGTAAATGAAAAAATTATTATTCCAACAATAATTTTAATTTTAAAGGAGAAAAATATATCTCTTTTAAAATCTTAGCATAAGACAAATTGAAATCTAATTGCAACCAAAACCTAAAAATCAAGCATCAAAACAAAATGTCCCCTCTCAATGAGGCATATAATTTTTAAAAAATTTAAAAGTATCTTATACCAAATGGTTACAATACATAATATCATGGTAATATCACTACATAATCTAAAAATTCAACATTAATTTCTATTTTATTTTTTTACTTTTAATCAAAATATCAACACTGGTACATTGAATATAACATAAATTATTTTTGTAATTCATTGTTGCGTTGTGGATATTCTAAAGAGATGAATTCTTCATAATTAAAACAGATAATCCAACAAACATAGAAATTCCTCATAACTCCATGAAAAATCAAATGGAAGTAAAAATTTTGATTTCAAGTTACCATGCAAACATCAATTACATAAAAGTGTCTTAGACAATTATTAAAAATCAACCATAGGTTCTGGCACACCATCAGAACCTACATCTTCAATGAATGACTCGATGCAGATGAAGATGATCCATATTCTTCTCTTTTATCAACTAGTGCTCCATTTGAGTCAACATGAATGCCCACCATTTCAGAGTTCAAATGCCTTGTAGATCTACGACTACTTTCTGCAGAGTCCCATATCGACAGTAATTGTTTTGGTAGCAATTTCTTCAAAATATTTATGGTCTTCAATCAAAAATTTCCTCTGTTTGTCAAATTGAAGTCATACATAGGTATGTCAACATCCTCCAATTTTAAGACATTTGTGCGGCGACGATTTATATTTGTGCCCTTTCTTTTTCTCTTTCTGCCAATTCTTTTTTCAACTACCATCTCTAGCTTGTACACACCATTGAAAGGGTGGGTACTTGTGGCATACCAATGGACATCAACAGTTGTAATATCTTCATTTTCATTAACGACCTTATAACCTTCGCAATCCAAAATGGATAGCCAAGTGGATCTTCATATGTTAACACTGTTATCATGCAACCCTCCTTAATATCCTACACAGAACCCCTGTAAAGGTCTTCCATGGCTTCACGTTGTGCACGTGATCTTCTAGAACCAATATAGATTTCTCTTTCCTCTACCCGTGGAGAATTAATTATAGCTTGAGATTGTTGTTGTTCAACAATGTGTGTTTCCTGATGTTCATTTGGCATATTTTTTGGCAAAAAAAAGGAGTCTTCAAAAGCGTATCCACATTTATTGATCTTGAAATCATATCACTTTGATTACTGAAAAAGGACTCCCACCAAACTGAATCAGCAACATCGAAGTACTCATATGTATCTCTAATACATATTTTAATTTCCTCCAGACATTCAAAATAATTTATGTCTCTCTTATGCCTTCGTGCATTATGGAGTTCATCAACTGAATGTAATAAAAATATATTTGATGAAAATATTTGATGCTCTGGAATGAAATTCATAAATGTTAAACCTGATGATGGCCCCCATCTGCAACAGTTGAATACTTCTTTCCCCATATAAGTGTTATCTCATTAATTTTTTTGATACAAAATTGATGTTGAAAGCTAATGTCGTTAAGTTGTTCAATGCATTTCTCCTCACCATGTGATCCCAAAAGAAACCTTTACATGTCAATAGTTTCTTCCAACACATGAAAAAAAGGCTCTGGAACGTACGATTTCTTAATACATTCAATTAATGACGGCAAGCTCCCAACACATTTCCTCCTCAATGTTACTAAAAAACGACTGAACATTTGATCAATATGATCATGAGTATGCCCAACAAGAAGGAAACCAACCTTTATCTTTTTAAAAAATTCCAATTCAACAAGCATGTTTAGATACCCAAAAAGAACTTGATTTTTGTTTTCATGACTTGTGTTGTCTAATTGTAAATACAAAACTTCAGAAAGAATACCAGACCAATGAGTAACCACATCATGGATTATAGTTATGGTCAAATTTGGATCATTGTGAATATTTGGAGTTGTGAAGAAAACTCTTGGAAACATCTTCTCATTAAATACCATAAAACCAACTAAGTGAAACTAAATGAAATTTTCCTCCTATAATTTTTTTGGTGTGCGGACAAAATGTGGAAGAAGTGTTTTCTTTTGGTCCATACCATCAATTATCAAACCCAGATATTTATTTGGATGATCATAACACTTCTTTCAATGTTTATACAACTTTTTCCTTTCACTTGTTTGCTGATTGCAATGCTCTCGAAGTTCTTTGACAATGGAATCTATACATCAAATAAAAGAAACATATGACTAAATATATTTTCATAATTGATAACTATCCAATTTTAAAAAACAATGTTTTGAACGCATACCTATTTTTGCCCCTTGACATTCATCTCTTTTTGCTTTAAGAGAAGCACATGCGCTGCAAACCCCCATCCTTGTCTTCTTAGGAATACGAACATTGTTGAATTCTTTTTTCCATAACCTTGTAAAATAAGAATATGTAACAAAATTACCAACTCCTTCAACAAATTCTACATAATCTCTGTATAAGTTGAATATTTCTTGTCTCGAGAAATTATTTGGAATATGTATTGTGTCTTTATTTGGCATACACTCTCCATGCTTTGAAAAGAATTCTTTCTTCCATGTCTTAGCAGTATTTAAAAATGGCCCAACCTCCCGTTTATAATGTACTTCTGAATAATATGTTGGATCCTTTTCTAGTTTTTCTTGGATTTTTGACAAATGACAATTACCAATTGAATGCAACATTTTGAAAGCCTTTTTGTAGAGCAATACATTCCCAATATGATAATCATAATATCCTAGTGTAGATTGCATGCAACCCAATAAATATGAATTTTGCATGCTTTTATTCATTGACATATATCTTTTCCTTTTCTCAAAAACAAAGTTGAAATCGATATGATTCAAGAAATCCCTTTAACAACAGTCACTTGAAATCAAATGAATGAAAAAACTTCTTTTTGTGAGATATTTTGTCCTCACCCTTGTATAACTGGAATGTTTTGGATTGATATGAAAAGGTCTACTCCTACTCCTAGTTACAATATCTGCTTGCAACCGCTTCATCATTCCATCCTCCTTTGTAAAAGCAGTTTCATCACCATTAGGAGGAGTATTATCCCCACTATCATCACTCTCAACATAGTTAAGAAATTCATCAACATCATTGCTTGGAAAATTTTCATTACCATCATCACTTGAGCAAAACATTTCACAAGAATCATCTGCGCTTTTGAAACCCTAACTCTGACAAAATTCTTCACCATCTTGATCCGTGCTTTCAAATTCTTCCCTAGGAGGATTCAATTCTTCATCACCATGAGAGTCTTTGAAATGATAACTTAGAGAAAATGCATTATTCAGATATGTGCCTCTAAAATTATCATTTGCAAGAAACTCTTCATCCTCCCCTTCCTTAGTGGTGCTCTCATAATCATTGGGATTAGGCCTAAGTGGAAGTTTTGAATCTATATTCACTAGAATTTCTTCATCCCGCCCCTCCCCTTCCTCACTGGTGCTCTCATAATCCTTAGAATTAGGAATAAGTGGATGCCTTGAATCTACATTTATTGGAAATTCTTCATCCCCCTCTTCATCAGTGGTGCTCTTATAATCATTATGATTAGGATGAAGTGAAAATTTTGACTTTGGAAATTCATCCCCCTCTTCATTAGTCATGCTGGCATATTCCTTAGGATTAGGCTGAAGTGGATATTTTGACGTTGTAAATTCTTCATTCCCCTTTTCATCAGTGGTGCTGGCATAATCCTTAGGATTAGGACAAAGTGGATATTTTGACGCTGCAAATGTTTCATTTCCCTCCTCATCAGTGGTGCTGGCATAATCCTTATGATTAGGACGAAGTGGATGTTTTGACTCTGGAATTTTATCATTCCCCTCTTCATTAGTGGTGCTGGCGTAATCCTTACGATTAGGACGGAGTGGATATTTTGACTCTGGAATTTTTTCATTCCCCTCTTCATCAGTGGTGCTGGCATACTCCTTAGGATTGGGACAGAGTGGATATTTTGACGTTGCAAATTCTTCATTCCCCTCTTCATCAGTGGTGTTGGCATAATCCTTAGGATTAGGACAAAGTAGAATTTTTGACTCTGTAAATTCTTCATTCCCCTCTTCATCAGTAGTGCTGGCATAATCCTTAGGATTAAGATGAAGTGGATATTTTGACTTTGTAAATTCTTCATTACCCTCTTCATCTATGGTGCTCGCATAATCCTTAGGATTAGGACGAAGTGGATATTCTTCATCTCCCCCTTCATCAGTGGTGCCCTCATAATCCTTAGGATTAAGACGAAGTGAAAATTTTGACTCTAGAAATTCTTCATCATGCTCTTCATCACTATTGCTTTCATAATCCTTAGGATTAAGACTAAGTGGAATAACTAACTCGCGATTTAAAGAAATTCCTTTTTGTTGTGCCTCATCAATTATGTTCTCATCATCCTTAGGATTACGACCAAGTCGATTGTTTTGACTATCTATTCATGTTGAAAAAACTCCTATTATATTCATCAATCTGAATAGAGTTGTTGTGTAACGAAGATGTTGATGTTGTAGAAAGAAAAACTTCACTATACAAATGCCTCTCCCAATTACAAAATATAGCTTAAAGATTGAAAATTTCCCTCCAAATTTTCTCCACGAAAAAGTTTCGCGAAAAACTCTCCCTCCAAAATTTTCATTTCAAATATTTCATACAAAATATTCGTCAAAAATGTATTTAAAAACATTTTAATAAACAGTTTGTGTTGAAATATTTTACCGATATTTCTATTCAAAATATCCACAAAATATTCCTATCATGCTTGCCTTCCAAACTAAAATAATGTTGTTATTTTAATGATTTAACATTGAATACATGTAAATATTAACTATAATATTACTATAATAACTACATGCAAATATTAACTATTTTAACTATAATTAACTACATATAAATATTTTAAATTTTAAATTTACATTATATTCTTCTAAAATATATTTCAAAATTTCTTAATAAACTGTTGGTCGCGAAATATTTAAGCATACTTTCTATTCAAAATATAGACAAAAGATTCCTTTCCTGTATGCCTTCCAAACTAAAATAATTTTCTTATTTGAATAATTAAAGATTGACTACATGTAAATATTAACAATAATAACTACATGCAAATTTTAACTATTTTAACTATAATATTAACTATATTTAAGTACATGTAAATATTTAAAATTTAAAATTTGAATCCCAAATTATATTTGAATGATTTAACATTGAGTACATGTAAATATTAACTAAAATATTAACTATAATAACTACATGCAAATATTAACTATTTTAACTATAATATTAACTATATGTAAATATTTTATATTTTAAAGTTTTATCACACATTCATTAAACAGTGAACCAATCACACAAAATTCGTTATATAATAAGAATCATTGTTTCTATTCATCACATCACATCAAGTTTTCTGGTTTTTGCTGGAGCAATTTTCTGGAGGTGTTGCGTTGGCATTGGTAACTTTGTGGAGGCATTGCATTCGCATTGGAGGCGTTGTGTTCGTATTGGTAATTTTGTGGAGGCGTTGTGTTTGCATTGGTGATAAGATTTTTTTGCATTTCAAAGATTAGTTTTCTTTCTATTCTTTCCATTTAAAGACGATTTTGGGGAAAATCTATTTTTTCTATGGTTTTTGTGTTCAAAAACTATTTTTTAAGGTTTTTAGGTTCGAAAACCATAATTTTTTTTATATTTTTTTAGTGAAGAAAATGGAAAAAAAATAAATTAAATTGTTAGGTTTTTAGGACATACATATATATATATAGGGTTTTTAGGACAAAAATTTATAATTTTAAAACATGAAATTTTTTTCTAGAAATATGATGAGATTTTTTATTTTTTTTTTAAAGGAGAATAGATAGTTTTAGTTTATATTAAACCTATTTGTTTTTTTCGTTTTTATAAATATATTGTTGATTTCATTATCTAAATTGTTTTTTTTGTTGACAATTTTTTTTTAGTTTATATATATATATATATATATATATTAAATTTTAAATCTTATTTTTAATTGTAATTTTTAATTTTTAATTTTATTTTATTTTAAATTCTATAGTATTATATTTATATTAAAGAAAAATTGTTTTTTTTTATTATAAATGTTTAAGCTTTAAAAAAATTAAAATTAAAATTAACATTTTGATATATTTGTTTGTTTATATTTTAAAACATTATTTTTAATTTTTTATATTATTTTTCTATATTTTAAATTAAAATTATTTTAGTTTTAAGAAAATAAAAATTAAAAATTAAAATCTTCATATATGTTTGTTTATTTTTTAAAACATATTTTTAAATTTTTTCTTTTATATTTTAAATAATAATTGTTTTAATTTAAAAAAAATTAATTATATTTGTTTGTTTATTTTTTAAAACATATTCTTTAATTTGTTTTTATATTTAAAATTTTAATTGAATAGTTATTATATATATATATATATATATATATATATATATATATATATATATATATATATATATATATGAAACAATACATTTTTTTATTATAATAGTTTTGTTTAAAAAAAATTAAAAAAAAAATTATATATTTTGCGTTTGAAAAAATAAAAATAAAAAAAAACTTTAATTTTCCAGTCGCCGAAGGTCAAAGGCAAGTTGGGCAGCCCTCAATGGTGCCGTTCAGCCGACCTCCGACCCCGAGTAGGTGCGAAAACGAATTTTTTATTTTTATTTTTAAATTTAAATATATAATCAAATTTATATTTTTTTTGTTTTAAATAGAAAATATTAATGTTTTGTTTTCAAAATTTTAATATAAAATTTTTAAAATATATATAATGTTTTATAATGAGGTTTTAATTTTGAAATTTATTTATATTTATAATTATAAAAAATATAATAATTTTAAATTTTAAAATCGATCTTATATTTAAAAATTTTAAAATTTAATAAATAGTGTATATTTCAATATTTTAAAATTATAAAATACTATAAATTTTAATTTTAATTTTAAAATATATGTTTTAATTATATTTAAAATTTTAAAATATAATTGATTAAGTGTATATTTAATAAAACAACACCATATAAATTAAAACAAAAAATAAACATTCATTTTTTTTTAATAAATTCTTTAGTTTAAAAAAACAAATATTAATTATAACTCTGGTTAAATAGTAAATGTTTTTCGTGTTTCTTTTTTAAATAATAAATAGAATTTAGGTTTAAAATTAATTTTTATTTTTTTTAAATTGTTTTATATAATTTAAAACAAATTTTATTTTTTTATAAAATGTATTCTAAAATTATTATATAGATATATATACATATATTTAAATATGATTTTTTATATTTTGTTTTTAAATGAATAATTTTTATAGTTAAATTTATTGGTTTATTTTCAATTTATTTAGTTACAGATAAATTTTATTTTTTTAATTTATTTTATGACATTAGTTTTTGGTAAATTTAAATTTATATTGATAAATTTTAAAAAAAATTGATTAACTGTTTTCTCATTAACTAATATATATATTTCTTTTTATCAGGAAAATGGCATCAAAAAAGATTTATGTGAATGTTTTTGCACCTAGAGCAGCAACTCTCAAATTTAAAGTTGCAGCTCGACGCATTATGGATACAACTCCCAAATCTAAAGTTGCAGATGGGAGCACTATGGATACTGCTAGACGCAATAAGGACATTGTTGCACACACTAATAAAAGTCAAGAAAGTGGCCTACTAGGTTCATTAAAGCCTATTTTGATTGGAAGAACGCCGAGGAAATATATAAAACTGATTTCTCATGGTATCTTGAAGACAATGAAACGGATGCTGATATAAATATCTATCTGGTTTGTGGTATGATTGACTTAAATGAACCATATGATCTGATGGACAGAGTATGAGACATGTATGGTCCTGAATACAAACACTATTTATGTTCTTGCAAGGAAGGCTAATAAACGTGACAAGGTTAGTTATCGTCTATCAAAGGTCAAGTATGACACAAATGAAATATCTACAAAGTTTTCTGAAGAAATATCAAACAACATTGCAAATAACATTGTAAGTATGCTAATTTTTATTTCCGCTATGCATTATTGTAAGGATTATTCAATTTTTTATAAATTATTGATCATTGACAAGTTTTATTTTGTTTCATAGAATTTTGTTTAGAGTCTTTCAAACATGTTTGAAGGAATTTATTATATGGAGCCGGATGTTATGAATGTGACCAACACTTTCCACACAGAAAAAGCAGAGGAAAGGAGATTGAAGCAAAGATCAATAGCTCGTGACATTGCAATGGTACAAAGAGGGGATCAACCAAGAGTCACTAAGCTGGGTCAATATAGTAAACCTAAACATGTTGCTTTTGAAGATGTGGAACATGAAACTGAAAATTATGATAGAATTAGTGAGGAGGAGATTAGAAATGTTGTACAAAAGGAGAAAACAAATCAAACACCAAAAATAAAAATGGCCAAAGATGTCTCTCTTTTACCTGATGATGAAGAGCTTGTTTATAAAAGAACTCATATGTTAACCAATTAAAATAGGAAATCAAATATTGGTCACTCTGTAAAAGTCATGATCAGCAATGAATAAAAAACTGAAAGCTCTAATGGAAGCAGAGAAATCATAACACTAGGTGCTGAGTTAGAGGATGGCGTTATTAAAACAAAAAAAATGCTATTCGATATGAGTTGAGGAAGAATAAATTAATTCTTGGTGGCCAAACATTTGAGCTTAATGTCAGCCAATTTTATAGGTCAGATGAAGGACAATCGAAATATCAAATTAGAAAGGCCCATCGCCTACATGTACATAATCTAAAAACATTGTTCAGGTTCAATCCATATGCGCATGCGGTGGATTATGTGGTTTTTGTCAATCCACGTCAGGTTCCCAACAAGTATACATTGTTGAAAATGGCAACAAGAAACAGTGAAGGAGGCCTCCTGAAACATATTTCCTGATCCTAGTTGGAGAGTTATCACCTAAACTAGGTGGGGACCACACATGTGATTTTTGTCGAAAAGTCTATTTTTGAACATATGGAGCATGGTTTAGGAGTTGCGGGATGCTATTCTTGGATAGTTGGTCGAGTTGGTAAAAATAGATGGACATTTATTTTTAGACATACGGAGTCAAAGTCTATTTTTAGGCACTTTGTCTAAAAATAAAGCAGTCAAATATTATTAGCCATAATAATATTTGGACTATAAGCATTATCTTATCCTCTTGGAGCACTTCGGTTAGAACTCTGGATGTGGCACATCGTACATGAAGAAGTTGAATTTCCTATGGGTTAGTTGAGCTATTGCATGTTTGACTTCAGTTATAACTCATGTGGTAGAGTTTGGTGGAGTTGATGAGACAGATGATGGAGTTGTGTTCGGTTTAACTTAGTTGAACTAGTTGTATTTAGTTAAACTGACTAATACACTTGAGATGAGTGGTGTGAATTAAATATTATTTAATTCACTAATTATTAACTCATAAATCAACTAAATAACACATCAGTTAACTCAGTGCATGCACAATTCAATGAAGACCAGTGGAAGAGGTAGGAGAAAGGGTGGAGTCTATTATCAGTTGTGACTATAGTGTGCATGAGATTTGCACAATCATTGGAGGAGATTGCCAATGAGGATTGCACAGTTAAAGCCAAGGGAATTCGAATTCATTCAATCAATTCTCTCATCTTGGATTGCGCAGTAGAGGCAGGCAAACAGTGGAGGAGTTTTGAACCCGTGACTTGTTCAAAACTGAGCTAGTTTGTGTGTAACTTTTGGAGACAGTACTGAGTACTTGTGAGGAGTATTGTCTTGCGTTATTTTATGATTGTTCTTCATTATAATTCTGAATAGGTAGGGGTTTTCAGCTGTAAGCTTTCCCCGGTATACATACTATGTTATATGTGTTGAATTTCTATGTGCGCATGTGAATGTTTTCAATACCGCTTGTTGTTTTATTTCCGCATGTGATGATTAATGCGTAGAAGAGATTATATGTTATGTATGAAGCTCAAATAGTATGTGACCAGGATAATCTCGGTTGAATAAGTGATTTATTCAAGGAATTTCTACAGACATTTGAAAAGACAAAATGTTTTGACTATAAATATTATGTAATTGGAGGGAACCAGGGAAAATTGTAGGGGAAAATTTTAGCCCAAAAGCGAATTTTAAGGGGTTTTAAAATTTTAGTTATCCCTATAATTATTTTAAAAATAATTAATTATTAAATATTAGCCCACCAAAATAAATTCCCATAAAACTGAAAAAATGAAATTCGCTCCCGATTTTCTTTGGTTGGAGCAAATTTCAATGGCATTAACTCCCGATTTTCTTTGTTTGGAGCAGATGGCAATGGCGTTCGCCTAGATTTACTGGGTTAGAGGGAGGTGTTGGATTGATTCACCCCATTTTTTGACTGGTTGGGGCTTGGAGGTTGGAGGTGCAATAAATATTTCGCCGGATTTATCAGGTCGGAGAGGTGGTTGGGGCTTGGAAGGGGCTTGGAAGTTATGTGAAAACCTACCAGATCGATGGAGATCTGGATGCATTTTCCATTGACCGATGACAGGCTCAGCTGCACGCATTTACAAGGGCAACTAGTTTCGGGAGATGGTAGCTGGATTTAGAGTACCAAGGTCCAAGTCTCAAGATAGTCCATTTCCCGAATCCCCGGTGCCATGGAGCTAAACCCACACCACAAGTAGGAGTTTGGATAGTAGTGTTGGCCCTTGGGGTGCAACTTGCAAATGTAATTATATTGTTTTTTATAAATTTACTGAGTCCTAATGCTTCAAGTCACAAGTGTGTTGTGATTGCTTTGGCCAGTCTAACAGCGCTCTGAAACTGGTGATTGCTTCAAATTTCAATGAGTCCAACTGCAGTGAATGCGGGTGCTCTGTGCTATTCAGTGGTGAATGCCAAAGAACACACAGGAAGTTTCAGAGGTTCAATGTGTGAAGAGTGCAAATGTTCCCTTGATGTGGTTTAAATTCAGTGGGATTTCAATTGATCTCTTATGCAAGGCTTTCTCTGAGAAAAATTGCAGAGGTAAGTGTGATTTTTAGTTTTTGAAATTAATATATTGGTAAAAAATTGTTGGCTTTATCGTTACAGGACGACTTACAAAATTTTAGTGAGAATTCTCTCTTTGAGATCGATTCCTTTCCCCAAAAGGATAGGGCGTAGGAGTCAGCTTGAGTTTCCTATTGATTATAAATTTCCTCTCCTTTTCGTTGAACCCCAAAATGGTCAGCGGCCCTGATTGCCAAGTATTGCAATCTGGTTCATTTAATTCTACAGTTATGCCCTCTACAAAAATTTGGCATGTTTAACCCAAACTGTTAGAACTTGACTCTCTCCATTCATCAGTTCACGCTCTCCTTCACTAATACATGGGTCTCCCACTACCTAGTTCCTTGACATTTTGTAAATGGCATGTACAATCTGGCAATGATGGAAGTTATACAATTACAGTTTGACAGTCCGAATGACATAGTTTATATCCTCACATAGTGATGTTAGTGAAGTTGAAACTTGATGTTGTGGATGATATTAGTTGATGCTTCATGATGGGTGTTCTTTCTCACTTTCACATAATCTTGTTATAGCCTCTGCTTGATGCTTTTGTTGCTTTTTGTTGCTAGCCTCTGAAAAATGACAATAATGTCTCATCTCAGACTTTGAAGAAAATCAATTATTTAGACAAATATACAAATGTCTACACTAAATTCTATTGTGGATGGCCAAATCAGTGAATCAAGTGACACATCCTGTTACAATGAGATGTTCATAATTGGTATGCTTTTAGGTAAAGGTGACTCACATCAGCTGAGTGTTGTTGGAATTTTCAATTCCTTTCCTGATTGGTCCTCCACTTTCCTTCATTTCTTTCCACTATGAAAAACACATGTTGGTTGTACAAATGGAGAATTTGACCATTGAGATGTCGTGATGTGCCAGAGTTGTAGCAACAAAGGTTGTGGTCCATGGAAATAAGAGTTGTGGTGACCAAAGTTGCAGTAATAGGAATTGTAGCAACCCAAAGTTAGGGAACCCATGAGTTGTAGTGGTATCATTGTCTTGGTTTAGTTGTAATAACCCTTCTAATGGTCAAGCCAGAGTTGCAACATTATGGAAACGTTCAATGGAAAAATGGAAGAGATTTGTAGCACTCTTCTGATCGTAGCATGTGTACACTGTAGTTGTAGCATCTCTTGTGAAGTCTCAACTGAAATTGCAACATCATGGAGGAGTTTCAACCACATAAAGGAGTTGTAACAATGCCCTTTTGATATTTTCTACCAATATTATTATGAAAAATAACGTTTATACAAAACAATATATAAGAATAAGCATAAAAGTGGTAGAAAAAGAGAACAAGCATACCTACACCAAGAATGAGGTGATATAGGATAAAGAGTACATAAATAGATGATGGGAAGTGTAAGAATGGTATCAAAAAGGTTATAAACGAGTGTTAAAAACATGCCAATTTGGACACCCATCTTCCCCCTTCCAAAACTATTTCATGTTCCTTATGAAATCATCATTCATTTGTAGTTAAAGAGAACATAACTCCCATGGAATTTGTTTATACTAAAATCTAATTTCCTTGCTTCATATGGAAGGAGATATCCCCCTTTCTGTTGTATGGTATTATGGTAGGAAACCTCTTTTTTATTAGTTTGTTTGAAGTCCCTATTATAGGACATGTTCAGAGACCATATCATTAGATAATGAAGTTTTAGCCCAACAAAGTATCTTTGCATTCCCCCATGCATATGACATAATTCTATACTCTTTTTAGGGAAATCTGCAGGCTGCTAGGGCTAAATGGGTCCCTCTTTTTAGTGTCCCTTGGCCTATTTCCACCTTATTTTACACCCTTCCTCAGAAGGTTCCCCAAGTAGATTGATATAATATAGACATTGGGTGACAACCTCATTTTTATTCCTTAATGCAAAGGCTACTGGTGGGGGAGAGGATATCCAACTCTTATAAATTTGAATACCTTGTAAGGGCATGGAGTGTTCTCCTCTTATCCACAATTTTTTGTTGAAATTATTCCCTACAACCTTGTGAGATACAACCCAATCCACTTGGTTGGATATAAAAGAAACAAAATATCTTAATTGTACATCCCCCATGACATTATTGGTGTTCTAGAGAATGCCATGGAATAATAAAATATTATGTTGATCTAGCTCAGAAAAGAGGTTCTTCTCCTTGGGAATGTACTAAGAGTAAGTCATGAGAAAAGTCATGAGTGTTGTTGGAATTTTCAATTCCTTTCCTGATTGGTCCTCCACTTTCCTTAATTTCTTTCCACTATGAAAAACACATGTTGGTTGTACAAATGGAGAATTTGACCATTGAGATGTCGTGATGTGCTAGAGTTGTAGCAACAAAGCTTGTGGTCCGTGGAAATAAGAGTTATGGTGACTAGAGTTGCGGTAATAGGAATTGTAGCAACCCAAATTTAGGGCACCCATGCGTTGTAGTGGTATCGTTGTCTTGGTTGAGTTGTAATACCCCTTCTAATGGTCAAGCCAAAGTTGCAACACTATGGAAATGTTCAATGGAAAAATGGAAGAGAGTTGTGGCACTCTGTTGATCGTAGCATGTGTACACTGTAGTTGTAGCATCTCTTTTGAAGTCTCAACTGAAATTGCAACGTCATGGAGGAGTTTCAACCACACAAATGAGTTACAAAAATGCCCTTTTGATATTTTCTACCAATATTATTATGAAAAATAATGTTTGCACAAAACAATATACAAGAATAAGCATAAAAGTGGTAGAAAAAGAGAATAGGCATACGTACACCAGGAATAAGGTGATATGGGATAAAGAGTACATAAATAGATGATGGAAAGTGTAAGAATGGTATCAAAAAGGTTTTAAACAGGTGTTGAAAACATGCCAATTTGGACACGCATCTTCCCCCTTCCAAAACTATTGCATGTTCCATATGAAATCATCATTCATTTGTAGTTAGAGAGAACATGGCTCCCATGGAATTTTTTTATAATAAAATCTAATTTCCTTGCTTCATATGGAAGGAGATATCCCCCTTTCTATTGTATGGTAATATGGTAGGCGACCTCTTTTTTATTAGTCTGTTTGAAGTCCCTATTATAGGACATGTTCAGAGACCATATCATTAGATAATGAAATTTCAACCCAACCAAGTATCTTTGCATTCCCTCATGCATATGACATAATTATATACCCTTTTTAGGGAAATCTTCATGTTGCTAGGGCTAAATGGGTCCCTCTTTTTAAGGTCCCTTGGCCTATTTCCACCTTATTTTACACCCTTCCTCAACAGGTTCCCAAAGTAGATTGATATAATATAGACATTGGGTGACAACCTCATTTTTATTCCTTAATGCAAAGGCTACTTGTGGGGGAGAGGATATCCAACACTTATAAATTTGAATAACTTGTAAGGGCATGGAGTGTTCTCCTCTTAACCACAAATTGTTGTTGAAATTATTCCCTGCAACCTTGTGAGATACAACCCAATCCACTTGGTTGGATATAAAAGAAACAAAATGTCTTAATTGTACATCCCCCATGAAATTATTGGTGTTCTAGAGAATGCCATGGAATAATAAAATATTATGTTGATCTAGCTCAGAAAAGAGGTTCTTCTCCTTGGGAATGTACTAAGAGTAAGTCATGAGAAAAGTTAGAGTATTAGTGATTTCAAAATACTTGTTAGTCATTAATTCAAAGAAGGTACATATATAAAAGGTGTAATATGCCAAATTATCTAGTATCTACTATCAACGCCTCTGTTCCTTTAGTGGGCATATATATTGGGTCATCCTCTAGTAGTGGAAGGTTCTGTGGCTGGAGTCAAACATAGTGGTGGGTACTGAGTCTAGTACAGGACTTTGTCCATCCTGTAGTGGTTGGTTAAGGACATCCTCTACTGCTAGCCACTCCTTCTCATACTTGACATCTACCCAAGCAAGGAAATCCATGAAAAGTTTATTGGCACTGATTAAATACTCCAGCATTTTTTTTGAAATTGTGATTTTTTCAGAACTCAGAAAAAATTGCGATTTGTTTGGGTTATTTCTTGGGATGGGAAAATCAGAAAAAAATAAATATATTCCAATATTTTGGAAAAATTTTCCGCATTATTATAGAGAATATAATATTCATTAACATTGAGATGCAAGGAAAGAATTATACATTGAGGAAAAATTTGCAACATGTTTTGCTTCAGAAGCTTATACCAGTTTTCCCATCACATTTGACATAGAAAAATAAATCTTTCACTAGAATTAACAAGGAGAAACTAATCCAGAAAGGGAAAAAATGGAAGTAGACGGATGATTTCTTTGTCAAAAAAAATAATGATCTATTCTCAATTTTGACATGGTCAAGTCTGGATGGAACAGATGATTTCCCATAGAAACTGTAGCCAAAGTGTGTCTATACTGACAAAAACAACTTGAGCATGTGTCTAAGACAGTTGAAAACTGCTAAAAAATAGACCTATTTGATTGTGCAACCCCTAATATCTCGGTGGGTAGAAGAAAATTTTAGGTTGATGATTGTTGAACTGAAAATTATTTTCATCCCAAGGGAAGGTAGGCTAAGAGTTTCTCTAGAGAGGCATCTACAACAACTACGTAATTGACATAAATTAGTCTAGGAGTTTGCAAGTGTTCAAGTTCAAGTCTTCGAATTTCCTCGTCTATACAGTGAAATATCTCGAACCAATGTAGGTTGTCCTTTGATGTATATGAGACCCAACTAGGAGCATGCATTTTAGAAAGGTAGGATAAGCTCAAAATGCAAATAATATAACTCTTGATATAGATACGATTAATTCATTGTCAAGTGCTTTCTTCATTATAGGAGGATAACAAACTCCTATAGCACTATGCCATTATAGTGAACAAGGAAGGGTAGATGTGATATCCTTATCTGAGACCCTTGGTGGCCTTGAAGATTCAAGAAAGAAATTGTCCTCCTATTGACCATAGTTTTAATTCAGGGTCCTATGTAGGCCTTGGCCCACAGAATGAATTTCTCGGCAAAGCCAAATTTCTTCATAGCTGAGAATAAGAAATTATACCTCACTCTATCCAAGGCATTCACCATATCAAGTTTTATGACTCATGTACTTCTTTCCAGATGGGTGGCTACTGTGAGTAGCTTCCTTAAATCTTATTCTGTTTTCACAGATAAGTCTACCTTGAACAAAGCAAATTTGTTTCTTTGCGATAACACATTGCATCAATGGTTTAAATCTAGAAAAGGTTTTAAGGTAGTCTTACCTAGAATATTTTAGTTTCTAGTGTTAGGGATGAGGGTGAAGTAGAAGGAATTTATTTTTTCTTTAAATCTGCATTGCTTCCTTGATTCTTCCACATAGCTTAAGAGGTCCCTATTGATATATTTCCATGCTTACTAAAAATGTGAACTTGTCTGGACTCTAGAGTAGGGACTTTTTTAAGTTTCATATTCCATACCGTTTCTTGGAATTCCTTGCTTGATATGGGTCCTAGGAGTTTCTCATTATCCAGCTCTTGTAAAAGACATGGATCTTGTCCAACATTTCCTCCCGAGTAATTCTAGTATCTACTCTTATTCTGAAAACAGGTTCCTGAAGTGAGAGAAGTCTGCTACTTTGATTTCATTAAACCATTTGTTTTCAATCTATCTAAGAGTTACCTCAGAGATGAAATTTTAAATTCTTCTTGAGTGTTCTTGGTAATGGAAAAATTTAATGCTCCTATTCCCTGCTTTTAGCCACAGGCTCCTTGATTTCAATCTCCAAATTTCTTCTTCGATGATCTAAGCTTTGAATAGTTTAGCACTTCCTTTTCCCCTTGCCTGAGTCTGTTCAGAGAGCCCTTATTCTTCAATTTGGGACTTGACTTCTTCAAGGATTCCCATATTTCTGGAATGGGACAGTCTTCCTTGTGGGATTTAGCCCATTCTTTCATTTCAATTTTAATCTCTTTATTTTTTTCTCCCAGATTTAGGAGGCAAAGCCATGAACTGGGAGAGATCCAGAATTTCTCACCATTTCTTTAAATTTTGGTTGTGAGAACCATATAGGGCTATATTTTAAATGACCTGGACCAAGTGCTTGAGAGTTTAATACTCAGAGCAGAATCTTCTTGTGATTGGATAGTGCACTTAGGATAATTTCAAAATTTAGAATTACTCAGAGAAAAAGGAGCTTTATCAGAGAAACCTATCAAGTCTTTCCACAATGAACCCTGGCTCTAGCTCTATATTGCTCCAATTGAATTTTCCATTAAAAAGGTCCTATTCTGAAATCAGGTCTTCAATGGTCCTAATGGTTAAGAACATGTTTTTTTTTCCATTTCACTTATTAAACCTATAGAAAGGGTCCATTCTATTGATTAAACAAGTGTAAAGATACCATTCCATTGATTTACCCTACAAAGGGTCCATTCTGTTGATCAACCCATTAGATGATTTAACACTTTCAATTTCTTTTGCCCATGCTTGTTCCATGCATGTAAACCCAAATAATTGGCCCACCTAGCAATGTGTCCCACTTGGTGTCTTAGTGTAAGAACACTCTTAAAAATCATTAGATCCTCGTCAAGCTCATGAAATATTACTTGCAATGATTCCAAACTGTTTTGACAATTGTTCATCTAGGAAAACTAAAGGAATTTGCACCTATGATTAAATCATAAATCATTAGGGACTTGGATGTTGTGTATATGTGAATTTGTTTCTAGCCAATGCTTGACAACTACCTCATAAGGAGCTTCTCCTTCATTTGTCCTTGCAAGCCATTTAGTCGCTAAAATCATCCTTGGATCATGGTTGTTAATTAGCCCAAGCCCTCCATCTTCTCTATGGAGGGTGTAAATGTCACTAGTAACTAACTAGTTGCCTTCCTCCTCACTTTTATCATGGAAAATGATAGAGGATATGTTTCAAATTCTTATAACCAATTCATCAAGGGAAAGATAAGTAAAATAATCACTAGTAACTGACTAGTTTCCTTCCTCACTTTTATCATGGAAAATGATAGAGGATATGTTTCAACTTCTTATAACCAATTCTTTACAACTTAAGGGTGAGGTGTTTTTCAAAGGATGATTAAAGTTATTGTAATATTTTTTTGTTTTGTTTAAAGATTTCAAGTGTTCATTAGGTAATTTGGAGATATGAATTAATTTAGTGGAAATTTTTATATATTTTACATTTGAATGATGTTCTTTGTTTTATAGATGATGACTCATGATGTTATTGTTTTGTGTATAATGATTTATTTTTCCTTTTGGGCTTGGGCCTTGGCACAACATTTTTAATAAAAAATTGCATAATGGTTTTTGTGAACATTACACTTATTTTACTTTGAAAGCTACTTACAAAGCTAGTGATTCTCAACCCTTGGAAACTATTGATGCAGGTTTCTAGATCGATTTGAAATTTTACATCTGGAATATTCAATGAGATGTCAAAAGCTAATCCTGGGTAGAAACTATCAAGGCAAATTGATATATTATCATACTTTAAAATGTCTCAATCCAAGAACAATCTGTTACTGAGAGAGATGTTAACTCTTCTGAAAATGCATCTGATATCCATATGATGGATGAAATAATAGGTTCCTCAAGTGATCAAGGTGAGATAAATGCAATTTCAACAAAAATTAGTGAGGAAAATGTTAAAGATATTTCCTTGGAGGGTGACACAAACCATTCACGGAAAAGGAAAAAAGGCCAGTGGACCGTAAGGATAAAATTCCAAGATGATTGAGTCTCAAGTTTTCCATTTATTTAAGAAATACCTCCTACAAATGAGGATTTACGAGAAGTTAAATGTATTGCATGTAGTTGGAAAATTTGCTAGGTAGTGAAATTTCAGATGAATCTAGATATAGTACAAAAGCATGCGGGAAAAGTTTATGAAAAGAAAATTGTAAATGGTAAAGAGAAATCTATTATCAGATGGAAATCTTTGGAGGAATGTCGACATATCCAATGTGTGGAAGAATACAAAAAATATCTAATAAGTAAGAAGAAACTTGAGGCAAGTGGAGGAACCATCATATCTCAATTTGAAAAGACGATGGAAATAAGTTTGTTATCCAAGACAATACAATTGAGCACTGTATATCACATCTTATGTAAAGGTAGTCCTATGAAAAATTATCCAGATCACATGAAATTTCTATCTTTTCTTCACGTGCCAAACTTTCTATATTCTCATTGGTCCATAACTAGTGGTTGGGAATGGGCAAGATATCTAGCACAAGTAGAAAATGATGATTTGAAACAAGAGATTGCAAATGCTAGGTTTTTGGAATTGTCTTTGGATGAGGTTATGACTATTGATAATCCTTCATGGATCTGCATGAGAATTTATATGGTTAATGACCATATTAGGCATTCCTATCTACTTTGGATTAAAAATATGAGAGATACTTCTATAGCTGGAAATATTTATGAACTTGTTCTTAATACTTTGAAGGAAAGTGGTATGGATCATTTAATGATTGCAAAAAATTTGGTATGTGTTGGAGCAGATGGAGCCTCAGTAATGCAAGGACAAAGGAATGGTCTTTGTGTTAGACTACAACTATCAGCTTCACCATATATGCTTAATATTCATTGTATGGCTCATAGGATGAATCTTGCATTTAAAATAGGAAGCAAGTTTCCATCAGTTTCAAAAGTTGAAGATCTTGTACGTGAGACTCATGCATACTTTTCTCGTAGTCCCAAATGATATTTAGAGTTTCAACAATTTGTAGATGGTGTTACGGATGGAAAAAAACTACTGAAAGATGTTGATACAAGATGGATCTCATTAAATGGACTAGCTCAAAGACTATTTAGTGAGTTCAAATCTTTGGTAGGGTTGATGTATGAAAATCGCTACAATGTAGACAAAGCTCAAGATATTCTTTTTCGACTAACTGATATAGAAACATTATTGACATTGACTGTAATTCTTCCTATGCTACATGAAATGAATATCCTTGTGAAAATTTCTCAGAATCGCACAATGTATATTTCCGAATACACAAATGCGAGAAAGTCAGCATGCCTTGCATTGGATAATTTTTATATGATGCCAAACTCTTTTACTGGTCCAGAGTTTACAAGATGGACTAAGATCATCAATATAGAAAATACTGAAATTTTTTTGACGTTTGATGAAAAAGGGATACTATGTATCACAGTGCATGGGTATATGGTCCCCTTTCATTATATTAGTAAGACGGGACGAATCACCAAATATTGCCCTGTGTCAAGAGACCAATTTGATAATACTGTGATCTTAGTGAGACAAAATTTGATAGAAATTGCAAGATCACTATCATCAGAGATAAGAGAATGATTTCCTCAAGATGAATGGTTGGAGGCCATGTGTGTGGTATACCCTCAATATTGGAACAATTTTCAATGTCCAAGAAATTTAAAAGCCGATTTCAAAATAGATTAAAATGTTTAGTAGACCAATTTTGCAAGAAATTCTCAATACATGGAGAACATATTGAAGGTATTTTAGATTCATCAAAATTGTATCAACAAGGTGGATGCTTTGCTGAAACAATGTGGAAGCAATATCCTTTTTTGGAGAATCCTAATGAAAATGGTGCTATAACAAGATTATGGAATACTTTAAGTGCTAGCCAATACCTGCAAGAAAACATATCAGAATATTTCAAATTAGCAGATTTGTGTCAAACCATGATTTTGGGATCAGTGGAGGATGAGAGAATGTTTAGTGCACTATCATTCTTGAAGTCAAAGTTGAGGAACAAGCTTGATAAACATGTGAATACATGTTTAAGATTATATGTAACAACGTATGAAGTTAAAAATTTTCCATATGAAAGAGAACTAGCGCTTTGGCAATCAGATTGTGATAGAATGGGAGAAAACAATATAACAAATTTATCTAATGAACTTGATACAGAACATAATGTTTTGGAGGCTCATAATGATAGTACATTAGGAGAAGATCATGTTCACAATGTAGAAAATGATGACCAAGATGAGAACTGGGAAATTGAAATACCCTAGGACTCTTATTTTGGTATACATGTTCTGTTGATCATGCAAGATTACTATATGTCAAATTCAGGTAAAAAATGGGTTCTATATTTTGTATTTTCACTGTAACATTGCAGCTACATTTCTTTCATGCATGTTATTTTAATATTGATGTTTCATATTTAATCCTTACATTGTTTGTTTCTTATTTGTGACAGGAAATGAAGCTAGATTTGATGATTCCGGGACCTATTTCTTTTCACATAGATAGTGTCTGACTAGTATTAAATGATAAATAACTAATTTAACAAGACAAACGCAAAGCATCAATGGGCTCATTCAAGTACATGAAACTACCTTGATGTCTAGCTCTAACATATTGGAAAATTTTAATGCTATATATGTTGCTTGTGTTTGGGGAATTTTGTTGAGTTTCGAATTTTATATTTTCTTTGAAAATAATTATTGATATTTGGAAAATGTGTGATTTTATATTGGTATTGGAAATGAAGCTGGTTTTGATCTTTAATTGGAAATGAAGTCGGATTTGATGAAGTTGGGACCTATTTCTTTTCACATAGATAGTTTCCTAGTATTAAATGATAAATAACTAATTTAAGAAGTCTAACGCTAAGCAACAATGGGCTTATTCAAGTACATGAAATTGTGTTGATGTCTAGCTTTGATATCTTTGAAAATTTCAGTGGTTTGTTTGTTGCTTGTTTAGAGGATTTTTTTGAGTTTGAAATTTTTGGTTTGTTTTGGTCAGATATTTTTAGTCCCTTGAATACTTATGGGTCTCATATCATGCATAGATCGATAGATCTAGTTTTATTATTATAATCATTATTTTTTTCTTTATATATTTGGTGGTTTGAGGAAAGATATTTTATTTCCTTTCACTTTGTGGCATGATTTCGAAATCTTCACCTTTTAGAATATAGTAAAATATTTTTCTTATTATAGATTTTTCTTGGAAAATAATTATTGATATTTGGAAAGGGAAATAAGCCCTGGGTATCTAAGCGAAGAGAAAACTGTCTATGTACTAGGTTCCTGCGCATTCATCATAGGAGGCCTATTGGCATGAGACAGACATTCCTTTTATGCAATTACACTTTTGATGTAAAGGCGGAGCTGAATTCGCTGACCTGGGAAGAATAATGGCAGTTGATCATAATGCTAAGGATATTAGAATGTTGGTTTCACAAATAGTTGACCATGCCACCAATGCTGGTGGAACCAAAGGAACCGCATCAACTTATTATGATTCTTTAGAGATTGCTCAGGGTGAAACCGAGGCTGTTTTAGGAAGCATGGAAAGTAGTTGTGGTTGCTTAACATTTAGTAGCAAGGTACTCTTATGTTGATTGCAGATTCCTAGAATATCTTGAAATCTGATGGGTACAAGAGGGTCAATTGTTTGACCTTTCTAGTGACAGTCAGATTCCTAGATATTCCTAGAATATGCAATCCTCATAAGTTTAGCAATCAGTACAATAGCATGTGTTTAGTTTTAAGAGCTAACGTGTTTAAATCCAAAAGCATTGAATACCCCTTCCTAAATTCACATATATATTCCTTAATAGATTTTAATATTCATAATTCAACTACCTCTTTATTCTTGTAATTAACTACAGGGAGACTTTTTTGGGCAGTTTGATTGTCTACTGGGTGTTCTATGTAAAAGAATGATTGTATTAATTTCGTTTGTGTGCAGGATTTCTTGATACTAAATGTGCACTCTTTTCAGGAATAAAAAGGTCATGCAGACAATTTTATTTGCTATCTTCTGCCTGGAACACCCTATTCACATGCTCAATATACTCTAGGTGATCTCTTAGATTTACTGGCATTGAAATATAGTACACTTTCTCTCTCTTATTTTAAATTTAACACTATATGTTGTTGTGTAAGTAGGAGGTCTTCTTTACACATTGCAGGATACTAATTTGCAATACGTTACATCTTCTTCCTTCTTGCTCTTGATATATGCAAAATACTTGAGCTCCTCCAAATATGTAGTAACTTGTGGTGGGACAGTGACAATCACTCCTCACAGGCTAAGAGCACTTGCAAAACGCCAGGTATAGATTCATAATAGCCCAATGCTTAATTTTCCTATTATTTCAAAAAGTTATTAATGTATGTAGGATCTAAATCAATTTTGTGTTGATGAAGGTTGATTACATATTGGGAGATAATCCTATGAGGATATCATACATGGTTGGATATAGTTGCCTCTATCCAAAACTTATTCATCACAGAGCCTCTTCTCTACCCTCTAAGGCCAATCATCCTCAACCCAATCCCTGCAAAGAAGGATTCCAATCTCTGTACAACAGTGCACCCAATCCCAACATCTTGGTGGGAGCTGTGGTGGTAGGCCCAGACAACATGGATAGGTTTAATGATGTGAGAAAAAATTATGATCAATCTAAACCTTCCACCTACATTAATGGACCCTTAGTGGGTTCCCTTACTTATTTTGCCCAGAGACTGATGTTATACTTCTGAAATTTCTTCATGCCAGAGATTTCAGGGTGAATGATGCATTCATCATGTTGCAGAATAGTGTGGCATGGAGGAAGGCATTTGGAGTTGACAGTATAGTTGAAGAGGATCTGAAATTTGATGAGAATCTGAATTCAGTGGCCTTCATGCGTTGTTATGATAAAGTGGGCCACCCTGTGTGCTACATTGCTTATGGGATTTTTCAAGACAAGGAGCTCTACCAGAAGATCTTTGGAGACGATGAGAAGCTGAAGAAATTTTTGAGATGGAGGGTCCAAATTCTGGAGAAGGGCATCAAGCTCCTTGATTTCAAGCCTCATGGTGTCAATGCCATGATTCAGATCACAGATCTTAAGAATATGTGGAAGAGAGAATTGAGAGCTGCATCGAACCAAATTCTTGCACTTTTTCAAGATAACTACCCAGAGATGGTAGCAAGAAAGGTTTGTAACTGTTCAAAACACAAATGTTTTTGCCTTTTCTGAGCTTGCCTAGAAAAATATATCTAAATGACTATAAATGATCAGAAGGATGATATTAGATGTCCTTGTAGATCTGGTGTTTTGAGAATTTTGGCACACCAAAAATTGGAATTTCTGATGCATCTCTAGATATATATATATATATATATATATATAGAGAGAGAGAGAGAGAGAGAGAGAGAGAGTGTGTATAAACCATGACAATTTCAGCATCCCCATAAGCTCTTAAGACATTCACATTTGAGGAATGAAATCTTCCCATTTCATTAAATATCTTAGTTCACACCTGAAGTTTGATCAACCTACAGTGGCATGTTTATTGTTTTGATATCCTACCTTGAATGATTGGTTATGATTGTACAGGAGCATACCTCTGATCAGTTTAAGTAATGACCTAAGTGAAGACATGTGTTACTTTCACTTGGCATATTTAAGTTGAAGAAGTGAAAGGGCATCAAAATTAACATCTCATCATTTCCACAGTAGTTGAGGATTACTGCTGCAACAAATTTCCTTGCAGCAGTTGCTTAAGACTATCATTGCAGTGTTTTGATACAACACCCTTTTGAAAATAACCTTTTGTATGAAAATAATCCTAAAGTGTTCATGATAGTCCTCCTATGGGCCTAACTAAAGTATACCTGCGGTGAGTAAGTTCTAAAGATCGTACAGTTTCACTAAGCATAAAGATCTTCTAGAGTTTGCTGGCATGATACTATAGTCATTAACACTGTTTTGAATGAGTGGTTTGCGGAACAAGGCCAACAACCTAAAGGGATCATAAAAGGCATCAACAAGCCTAAACCTTGTGGTATACTATTGATAGCAAGAAGCTTCAGAACAAAAAGGCATCATCACACTTAAGGTATATTTCTCATTGACACATGCAAAACAGAGAATAGTAGGCAGGTTGCTTTAGATGCATTTGATCAATGTATGATACTAGCCGATATAACTTGACCAGATACTTTAAATTTGTTTGAACATAGATGTTAGAGGCACCACTGAGAGTGATGATGACAATAATCAGTAAGATGGTAACTTTTATTTACTTTGGATGCTATGTTATCCACATATGCTAATAGTTAGTAGCAAGATATTGTATTCAACCTTTATTTCTTTCTGTTTATTATGATCAAACTGTTTCCTTATATCTTCCATAAATTGGAGTTATGATACAATTTTCAATTCTTCATTTTACACAATTAATTGTGTTACAAAGATTTTTTATTGACCTCCTTTGTTATTGATTTAAATCTTTTGCATCTTCTTGGTGATATAGAAATGGAGCCATGTTGTCTATATAATAAATCTGTATCAGACAACTCAATTACAAGCTGCTAATGCATACATGCCAATGATTATACACCTGATCTTTTAACCCAAAAAAAACCTCTTAAGTAAAAAGTTTGCTACTTTGTCTTTTGTTTCTTGTTCTTACATAATATACCTCTGTGAACTCCCTAGGACGGAATTATTTTCCTGCCTCCCATGGAAGATGCTCAATGTTTATGTTTCTGACCCATGTGCCCCTTCTTTTTTCTCCATCCTTTTTGCCTTTGCAAACTCTCATGTTCCTTTTCAACAACTCTCCCTGTTTTTCTCTATTGTCCAATTCGTTGGCTATTTGATTAGGTTTTGTTATTTCTATAATACTTGATGGCTCTCGTGAGAATTAATAATATATTTTGGTGGATTATAAATTTTTAATTTATTATTTTGTGAATATTTTATTTGGTCATCTCATAGTTAGCCCTCCTGTTTTGCTTTACACTAAGAAAATTTATGGAATGTATACTGGCCATACCTCCTCTATTTGGGAGGTTTCAGGTTCAGCACTAACTTATTATTTTAAAGAGGAGTGTGGTTTCTTTTGGGTCATCTCCTCCATTAATATCACTTGGCTATGCTTAGAATTTTACCTTCTAAACCATTCTGTAAGTACTCTTTGGCCACTTCCTATAAGCATGAATCTTTCTTTGCAATATGATATCATGTACAAGTTCAGTTTGCATACTAGATATGTCCTCAACTGCTAGAACTATTCTACATCTTCATCCACATCTGACATTGATGGTTCAAAGACTTCAACTTTCCATCATTCAATATGGAAAGGATGTTCATTTATAATGGGAGGTACAAGTTGAATGAATGCTTCCAATCCATTGTAAAATCTTGAATGGGCCATAGTGACAATGTTTCAACTTTTTCCCTTGTCCTTGGAATATCTCTTTGCTTAAACGTAGCCACATAAAATCTACAACCTGGAAATTTTTAATAGTGATTTTTTTCCAAGGACATATATATGGGGAAACCTAGTGGATGCTTCCTCACATTACTAGATAGCATTCGTTGTAAAATTGTTGGTATAGATTAGTGCATTTCACTGGGCGATTCAAACTAGGCCCCCACCCACATAATGATAGAACTAGTAAAATTCCCAACAATATTAGCAACAATGAGTTGAGTTATCTCTTTCAACTAAATTATGAGTAGTTATAGTCTAATCATGCCTTGATTTATACATTGTTTGAACTTTTTGGAGTTGTTCTTGTATCTTCTTGTGGATTTTTTGTATTCTTTCAATCAATTTGGATGCTTTTCTTAAAGTATTGTCTATTCTGTGTTGCATCAATACATTTGTTAGAACAATGTCAAAAGGAGTTTGAGTTAGAAAACCTAAATTTGTTTGAGAAGAGGACTAATTGGTTGAGCAATAAATTTCTCTATTTTAACAATGTTGAATATAGTGTAGGTATGCATCCTATGTTTTTGGGATTTTTTTATTATACAATAATAAGAGTTTGTACCATTGTCCTATTTACAACTTTAGTTTGTGCATTCATCTATGGATAATGAATTGGTCTATTGTAACAATGTTGAATTTAGTGTAGATATACATCCTATATTTTTGGGCTTTTACGATCATATTTTAATAAGAGTTGGTATCATTCTCTTATTCACAATTTTAGTTTGTGCATTGATTTGTGTATAAAATGTTGTAGGCCTCTTCAACTTGGTTTCCATATTTTCCCAAAGCATGGTCCAAAACTTAAGGAATCAAAATGTAGATCTAGCTAATCCAAATGAATTCAAGCTTCCTTTTAGAATGTGTGTTTCTTTTTGGACTAGGCAATATTCTTACACGGGATTAACTCCTTCAGGAGGCATCAGATAGGTATTCAATGTGGTTGATCATAATTTATTTGTGAAAAATTAGGAAATTCACCCAATTTTGAGCAGGTATTCATATCTAAATAACACATAATGTTTACCATTTCTAACATGGCCTTCACTGCAAGTCCAATGAGTTTATGCTGTAATATCTGTAGAATATCATTGTCATTTTCTCCCTTTGTAGGGATCAAGCTGCCTCATCTGTGATTAATTAATCACCCTGTTTTGTGGCTACAGGTCTAGGTTTGTCTCAACGTTCTCTTCATCAAATGATATACCATCCCTCTACAGGACTATGCCTCCAAAGGTGTTCATTACTTGGGTTAGACATTACACTTGGTCCCTGTATAGAAGCCGAGTCATGGAATTATACTCCCTAAGGAAACATCGTCCTCAAAGGAACTATTTTCTGCGTGGAAGCTATTGGACTCGGAAACACAGTGAGGCTAGGTATGTTATGTATGGGTGACAATACCCAATAGAGCATGGTGTATGATTATAAATTGCATTTATCTACAAAGGTAGAAGACAGAACTACAATGTGTCTTGATGGTTCATCCATGCCATCTGTTGTAACTAAAAAATGCAATTGTTTGAGGTGGGATTCTATTCATGATTCATCAATTCAATGGTTCAAGATCATCACCACAACTAGATCACTGTCACTTGTTTCCGGTATATAATAATATCGATGATAGTAGTGTGGATACTATAACATAACAGAACCCTCAATGTTAAAGGAAATAACTGTATAATAACACATCACAACCCAACTGTTTTCTTTTCATTGAGTTGGCCTCCCCAAAATTGTAAGTGACCATGATCCATCCTCAAATTTAAATTCCCAAAAAAACAAAAAAAAATCAGAGGGAGGTATCAATCTTCAAAAGAATGGACTTGATGAAATGCTATTGGATCTTCTGACTTTATATAGTATAAGAACTTCGAAGGGTATCCTTATCCTTCTTCTTGAAGTTGGTACACTTGGGTGTTAGGTTGCTCGTAATATTATGGTAGGTTTCATTAACTTACATGAGAATGCATCTTCCACTCAGTACTTGTCTTTGAAGTTAATGTGTTTTTTTTTTCAATATGCAAGCTTGGGGTGTTAGACATATCATGTTAATTGGCCATGATCATGTGGCTATGTTGAATCCTTTGTGCTAGTGTTTATATACTCATGATGATTTTTTGAATGGATGTCAAATAAAAGGTAATGCAACAACATAGAGTTTGAAGCACATTTTTCTTGGTGTGGTAGTATCTATATCCTTTAGTGGCTTGATTTCTTTGTTAATTATTTTGAGAGGCATGTGACTATATTTTGCTAATTTTTTTTGGTTCAAACCTTACTAAGCAGGAAGAAGAGGGTGTTTCTATGACCATTCCAATGTTTGGACATTTTGTGACAATATACAAACTATAAAATATTATGAAGGACTGTATGCAACTTAAATATTTGATTGACATCAATGTGTCATTTTCTTGCTGACCAATACAAGAGAAATTCATTGGCTTCCAACACTTCTAATACTATGTGCTAATGCTAACAAGGTGGGATGAAATTGATTCAAAATATCTAAAAAATATCTACTGAAAAACTCTAAAATATGCTTGCTACATGTCATATGGCATGATTTTTCACTTGTGATATTCATTTCAATGGATGGTTTTGGATTGTTGCAACAGGGTACATATTTAAATTTGATGGATTAACATATTGGTGCATACAAGGAGAGAGGAATATCACTAAGATGGATGGTATGAATTCTTAGATGCATGCATACTGAACTGAAGGGTACACCTCCCTAATTCTATTCTTGGCGAAATGCACAGGAATTTTGGCACTTAATGTGCAGGTTTCAAGGAGGAATAGATTTTTAAAATAAGAAAAAATCATGATTCATTGCAACGAGGATGAATTCTAGGAGCTTTAATCTCTGCCATTGTAGATTCAGAATCTAAAAGACTTGAAAATGCCTGAAAATCTAGAATGAGTAAAGCTTGGGCACTTGGTCATCTTCCTCATGTATTTTCCATTGTTGGTGAATGCTTACATTTCTATTTTTCAGCCTATTCAAGTTAATTTTGTGACACGGTGTGGGCCTTTGTCCCCTGGTTTCACTAAGATTATTATGCATTTTCCTAGTGGTCCTTGACCACAAATATTGGTAAGGTAAGAACTTTCCTCTGATTAGGTTTAAACAATAAGAGTAGGGTTGTGTCTAGGTATATATTGTAGGGTTCAAAATAGTGTTACGTAGTGAGATTCATCTAACATAGATGCCTCACTGGAATTCTCTATCTCTTATTTGACTTCAAGACCCAATGGAAAACACTTATTGTTGGATCCTTCCCAAATATTATTACTATTTTCCTTGTTTATTTTACTTGTTGGCATAGTTCATTCTCAGCGATTTATTTGTAGATCATAGGCAGGTGATAGTTCTTTTTCTATGAAACATGCACCCAAGGCTCATTTTAGGTGTCAAAACATTCCATGAAAATAATTGTGCAGTCAACATCTCCATTTATCTAAGGAAGTGTACCACATAAGCATCAAGACAAGGTCTAGAAATTCCCATAATAAATCTATCTTGAGTGTGAATATCCATCATGGCACAACCAAGGGTTATTAACATATCATACACCCCACATCAAATGAAGATCCCCCAAGCATGATTTATACACTTTTTCCTTGCACCTAGAAAATGATAGGCTAGAGTTTTAGATCTTCAACCCACCTTCTCCTTTTATTTTTATGCATTCTTTCTAAAAGAAAAAACACTTTTTATGGGAAATCCACACTAAATTTCCTTTTAAGGAGGGCCTTATCATACCCTAATGGTCACAATACACACCAATATGCGGTGTTGTATTCCTGTACTTGTAGTATTCTTGTACTACTAGATACAAAGTATGAAATATACCAGTACTTGCTTGATGTGCTCTAGGTTTGGGTTTACATACCCATGATGTATATGTTTGTGGCCATCTTGTTTAATATATATACTACATATGAAGTTCTACAAATGTTCAAATTTCTAAAATTCTACCAATTGTGGCATGAGTATTCTACCACCATAGGTATATGAAAGTTTCAAAAAAAAACTTCCTAAATTTTTCATTCACTTCTTTCCATGCCTGAAACCTATAAACACTATTTTATCTCAATGTTATAATATTACTCCATATTTTCATAATTAACAAAAATATTTCATCATACTTTTAGTTCCAAATCCACCTTATTAGCAGCTTGTAATGAATGGCACTAGTCAACATCAACTACAGGTTAGCACAAGCCCCCTTTCATAAAACAAAAATATATATGCTTGCAGTTATTGGTGAAGGTCAATGTGTGATATTTGAGGTTGTTTTCACTTGATGTCTTGTATCCTCAAGCCTTAATTAATATCGAAACATATACTGAAACACACATAAATAAGACTTGACCAAATGTAGGTGTTCCTTTCTTTTTGGTTCACATAATCTCTGATGTGGTTGTTAGACTACGACTATTAAGATATTGTGAAACATCCCAACGAGAAGGTTGGAAGGTGAGTTCGTGGAATACTTTTTTGTAACAATATTCTTGAGGAAGCTATAAAATTATTTTAAAAATACTAACATGGTTGTGCTACTAATAATTTTTTGTGTATATATCTAGCACATGTTATTTAAGTAGAATAAATTTATGATGATCGTTTGTACAATAAGAACAATTAAATATTCTTTGAATTTCACTGAAAGGAAAAGTATTTGCTTGATTAGAAAATGGAAATGCAAAACATATCTTTGTGTTTATTTTCATCATATTATTTACTTGAATTTGAAAACTATATGACTTGGTAGGTGCTTCTTGGTTTTTATGACCCATGCCACCTTCCAACCAATCTTGGTTTGCCACTTCACAACTTTATTCCATTTTTAGTGATGAGGTGGGGCCTATAAAAGGCCATAGTTCTATGCTACATAGAGAAAGGAGGTATTGGAGATTTGAAATAATGTCTTGTTGTTGATATATTGGTTTCTACTCCACCAGGTAGGAAAAACATAAATGGAATCAACATTACTCATAAAATAAATAAATCATCTCATGTTTGCTTATTATCAAGTTTTTCCCATTCCTCAACTAAGCTGTCAAAGTTTGGATATGTCAAGGTTAGAGTAATTGCAAACTCATTCGTAATGTAGTTGGATGGGAATTGAATAGAAATGGAAATATGGGACCTACATTGATTAATCTTGCAATCTATATGGATCCAAAGAGGTTAGTTTGAGTAGCTTACTTATATCAATAAGATAAATGATATGTTAATTACCTTATAGGTGACACTACTTCCAGGTTGGCTATATCAACAAGAGTTCTAAATTTGAAACTTATTAGATGGTGTGATCTACCATCTCTAGACTTGAAATGATTTTCATCTACAAAATTCCTTCTTCTTGGAGCTGGTACACTTGGGTGTCAGGCTGCTCGTAATATTATGGTAGGTGCCATTAATTTACATGAGAGTGCATCTTACAGTCACTACTTGTCTTTGAAGGTAATGTGTTTTTTTTTCAATATGTAGGCTTGGGGTGTTAGAAATATTACGTTAATTTACCATGATCATGTGGCTATGTCGAATCCTCTGTGCCAACATTTATATACTCATGATGATTGTTTGAATGGAGGTCAACTAAAAGGAAATGCAACAATAGAGAATTTGCAGCGCAATTTTCTTGGTATGGTAGTTTCTATATCCTTTACTGGCTTGATTTATTTTTTCCTTATTTTGAGATCCACATGACTGTATTTTGCTAAAAAAGTTTGGTTCAAACCTTACTCAGCACAAAGCAGAGGGTGTTTCTATAACCATTCCAATGATTGGAAATTTTGTGACAAGAGATGAACTATCGAATATTAGGAAGGATTGTATGTAGCTTAAAGATTTGATTCACATCCATGATGTCATTTTCTTATCGACTAGTACAAGAGAAATTAATTGGCTTCAAACACTTCTATGTGTTGATGCTAACAAGTTGGGATGAAATTGATTCAAAATATCTACAAAACACCCGATATTTTTTTCTTGTTAAGACCATCTAAGCATTGTGCTTTCTGATTATCTCTGATAGCAGATTCCCATCTTGTATAAAATCCATATTATTTACAGGTGAAGTGAAAATAGAGAGATTTTTTAAGGTATGTATTGAGTTGAGTGATACCATGTTAGAAAGGATTAAGAAACTATTTTTATAAGTCTAGGTTGCAACAATTTGTTTAATGAATATAGAAAACATTGTGTAGTTGTGATGAGCTCTTTTAAGTATATTTTGTGTTCTATAGAAACTCCGCTCTCATATAAGTTGAGTTAGATAAATATGTAGATGTATTAACAACAATAAAACCCACTTGTAGAAACATTTCTACTAAAAGGCTCCATACCACTAAGTTAACAATATTACAGAGAAAAAGCTACCAATAGACTCTAGGGTTCCCAATATCTTTTCCTTTCCCATTATGTATGGTAATATAATGTTATTAATGTCTATGAATGACCAAAAAAATTAGGTCAATGGGACTAAAAAATACCATCCAATCGTCACATACTGTGGGAGTGCCAAAGCAACTCCTAGAAGCTAAAAGGAGATTTGGGAGCAACACTATAACTAGGACTCAGGACTGAAAAATAACTCCATTTCCACTGGATTAAACCATGAAACCATTGCTTTCTTTCTAATCCAATAATACCATAGAACCATGACCCTTCCCATATTAGTGGTTTCATGGCGCATGGCTCATGGGTTCCAGATTAAATCAATGAAACCACAACTTCATTGCTAATCCATCATTACCATAGAGCCATGAACCTTCCCATATCAATGTATCTTATGACTTCAAAGATTCAAAAGGAAAAATAAATAAAATTTGGAGTATGGAATAAAACCTTACATGCTTCAACCCATTTAAAAAATTGGTCTTTTAGTTCATTTGTTGAAACTCAAGATCGACTACCTATTAAATCTCCAAATCAGATGGTTGTCCATATATTCTTTTTTATTTTCTATTATCTCTCCTGTCATGAAATCCAAAATTGTAATAGTCTTTACCTTATCACACCCTTTTGATACTATATAGGACCAAAACTTCCATTTTTGGTCCCGAGCCACCATGTGCATGGGCATCTTTAAACAAAAGGATCAAGTCTCCTTTCATTCCCACTTTTTCTAAAGGCTCGATGACCTACTAGATATCCTTGATGAGACTTGGAAATCACTTTGAGTCCCAAACAATCCATATTTCCAGCCTTTTAGGGTAACAACAAACCTTCACACATAGACTTGGAAACCCTTTCTTTGTTCTAATATTTTTTCTTGTTCCATCTCATATTTAACCTATTATATATTAAAGTTGGCATTGATGTGGATAATATTTTTCCATTTGGATTAAATTTTTCACACTAACATCATTGTTTGATCATTTGGATAATTTTTTCATATTGTGATTCCTCATTTCTTGTTGAATTATATTTTTATTGTTTTTTTTTTGCAATGAACTAATTACTATAAATGTGTAGGGGAAGTCAATATTTAGTGTGCATCACTATTAGTTGATATAATCATAAAGACCTTGTTCATATATGATGACTGGACATATCAAGTAGTTGTGGAGGTCCAAGGATGCCATATCGAAAGCACTAAGAGAACCCGCATTTGTAAAAACATTTTCTGCTCCACTTGTTAGATGGTCATTTAACTTTTAGACGGTCATGTCTTGATGTAATGGCATAATTTAATTTTCTAATTTTACCTTGGTAATTTCTAGAGAATTTAGTTTGTTAGATTGAATGGTGATGTGTGTCCAATAAATGGCTTTATTTCCAGGTGGAGATCGAGATCATCCAGAGGATCATGAGATAACTATTGTCATGATAATTTGTGTTCCTATTTTGGGTTGATTGGATCCTATATTTTTGGATCTAAAATGAATTGTAATTAATGTCAAAACATATTAATAAAAAAATGTGTTAATTTTTAGTTAACGATGGTATTTTCTATGCTTGGAGTAATTTACTTCAATATTTTAGCCCAATTCAATTTCCTATTTAGCAATCACATTAACATTGACAGTAAATGTTGATAGAACATAAGAAAATAACTAGAAGACAAGCCAAGAAAAGAGGACACAATATTTTGGTAGATGCCAAGGAAGAACTCCAATGTGGGAAAAACCCTTTGATCAAATCTTCTTATTATTCTTCAAATTCAGTAGAGAGAGAAAGTACAATTTATAGTAGTCAACATGATACAATACATCATACAATAAATGGGAGTGCTATGACTATGAAGCTCAATCTGAAATAATCTATTGATTTATCTTCCAATGGCCATTTATTAGCTATGTGAAGAAGGATTTGTGGAATTTTTATTTACTATAAGATTATGTATAGCTGAGTTGCAGACAACTAAGTAGAATTTGGTAGGAAGTTTGGAGCATGTGTAATTCATAATGATATTTTCTTCTGTTCATTGATGACTTTTCAATGTGTGAGTTTTGACCTAAGACATTGCATTATCAATGTGTCAAGGCTCAAAACTTGACCTATATGTCAACTACTTCTTATGATCGTTCCTAGGAACATGAATCCTAATTTTTGTAGATTTAAAATTTATCACAAGTTTTCTCTATTGTGGTCGAATTTGTGGATGTTATCTCAAAATTTATTTAAGGTACCATGGATCTAAATTTCTTATGAACTTTCAACACTATAACAAACTTTGGTGCAAATCGTTGATCGATTCTCACTTGGTTAGGGTTATAGATGTTAATGAAAATTTTGTGTGCATGCATGAGAGTTGGGTGCAAATGCTCAATATTGTTGTGTAGCATTAGTGTGATAAATATGGGATAGTGCAAAGCATAGTTTTGAAGATTAGTCTAAGTTGACTCGTACCTAATCAACTCATTCAAGTTGATTGTTGGTTGAACGGTTAATTTTTGGTTCAATGGATAGAAGACCTTGCAGGCCCAAATACCAAAGGGCGAAATGGAGCCCATCATGGGGTTCTCTTTGTAATTCTCCACCACTTCTACCTTCCATGCTTTCTCAAATTCCTCTCCAACCTCAATATCAGTGCTAGTAATAGCATGAGCAGCAACACAATGCTTAGTAGAACTAGAACGCACTTTCCAAACTACACGAGAACTACTTCCCTCACAAGTCACCATGTGCCATGCTTGGTCTTGGTGGTTCGCTTCCTTCAACTCCTGGTTCAACTACCATATCTTCATTGGAACCAACACCCCCAACTCCACTAGACAACGATTCGCCATTTTGTACTAGTGATTCACCATTTGTACTAGTGATCTGCCATGATTTTACAAGATAATATAATCTCGTGAGAGATTTTCCAAAAAAATTATATATACATATTATATTATTAATAAAATCACCTTCCATTTTTCCTATGTACCATAGGGATTCGCCCATTTATTATACATATAAATTTATTCCCTGATCCTAAGTCATATGCAGAAAGAACAAAAACCATATAATCAAGAGAACTAAAGATAAACATATGCAATTAGGGTTGATCTCTAACAAAAAAATAGGAATCGTAATTATCATTCTTTTTTAATGGTGTGTTCACATAACATACATTAGTCTAAAATGTGTAATATATATATATATATATATATATATATATATATATATATTATTTTACTTACTTGTTACATGAGCTAGTAAGTGTCAATCAAGACAAACAAGTATGCCGTAGATATAATACAATGAGAGAAAATTAGGCTTTCCTCCCTTTTTTCTTTTCAACCTTCTGCCAAGCACCTTGTGTTGGCGTGGTGGATATAAGGATGAGCTGGTTATCTTCCGCATGTGCTCCATTGTCCTTATTAGAGTCTGATGTGTCTGAGGTATGTATTCTTTTATTTCCCCTTCTGTCTGGTGCCCCAGGATCCATATTTGGTTGTGTCATGGTAGTGGCATCAATGGGTTCTTGCATTTCCTGTTCTTGTGCGCCCAAAGTAGTATCTGTCAGTTTACTATCTTGTGGGATGGGTTCTTCCTCTTCCTCTTACTGTTCTGGCTCTTTTGATGGATATTGCCATCCTTTGGCAACTTTTCCTGTTTTCTTCTTTCTCATGTTATCTCTTGTGGCTGTCGGACAAGTGTTTTGTAGGTGTCCCGTGTTCCTGCAGATCCGGCATCGAAATGTTGTGTTCTCATAATCTAGGTGTTTTGTCCATCGTTGTTGTTTATGATTCAACGTAATGCACTCTGGTAGACCTTTGCTCAAATCCACTTCCACACAGATTCGTGCGAAAGTGTAAATGTGCTCCTCCATTCGTTGTATATCAGTTTTGATATATGCCGAGGATGTTTCCAATGCCGCCAAGAACACTTTCCTACCAGAAATGAAGCGGGAGGTTGTGAAGCCAGACCCAAACCATCATTCTGGTCACCTCCATAGTGTTGGCATCAAATTCCGGGAACCATGGTGTGATGAAGAGTCCAGTAGATCCCTAGAACCATGGCCCCTCCTTAAGTATGGTATCTCTGTTTTCAGATGATGAAAACTTGACATTGAAGAAACCTTTTGAGCATAGGTAGATTTCACAATCCATGGTCCAGTTGGAAAAAATCCATTGGAATAGCTCCACAGGTTTGGGCCAGAAGCAGTTGAATCTGCATATTATTGCTTGAGATTTAAAAATGGTTCTATGCACTTCTATATCTGGAATGTCAATATTTATTTCAGGCACACAGTTCTGTTGTTCCACAATGTATGCCTTGGGGGAGTTTTCTACCTAGGCCACAGTCTCTGTGCCAGCTTTGTTTTTTCCCCCTTTTAGGACGTTCCTGTATGTGGGTCCTTTAGAGTGGACATTATTGGACGCACTGGCACCCAGGGTGGTTCCAAAAGCTCTGTTCGGTCCTAAATTTCCCCCCCTCAGTCGTAAGTTAAGACTGATAAAGGATTCAGAAACAATAGCATATTCATTAAGAGTGCTGGTATCCACTAATGCCTTTCCCCCAAATATCAGAGACTGAAGGTGAGATGGGTAACCAACAGCAGACTGGATTTTGTCCTTTAAAAATAATATGGAGTCTGTTTCTCGTATCCATATAATAAAAATATTACTAGCAGGAGGTTCAATGAAAATTTGAAAAGATGCACAACCTACCCGAGAATCTCTAGCAGTGATATAACAGCGGCTCCCTATTCCTTCTGGCAGAATTGGCGTGTATGGTGAATCAATAGGTGCATGCGATCGGGGCTCCCAAAGCAGAGCACTATAAAACCAGTGGCTGAGATGGGTATAAGCAGACAGAGCGGCCATAGGTACTTTCAACCTCCTCCATCCATTGTAGGCCTCCAAATCAGTATGCTCCGTGGATTCGAAACACGCAACATCTGCCCCGAAACAGTGCGCACATCCGAACCTCTATTCCCATATCCAACGAAAGTGAAAGCTATCCCCCGCCAAATAAAGCCGAAAGTTTGAGTGTTCAAGTGGGATATAGCGCATCGCCACTGAATAGCAGATAACAGGCCCGCAGATGTTCGACGCCTCTGTAACTCGACCATTGTGGTCCGCTGCCGCAACAGCGAAAGAACCAGAGCATTGTGCCCTAGGGTAACCGCAAACCTTCACACTGCTTCCCTCCATTTTCTTAAAGTCACTTAAAATTTTCCACCTATATATATATATATATATATATATATATATATATATATATATATATATATATATATATATATATATATATATATATATATGAACCTGATCTACACGAAAAAAATAAGTTTTTCAGATAAATTTTTTATTTTAAAAAAAATATATATTTTTTACTATTTTTCGAAGTCGGCCTAGTAATATTTCAATTGCACTTTCGAGACACATGTGTTCACGTAATTTTTTTTCAACTCTTTAAATAAATTGAAAAAATAAGAGTACCATTTTATAGGACTTGTAAATGAAGATAGTGATATTTTTTGAAGTTTTTTCATTGTGTAAATTTTATGTTATTAATTTAAGGAATAATGTTATAATGTTTTGATAGAACCTCATTTTGTGTTAGGAAAAATATAATGTTATATTATTTTATGGAAAATTTGGAGAGCATGTAGATGTGAAATAAATATTTGGCTCTCCCTTGATAATGAGCTTCTTACCTAGAAAAATGATTAAGAAAGGATGGTTATGCTGAATAAATATATCTTTTGTAAAATTAACATAGTTTCAATTTCTCATTTATCCATTTTTTGTCATGATACAACGCAGACATCAGATTCAATGGTAACCTACAAAAATCTTCTTTAGATGAATGTATGCAACAATGGAAACATGAAGGTGAAATTCATGAGTATGGTTCCTTTCCAACTTTCATGGTTTATTTTATTTGATGGGCCCAAAACACTCGTATTTTATAGTGTTGTGACTGATTGAGGCAATTCTAATGGTATTTCTCAATAATCTAACCAAAGAATATGTAATGAAGCCCAAGAAAAAGAAGAAAATGACTCTTTAAATGTCTCTTATTAATATTTGATATCCCATGGGGGTTCTTGGATGGCACAAGCCAAGTTGACCAACCCACATATAGCATTGGAGTGGCTTTAATCTTGAATCAAAATCATAAATTTCAGATTCATTATGCTCTAAACAAGGGTTCCAACACATGCTAAATTCTAAACTCTAAGGTATCTCTTTCAATTTCCAATAAAAATTACATAGCAAAGATCCAAATGATGGAGGACTCAAAAACAATTATAAACTAGGCTTGTAAGTATATTGTGGTGGAAAATGTAAATTTTTTCCTATTGATTTGGGACATTATTTAGTCTTCTCATATTTTCATTGGTATTCCTTTAAACATATATACATATAATTGAATCAAAATGTTAAAGAACATTCTTACTTTCTTCAGGATTTTTTATACTTATATCAATTATTTGAGAGTCCAAAGATATGGAGTTATGCCTTTAATAATTTATCTTTTAATTGATAACAATCATGCTAGTCTATAGAGACAAGCTATGGAGTTCCATTTTTAATTTTCCTTTTAATTAGTAATCATCATGCTAATCCTTGAATCTTGTTGACCTCCATATTTTTGTTCTATCTTAAGGGTCAAAGCATGGACTTGAGTTCCACATTTTAGCGTAGCGAGGGCGTATCTTACTGAAAAACACATGCTGGATTGAAACATGGTTACCAATGAAATAGGTAAGTGAACTGGTATGTACTTTTTTTAGGTAGCAAAAAAAGCACCCGATTTTGAAAAGTGGTGATGTAGAATCACCCGTTTTTTTTTGTGCATATTTTTTACACTTGAATATTTTTATTTATGAAGTATGAATATTTATTTTAAAATTTTAGTGATTTTCATGCTAATTTTGAAACGTATTTTGAAAAGGGGTGATGTAGAATCACCCATTTTTTTTTTGTGCATATTTTTGACACTTTAATATTTTTATTTATGAAGTATGAAAATTTGTTTTAAAATTTTAGTGATTTTCATGCTAATTTTAAAACGTATTGATGTAGTAGCAACCATTTTTTTTAGAGTGGTGATTTTCATGTTGGTAATAAAACATAAAAATAAAATAAGAAAAAACATGACGAAAAACTCATATATATATATATATATATATATATATATATATATATATATATATATATTCGAAAGTTAAAAAAAAAAAAAAAAAAAAAAAAACACATAATTTAGAGAAAAAAACAAAAATTGATACAACAAATTAAAAAAAAAACATCAAAAACATTTTTTTCTAAATTATTTATAAAAAAAAACCATATAATTAAAAAAAAAGTAAATAGAAAATTTAAAAATAATTAAAATTAAAATACAAAAATTAAAAATAATTTAAATTAAAAAAATAATAATAAGAAAAGAAAAATACAAATTGTAAAAAAAAAAAAAAAAAATTAAAAGAAAATTAAAATAAAAAAAGTGTGATTAAAAAACCAAAAAAGAAAAAAAAAAAAACGTTTTCAAATAATTAAAAAACAAATATATATAAATTTAATGCTTTTCTTTTTAAATTAAACCATTTCAAAAATTAAAAATTGAAAAAAAAAAAACAAAATATAAAAAAAAATAATTAAAATTTAATAAATTTATTAAATAAATTTGAAATTTAAAATTAAAAAAAAAAAAAAAACAATTAAAAAAATTAAATTTAAAATATAAAAATGGAATTAAAAATAATAAAAATAAATAAATCTTATGAACTAAAAAAAATTAAATTCAAAATTCAAAATAAAATTAAAATAAGAAAAACAAATATCAAATTTAACAATAAAAATTAAAATAAAATACTAAAATAAATTTAAAAAAAAAATACGCAATAAAAAAAATTAAAAATAAAATTACAATATATAGCACTTAAAGGTGTGGCGACAACCTTTAAGTGCAAAAATATTTATTTATTTATTATTTTTTAATTTTTTAATTAAATTTTAATATATATTTTTTTAATTTCTTTTTTTTTTTTATTTTATTAAATTTTTATTTTTGTTTTCAATTTAATTTTTATTTTCTTTATTTTGACATTTTATATTAAGTTAGGTTTTTTTTTTTTTAATTTAATAAAATTCAATAAATTTTATTTTATTTTTAAATTGATTTAAATTTAGTATTTATTTTTAAATTTTTGTTTTTCATTTTTAAATTTTTGTGTTTTTTTTAATAACATAAAATTTATATTTTTATTATTTAAATTAAACTTGTCTACTTTAAATTAAGTCATTTTTTTTTAATAAACTTTTTTTCAATTTTTTTTTTTTAATTTTTAAATTTAATATTTTTAATTTATTTATTTTCTTCCATTTTTGAATTTTTAATTGATTTTTAAAATTTTTTAATTTTTAATTTTAATCATTTTTATTTATTTATTTTGTTTTATATTTTAAATTTATTTTTTATTTGAAAATTTGTTTGTTTATTGATTTATTTAATAAAATTTAATATTTTTGTTTTTAAATTTAATTTGTTCATATATATATATATATATATATATATATATATATATATATATATATATATATATATATATATATATATATTATTTTTGATAATTTAAATTTAATTTATTTTTAAAATTTATTTGTTTTTTTTTTAATTTAATAATTTTTAATATATTTTATTTATTTATTTATTTATAATTAATTTTTAAGTTTTTGAAATTTTAATTTAAATAATGTTTTTTTTGGGTAATTTTTAATTTTATCTATTTATTTTTATTTTAAAGTTTTAAATTTATTAAAATTTAATATATTTTTTAAAATTTAATTTTTTATTTTAAAATTTAAATTTTTTGTTTTTAATTTAATAAACATTTTCTTTTTATTTTTAAATTTAATTTGTATATTTTGTTTTTATTTCCTTTTTTTAACTTGTTTTTCTTTTAATTTAATATTTTTATTTTGTTGTTTTTTTATTTTATTTTTTAATATATTTTTAAATTTTAATCTTTAAAATGTTAATTATTTTTGTATTTTTATATTTTTTTTTAAGAAAATTAATTTTAAAAAAATAATGAAGTTTGTTTTTTTCAATTATTTTAAAATGATATATATATATATATATATATATATATATATATATATATATATATATATATATATATATATATATATATATATATATATATATATATATATATAATTCTAAAAATTATGTTTCCATTTTTGTGGCGGTTTTTGCATAAACTTTTTGTATTAAAAAAATTGCCTTTTACTTCTATTTCTAAAAATGTCGACAATTTACTCAAAAAAAAAAAAAAAAAAAAAAAAAAGTTATTCCACGATACACTGTTTAATTTTTAGGGTGCTTTTTGCACCCAAAAAATTGGCTTTTACTTGCATTTTTAAAAAATGTTGAAAATTTACCCCGAAAAAAAAGGTTATTCAAATACAACTTTTCATTTTCGAGTTGTTTTTTCATGTTTTTTTTTGTTAGAGTTCTCATTTTGAGGTAATAGTTCCTGTTTCATCGGTAACTATGTTTTGAGCAATTTTAAACGTTCGATTGAGTTGTTGAGGCACCTAAAAATAACTCGACTAAGTGTTTAAATGAACCCTCGATTGAGCTATATTTTTGGGTTGAGCCTGTGGCCTTGATGGGTTAGACTTTTTAAGGGATTGATCGAGCCTTTGAGCTCAATTGAGCCACTAGTTAAGCACATGTACCGCTTGATCAAGGGTTACTTTAAAACTTGATCGAGAAATTTGAATTTTGAATTTAAGTGCTCGATGGAGCGTTTAAAGCACTCAACCAAGCTCTTGAAGTCTTTAAAATTATAGTTTCAGCACCTCTTCTGCAGATTTCTCTACAACCCCATTTTGTACCCTATTGGATTTAGGGCAAAATTTTTCCTTAAGTGGTGGAGTTGATCATGTTGGATTCATGAAAAAATCCTCTATCCAATGGCATATGAAGGTGACACTTCTAAATTCATATAATACTTTTCATCCAATTTCTTTTAAACATAATGTTTGAATTTGTTTTGGACAATTTCAAAAGGGATGAATAAAAAATTAATAACATAAAATTTACACAATGAAAAAACTTCAAAAAATACCACTATCTTCATTTACGAGGCCTCTTCAAAAGAGTACTCTTAGTTTTTCAAATTATTTAAGGAGTTCAAAAAAACTTAGGTGAACACATGTGTCTCCAAAATGCAATTGAAATATTACTTCGCCAACTTCAAAAAATAGTAAAAAATATAATTTTTCTTAAAAATTAAAATATAATATGAAAAACTTATTTTTTTTCATGTAGATCATGCTCATATATATATATATATATTACACATTTTAGACTAATTTATGCTATGTGAACACACACATACCTTTTAAGTTTTGCAAGAAATTCCAAGGACATATATTGCATTTAATGAAAAATTTAGAGATTATAGGAGACTATAGTTTTTTGCAAAAAATATCATTAAGAGAACAACATAGTTCTCCACATATTGTATTTTTACTTCGAATCAAAATCCACAATGCTTATATGAATTTGGAGGGGTGCAATTCCATAAAAGAGGAAAAACTTGAAATTTCATAGCCACATTTGACCCAAAAGAGTAACCCATATTTATGCTTGCACCTTTAACTCTTATTTTAAAGTATAGTCAATTTATGTTTTCTTTGTGAGATCCAATCTTTGTATTGGTCAGAAAGTAAAAAATATGTAAAAACTTTCTGAAGTGTTATAGTCAAATTATAACAAAAGAAAATTCAAATCACGTTTTAGTTGTGACATTTTCAATTATAAAATCAAACCCATGTAAAGAACAAAATATATAATTATAATTATTTTATTTAATTTTTTTAAATCATTTTTTACATTTTGTAAATATTATAATAAAAATAACATTCAATTCCTCTTAATATTTAAAATCAAAATTTCCTTTACATTAAGTGTCAAATGATATATATTTAAATGCTATTTAAAATAAAAAAATTTCTATACATTCTGTGTTAGAGGATATATATTTATGTAAGGATTTAACCTCTTATGAAAAAGTCATTTAATATCAAAATTTCCTATAAATTCTCTATAATAATATAGTTAAGTGTGATTAAATCTCCCCTCAGTATGCTGCACCATCGCTTTGGCCTCTCCTTCCTTCTCCCCTATCATCCATCATTCATCTGCTGAGCCCACCCCTCATTCATCTGCTGAGCCCACCCCTGGCCATTCTGTCTCCTCTTCGGAGACTCACTCTTCGAAGCACAACTACTTCCTTAGATCCATAACCAACCCTCAATCTGACGAGGTATTCAGTATTGGGCCGGATCCGGGTAGCTTACCCTCTAAATCTCGTGGCAGACCATCTGCCCTAGCGAAGGCCATCAAAAGGGCCAATTTTGAAGTGGAAGTTGGCACACAATCTTCACTTATGCGGGTCCTTAGAGCACGACAACCCTTGACGACTGTTCCATCATGATCTGTCTATCCTACAACTGCAGGGGACTGGCCAACCCCGATAAGAGATTGGCTCTCAGAGATCTGTTAGCTCAAAAGCCCTTCGACATACTTTTTTTGCAAGAAACGCTCGGGGTGGGGTTGGAGGTGTCTGCTACCTTAACTTCCTTTCTCCCTTATTGGTCTTTCATTACTCTTGATGCCCGTGGTAGATCGGGAGGATGTGCTCTTGGCATCAACAACAAAACCACCCGGATGTCAAATTGCTGGGGCCGGCCGGGTGTACTGGCGATGAATGTGCTGTTTGGTAGTTCTGTGATTGAGTTTACCTTGGTCAATGTCTATGGACCCTGCTCTGACAGAGAGCACTTCTGGCACTCCCTTTTTTCCTGTTCACTTATCACTGCCCCTCACCTCATTTTAGGTGGATATCTAAATTTCTCTTTGGGTATTGCTGAATCTTGGGGTCCCCGGGCCTCCCCGGACCCATTAGCTGAGTTTTTCAACTCAGAACTCGGTGCCTCTCATCTGATTGACATTCAGACTACCAAGCTACAACCTACCTGGCGGAACAGGAGGACTGGGGACGCTACTTTGGCTCGCAGACTTGACATATTTCTTATCAAACAGGAACTCATTCCGGTCCTGACTCGTGCTCGTCAATGGGTGGGATCTGGAGGTAAATCTGATCACTCGCCCATCTACCTGGAGTTTGAATGTGGCCCTAATAGAGCACGCCCCCCATACAAATTCAATTCCAGATGGTTGAGAGACCCGGATTATAACCAGTTGGTCACTCAGAACTGGCAGCACTTCAGACCTTCGATGGATTTGGACCCTGGCAGGGTTTTCAATGAAAACCTTAATCGCATAAAGAACCTCACCATTCATTGGGTTCGGAACAAAAAGAAACAGGAAAGGGAGGCCCTTCACAGAATCGAGGATAAAATTGGCTCGCTCAACAATGGTGAGCTGTTGGGATATCGTAACGAGGAAGCCAGGGCACAACTTTTTGCACTTGAGGCTGAAAAAGCCAAATTGCTGAATCAGATTGAGGAAGATTGGAGGCTTAAAAGTCGGGCTATATGGATTCAGGCCAGTGACCAAAACACAAAATTCTTTCAGCAGCATGCTAATGGCCGCAAGGCGGCTAACACCATTTGGGAACTGTCAGACCAAAATGGCTTTACTGCTAGAACACAAGCACAGCTATCGGACAAAAGCCCGAGACCTGATGGTTGGCCCATTGAGTTTTTCATCCACTTCTTCGACCTCACATCAACGGACCTTCTGGCCATGATAGAAGATAACAGGGTGCGGGGCAGGATTTTTGATGGATTTAACACCACTTTTATTGCACTTATTCCTAAATCGGACAAACCAAACAGCTTCAATGATTTCAGGCCCATTTCGCTGTGTAACTGTATCTACAAGATCATTTCCAAAATTATTGCCAACCGCATAAAACCTTTCCTGTCCGAGCATATTGAAAAGGAACAATTTTCTTTTCTGAAACATAGGCAAATTCATGAGGCCATTGGTACAGCCCAGGAGGCCCTTCACTCTATTAAATCCCTCCAACTGAAATCGACTATCCTCAAGATTGATCTCACTAAAGCATTTGACCAAGTTGACTGGAGTTACCTTCACCTCATCCTCATCCACGCTGGATTTCCTCATACCTTCATCAACTGGATTATGGGATGCATTCGTCACGCTAACTTCAACATATTGATCAATGGTACTGCTACTGATTTCTTCCATGCGGGGCGGGGACTCCGCCAGGGCTGCCCCCTTTCTCCACTACTATTTGTTCTTGTTATGGAGGGACTATCAGTGCTTATTAACAATGCTAAAGAAAGAGGATTACTATAGGGGCTCCGGATCATTGATAATTTATACCTCACTCACCTTTTATTTGTAGATGATGTTCTTATTTTCCTAAATGGCACTAGGCAAGACTCTGTTCATTTTGACCTGCTCCTGAAATGGTTTTGCAGGGCTACCGGTATGGCACCGAATAGCACTAAATCCTCTATCATCATGACAGGCTGCTCGAGACAGGAACAAGACACCTCTAGGAACCTATTTGACTTTGTCTGCATTGACATCAATGGCGGCCTCAAATATTTGGGGTATCACATCAAACCAAATGATTATAAGATTAAGGACTGGAACTGGATCATAGCAAAAATTGAGCGCAGAATAAACGTCTGGTATAACCGATGGTTAACCAGGGCGGGTAGACTAATACTCATTAAGTCTGTTCTGGAGGCCATTCCAGTCTATTGGATGACCCTGGCCTGGATTCCGATTGGTATTACCAATCGGATAAAATGCATCTGCAGACAATTTCTTTGGCGCAACCAAGGTAAGACATCCACGTTTGCCTGGATAGCATGGGATCGTATCAATTTTCCCAAACAATGGGGTGGCTGGGGGTTAAAGGATCTCCACCTATTTTCTCGTGCCCTTGCGGCTAAGATGGGCTGGCACATTATTACAGGACAGAGCCTTTGGAAGGAGGTCATGGTCGCTAAATATATCTCGCCCCAAAGTCCTCTGGATTGGATCCGTGGCTACATCACTCTGAACTCGGGGGCATCAATCATATGGAAGGCTATCACTAGGGCGGCTCACATTCTCCAGAGTGGTCTTTCGTGGCTGATTGGTTTGGGAACTGAGGTGCGCATTGGCACTGACTCCTGGTCGGGGAGTGGGGAATATCACAAACTTCCGGAGTTTATCATTCAACACCTTGCCCACAGAAATATCATTTATCTGGCACAGATTGTGGATTGGGCACATACCTCTTGGCGTGAACAAGCCTGGCTACAGGCGGGTGACCTGGGGATCCCCCAGGAGGGTACACGAATCTGGGAAAAATTTCTATGGGCACTGAAAGCTACCAACATTCGCATCACTGACCAAGATGACAACTTGATTTGGGTTGTTTCAAGAAATGGGTATTATACTCCAAAGCTGGGCTACCTCTAACTTATCAAGCACAGGGAACCCCCTATCAAAGACTGGTGGTGGAGAACAATATGGAAATTGAAATCCCCGCATAAACACAGACTTCTGTTCTGGTGCATGCTTAGAGACTATATTCCTACCACGGATTTCCTTCATAGAAGAGCCTTCCACGGGGCTTCTAGATGCTGTTATTGTCTAAATGACAGGGAGGATGCTCTCCATTTATTCCTGCAATGCCGCATCATACTTAACATTTGGTCCAGGGTCATTACAGAATTGGGGTGCAGATTTAATTGGCAGGGTGACTCATTATCAGAGGCCTGGACTCATTGGTGGCAGCACTCTGCACACAGTCCAAAATTACGCAACCTCCCTCTTATCGTGACTTGGGAAATATGGATAGGACGCAACAAACAGATATTCAATGATATTCCTATCGACTGTAATAGGATTAGTGCAGCCTCTCTTGCCACTTATTTGCTCATTCCCGAGGACTGCTGTTGCAGCATGCCTTCACATGAGACCCCAGAAAATATTGATCACAGCCGGGCGTGGGCATATTTTGATGGTGCGTCCAACGCCCAAGGGTGTGGGGGGGGGCGCCATTATTTATATGAATGATCAGCACTACTACAACATTAGAATGGGGTTAGGTCCAGGTACCAACAACTACGCCGAACTGCAGAGCCTCAGACTTCTTCTCACCTTTGCTCGGGACATTCAATGCGACTCCATCCAGATCTTTGGTGATTCTCAACTTGTGACCAATTGGTTCAACAACATATCTCTTTGTCACTCGCACACACTATCTGCACTGCTGCGCAAGGTTCACCATCTCAGATTACTCTTTGACTCCATCACTGTGACTCATATTTACAGGTCTCGGAACAAAGTGGCAGATCAACTGTCCAAAGAAGCTACGGAGCTGACCTGGGGTACCTGGCACATCACAGAGCACACAGCTGGACAGATCTACAGATATTATCATCGGCCTTTCATCGAGGAGGCTCCTCCTGCTTTGGTTGTTTAGTATTACAGCTATCTTCTGGGAGATTTTGTTCTACCTCCCCTTTTCATATATTCGGCATGTATATTTATTTCACTTATATTGGGTCTATTGGAGTTAGTAAGTTATGCACCGAACTTACTATGTGGAAATTTGTGTCATTACTGTATATGTCATGTTTTGGGACTGTGACTTCCTACAGTTTTTTGATAGTCTAGTTGATTGTAATGGTTTTTGGACAGATCAGTAGTTTATACTACAGTCTTATGTAACAAGTAGCTGATCATTAATTGAATAGTTACGAACTTTTTCTTTGTGAAAAAAATATAGTTAAGTGTTCACATCTTCTCAAAATATCACATAAAATCAGAACTTCCAAAACTTATCAAAACTTCCAAAACTCTTTATACATGTATATACTTCACAATAGATAAACAAACACAATTTTATACACATCCAACATGTATTTAATTATAGTCAATAAACATAAAATAAATTTGTATTTTATTAATAATATTTTTATATAAAAATGTATATTTAAAGTAATAGACTAATTTTTACAGACTACAAAATTATTATAATAAATATACACATTAATTGAGTTTATATTGAATTTTAAAAAATATTATAATAAATTTACACATTAATGATTTTATATTGAATTTCTACAAATACATTTAATAAGTTTAACAAGTGAATTGGTAATAATCAGCTTTCAATATTTCAAAGATTTAAGTATTAATATATAACCATTACACACAAAGTGCAAAAACATTCAAATAACAAAGACTTATATATTCAAATAATCTAGCAAAACAAAAAAAAATTATGGTTTTCTTATCCAATTTTGAAATGTTTGAAATTTAATCATTCTAATAATTTCATGTTAATAACAAACTAGATTAGATAATTTCATATTAATAACAAACAAGATTAGATTGGTAAATTTTAAAAGGACCAAAATTTCCGTTGCAACACTTCAAGGTTTTTTCGATTTCTAATGTCTATTTTTCATTTCAGAAATGGGTCAATTAATATTTCCCATTTATAACATTTCTGAAGATGGCCTTCATGAACTGAGTGTTCATCTCTAAGGATATTTAGTGTTGATCTTTAATGATTTTGAGTTTCACATCTTGAAATAATCTTTTTTTTTTAAGGACTTCATGTTTCACATCCGGAATTGATCTTTTGATTTTCCTCCCAAAATGAAAGTAGAAGATGAATGTAAGACATTAGCATCAAACCTTATAATTTGACAAACAAGGCAACAATACATGAATAATAACAAACTCTAGGACGTGCACTCAAAGAAAATATGGCATCATATTCAACGACTTTGAATAAGATGGCATCACATGAGCTTCAACAACTTTGAATAAGATCGTGTCACATGAACTTCAAAAGCTCTAAACCAGTGATGGAAGGCATATATATTAAGACCCAAAAATAATAAAAATATACCCACAGAACAATTGAAGGAAAAAAGAATCCCTTACCTGCTTAAAAACAAAAATGATGAAGATTATTAAAAAGAGGAGAAATATTTGCAGTTATCTAAGGAGGAGGAAGTGAACCATTTGCTAATTGAACTGAGCCTGCCTGGGCGAAGAAAGTAACTCAACCAACATAATGAAATTATTTTTCAATAATGTTTTACTAGCGCTGCAACTCTACTTTGGCTTATGGCAGTTCAGGAAGCTTACACTCTTTGGTACACTGATATACAGTGCAATGGGTTGACTGTTGCGACCCTTTGGATTGTCTCTATCTTATTTTTGGCTGCAAAATTGTGGTGCTAGAAATTTCAGAAGAGTGAATTCTGGTTGAGATAGGGGCAACATGAAGCATGAAGTTAGGGATGAAGTTAAGATGATCAATTTTCCTATCTGTGCAACGATTTTCTCCACAAAATGGGAAAGGGATGCCACGGAAATATTTTCGTCAATAATACAATGTGTTCAAAAATCAATGGCACAATCTGGGATAGGTAGCCTTATAGTTCCCACCCACTACCCTCGAGTGCTTGCCTTAGTAAAGCCCTTCCAAAAGTGGAGAGGATCCTCTTGCCCTTTATGTGCCGGATAGGAATGGAGTGCCCAATAACAGTTCATTGAGTGCCTTATCCTCTGTTCCAGCTGCAATAGCTAGCAGTTCTAGGATTTATGATCATAATATTTTTGTCATTCAGTTGTACCTATAGGGTGAAAATGTGAAGTTGGGTTACACTTTTGTGAGAATCAGGGGTGGAAAATTTTTTTCCTCAATAGTTCGGCCGAACTTTCAAAATTAGTTCGATCGAACTCATTCTTCTGTTTACATTGACGGCATACTGACAGCGTGGGAAATAGATTTTTTGTCAAAGATGGGAAAACCGGTAACAAAATTCGGCCAAAATTTTAAAATAGTTCATCCGAACTCATATTTTATAAATATATGGCCCGCGAAATTTTACAGGTTTCACATCTCTGTCACGCGTTTCTTTTTTTATTTTCTATGGCACTCTGTTGTTGCTCTGTTGCGTTGTGGTGAGGTCTGTTGAATTGCTTCTCTATTGCAAGCTCTGTTGCACTGTGGTGAGCTTTGTTGAATTGATGCTCTGTTGCGAGCTCCGTTGAATTGTTGCTCTGTTGCGAGCTTTCTTGAGTTGCTGCTCTGTGGTGAGCTCTGTTGAATTCCTACTCTGTTGCACTTTGGTTGCTACTCTGTTGTTGCTCTAGAGTTGCACCGCGACGACTTTCTGCGTGGAGTTGCGCTGCGACGAATTTTTGCGACTTTCCACGTAAGTGTTTAAGTCCTAATGTAAATGCTGCCTCATCTTAGTGTAAGTCCTGATGTAAGTCCTGAATTGCCTCATCTTAGTGTAAGTCGTAATGTAAGTGCTTGATTCCTAATGTAAATGTTGCCTCATCTTAGTGTTAGTCCAGATCACAGACAAAACGGGCAAGCTAGATATACTAGAAACTTATTACTTAGCAAGAGCCAAGACATCACAGATAAGGGCGAGCCAAGTCCTTGAGCCTTATGATAACGGGTCAAAGGTTTCTCCTATGGAATTTGAAACTGGATAAAAAATATAACATCCCAAGGAAACAAATACCCAACCATCCTCTCTTTATATACCTAAAGTTATTAAATTTAACTATTTATATAATTAAAGAAAACATGTAATATCAAATGTGATGAATTAGATAGCCTCACTGACCTGAAATCATTGCATGAACATTACTCTGTCGTAAATATAAAGATCACCAATGAGATTTTGAAGGGCCATGTGACCCAATTTATTGTTTGATATATCACTTCCTCTCTCCTTCTACAATGAATTGAATTTTCCATTTTCGATTTCTTCAACATCCTACAGCGACTGGGATTCATGAGATTCTTTAACTATGACATATGGATTAATGTAATCGTTTACAACATGGAAAACCACTAAACCATCAATAAAAGCCACAATCACTCAAATGGAAAGTTAACGTTGAGTGTGGAGAGATATGATTTAATTTGAAGTCAAAACCGAGGGTGAATAGGTGACTTGGTTTTACATGTGAAGGGTAATTTGACTAGAGATTTCATAATATAAGTGATTTCTTTCATATCTATCATATTTTTATATATTCCCAAATTTAGAATCGAACCTAAAAATGATCATATATTTTAGTGTAAAGCAACATACTCTTAATTACAAATCTGCTTAGTTATGGCCCAATAAATGAGTCGGAGAAATACACAAATATTAAAAAAAGTACCTGAAAGAAGAAAATATAGACCACAGTCTATATCCTTTTAAGTTTAGAGGAGGCACACCAAGAACAAAGACTTTAACTCATTTTCTCTTTTGCCCTAAAAACATTACAAAGAGAAGCTGGTTACATATTATACATGATTATATTTCTATTTTGACTTGAAAGATAGATACTTTTATTATTGGTCTAGATTTATGTCTTATTTCAGAAGAGTAGTAACTCTTCTTAATTCAATATGGTTCAACAGTAGTTTCATTAGCAGCAAATCAAAATTCATTAAGGAAAGGAAACCAAGGAATAAGAGAAAGAAGATGAAAACTTATATAGGTTGTTTCATTGAATAGTTACAATTTAATATGTAATATTGTATGTTTACAGAGTTTAGATGAACTATGAGCCATATGTATTTATGGTTACTTAAATTGTGTCTGTTGTGAATAAATGTATCTATAGGATGTTTTACTTTTTATATTTCCCTTATTTTATACAAGTTCACTTGACCTGTTCTAGTAACCGGTCTGTTGAGAATTTACTTGGTTCTACTGTGTCATGCCTTCTTGACTTCTATTTTAGTGGCTGTATAAATTCAATGCAGTTTCCTTTTACTGATAGTTTTCTTTTGAATTTTTCTTCCTCAAAATCCAAATGTCTAAACATGTAGCTGCATACTTGTTGTAACTTATTACATATTTCTAGAATTGGAACTATGGCTATGCAACCAGACTGTTTCATTGAATAGTTACAATTTAAAATGTAATATTGTATGGTTACTAAGTTTAGATGAACTATGATTCACATGTATTTCTGGTTAAATTGTGTCTGTTGTGAATAAATGTAGATCTATAGGATGTTTTACTTCTTATATTCCCCTGAAAATTTATTGGACGCATGTCTGAATCATTATCACCAAGTATATTATTTATGAAGGAATGAATGCCATGTCCTCAATTATTTTATTTATGAAGGAATGAATGCCATGTCCTTATATTACTCTGTTACACATATTCATAATAAGTACCATCTCTTTTCTCTTTTCTCTTTATTAATTCGCTATGGGCCGTTTATATATAATATATTCCAGTTCGTTTGTTTCCAGGTTGCATGATATTCCACCAATGCATAGTTTTGCTACTTAACCAGGAAAGTTCATCAATTTGATAGATGTGTTATTGGAATGTTCAGATGATTTTGGTGCTATTAATATAATTTCTCTGTTTAATTCACTCTATTTCCATATTGCATATCATTGTTTTAATTAACGATAGTTATTTTCATACCTCTCGATGCCATTACCTGTAGGGATCAAGTTAATTTTCAATAAACATTTGAATCTGTAATCTCTGAGATTTTAATTACCCATAGGGATAAAATTAATTTTCAATAAACTTTCGAATTTGTAATTTCTGATATTTAAGTTAATGAGACATTCAAATCCTAATGTGTAATATTTAAATTAAATTCTTGTCACTAATATATATATATATATATATATATATATATATATATATATATATATATATATATATATATATATATATATATATATATATATATATATATATATATATAAACTCTCTTCCTTGTTAAACACAACAACTAAGTTGTAGGTAGACTTATTGTTGAAACATCTTGACTCACCTCCAGAACTACTCAAATTCCTTTATTCAAAATTCATATTTGTAGATAGAAACTTTACTTGAGTCGAAGTCCTAGAATACTTTGGAATTTACTTCCTAGAATATCAATTCTAGGATTTACCCTCTCAAATATATGAAGGGTTGGGTAGAATCTTAACCTCTTATTTTTCTTCTTTTAAAACAACAAAATACAACCCATATATTTCAATAAAATAAATGGAATGGAATCTATATCTGATTAACCTTATTTTCCATGATTTTTCCAAAATGTGTTTTGCTAATTTCCATTTTTTTTTAAAATTAGTAGCCTAAATAGTATAAGTTATTATTTCCTTAAAATTTGCCAAATTTTTAAATAGAGACTATACAGAATTATTTGTTTCTAAACTTCAAAATAAATTTCCAACCTTAAAACTTGACTTTCTCTCATAGAATTTTGAACTTCCATAGGATTTTAGTCTGTTGGTTGGGTGTTAACTTCTACAAGTTCTAAAGGCAGAGTCTGGAAATGGTCAGGTAGCCTCTGGATCTCATATTTTCTCAAAGGTGACATATCCAGTAAATGCCCCGATAATCAAGCTCTGTAACAGATCTAAATAGAAGTTCTTCATTTTAATAGATCCATAAAACACAACCACTTTAAGGAAAACTGTGTGCATATGTCATTTCTCCCATAAATTCTTAGGCATATTCTTTAAAGCATACATGTCGTGTTCGCTTTCTCCCATTAAATTTAAAGGATTTTTTTTGTAAGTGCATGAAATAATTTTACAAATCATGTAAATGTCATTTCTCTCAAGATTTAAGGCCTAAAAATTGAACCTAAAGTGCCTGAACTCTCATAGAATTTTTAACTTCCATACGATTTTAGTATGTTAGTTGAGTGTTAACTTCTACAAGTTCTAAAGGCAGAGTCTGTAAAGGGCCAGGTAGCCTCTGGATCTCATCTTTTATCAAAGGTGACATATCCAGTAAATTCCCCTACAGTTAATCTTTGTAATAGATCTAAATAGAAGTTCTTCATTTTAATATCCATTAACCTCAACCACTTTAAGGAAAACTTTGCACATGTGTGATTTCTGCCATAAATTCTTAGGCAAATTTTTTAAGCATACATGTCATGTTGGATTTTTCCCATTAACTTTAAATCATGTTTTTTGTAAGTGCATAAAATAATTTTGCAAACCATGTAAATTTCATTTCTCTCAAGCTTTAAGGCCTAAAAATTGAACCTAAAGCGACTGAACTCTCATAGGATTTTGAACTTCCATAGGATTTTAGTCTGTCGGTTGAGTGTTAACTTCTACAAGTTCTAAAGGCAGAGTCTGTAAAGGGCTAGGTAGCCTCTGGATCTCATCTTTTCTCAAAGGTGACATATCCAGTAAATGCCCCTATAGTCAATCTCTATAACCGATATAAATAGAAGTTCTTCATTTTAATAGATCCATAAAACACAACCACTTTAAGGAAAATTGTGTACATGTGTCATTTCTCCCATAAATTCTTAGGCATAGTTTTTAAGGCATACATGTCATGTTGGCTTTCTCCCATTAACTTTAAAGAATGTTTTTTGTAAGTGAATAAAATAATTTTTCAAACCATGTAAATTTCATTTCTCTCAAGATTTAAGGCCTAAAAATTGAACCTAAAGTGGTTAAACTCTCATAGAATTTTGAACTTCCATAGGATTTTAGTCTGTCTGTTGAGTGTTAACTTCTACAAGTTCTAAAGGTAGAGTCTGTAAAAGGCTAGGTAGCCTCTGGACTCATCTTTTATCAAAGGTGACATATCCAGTAAATGCCCCTCCAATCAATCTCTATATCAGATCTAAATATAAGTTCTTCATTTTAATATCCATTAACCTTAACCACTTTAAGGAAAACTGTGTACATGTGTCATTTCTCCAATCAATTCTTAGGAATTGTTTTTAAAGCATACATGTCATGTTGGATTTCTCCCATTAACTTTAAAGCATTTTTTTTGTATGTGCATAAAATAATTTTTCAAACCATGTAAATGTCATTTCTCTCAAGCTTTAAGGCCTAAAAATTGACCTGAAGTGGCTGAACTCTCCTAGGATTTTGAACTTCCATAGGATTAAATTCTTTGTCTATTGGTGTTAACTTCTAAGTTACAGAGTAGATTCTGTGAAATGAGATAGCCTATGGATCTCTTTCATTAAGCTAACTTTATCTAGTAAATTCCCCTACAGTCAATCTCTGTAACATATCTAAATAGAAGTTCTTCATTTTAATATCTATTAACCTCAACCACTTTAAGGCAAACTGTGTACATGTGTCATTTCTCCCATAAATTCTTAGGAAAATTTTTTAAAGCATACATGTCATGTTGGCTTTCTCCCATTAACTTTAAAGAATGTTTTTTGTAAGTTCATAAAATATTTTTGCAAAACATGTAAATGTCTTTTCTCTCCGACTTTAAGACTTATATTTCACTTATCATAGGATTTTAGTACGTAGCAGTGTTAACTCTTGAACAGGTTCTAAAAGCAGAGTCTATAAAGGGCCAGGTAGCCTCTGGATCTCATATTTTCTCAGAGGTGACATATCCAGTAAGTGCCCCTATAGTCAATCTCTGTAACAAAAGTATGTACATGTGTTATTTCTCCCACAAACTAAGTGCATAAAATTCATTTCTCCCACAAAATAAAGGATTCCTCCCATTAATTCTAGACGTGAATTCTACCATAAAATTTTTAAGTCAAACATTAAGATAAACTATGCACATGTCATTTATCTCATGCACATGTGCCATTTTTCCCATGCATTTGCAGTAAATGTCAATTTAATATATATTTTTATTGAATTTGTTTTCTTTTTTCAGGGATAAAAAACCACTAAATATTTTAGTATAAGACATTGTTCAAATGTGAATAAGATGTCTGCTGATCTACTGCATGGGGCAATGCCAATTCAGGATTCATCTATCAAAGATGAATTAATAGATGAATTATAATTATACGGGGCAATTCCAATGCAATATTCATCTCTCAAAGATGAATTAGTTTTGAGATGCTCTTCTTCAAAAATTCAAGATTCATCTCTCAAAGTTGAATTAGTTTTGAGACGCTCTTCTTCAAAAATTCAAGATTCATCTCTCAAAGATGAATTAGTGTTGAGACACTCTCCTTCAAAATTTATTGATGGACATTGTAACATATCTTGGATATGTGTGTGTTTTGTACTTATAAATGTGTCTTTTTTAATGACCATGTGTTTTTTTCAATTATATACCAAGTGTGCTTCCACCACACCATGTAAAGCGCAACTTGGTGAACTTCACATTTGCAACAAGTGGTGAACTTCACATTTTTATAAAATTAAAATGCGGGGACTTCAACAAATTTTTGTTTAAATGGAGTTTCACTTCTTTTTTAATGACAATGTGTTTTTTTCAATTTTATACCAAGTGTGCTCCCACCATGTAAAACGCAATTTGGTGAACTTATCATTTTTATAATTTTCTTTTGCTTAAATTGAGTTTCACACATCAATTAGTGCTTTGAAAGTTGTGTTTTACATAATTTGTGTACAGTAAATTACATTAATTTTCTGAAATTTATTTTAAATTAGTCATTTAAAATAATAATTGTAAATGTCCACCGTAGATATATATCATGGAGCATGAATGACAAAGATCAACATAATCTCATATCTCTACGAGAGGGGGGGATTAGGGATCGAGGGATGTTCATAGTATTTAAATATAATCTTAAATCTCCATACATGTGTGTACATATGGAATTGATTTTTTATCGACTTTGTGAGCTAAATTAGTTGTTAATAAGTTTTATTTTTTATTTTTTAGGAGCTAAGAGGAGAAGGGACTCTACTCCATCCATGGAGCATGCCCATGGTTCACCCAGTTGTGGTATGGTTCAGGCAATTTAATCAATGAATATGTACGTGTATTTATATGTATGAATGTATTTTTCAATTGATTATAAATTTGTATTTGTTTATGAAGCTTATCTCTCGTCTCGAGAGGTTGGTGGTGGTTCAAATCCCCTTAGAGGGCCATCAATAAGTACTAGCAGGTTGCGTGAAGGTGGTGATATTTATTCCCTTGGAGGCGAATCAATGGCTGGCGGTGTTGGTTCTCAGTAGGGTCTTTTTGGTTCTCAATAGTTTTAGGGTGGGGAAGATGCTAGCCAACCACATCGAGTTTGCCATCAATTTGAATATTTTTTTCATTCAATTTGTACAAATTTGTTTACATGTGTTTTTTCTAATATAAATTTTTTTATATATTGATGCAGAGGCTGAAAATGCTCCAAATGTTGGTTGAAATAGACGTAGGGCAGAACGCTTCATTCAAGAAGAAGGTTGTCCACCCACCACGACATTTCCAACCGACATTTTCAATATACCTGGGAAAGAAACATGCAGCAATGCACCTTAAAAAGGTGTCAAAAAATTCATGCAAAATTGCAGAGAGATATCGTGCCTTTGAATCTACCTGTTGATGGTTGACAAGGCTTGGAAATAGTTACAAATTCTTTAGGCCAACTAGTAAATGTGTACCAAAATATTGGGCCAACCACAAATACTTTTGTGGGTGTCATGAGAAAAAGAAAGGAAACAGTGATGGGTCCCGATAAATGGGAGGTTGTTAAAGAAAGAGTTACAAAAACAATGACAAAGTCTATGTTTAATTTCAATGAAGGGCCGAAAAGAAAGATGCTGAAGGTGCAATATTTCAAGCACCTTGATATAGCTCACTATTTGTATGATAGACACTTTGCAGCTTATGGAAGACTCCCATGGAACGACAAGGTTCCACTTTATTTTGCAAAATTATTTTATCTGGAATTATTTTTTCAAATGAAACCCAATTACAATGACCTTCCCTCTGAATTTTTGGTCCTGGGAAAGGTCGATTGTGTGACCGTAGGGGTGCTAGGTGTGATGCTGAGTTGCCTCGTCCTCAACCATCATTGGTGAGTTGACCTGTTCGTGTCGAAACTTTGTGGTCAGAGATGGAAGCCACTTCTCAAATTATTCAAGAAGCAATGGATGCCATCATCGACAATGTTCACAGTGGATTGGGTGGAGTTGATGTTCGTCTAAATCGACAAAGAGCACGTGAGAATGCACGCACCACTTTTGTGTATTATAAAGATGAAGAGATTGACAACATGAGTGTTGAAGATCTAAAAACATATAAAAAGAATTGTCACAATGGTTGGCATGACCTAATTGTTCATGAGGAAGAGGGCATGGGAACGATATGTGTTAATGGTTAGGATTCAATTATTTTAACACATACATACAATTTGTAATAAATACATACATACATACATTTATTTTTATGTACATTAATCTTAAAAAATGTATTATTATATGTTAACACCATTTCCAGTTGCCACGCTTGATAAATGAAGAAAATGTTAATATCACGTTCGGAGCCTCAGGTTCAAACAATCAAGATGGGTCTCACCATCAAGATATGTTAGAAAATGTTAGTGTTTTTTAAACTTGATATTTTTAAAATAAATAATTGTGCACACATGTACATTTTCATGTATATATAATAAAATGTTTTAATAGATTTTGATATCGTCCGATGTTTTTGGGATGGTGCTACCTTCTTCTTCCTTAGGAGATGTACCTTCTACTTCCTTATGAGATGTGCCAGTTTCACAACAAGTATGGACAATTTTTCACTTTTAAAATTTATATGTTTTTAAGTTATATATATTCCACCTCAAAAAGTTCCATTAAAAAATGAGATATATCTATATCTTGAGTTATTTTAAATTTTTTGAATTTTAGGTTTTTGGAGATTTTCTTTTGGAGCCTCTCTTAGGAGATGTCCCAAATTCACCTGCAGAAGTATTCAATTTTTCACTTTTAAATATATATGTTTTTTTTTAAGTTATAATTTATAAGTTGAAGTTTAAAAGTTTTATTATAAATTGAGATCTTGATCTTGAGTTATTTTAAACTTTTAAAATTTTTAATTTTAGGTTTCTATAGAAGATTTCTTTAATCCACGGACTCTAGCGACGGAGATAGGAACATCCACACCATTTCAACCATTTGAACAAGTTGCCTAACTTTTTTTTTTAATATTATTGAAAATAAGTTTATAAATACATGCATTTTCATCTGAAAATTTTAATATATATATATATATATATATATATATATATATATATATATATATAACTGTACATGTATATTGTACAGTTTACTGTTGGAGATGTTCCCATGGGGGAATTTGTAGCAGGCAAGCAACAAATGGAGAGGGAACCTCGTGAGGTATTGCATGATTTTTTTTTATATTTTGTTTTTTACATGAAGTTCTATATATTCTCACTCATTTTTAAAACATCAAATTTTAATGCTTGTACGTGCATTGTGTACAAGTTCCCCATGCTTCACAAGATAGCTCGCGGATTGAGACTCTTCTAGGAAAGACACTACATCCATCTGTATTTGATGGACATGATTTGTAGATTTGATTGAGATTTCTAGTCTTAAATTTACTTTTTTATATATTATCTAGATGCACAGTCATATATATATATATATAACTTGATACTTGATACTTGTGAGATCTACAATTTTTGGACATATTTTATTATGTTAATATAATTTGTTTTTTTTAAGTTAAGTTTTGGATGGTTGAATTACTTTTGGCATGTGAATGTGAAGTAATGTTGTTATATAATTTGTTTGGTTTTTAAAACTTAAGTTTTGGATAGTTGAACTACTAGTAATGTTGTCATCTATAAATTAATGTTTTTCTTTTGAACTACATTTGGCATGTGAAGTAATGTTGTGATCTATAATTTTTTGTTAAATTAAAGGTTAAGTTTTGGATGGTTTCAATCTACATTTGGCATGTGATATAATGTTAAATGTTTTTATTGGATAGTTGAACTACAATTGGTATGGCATGTGAAGTAATGTTGTGATATAATCAAAAAGTTTTTAAAACTCAAGTTTTGGATGGTTGAAGTACATTTGGCATGTGAAGTAATGTTGTGATCTATAATTTTTTGTTAAATTAAAGGTTAATTTTTGGATGGTTGATCTACATTTGGCATGTGATATAATGTTAAATGTTTTTATTGGATAGTTGAACTACAATTGGCATGGAATGTGAAGTAATGTTGTGATATAATCAAAAAGTTTTTAAAACTCAAGTTTTGGATGGTTGAAGTACATTTGGCATGTGAAGTAATGTTGTGATCTATAATTTTTTGTTAAATTAAAACTTTTAAGTTTTGAGTTTTGGATGGTTGATCTACATTTGGCATGTGATATAATGTTAAATGTTTTTATTGGATAGTTGAACTACAATTGGCTTGGCATGTGAAGTAATGTTGTGATATAATCAAAGAGTTCTTAAAACTCAAGTTTTGGATGGTTGAAGTACATTTGGCATGTGAAGTAATGTTGTGAAGTACAATACATATTGATGTATCTATATACATATTGATTCTAGGTCTTGTTAGATGTGTTGAAAACAATCTTAAAATTTTAAAAATGCAATCTATAATGTATATATATATCCATTATTTTTCATCAATGCACATGTATAGAAAAGCTACTTTCAGTTAATTCCATTCTAGAACATATATATCCGTGCAACATTTTTCATCAATGCACATAGAAAATCTATTTGAATAGTTAATTTCTTTCTAGAACATATATATCCAGTACTTCAACATTTTTTATCAATGTCAATAGAATTAAGCTACTTTTCATCAATGACTATAGAATTTAGCTACTTTCAGTTAATTTCATTCTAGAACATATATATATATATATATATATATATATATATATATATATATATATCTCCAATATGTGCAACATTTTTCATCAATGTATAGAAAAGCTATTTTCAGTTAATTTCCTAGAACATATCCGGCCATTGGAAAAACAAATTTTGTACTAGATTTTCTATCAGGAATAGCGATGTGGGTCAAATCCCACCAAAATTCAGAGAAGTGCTCTGAGTCTCTTGTCTAAAAGGAATCTTCATACAAAACTATATTGTGGATGATTTATTTACATTCCATACTTTTTACCAGAAAAACCCATGAGAAAAAACAGTCACGTTCATTCTGGGTACATATCCAGTACGTGCAACATTTTTCATCAATGCACATAGAAAAACTACTTTCAGTTAAATTCATTCTAGAAAATATATATTCACTACGTTAAACATTTTCCATCAATGCACATATAGTAAAACTACTTGAACATTTAATTTCATTCTAGAAGATATATATATCCAATACATGCAACATTTTACATCAATGCATGTATAGAAAAGCTACTTTCAGTTGATCCTAGTGTGCATGTACCAAAACAATTTGTACATGTGAAAACACTTGCACAGATAACATAACAAGGCAGCTCAATTTTTAGTTGATTTCTGAAAGTTCTAAAACATAATCCAAAGAAAATAAATTGTTGGGCAGTTCAATCAAAAAAATTCCAATGGAATGCCATCTTCAATGATTCGTTCATGATCGGATTTTGACATTTTCCATTTCTTAATTTTTGTTTTTTCTTTGATTGAACCTCTATTAACTTTATGCGTGTTGCACACACCAAGTGACTATATTGAAAACTTATGACATCAGGTTCATAGTCTTCAAAGTAAACAAAATCCCCACTTTGATTAGTTTGTCTGAAAAAATAACCTTTTAGTATAATAGATCCTCTTTCATATGGAAACCAGTGATCATTATAGTTTTCTAATAATTTCATTTTTCGTTTAGTGCAACGCATCAAATAATACTTCACATTTTCATCATTGTTAGCAGGTGCAATTACAGCAAAAACATCTCCTGCACAATAAAACAAACCTAAAAAACTTATGTATTTAAATTTGTTTCTAGAGCTTTATCATTTTAAATAAATTCAAATGTTACCTTCTCTAACAAGATCAGAAACTCAATCACCATCGGATGATATTGTAATCTCCTCTGATTGCATTTCTTCAAACATTGCAACAGACATTTTTCCCTTTGTATTTAGCTCTATATGTTTCCAATATTTTACATACATTTTGTTTTCACAAACGTCATTGGATTTTGTGTTGTCTATGCAAACATCACAAAAACAAGAATATTTTCTTTTATCCAATGCAAACACATTTCTGGACAACTTTGTTTGAATTGAATGCAATTTTCGAGTCCCTTTTATTTTTTCAACGTCATTTCCAATTGATCTATCTACGTCTTCGATTCCAATATGCCAGAAAAACCTTTATATGGAAAATTAGAAAAAGAATTTGTAAATATGATATTAAAATACAATTAAAAATAATCATTGCATGATAAATGTACAATGTTTAAAATTAGATTTCCAATATAAATTAAATTGAATGTACCTTCGCACTTCTCTTGATGGGTTAATCTCATGGCTTAGAGCAGTTTTGCACCATTGAACAACTTCTTCAGCATTCACAAGTCGGCGTGCAAAGTAGTTCATTTGATATCTTCAAAGTACTCGTTTTATGCATGCTCCTGCACCGTCATGTTCTCCTTTTCCATGGCCAGTCTCAAAGAAATTCCAACAATGTTTAATGTAGGTTTTCTTATGAAGACAACACAACCAAAAAAATGATCGTGCAGATTTGAATTGACCTGCACATCCATCTGACCATATCCAATGTTCATTGAATGTTATTCCACGATTTTTCAATGAATCATAAATTCTTCCAAAACAATGTTGTACAAAACATGTATCATGTGTACGATCATCACTGATATAAAAGTGATATTCTTTAATGATATGTCGATTTTCACTCGTGCTTTCTATATGATCGACATTTTGTTCAGCATGTCTATATAGAATATAGACGAGCATGGAGACTTGGTCAGAGTGATAGTATTCACTCTGAATTTCTTTTTGTGGAACAAATGTGTAGTTTTCTGCAAAATCAATCACTGACAAAATGGTCCCTGGTGGAAAAACTTCACGAGATTTTTTGAATTTCAAGTCTTTCCATCGAGCTCTATGGGAATGCTTGGTGTATTTGTAAATTTCTGCTTCAAACTTTCTCAAAAAGTCTATCAGAAAAATTTCGTCTTCTCGTAATTTGATTCTTTTAACACTATCTGCACCTTGAATCGATGTACTGATATATTCATATCTCTTCCATTTAACTTTCATGTTGGACAATGATTGATCATTTATATCAATACGATATTTGTTTTGAAATTTAGTCAAATTTCCACAATCATTGCATTTTTTACCACCAACACATTTCTTTTCGTAAAATAGTTCATCGCTTTGTCTTTCACATAGAATTTGAGATATGAAATCACGGATAGTGGAAGGAGGAGGTGAATCCTTCCAAAATGTTCTACCAAAATTAAGGAATGTGTCATAATATAACTCAAATTCCACATGATAATGACAACAACAAGTGTCGTGTACGGTGATAGGTTTTACATACCATGGTTTTTGTTGAACAAAAGCACTGAGTGAAACATGAATTTGATGATTCTCTTCTTTGAACTTGTTGAATAACTCTATCTGAGTGGTTTCCAAGAGATGTTTTTCATGTTCTTCGTACTGATTTCGTGTTATTCTTCTTCGCATCACATGCCTTGCAGTTGGTGAAACACGCGAATTGTTCTTCCAATATTCATATATTATTTTTTTAACATTTTCTCCAAGTCTATCTTTATATGGTTGCCTACAAATAGCTCTCCAACAAGCAAGTTCATCATTTACATCTATTTGCAACCGAAATTTTCAATGTTTGTGCAAAGTTTTTCGCGAGGTTCCTAATGCTCGTGCCATAGATTTTACCAAGCGATTCTCTTTAGTACTTGATGAAACCACTGCCATATGTATTTATTTATGTACAACTAAAATTTTTTTGTGTCTTGATCTTCTAATTGAATCTATAGCACTATTTATATTTTGTATCACATTTTCCTTCATTTTTTTTTATCTTTGGTTGATTTTTGAATACCCAATAAAGTCGCAGCTTCTTTTAATTTCCTTGATGATAGGAGACCTTTCAACATTTGGGCTTGAACTGTCGCATTTTCCTTTATGAAGTACGTATTAAAAATGCGGTTAACGCGATATCGTATATAATGGTCAGCTTTTTTATCTCCATATGTGTGAGTGTCAACATTTTCTAACATCTCATCATCGACATTGATTTCATCTGTACATATTCAAATGAATAGTACATATAATAATTTTACATATTCAATAAATAACTAAATTAATAAATTTATATGTATAATTTCAATAATGCGTGCATGTGTTCAACAAATATATATATATATATATGTGTGTGTGTGTGTGTGTGTGTGTGTGTGTGTGTGTGTGTACATACCTTGTGATTCAATTTCTTCAGTCGAATTTCTTTCAACATTTTGAACATATTCAATCATTGGTTCAATATCTCTTTCACATTCTCTTTCAAAATTTTGTATCTCATCATCAATGTTTTGAGGAATATTTCTATCTGTTTACATTTCAAAATATTTTTCAAATTAGTTCATCAAATAAAAATTAAGCTTCACATTTTACATTAGGAAAATTTTAAATATATCAAACTTGTAATATTTACATTTACATACGTGCTTCAACTTCTAGTTGAGGTTGATTTTCCCCTTCAATATTTGAAAGTGCTTCTATCTTTCTTTTGCGAGATTGTCTCGTCTCTTCTCTACGTTCCTTAGGGTCTCCTTTTCGATCATATTTTCTCATACAATTCCTTCGATTTCCCATGATAATAGAGTATGAAGTTCAAAAAATTTCATTCAAAAATTTAGACAAAAAATTAATTAAAAAAAACATCACAAAAGATTTAATTTAAAAAAAAAAAAAACTCATTTTAAAATTTTTGCAAAAACTACATACTTCAATCCAAAACACTTACTTCAAAAAATCCGAGAAAAAAATGTCTTATAAAAATGAAACGAAGCTCAAAATATTTCCTTCCAAGTCCTACAAAAAAATTTCATTTAAAAAGTTAGACAAAAACTCATTTTAAAAAATCATTATAAAAGATTTACTTCAACCCAAAACACGTACTCTAAAAAAATGTCACTTCAAAAAATGCCTCCAAAAAATGTCCATTGAAAATTAATTCCAACTTCTTAAAAAAATGCCACTTTAAAAAATACTTCAAAAAACCCTCTAAAAAATATCACTTTAAAAAATACTTCCAAAAATGTCCAAAAAATGTCATTTTAATATTAAGCCTAAAAAGAGTCCTTTCGAAATTAAGCCCAAATCCATACCTTCAAAAACAATGAAAATTAAGCCCAAATCCATACTTTCAAAAAAAATGAAGCCCAAAAAACATCCAAAAAATGTATCACATACCTCCAAGAAATGTCCTTTGAATGTACCTCCAAGAAAAGTCCTTAAACCCAAAACAATCTTTTGCACAAATGTTCTTTGAATGTACCTCCAAGAAAAGTCCTTAAACCCAAAACAATTCTTTGCAAAACCCGACCAAGACTTTTGTAAAATTAGATAAAATGTGCGAAAATATGCGAAAATAATGAATGATTTCGCGGCAATTTATATTGCTGCGAAATGTTTTTTTGGAGTGGCTCCGTGGTATTTTTTGGCCAATGGAAAATTGGGTAAAAGTTTGGTCGAAATTTTATACAAAATTTGGCCGAAATTTTATGTCGTTAGACTTGTCAGGTCGTCAATGCAAAAAACAATTCGGCAGAACTTTTTTTAAGAGTTCGATCGAACTAACGTGTCAGCAATTACGCAGAACCAAGCTCTGAATACGTATCTACAACTTTGGACTAATTAAACTCCATCAAACATTCTGTATTAACTGTCGTAACCAAGACAAGCATTTTCATAATTGAATCTACTTTCAGGAAATATAACTTTTATGGAATTTCATAAATATTTACTAATTTTAATTAATTTTGTAATAAAACGGGTGCAAACAATTTCTGAAGGTCATTATGATTCAGTGAAATCATAATTTTGTATCTTCCAAAATACATTGTAAAAAAAATTGAAAAAATTATGGTGCATTACATTGGTCTGTCGTCTCTTATGGGTAGCTTTTAGATTTTTAGTTTATAACTTATATGTTAAGGAATTTCTTGCGTTGCGAAACATATTCAAAATATGCAGTTTTTTCATATTGGACCAGTTCAAAAAATTCTAGTAATTATGATATGCATTCATTGGCTTTGTAAATATGAAGAAACCGAAGTAGACTCTATCTGGATTTTTGTAACAGATTTTGTTTCTCAAAAACACAAATTTTCAAAGAATACAACATTGTGTATTAACATGACTTCTTATGAATCCTTCGATTGTTAAAAAATACACACTCAAAGAAATGCTAAGTTGACATATCAAATGTGTATAAAAAAAATTCCAAAAAATAAGTAATAGAAAGCTAATAAAATTTCTAACAACTTTTATTTTATCGCAAAATGAAATTCTAAACAGAAAATTTGTTTTAGCTTGTAGAAAGTTGAAGAACAGAAAAAAATGAAAGATTTTTCTCAAAAAAGGGCAAAAAGTGTAACCCAACTTCACATTTTCACCCTGTAGTTACCTATTTTCTTTGCAAATTTTTGTGCTAGGGTTTGTAGTAGAGTTGTAGAACTAACATTGGCGCCAATAAAGTTGATTATTTTGACTTCATCGATCAACTTGGAGTGCATAAGTGGTGTTGACACGATGGACGGTCTAACAAACATTCTCTCATTTGACACTTTGGTGCATGAAGCTCTTATTGTAGCCATGTTGCTGGCCAAGAGAAACTGCATGGAGAAGCCTAACAAGGAGCAAAGAAGGAGGGTGGTGCACTTCTCTTCTGATCAGAACATAGCTAGTGCTAGAAAGGATCATTGCGCCAAAAATGTTATGTTGGCATTGGGTTGTGATGAACATTGGTGCAGGATAATGTTAGAAGGATTGGGCATAAAAAAGATAGATGTTACAAACTTGCTACTATTGTAAGGGAAGTGAACCTGGAGTACGAGGATTTATGGGGCAAGGTTTCCAGCTTGTAGAAGCGGGCTCTTATAGGGTGATGGTTATTTTCTAAGATGGGGGAGGTTGACATGATTGAGTGGGTCAAACTATTCTGGTGTCCAATGTTAGCATGCATACCAAAATTCAGTAAGTTAATGGGTAATTGGTTCAACGTTCATTTCCTCCATGAAAATGACTGCAGAACGGTCATGGAACGCACTTGGGTTCGCGGCAGGAGATTTATGCAACTCCTGCCATGGTATTTGGGCTTTAACCTAGTTATATAGGCCCCGCAGAGTAATCTTGTATGGGTGAAGCTTCTCGGCCTTCCGCTTCAATTTTGGACCATTAAATCTCTCAGGGAGATCAATAATTCCATCAGTATTACTAGATATATTGATCCTTGATGCATTGGCACAGTAGACAAACGTATAGCATGGATACTTGTAGAGGTTTCTTTTCAAGGTGGGTTGTCGAGGGATGTAGACCTGATATAGGGGAAACGAAGACATCGCCAGAGGGTTTACTACTGGGGGGTGCCTTTTAGGTGCCTCATTTGTCACCATACTGGACACATGCAATGGTCTTGTCCTCACATACACAAAGTGACGGGGTGATGGGGAAAGCACACAGTGAACTGGTGGCAGGCCAAAACAACCTTATTTTCCTCGGGCTCGGACTTTCTGGGTAATTCTATCCTTTCTTCTTCTGATAATGAAATATTTAATCCCTCTAATAAGGACGCTGCCTACTCTCCCCCACTCTCACCTTTAGTTATTCCTGGGGCTAATGACTAATTGAAAATCTAGGAGGTTGTCACTCCCCCTCTCTATAAATCCCTATGCAATCAAGTGGCTAGGCCTATTAACGATCCTCATGGTTGATGTGTCTATGAAAAACCTGTTTATCATCCAAACTGTCCGCATTCTAATGAAACTTTAGTCATCTCTCCCTCCATGCCCCCACTCGAATGGGCATCTCCTCATTCATCACATGATCTAGAGCCTGATTCTCACGAATCTCCTAAGAACATGGGGTAGTGACCTGGACTCGATCCTCCAGAACCCTATGCTTGATCTGGCCACTATTACCGTATTTGATAAGGTCACTAATGATTCTCTTCGCTCCATATCTCTAGCATCTGCCTCTAATATCACTGTTGGGAAAATTTCTAAATCTATCTCCTGACATTTTAGAGGTCGCCACAAAAACAAATCCATTTTTCAAGGGGAGCTATCTGATCTTAGGGATGTTCCTATCTCTGCAATGGAAGAATTCCAAACCCTTAGAGAAAGCATCCCTGATGGTGTTCTGCAATGAATTGTATCATTTCAATTAATATTAGAAGGATGGGCGACCCGACTAAACTACTTCGCTTGCGTGAGATGATTGCTGATTTTCATCCTTCTGTGATTTTTTTTTAAGAAAATTTGTGTGATAGATCTTTGGCTATTAAATTTTCTCTTAGTATGTGCCTGGATTGGTGGGTTGTGGGGATTGATGCTATTGGTCAGGCTGGTGGTATGGTTGTTTTGTGGAACTCGACTATGGTGAATTTAAAAGCGTACAAATGTTTTGGGGGCATATTCCTTCATGAATCCTTTCAGGGTATATATGAACAGATATCTCTTATCAACCTTTACGCCCCTTGCCAAAATTGTGCCGCTTTCTGGGATAGAATGGAACATTCTGAGATCTTGGCTATAAAAAACCTTGTGGTGATGGGGGATTACAACTTGAGGTTGGAAGAAAATGAATCTTGGGGATTGAAGGCTCAGTATGATCCTCTTTTGGAGAGAATAGGGAAGATTCTAAATGAATTTGGGTTGATTGACATAAAACCTATTCTGGTGGTCCTAATGTGGACAAACAGATGCAAAGGATCATAATATATTGCCAAAAGGCTTGATCGTTCAATGATTAAGTCTTCCATTAGACGACTCATGGGGAATATGCACTCTCGTGTCATTTCTTCCTCTCTGTATGATCATATTCCTATTATTTTATCTTGGCATCAAGAAACAAAAACTGAGGGTTTTTCATTTTGAGTTCAATAGGGTGTGGCTTCTTGATCCGACATTTAATAAGCTTGTTATGGATTTTTGGCGTTCGGATATTCTGAGTGCAGGTTATAAGGGTTGGGATAAACTAGCGGACGAGATTAGGCGTCTTAAGATATTGATAAAGAAGTGGAAAAGGGCGAAGAAAAGGGAACTTAAAGAGGAGTTACATAATATTAAAGACAATATATCTAAAATATATAAGGACATGTTACAGGATCCGCCAAATTCCCTTGTATACTCCACCCTAGAGGAGCTTGAATCACGAAAACTGGAAATCCTTAATATTCATGAAACAACTTGGAAACTGAAGAGCAGAATCCAATGGCTGAAGGAGGGCGATTTGAATACAAGTTTTTTCCATAGATGCACAAATGGTCGTCGCAACAAGAATGTTATTTGGGAGATACAGGCCTTAGATGGAACTACAAAACATGCTACGAAAGAGATTCAATTGGAGGCTTTTAATCACTTCTCTGAATTCTATAAAGAAGATTTGGAGATTGATGCAAATTTTCAGACTTGGGTACTTGAGCACATGCCTCGTATGTTCGACCGGGTGGCGAATGGTCCTTTGGAAAGTCCTATTTCAAAGGGAGAGATAGAAGAAGTTCTTAAATAATTCTCCCATGACAAAAGCCTAGGACCTGATGGTTGGTCGGCTTAGTTTTTCCATCATTTCTGAGGCATTCTGGAGGATGAGATGCATGCAGTAATTGACCAAGTTCGTATGGCGGGATTTGTACCATGTAACATGAATTCAACCTTTCTGGCCATGATCCCAAAAGCATCCGATCCAAAATAATTTTCAGACTTTAGACCTATTTCTTTGTGCAATGCGATCTATAAGATCACTTCAAAAATCATTGCCAATAGAATCAAAGGGGTGCTATCCAAATACATTTCGGAGGATCAATACGGGTTCCTGAAAGGGAGGTCAATTCATGACACCGTTGCTGTCGCATAGGAAGAAATGCATACAATTCATGCTCATAAAAAAGAGGATTTGATCATGAAGATTGACTTACACAAAACATATGATTTTGTAGATTGGTCATTCATCCGACTTGTTTTTCTCAAAATTTGCCTTTCTATGGCTTCTATTCGCTAGATTATGGCGTGTATCAGCTCTGTCTGATATGTTGTCCTCATCAATGGTATGCTTACTAATTTCTTCATGGCCAGGAGAGGTCTTAGACAGGGATGCACACTGTCTCCACTCATTTTTATTCTCATCACAAATAGGTTTAGTAATCTCATGAAGATGGAAAAAAATAATGGTTATTTTGAGGGCCTCTCCTTCTCGCCCATGGTATGAATTTATCACTCTATCTTTGTGGATGACTTGCTGGGTTTTGGGAAGCTTATTAGAAATCAATGGTTTCATTTTCACTTTATACTTACTCGTTTTGGAGCTGCCACAGGTCTGTGTATCAATAAAGGTAAATCCATCCTTTTTTATGATATGGGGGATATGGATGAAATTACCTTTATTTTTGGATTCTTAGGAGTGCAAACAAGTCATCTTATGCAGGGACTCACCTACCTTGGATTCAGACTAAAACCATGTGGCTATAAAAACAGAGATTGGCTTTGGTTGATCGATAATTTAGGAATAAAATTATGAAGTGGACAAATAGGTGGCTCTCACTCGGGGGTAGATTTATTCTGGTTCAAGTTGTTTTATCACAGTGTATGGTGTACTATGCTCATTTGTTCTACCTTTCAGCTTTCATTGTACAGAAATTAAATGCCATTATTTCCCATTTTATATGGGCTGGTGCGACTGACAATAATAAAATCCATTTGTGTAAATTATCTGAAATCTCAAAGCCAAAGAGATTTGGTGGCTGGGGTTTACTAGATCTTTGAAGTTTCACCAATGCTCTGCTAACAAAATCCATGTGGTGTGTCCTAAATGGCAACGGGTCCTGGTCATTGATTACTTCCTATAAGTATATACAGGGTGATCCCCTTCCTTCAATTTACCATGGCTACATCTGGACTGTTAACAATGCATCAATGATATGGCACAACTTCACAAGGATCATGAAGATACTAGGTAAGGGATTAGTTTGGAAGTTTTATGGAGGACAGAAGATCCTTATTGGCACTGATCGAATTCTTGGGATGAGCCCGTCTGATGGAATTGGCTTGGTATTAATCCACAGGCTTAATCATATAGGCTTCTTTTTTTTATCGGACCTCATTTCACAATGGGAACTTGGAGCTCCAACTTGGAAATTTGCACTGGAATTTGGCCTACATGGTCCAGATTCAGTTGCATGGGACAGATTAAATGGAATTTTACAAGGCTTGCGGCTTTCTTACAAAAGAGAAGGGGACAGTATCATTTGGGGTGCCATTCAACGGGATGCTTGTATACAGGTGAAAGATTTATATTTATGTATCATTAAAGAACAAATTGGGGATTGCTCTTCATCCTTGTTTCATCAGGTATGGAGGTGGCATGTTCCAACAAAAATATTTCTTTTTGGTTGGCTACTTTGGAGAGGGAAAATTCTAACCTAGGATTCCCTAAACAATCGTGGCTTTCATGGGCCGGGGAGATGCCCTTTCTACCACAATCATGAGGAATCTATATTGCACCTTATTTTTTGCATGCAGGTCATCTCTTCGCATATGGGGATTGTTTTCTATTCTCCTAAAGGATGAAAACTGGAGGCCTACCAATTGTGTTGACACCATAAAGGTGTGGGCTACTACTAATGGTATTTATAAAACCTTGCCTTTTTTTTTGTTTTTGGGAGATTTGGTGCACCCGGAATCGATCTATTTTTCAAGATATACCTTCAATGTCTCGAGGATTCATGGCAACATCATGAGATGGATGGGGGTCCACTCTATGCCAACATTTCTTGTGGTTGAATTATCTATCCATGACTGTCCTCTTCATATCTCTCTTCCTGCGGTTTACTTTAATGGGGCGCAGCAGGACAGTTTATGTGGCTATGGGCCATTGATTGAACTTGCAACTAGGGATCGTTATCTCATTCACTGGAATGGTGGCTCTGGTACCAACAATAAGGCAAAGCTCATGGCCTTTTGGAGTGGGATTATGGTGGATTTTCATTTACAATTATCCTCTATTCACATATATGATAACTATAAGCTCTTTATAGATGGTATCAATGGTAAATTCAGGATGCAGGAACAACACCTTAGCAGATGGACTGAGCGAGTTCAACACATCCTCTCCAAATTTTAGTCATTTTTAGCAACATATCTTTCATGAAAAAAACATGAGGGCTGATATACTCTCTAAAAAAGGCTTGGAGGTACCTTATGGGGCCATCCAGAATTCACACTATAGAGCTTCAATCCTGGAAGATTTCTTTCATATTCCACTGCCTTAATTGCTGTTTTTGATTTGCAAGAGAGCCTGGATGCCATTTTCAAGTGAGCCGGTATATTCCTACAACAGAAAGCGAGCCTGTTATGAAGCATAGGGATACTTATATCATATTTTTACAAGCATTTATGCTTATTTTTTTATCACATGTTGGCAAATTTTATTCCCCTACAGGTGAGCCAGGTTTACTTTACAAGCGAGCCAGATCTTTTTTTGTCTCCCATAATATATGGGTTTCGTTATGCTGCTTTCATGGCCAGAATTGTGACAGATCACAGTTCTTTCATATGGATGGTTTTACTTTCCCAATTTTGTGTAATTGATGTCATTAGTCTATAATCCTCTGGGTTCTGCTTTTGAACAGAGAAATGTTGTTGATCTGAAATGGTTGGGAGAAATTGTTATTATCCTAATTTGTCTTGCTTGCACAGGTCTTATAGATGATGTCTTTATGTAATAGTTACTTGTACTTTTTTAATAACAAACATAGTTTTTTCTCTCTTTGAAAAGAAAAAGTACGCAGCAGCAACATTGGCTTAGAAAATGCGTCTTCCCTAGTAGCGAGCTAGCATTACTCTAGCTTATATTCAAAACATCGAACCGACATCTACTTCTGCTTATATTTAAAATTAATATTTGAATTCAAATTGAAACAACATGTTGTCACCTCAGTGTTGGCAGGCATCTACTTTGCTTAAATTCATAATTTAGACACCCTGGTATAGTCACGAAGAGCTCTTTCCCCTACTTGTCGACCACCGGAGAAGTCAAATCAAGTTTTCCGGATAACAAAAAATATGGATGCTCATGTATGTATTTTGTGTCTGTTGTATGGGTGATGGGTGTCTTAAAAAGGTTCATTAAATAATGCATAGCATGGCATGATCATGGGATGGGTATTGGTACTTTTGGAGTATTAATGGGCCTATAGCCCAGGAAAAAGATTTTTCTTGGTGAAGTGTGGCAGCAGAACAAGTGGAATTATCGATGAGTGAAGCCTGTGTTGTGGCTTTGAGTGAATGAAGCATTAAATGGGTATGACAGACCATTGGAGATCGAAAATGGGTTTTGTTACGATAATTGGTGACTCTGAGTAAAGCAATGTTTGTGTTTATTTGTTTGACTAAAGCAATGTCAGTGTGTATTTGTTTTGTGGCTGGTTTGGAGGGTGGAATTGCTAAATGCATGGGTGAGAACTTGACGAAATGAAATTAAATTGGCAGTGGTAGGAGAGCTACCATACCAAATTCATTAACAAAAATTCAATTACCCAACTATGATGCTCTCTTCCAACAATGAAAAATTTCTCATTTATCTCATTACAACCTCACCATGGACCTTCCACGAGAGGGTTCGTACAAGGGTACGGTTTTTACTAAAATAAAGTACTTTTTTAATAAGGATTTTAACATTTTTATATTTTCAATAACATGTTATTTTTTAATAATTTATAGGCTTGAATTATAAGAATAAGATAGGTTGATATTTATAAATTTTAGTAATCAAATTGATAGGTGGAGAGGATTTCTTATCCCACAAAGAATTCTATAGATAGGTTGATATTTATAAATTTTCGTAATAAGATAGGTTGATATTTATAAATTTTAGTAATTGAATTGATAGGTGGAGAGGATTTCTTTTCCCACAAGGAATTCTATAGATAGGTTGATATTTATAAATTATTGTAATCGAATTGATAGGGGGAGAGGTTTTCTTATCCCACAACGAATTCTATTCACTAATTTGATATCTCATTTTATTTTAATTTTAAAATTAAAAAATTATTATTATGATATGAGGTTACAATATATTTTTAAATATTTAAACTTATATAGTCTGGAAAACAAATTCTTCATCAAGTCACTCAAATTAAGATTATTGTAACAAAAAATTTAATATTAAATATATGAATGTTGAAAAAAACTATTTCAATATGTATGTCCAAGGAAACTATTTCAATATACATGTTGAGTAAAATATTTCAACATCAAATATATACTTATATATAGAGGAGTGAAAAAAAAATGATTCCATTAATATGTTCTTTCTGATGGAGGGATTGAGTCGAAGAGAACAATGATTCAAAGCACGCAAACGAACGAAGTAGCAATGCCTATAGTTCAAGTGCAGCGGATTGAAGCGCCTCCCTCTAGAAAAGAGATGGGAGATATTAAAAGACCCCATGCATCTAAGAGTTTGGACACAAACAAAAAGGTCTCTTCAAAGGTTGTAGAGAACCAAATGGAAATTAGGGAATAGAATCAACTGGAAATTGTAGATGCCACTACCAATCAAGAAGTGTGGCAAAAGTAGAGAAAAAGAAAGGCAAAAAAGGGTACTCAAATGTTTTTACACTTAACCCCAAAATTTAATTTCATAGTTGCTTCTTTTGTTTATGTCTTTTATATGCTCCTATGATTATTAGAGTAATGTTTTATTGGAGCTTAATGCTCTATTTTTTGTAGGCCTTGTGGTTGACGTGTGTTGGTTGGCTTAGTTGTCGGATTAAACCTTTCAATATTAATTATCAATTCGGGAGTCGTAAATGCAAGTTGTACTGCGTATTGGCTCAGCTTAATGGTCAAAGTATAAATATATTCCTTTGTAATGATAAAATAGATACTGGAATGAAACACACCTTTGCTGGCAAATAAACAATCTTGAAAAAGGGAACCTACTTAACCAATTTCATTCACTGCAAACTACATACTAAAATTAAGCTATAATGAAATTCAAGGCAATCCTCAATCATTCTCGCACTTGAATTCTGCTTTTTAAATCTCCTATGATATCTTGAAAAAAACTAATCTATTAACTCTTCTCACTAACTTGAAACTAACACTTGAAATTAATAAGCAAAAAGGTCACACATGATTCTAATGACAACCTTACACATTAAAGCTAACTAAAAATAAATAAAATCAAGATTGAAATTAACAAAGGAAATTTCTAATTATTATTAGAACAAAACTACTTCACTCTATGTAAAATAACATTTAAAAATCCTATTAAAAATCACATTACAAATAAGCTATGATAACCTTGAATTTAAAGATTTTAATCTAGGTGAAAGAAATTATTCAAAAAAAACTCACTCTTCGAAAGCATGCAACTCATAATGAAAACTAAATCAAACTCATGCCACTCGATAATGAAAACTTTAAATCCAGGTTGCGGTGGATCCTTGCCACTCCCTGGAGCAAGTCCTAAACTAACTCAACGTTTAAAATGAAAATTACAATGCTTATATAAAAATAAAACAAATGCAAAAGCCAAAATTTATTAAATTAAATTAGAACATCGAATCAAATATTAATCAACAAGTACATCATTTGTTGCTTCTTCATTACAATTATTGTGCTAGTAAATTCGATGCTGGATCTACAAACCATAAGAGACTCTGCTTCTACACTAAGAAATTCTTCCCTCTAATTTACGGACTATCTCCTACGCCTGAGAAATTCCTTTCTCTCCGCCAATTTGATGATTGTTCTACATTTTAGAGAGATTCCTCCTACGCTCTCTGATAATTGATGGGCGGACTCCCTATCAATCTAATTGATCGACCCCTCCCTTCATTAGTGCACAGCCCTCTGCTTTATAGCAGTAGCACTGCCTTAATTAAGAATCAATTGTTGCATCAGATGTAAATTTAGAATTAATACAAATTGGTTCAGATTTGTTTCAAATTGGGTTCAGATTTGTTTGAATCCAGTTTTTGGAAGAATGAATCTCACGCCTTGCTGGTAGAGACAATGCATAGGTAGCTGGGGCATCGAAAATGTTGTCGTTGGTTCCTTAATGCACAATGGAATGAGATGCTGACCCTTTCAATGCTGGGAATTTTGAAATGTTAACTCCCTCCAACGTGGAACAATGAATTTATTGACTGTGATTTCAATCTCACTATAACATGTAGGTGATATCCAACATCGAGGTCTTCTATGCAGATGAGCAGAAAAACCAAGAGTAAAGGAAGATTGTGTCCGACATTGCAAAAAATATTGTCGGAATTGATTTGCACGTTGTGTTGGAGGAGGTTTGATGCGTAGAACATTGGATGATGTCCATTGGAATAGATGCGATGGATCCAATGGACATCATAAAACGTGGCAGGGAGATTCTAAAAAAAAGTAATGCCACCTTGAATTTCTTAAATGGCAACCATGTGGATTTACTGATACAAACAACGTAACATGGGAATTTACCCGAGTGACCCTACACCATAATAATTATAATTGACAATATTTGATGTTTTACCATTACCTGTTCGACTATAAGAAAAGCACTTCCCTCTTTGTAAAGTGAAAGATAAACAGAACAATGGGTTTCACCATAAAATTCTTTGAAAAGGAATGTGGGTGTGATCCTTGTCGAGTGCTCGAATGTGTTCCTTCAAAGCTCGAGATTTTCCACCATGCTACAAAAGCATTATCAACATCGAGCTCATCACATATTTAAACACTCTCAACAAAATAGCATTCATCATTTGCTCAAACATTCTCAAAGTTGAAGCATGATCCACCATCCATGAATCATAACCTCGGTTTTGCCAAGGATAGAGAATCTGCCACCACCTACCATCAAGAAGGCATTTATTAATGAAACTATTACACAAAACACTTATTTAATTTATTTAATAAATATAATTTATAATGTAACTCTAAATGCCTCTAATTAACAGTATAATGGATAAACAATGATTAAAATACTAGGTACAATCATAAATTTATTTGATAAAAATTTGTAAAATCATGGACAAAAATGCAGCTCAACACCCCCCCACGCTGAACTTCTTGCACGTCCTCGTGCAAGCCAAAACTATAATAAGATGAAATAAGGTAGGGAAAATGTCAGCAAAGAGTTTAGCTTGATATTGTTATGCATTCATTAACCCGCAATGTTGGTATTACTATTACTTTACCAGCTAAAACTATGTGAAATGATGAAACAAGATCGGGTACCGAAAGTAACAATTATAAATAAAATAGTGTTTGCACATACCTGTTACCTCATCCCAAATGAATTCCCTGTTTTGTTTCTACCCAAATTCTTATGATGAAAATCAAATTTTGTTGAAAAAGTGCAGTTTCAAAAAGAATAACACAAGTTTCCTGCACCTACTATAACAATCTCGTACCTAGGTCATGCATCACATATTTAGAGGTAACTACAATCAATACACTTTGTCGACAACCAACACCTTGTGAGTAACCATCATTGAGTAATTCATCACTCTGAATACCTTGAAAATTAAAGTGAGTTATGATACCAATCAACAACCTCTTTATTACGTTGTCATCCATATTCAAAACTAAATTTCCTCTTAATCTAGTACAATGAATAACCTTCCCTAAGGGTACCATATCATTAAAGATTCTTCAATTTTTGAAAGATAGAACTCAAAGCATCATGTTCAAATCGTCTTAAAACCATTTTTGAAGAAAAAGGATGAGTCTTAGGGAAAGAGAAGGATAACCAAGCAAATCATAGTATGCAGTTAACTTTAATACCATAGACATGGCCATGCTGCCCGTAGGTGTCCATAACCTCGACAGGGATGTCTTTTAGCCTATCAAAATGTCAATATACCACTTACTAGATATAGATTCAGAATTATCTTTATTTGAATTTTTAGATGAAGGCCATAGTCCTGGCTTGGTAACCAGCTGATGGCAGTGCCACTCACAAGAAGTAACATGGATGAACAGGTCGGCTTGTGATGAGACCTCCTGTCTTCCAGCTTTTTGGCTGAAAGCCATTACTCTGGCTTGGTGACCAGGAGCAGTAATGTCACGTATGCTAGGTCTCATGATCGTGGTAGGTCAGCTCATCACGAGACCTCCTATCCTTCCCTAAATCTTTGTAAGCTCTAATTATGATTAACCTTAAAGGTTACTTAATAAGTGGGGAGACAGATCTACTCCTTAAGAGTACGAGATGGCGTGAAAATTTTTTAATGACTAATCATTGCTGGCTAATTCCTCTACCCTAAAGACTTGTTAAATATATCCCAGATAATGATTGAAAGATTCCTTTAGTTAAGAATGCTAGTGTTCTCATGAATAGCTCATTTAATAAGAGTGGTCCACCATAGGGGTTTTCCAATAGTACCTTCTAAGGGAAACTGAAAATATATATCCAAGGACAACTTATTAGAGTGATTAATCATGGTTACTTTTTGCAAAATCATGAGGCATTAGAGCGAATGGTACTCAACAAGATCTATCACAATGTGTGTTAACAACTAATGTGGATCAAAAGTAGTTTTAATAGACATCATATAAAATTAAAAACCCTAATAGCATTGTAACTGCTTTATTCATTTATTCTCCTACCCTATTTTACCCTAAGAGGCAAAAGACTCACGTTTGAGTATAGGAGTACTTCCAATGAAGCCATGTGCATAACAAAATGTTGATTATACTCACGCTTATTTTTAAAGAAGAGACTTCAAGACATACGAAAGCATGAGAAACCAGTTGCTTCAATTGATATAGTATCAAAAGTTTCTGAAGGATGAGGAAATAAGATGGCTTGATGACTTCTCAAAACCAGGATTTAATGGAATCCACATGTTTATGATTTTCCAACTGATGCAAGTCTTCCATAGTTTGATATTCACTTTCTTCAAGGCAAAAAGGATCACGTGAAAGACAAAAGATAAATCCCTCAATTTCAGGCTCAAATATCTACTTTTCAAATTGACAAGAATGGTTGAGAGAGTTTCTAGGGTTTTGAGTTTTAACAACATTTTTAGAATAGGTTCCAATGAAAGATTTCTTCTCTGGTGGTATTTGAATTACACTTTCCCAGGGTGAATGTTCTATGGTAATGGGGGGAGTTTCCAGATTCATTCCCTTTCCAAACATGGAAGATGTAGCATTTTGTTCAATAGGGGAATCAACGAAAAGAATAGGTGGCTCAAATTGTTGTGCAACCTAATGGGTTAGATTAGGGTTTAGGATGTGGTTTGGGCTAGGGTTTGGGTTAATGCGTGGACTATGATTTGGATTTGGATTGGGATTAGGCTTTGGACTAGGATTAGGTCTAGGTTTTAAATTAGAATTAGGGTTAGGTCTAGGGTGTGGATTAGGATTAGGTCTAGGGTATGAACTAGGGTTAGGTTATGAACTAGGGTATGAACTAGGATTAGGGTATGGATTAGGGTTAGGGTAAGGTTGCACATGCAGCTGGGACCATGGAGGAGGATAACTTAATGGTGCATTGGAAATAAATTGTGGTTGTTGCTGGTGCTTATATGATTGAATTTGCATGAGAGATTTCCCTAGAGAGAAAGATCCAAATGATTCTTGAGGCCATGGAGATATATGGCTCATGGATGAGGGCCAAGGAGAGGGCGATTGTGGCCATGAAGTAGGATATTAAATTGGAGAAGGATCAAAAGATTTCCATGAAGCTACAGGATTATAATCATGCTGAGGAACCTGCTTAGGAAAATAAAAATTATTCCAAGTATCAAATGGCGTTGGGTTTTGAGTTATACTTGATGGTTGATTCGATTCCTTACTTGATTCCATGAGTACCTTTCATAATTGTGGAAGTGATGGGCAATGTTCGGTTGCATGATCATCCTTGCCAATTTCACAAACCTTTAGATCGCTAAGTGGACACTTTCGAAGGCAATGTTTCTTTCTACATTTGACACATAGGATAAGCAGTGGTTCTTCGTCCTTCTCTTGTTCCTGCAAATCATCCAATTGCGAAATCAAATATTTAATAATATTGAATTTATGTTCAAGCAAGGTGTTATATTCTGCACTTGTGAATTCTTCATCGGATGAGTTGTTCGTTTTTGTAACAACATGAAAACTCCTCATTGAATGATTCCTCAAAATACCATCTTCTTGTCTTCAACGAGAAAACTGGTACATTATGTCATCACATAGATTAGTACGCAAGGGTTCTTACAATACCCCAAAAATGATATAATGTTGAAGATTGGATTTTGAAGATAAATTAATTTTCAAATATTTTGACTAAAATACAACTCACCACACTTGCATGCAAGGAGAAATGCCGAATCAAAGTGCTATTTAATCTATTAAAAACAAGGCAATTTGGAAATTAAATTTCTAAAGCATGCTTCTACTTCTACACTTAAGCAAGATAAGGAAATAAAAGTTCAAGAGATAAGCAAGATGGTCAGACTTTGGAGCAACCCCACAAAAGTGTATGCATAGCCATTCACTCATGTCTTACCGTACACTCTCCGCCATCTCACGTCCTGCAATACCCTTGAAACTCTGTAAGAAAATTTTTACCTGAGCCAAAATACAACTCCCCACCAACGACGCCAAAATGTTGGTCGGCTTAATTGTCAGATTAAACCTCTCAATATTAATTGTCAATCCAAGAGTTGTAAACGCGAGTTGTACTGCGTATTAGGTCAGCTTAATGGTCAGAGTATAAATATATTCCTTTGTAATGATAAACTAGATACTGGAATGAAACACACCTTTGCTGCCAAATAAACAATCTTGAAAAAGGGAACCTACTTAACCAATTTCATTCACTGCAAATTGCATACTGCAATTAATCTATAATGAAATTCAAGGCAATCCTCAATCATTCTCGAACTTGAGTTCTGCATTTTAAATCTCCTATGATATCTTGAAAAAAACTAATCTATTAACTCTTCTCACTAACTTGAAATTAATAAGCAAAAAGGTCACACATGATTCTAATGACAACCTTACACATTAAAGCTAACTAAAAATAAATAAATTCAAGATTCAAATTAACAAAGGAAAGTTCTAATTATTATTAGAACAAAACTACTTCACTCTATGTAAAATAACATTTAAAAATCCTATTAAAAATCACATTACAAATAAGCTATGGTAACCTTGAATTTAAAGATTTTAATATAGGTGAAACAAATTATTCAAAAACAACTCACTCTTCGAAAGCATGCAACTCATAATGAAAACTGAATCAAACTCATGCCACTTGATAATGAAAACCTTAAATCACCACTACATGCACAATTAAATCCACGCTCAAACTTGCTCTTATAAAGAAGTGATTATACTACAAAAACAAGGATAATTATAATTTAAAAGAGATTTAATTCTTAAGAGAAATCCCACTATGCATGAACAAATCAAACCTTGAATTACACTCTAAATGGCAGTGTTACTTATTCAAAAATTAAAGCATTACAATATGTTCTCACTACTAAATCAAACTCAGAAATTGGAAAACAAAATAATGATCTAAGTGCAGAATTAGAAAATATTAGATGCTATTTAAAAGACAATTCAAAACGAAATATGATTATACGAATTAAACAATTCCTAAATCTATGAAGAATGAGGAACTCGACTCCAGGTTGCGGTGGATCCTTTCCACTCCTTAGAGCAAGTCCTAAACTAACTCAACGTTTAAAATGAAAATTACAATGCTTATATAAAAACAAAACAAATGCAAAAGCCAAAATTTATTAAATTAAATCAGAACATCGAATCAAATATTAATCAACAAGTACATCATCTATTGCTTCTTCATTACAATTATTGTGTTGGGCGATTCGATGTTGGATCTGCAAACCAAAAGAGATTCTGCTTCTACACTAAGAAATTCTTCCCTCTAATTTACGGACTCACTCCTACGCCTGAGAAATTCCTTTCTCTTCGCCAATTTGATGCTTGTTCTACATTTTAAAGAGATTCCTCCTATGCTCTCTGCTAATTGATGGGCGGACTCCCTATCCATCTAATTGATCAACCCCTCCCTTCATTAGTACGCAACCCTTTGCTTTATAGCAGTAGCGTTGCCTTAATTAAGAATTGATTGTTGCATCAGGTGTAAATTTAGAATTAATACAAATTGGTTCAGATTTGTTTCAAATTGGGTTCGTATTTGTTTCAAATCGAATTTGTTTGAATCCAGTTTCTGGAAGAATAGATCTCACGCCTTGCTGGCAGAGACAATGCATAGGTAACTGGGGCATCGAAAATATTGTCGTTGGTGCCTTAATGCACAATGGAATGAGATGCCAACACTTTCAATTCTAGGCGTTTTGAAATGTCGACTCCCTCCAGGGTGGAATAATGAATTTATTGACTATGATTGCAGTCTCACTATAACATGTAGGTGATATCCAGTATCGATTTCTTCTCTGCAGATGAGCAGAAAAATGAAGAGTAAAGGAAGATTGTGTCTGAGATAGAGATTTTCGTTGCAGAAAATATTTCTGGAATTGATTTGCATGTTGTGTTGGAGGTAGTTTGATGCATAAAACCTTGGATGATGTCCATTGGAATAGATGCGATGGATCCAACTTGTTTACTGCCACCCACCTAACCTATGGAGCTCGGACCTCATACAACGTGGCAGAGAGATTCCAAAAAAAATTAATGCCACCTCGAATTTCTTAAATGGAAACCATGTGGATTTACTGATACAAACAATGTAACACGGGAATTTACCCGAGCGACCCTGCACCATAATAATTATAATTGACAATATTTGATGTTTTATCACTGCCTGTTCGACTATAAGCAAAGCATGTCCCTCTTTGTATAGCTAAAGATAAACAGAACGATGGGTTTCACCATAAAATTATTTGAAAAGGAATGTGGGTGTGATCCTTGTCGAGTGCTCGAATGTGTTCCTTCAAAGCTCGAGATTTGCCACCATGCTGCAATTTAGCATTCTCAACATCGAGCTCATCACATATTTAAACACTCAACAAAAGAGCATTCATCATTTGGTCAAACATTCTCAAAGTTGAAGCACGATCCACCATCCATGAATCATAAACTCAGTTTTGCCAAGGATAGAGAATCTACCACCACCTACCATCAAGAAGGCATTTATTAACGAGACTATTACACAAAACACTTATTCAATTTAATTAATAACAAGAATTTATAATGTAACTCTAAATGCCTCTAATTAACAGTATAATGGATAAGCAATGATTAAAATACTAGGTACAATCATAAATTTATTTGATAAAAATGTGTAAAATCATGGACAAAAATGTATCTCAATAACGTGTTTGAATGCTTTCGAGCCTCTGCAAAATGTAATTTTGACCTTGTTCTCAAGTTGAATAAAATTACAATTTTTCCTTCGGAAAAATGTTCTTTCTAATTCTAGGAGAGATTTGTAATTATTTCAATGCTTAATATGGACTTAGACATGTAATATTCTAAAAAATATTAAAAACAAAAATAATTCAATGTATAGATAAATAAATAGATGGATAGACAGAGATGTAACATTTTAGAAAATATTAATAGCAAAACTAGTTATATAAAGGGATATTTTATATCATGTATATTATAGAAGAAGATCCATTGGTTGGCCAAATACCTATTTCATGAACTTTTTTTGGTTATGTTTTTATTTACACAGGATTATTGTGTCAACATGTTTTGGATCATTTTTGGTGTTGGTGCTTAGATCCAAAGTTACTACTCTCTGGTTTGGTAGTTAATGGATCGTGGCACACATGATTCTTTTTCATATGTCAATATATTATTGGAATTATTATTTCGTAGTAGTCTTACACTCTAATGATGTATCATAATGGTAAAAAGGGATCTAGCGATGAATCTTGGATAAATCGAGACATTAGTACATGTAAATTGGTTTTTTAAAAATAAAACCCATTAATATTGTTTTCCTAAAAAAAAAGAGATATTTTCTACTTCCAAGTATGAAGGGGAGTGGATTAACATTTTAATGCAGAGGATGTGAATTATACATCAAATATTCCATATTTATATGTTATATAAAATAACTGAAAATTAAAAAATATATATATCTTATCGTTAAAACATTTTATTAGTGTGTTGTTTAAAACCAACATAAATTCATCTTAACTCCAAATCTACTAAAAGTCTAGACGAATCAGATCTTAAAGGAAATGTTTACAGTCAAAAAGAGATTTGCATCCTAAAAAATTTGATCTCTAAAACTCGATAAATACATATTGATATTAATAAAATATTTACCACATTTTAATATAACAAAATATTTATCCTAAATAATTAAATAAACACACACACACACACACACACACACACATATATATATAGTACTTATTAAATTTATGTCTTTATTAAAATAAAACACTTGCTCTAAAAACTTTAATAATTTTTAATTAAAATTTATTTTATTTTTATGAAATATTTACCTTTATTTTTATTCAAGTAGGCAAATGCTTTAAATAGCTTAATAATAATAATAATAATAATAATAATAATAATCCAATTTTAAGTTCAAGGCCAAGCCAGACACCAAATTGGTGTATGAGACCAAATATAAAGGTGTACTTCAACTTTTGAAAGTCTAGACTAAAATAGAATATTGGTCTAAATGTAATCCACAAAATCTTTATAATCTATGCATATTGGTTGGCAAAGAAGAAGTAATGAGGAAATATATCAGCTGTTGATTTATTTATGACTCTTTAATTAATTTATAGTGTTTTAAAGATTTTTTTATATGATGAGAAAATTTATCATAGTTCAGTTGTCAAACCAACATTGAGGACAATCATTTCTGACTATTATCTGCACATGCAAGCTATCTCGTTGTGTTAGTGTGTTTGGTGCACGCATGTACGAAATCACACCAACTTAAGGGGTGTGGTTTACCCACTTAAGTTATTGGTCACACGCAGAAAAATAAGTGGAGCCAAGCAAGTTAGTGGAACAAGCTAGAACCATAAACATAATAGATAGAGAAATAGCATGCATATATAAACTAAAACTAAAAAAACTAAACAAAAGCTCTGAATAGAGTCAAACAACTGCAATAATCCAAACGGTGGCTCTTCGGCCACTCTTATTGAGTGCTAGTAGTAAATGAGGATGAAACTTTAACCCTCTTGCCAAAGGGCCCCTAGAACATGGGTTCTAAGTCCCGTTGCAAGGATGTTTTTACTCCCAAGCTTGCCTCAGTGAAAATTCTCCCTCTCTCTATTGTGGTGGACTGAACTTATTGGGTGGCCAACAATTGAGTCCCCTCTATCTTCAGCTCCAGATCACACACTGTTGGTATTTCTTGGGAAATTTTGGCCAACATAACAATGTGTTCTCATGTTCTTCATCTCTTAGTGGTCTTATATAGGAGAATTCAAATCCCCCTTCCCTCTCTTGGTACATTGTGGATGGTGACCCAAGAGAGGGGGATGATTCCATTGTGTTCTCCCTTGATGTCTAAGGAGGCTTTGGTGGCTGTCCTTAGGCGGCTTCAAGTGAAATCACTGTCTTAGAGTGTGCTTTTGTGGTCTCGGAAAGTGACATTTCGCCACTCCTAGGATTGCGCGCATTTTGGGTCAAAAAGCGCACAAAGGCTCTCTTCACGAAGGATTATGCGCACAAAAGCATTTATGACTTGCTCCAATTTGATTTTTCCTCAGACCTTTGAGATTTTTAAATACTTTCCATATTCTCTAATGTCTTTTAGCCCTGTAAATCCTTCTGCCTGACATTAATTAATGCCGTCTTCTGCGTACTATTTTCCAGTGTTAATAGTTGCCCCCTAATGTGTGAGGTCTAGGAAGAACTGTATAGCCGAAATACGTTATAGTTTATTTTCTGTATATCGTGCGTAGAGAGAGAGAGACTCGCATGAAGCTTGGAATTGGAAACTCCCTGCACCGGTTTGAAGAATGACCAAGTCCTATGGGACCCTTGTAAGCAAATATAATACATTATATATACAAATTTTCTATGAGGCGGACATGTCCCATTCTCATGATGTTGTGGCTAGTTAAACAAATCTATTTGACATATACATGTTTTTTTTGTGTCACTAATACAGTAGTGATTTGGTGGTTGCTGACAACGACCGATGACGCCCTTCGGGGCATTTTTTCTTTGACAATAGGTGGAATGAGGTACCCATATGCATAAATTTGGTATGGAATATAGTTGCGCATTGTACGCATAGGTGTTGGTTGGGACCTTCCCGTGTAAGCATTGTTGAAAGAGACACTTATGAAGGCACGGATCTTCGACGAATTTGATCAAAGTGCAATGGTTGTAAGGAGGATCGATGACATCTGTGGACAATGATGTCTCCCACAGTTCCACCGAGGATGCCCCTTTTATGGGGAGGCGTGATCCAAGGTACTGCTTCCTTTTTGTAAAATAGGTGTCGAAGTCGACAAAAAGGAAGCCTCAACCGAACGAGGGGCTGCTGACATGATGGGTCAAGGGCCTGGATGTGATGGGTTTAACATAGGCATGTTGGCGAGGGGTGACTGAAAACTGATGATGGGGTTTCAGTGGCCCAAGGTCAGAGCATACTAAGAAGCTTGGCAGCAATCATATTTATTTCTGATGGGGAAATCCCTAGTGGAGTTGCCAATTTTGTGTTAGTGTGTTTGGTGCACGCATGTACAAAATCACACCAACTTAAGGGGTGTGGTTTACCCACTTCTTAAGTTATTGGTCACAGGCAAAAAAATAAGTGGAGTCAAGCAAGTTAGTGGAACAAGCTAGAATCATAAACATACTAGATAGAGAAATATCATGCATATATAAACTAAAACTAAAACAAATAAAACAAAGCTCTGAATAGAGTCAAACAACTACAATAATCCAAACGGTGGCTCTTTGGCCCCTCTTATTGAATGTTGGTAGTAAATGAGGATCAAAATTTAACCCTCTTGCCAAAGGGCACCTAGAACATGGGTTCTAAGTCCCGATGCAAGGATGTTTTTACTCCCAAGCTTGCCTCGGTGCAAATTCTCCCTCTCTCTACTGTGGTGGACTAAACTTGTTGGGCAGCCAACAATTGAGTCCCCTCTATCTTCAGCTCCGGATCACACATTGTTGGTATTTCTTGGGCAATTCTGGCCAGCATAAAAATGTGTTATCATGTCTTCATCTCTTGGTGGTCTTATATAGGATAATTCAAATCCTCCTTCCCTATCTTGGTACATTGTGGATGGTGACCCAAGAGAGGGGGATGATTCCATTGTGTACCACAAATATTCCATTGTGTGCTCCCTTGATGTCTAAGGAGGATTTGGTGGCTGTCCCTAGGCGTCTTCAAGTGAAATCACTATCCTGGAGTGTGCTTTTGTGGCCCCAGAAAGTGACATTTCACCACTCCCGGGATTGCGTGCATTTCAGGTCAAAAAGTGCACAAAGTCACTCTTCACGAAGGATTATGTGCGCAAAAGCATTTATGACTTGCTCAAATTTGATTTTTCCTCAGACCTTTGAGATTTTTAAATAATTTCCAGATTCTCTAATGTCTTTTAGCCCTGTAAATCCTTCTACCTGACATTAATTAATGTCGTCTTCTGCTGTATAATTTTCCAGTGTTAACAGTTTCCTGCTAATGTGTGAGGTCTAGGAAGAACTGTATAGCCGAAATACATTATAGTTTCTTTTCTGTATATCATGTGTAGAGAGAGAGAGACCTCCATGAAGCTTGGAATTGGAAACACCCTGCACCGGTTCGAAGAATGACCATGTCCTATGGGACCCCTGTAAGCAAATATAATACAATATATATACAAATATTCTACAAGGTGGGCACGTCCCATGCTCGTGACGTTGTGTCTAGTTAAACAAATCTATTTGACAGATACATGTTCTGTCTGTGTCACTAATATGGTAGTGATCTGGTGGTTGCTGAAGACGACTGTTGACGTCCTCTGGGGCATTTTTTCTTTGACAATAGGGTGAATGAGGTACCCATATGTGTAAACTTGGTATGGAATATAGCTGCGCATTGTACGCATAGGTGTTGGTTGGGACCTTCCCATGTAAGCACTGTTGAAAGAGACACTTATGAAGGCATGGGTCTTCGACGAATTTGATCAAAGTGCAATGGTTGTAAGGTATGATACCATCTTGACATGAAAGCTTTTGTTATAGTCGAATGTCAGGAGGATCGATGACATTTGTGGACAATGATGTCTCCCACAGTGCCACCCGAGGATGCCCCTTTTATGGGGAGGGGTAATCCAAGGTACCACTTCCTTTTTGGAAAATAGGTGTCGAAGTCGACAAAAAGGAAGCCTCAACCGAATGAGAGGCTACTGACATGAGGGGTCAGGGGCCTAGATGTGATGGGTTTAACATAGGCATGTTGGCGAGGGGTGACTAAAAACTGATGATGGGTATTCAGTGGCCCAAGGTCGGAGCATACTAAGCAGCTTGGCGGCAGTCATAGTTATTTCTGATGGGAAATCCCCAGTGGAGTCGCCAGTTCTGTGTTAGTGCGTTTGGTGCACGTATGTATGAAATCACACCAACTTAAAGGGTGTGGTTTACCCACTTCTTAAGTTATTGGTCACAAACAGAAAAATAAGTGGAATCAAAGCAAGTTAGTGGAACAAGCTAGAATCATAAACATACTAGATAGAGAAATATCATGCATATATAAACTAAAACTAAAACATATAAACAAAAGCTCTGAATAGAGTCAAACAACCGCAATAATACAAACAGTGGCTCTTCGGCCCCTCTTATTTATTTTTGGTAGTAAATGAGGATCAAAATTTAACCCTCTTGCCAAAGGGCCCCTAGAACATGGGTTCTAAGTCCTGATGCAAGGATTTTTTTACTCATAAGCTTTCCTCGGTGCAAAGCCTCCCTCTCTCTACTGTGGTGGACTGAACTTGCTGGGTGGCCAACAAGCAACAATTGAGTCCTCCATTCCATGTCCAGACTAATAATTTTTATATTTCTTAAAATTATGACCAAGATAACAATGTGTTCTCATGTTCTTCATCTCTTGGTGGTCTTATATACGAGAATTCAAATCCTCCTTCCCTCTCTTGGTACATTGTGGATGGCGACCCAAGAGAGGGGGATGATTCCATTGTGTGCCATAAATATTCCATTGTGTGCTCCCTTGATGTCTAAGGAGGCTTTGATGGTTGTCCTTAGGTGGATTCAAGTGAAATCACTGTCCTGGAGTGTGCTTTTGTGGTCCCAGAAAATGACATTTTTCCACTCCCAGGATTGCGCGCATTTTGGGTCAAAAAGCACGCAAAGGCGCTCTTCATGAAGGATTATGCGCGCAAAAGCATTTATGACTTGCTCAAATTTTATTTTTCCTCTGACCTTTGAGATTTTTAAATACTTTCTAGATTCTCTAATGCGTTTCAACCCTGTAAATCCTTCTGCCTGATATTAATTAATGTCATCTTCTACTATACGATTTTCTAGTGTTAGCACTCATCATCACTGTTATTCAAAGAAAACCAAGCCACTTGGAGTAACCCGTTGGTGGTCTGTAAGGGGGCAACGTTGGTGGTCCATAATGGGGTAAACTTTCACTCCTTCCAAGTGTCTCTAGGTCTTGGGTCATTAACCTAGGTCTTGGGTCATTAACATGTTTTCTTACGTCTAAGGAAAACGATATCTTAACCAAGCAGAAGAAATTTTAGGGCATACTCCAGACCCACATGGTGTTTTAAAAATATATAAACAATTAGAATTAAATTGATTTTTTTTAATTAATTAAATAAATAGAAGATTAATTTAAAAGTTTTTTTTTTAATTTTAAAAATGGATAAAGTATTTGTCTAGTTTAACTATAATAATTTAATTTAATTTAATCAAAATGTTATCTTTTAATTAATCAGGACTTATTTTAATTAATCAGGCCTTCACATTAAGGTCGATCCTTTGTTCCAAGTTTTAAAAATCCAGTTTCATTAATCAATTTATTTATGTTCAAAGCTCATACAAACTATGAAAGGGAAAACTAAGACCTCATGGTTACCACAATCCTTTAGGTTTCATTAATTAATTTATTTATGTTTAAATCTCATACAAACTATGGGAGGGAAAAATAAGACCTCATGGTTACCACAATCTCCCTAAGAAGTTTAAAAGATTATTTGAACACTCTTTATTCAAAGTGTCATATATATGACCTTTGTTGGGTAAGTATAACAAATCATTTATGGCTTATATTTTATAAAATATAAAATATAATTGATATTTCTTTCCCCGATGGGGTGAATTTGATGATCTAGGGGGACTTTGTAGAAAGAGTTTGTCACCCTGTCAATGTGATGGACATTAAAGGTCAGGGGGCGTAGCTCATCCCTAGCATGAGCTTGCATGAAATAACACAAGTGGTTATTAATACAATGGATGGTGGGCTGGCGAGAATTATGAGTTTAATAGAAGGTGCTAGAAGTCGATGCCTATGCAAGGGTAAGGAAACAAACCCCCCTGTTAATAGTGCATCAGCTAGGTTTTGATGTTCATGGGGATAAGCTCAGTCTGTTCTTCAAAAATTAGGTGAAGCTTGAGGTTGTTGACGAAGTGGAGAACTTAGTTGAGGAAGGATAACCTCAAGCTGGGTGCGGTCTGGTGGGAGATGAAGGTACACCTATTCATGGTGAAGTTTCAAATGAGGTTGGTAAACAAGTACAGTTGGTGCGTGTGGTTCTCGCAACGCTCTGTTATTGGTGTGCCTTGTAACCCAGAGTTTTGTAGGTCATAAGGGTGGTAGGGACTTGTTATCCTCAAAGTGAGATAGAGGTGTTTTTCTCCTTGGCTATAGCTGGTATCAGGTGGTTGAGATTGGTTATATGCTTTATGTCAACTAGTGTGTTGCAAGTGTTTATTCTAAAAGTTTGTTCTTTCTTCATACTCTCAGAGGGGGAAAGCCGTGTGGGCGCTTGAAAAAAGATCCTCCCTTGCACATCATGCCTCCCAGACAACATATGCGTAGCAAGAGAGGCAGCGGTGGAAACAATGCTCAGGGTTAATGCAAGGCCTATATGTTTTCCTAAGACTCTTTTGAGGCCTAACTTAGACTCGATGAGAATTTTGGAATTTGAAAACTAAGGTGGGTGTGGAAAGATAATTTTATATTGATTCCGAGATTTTAGAGGAGGTATCCAGCTGGGTAACTAAGCTTAGTCATACCAGGGGTTATAGGAAGCAATACCTCAATGTAATTACTTTCAACTCACAAATGAAGACCCTATTGCGTATGGTTCCAAAGGATACACAAGTGGAAAGGTACAATGTGTTCGCTTCGCTGGAAGATATAAAAATAATGTTGAAAAATTAGTGTTTCTTTATGGATAGGCTTGATGTCAGGCTAGCCCATGTAGAAGGGCATCTCCATTGTGATTCTAGCACACTTTCTCCTCCTGGTTCGAGTGCAAAGGATCTAACTCCAATATCTTCCTTGGATTCCTAATGGTCAATAAGTCTAATATTATTTCTAATGTCATCTTATGTTTTGCACCATTTGGATATAACCAGAATGTATGGTTTTGCTTTTTGAGTATGGAGGATTATGTTGGCCCCTTTGATGTCAACGAGAATTCCCTGATTCAGTAGGAAGAAACAACACATTATGGCTAATCTATATAAACTGGTTTTGAAGACATTATGAGGTAATAAAGTTTTTTAATTTGCAAAAAAAAATAACAATAATAATTGGTATTTCCTAAATTAAATAAGATTATAAATAATATAATTATTTTTTTAATAAAAAAACGAAGTTAAAATTTTAAAGTTTTTATTTTTAAATTTATGTTTAATGATCTCTTTTATTCTTTTTTTAATTCTACTTTAATTATATAGTTTTTTTTTTATCAATCTTCAAATTCAAATGCAAAAAAATGAGATTACTTGTCATCATAACAAATACTAATTGTTGCACCAAGATGTGCTCTCTGGCTCAATATGGTAGAGATGTTGTAATGGAATGTCTTGTTTAACCCTAAAAATAAAAAATTAGCCTAAATGAAAACAAATTTTCTCGATCAAAGAAAAATAAAAATAATAAAAAATAACATTAAAATAAAAATGGCTTCATGGTATTCACCCATGGTATGAGAACCCACAGTATTGACCCATGATATTCATGTGGAATATAACATATTTAAAGGGTGAAATTAAACCACCCTAAACCTATATTAACATTGGATCTACCAAGCATAGAGATGGATCAAATCCCTTGAGATGCAAACCTATTTAAGATTGAAAATAGATTCGATCCCTTTCGGTGCTTGGTAGATCTAGATTTAAGATGGATCTAGACTGGTTTATAAAAAAGCATATTCTTATTTGAAAGAGTGAACATGTAAAAAGTAGAATTTGAAATCAAGTAGAAAGACTAATATTCCTCTTCTCAACCATCATTAAAGCTAAATGAAATTGACCCAAATACAACTACATAACACTACTTTTCAACCTTTTAAAAAAAATACACATTCAAAAGCTAGTTATAATAAAAGAACTTAATTTTTGTTTTTTATTTTTATTTTAAAATGTCGTATAAAAAAACATTGTTATAATCAAATTTAAAAGATATAAAAGGGGTAAATTTCATATACATAAATGAAATTATTTTATATTATTTTATAATATAATGAATTGAATGAAAATATTTAATATTACTTTACATTGTGATGAGTTATATAAAAGTATTTAAAAAAAGGGGTAAAGAACATTTTCAAAAAATTAATTATAAAATAATAAATATTTATTATCAACATAAAATTATAGAATTTAAATCAATAAAAATACAACACATTAATAATATATCAAATGGAACATTTTTTAAAATTTCATTTAAAATCTTTTTTTTCTTTAGACGAAAAAAAACATAAATTTTATTAATGAAATTAAAAATTGCATTTTTTAGACGCATGTTGTGGGCATGCAATCTTGATTCAATAAATGACCAATACAAATCTCATAAAACATTGCATTTTTCATACACATGTTGTATGTATGCAATCTTGATCCAAGAAATGGCCAATACAAATCTCATAAAATAGGGCGCGTATGTCCATTGAAAAAACCCTAAAAATGTGACACTAGAAGCCCCAAAAAAGCGGCCATTACATTCAAAAAAATGTTGACAACAAACATGGGCAAACAGAGGGTAGATATACAAACCAAATGGGAGCCCTAAAGGAAGAAAAGCAACAAAGAAAAAGATGGCAATGTCCAAAGAAGACTGTGAAGCCCATCATCAGTCAGAAAGAAGACGCCGAAATAAAACAAAATAAATGAAAATTCAAGCACAAGATGCCCAAAAAACTCAAATGAGAGGCTCTAAATCATGCCTCAAAAGAAAAAAGTGGGCCACAAAACTCATAGTCGAAAAAAGCGTTGAAATATGGGTAGAGGGTTTTGAAGGCAACGCCGAACAAAAGCAATGGAAGTGGCTAGAAGTCACCAAGAGTGGAAACCCATGTAGAATCCAAGCCAAAAGCATATGGATGTCACTGGAAAATAAAAATCTCTGCAAATAAGGAAGCATCCCACCAAAAAACCAGAGCCCACCACAAAAGACCCCTCCAAGTGTCGACAACAAAACCCTAGTGTGAAAAGGCATGAAAAGGAGGTCCAAAACAAAGAAGATTGTTCGACCCTCCTCCCCCTCGACTCTTCCACCGAGAAACATGTAGCAACATGATCCAGGTGGCTCCAGAGACACACACAGGACAAAGCGGGCTCAAAAATCAAAGTGCTCAGATTTCTCTCGAACCAAGTTCAGGTTGAAGATCTCATCTTTCTAATTCCAATAGCGCAGACGACGCTCAATTCTGATTTTGCATGGAGAACTTAGGAGCGGTCAAATTTTTGGGTTGACTTGGTGACTGGGCAAGCTTAAGGAAGGCACGAATTTGACCTTTTTCGGCCACCAGGTTCTAGCCAGATCCAGCCAGATTTCGGGCAAAATTATGGGGTCTTTAATTTCACACCTACGGTCAAAATATGAATTTTCAAAAAGGTGAAGTTGGTTTTAAAAATAGAATTTATTTTTTTTTGGAGGGCGGGCCATGATCCCTGCCCTCCTCATCCAATGGCCACAACAATTAAATATTATAATAAGGGGGGTCGGCGGCCATGATCCCGCTGCCCCCACACCTCACAGTTACCATATATTAAATATGGGTGAGGGCAACGGCTGCGACCCCGCGGCCCCAACCCACTCCACACCTTATGACGAACTATGTGTTATGTATGGTGGCGGGGGTTGTGAACCCCACTGCCACCCAAATGTTACCATGCCACATGTATGTATTGAATCTGGCCCGCCCAACCCCCCCCCCCCCCCCCCCCCAACACGTACAGTTGCATCTAAAAAAATGGCAGGGTGTATAAAAAGTAAGAGCTCGGTTAATGCTAAACAAATTTGACTTAAAAAAAGGAGGGGGCGGGGTTTGACCACCTGACCTCCCTCCAACAAACCACTTAATTTACCAATGTGCCCCAATTTTTTATGTTGGAAAATCCGCCCGTGATTAATTACTTAAACCAGGTTCATTCATAAGTGCACCCAATCCAGGTGTGGACACAGAAGCCGAGGAGGAGCACACATTTTGAGACTTAATATTATTTTACTGCAGGGTACCTTTGCTGCAAGCAGATCGAGGCATCCCAAAAAAGAGGCCGGCGGAACCTTGATTGAGCCCAACTTTCAAGAGGATGTAATTTTGACGGTGTCCAAATGGGACAAATTTTGTGTCGGTTTTTCACTACTCGACGCCACAAATCTGATGACGCATTTAGATTTTCCATCTGAGCTTTATATTTTTTGGTCACTTTTTGAAGTGAAGTTGCAGGTGTCATCTTTTAGCGAGCGAGCAGTCAATTTCACACCTTTCGATTCCACAATTGTGATGATGATTTCAAATCCAGCAACAAAGCATCTCATTCTTTAGTCATCTTCATCTTGAGCTATATGATGAGTTTATTTCATGTACTTCTTTGTCTTTCTATCTCTGAGATGCATTGTACTGTACAGATCTCTGTTGATGTTTGAAGTGGGATCTTGTTTTGTTATGATGTGAGATGTACTTTCTGTCATGGATATGTATTATGTTTGAGATCCATTTGATGTCATGTTGGTGGGATACTCATTGTCACATGTATGTTTTCTGAGATCCCTTTGTTTGCCATGTTGGCGAGATACCCATAGTCATTATGTGTGAGTTATTTTCATACTGATAGGAGTCTTTTTTATAAATGAGAGTTCCAGAAGTGGAACATCTCGTGGAAAGACCCAGCCACTCCTGCGTGAGGGAATTTTCCTTGTACGATAGATAAAACACCATACATGTACATCTTCTTCTTACAACACTTAATCAGCGGCCTACACCATCTTGACACCGAGGCCTGGAGATGTAGTCCCTCATGGACAAACTCCATTATCAAACGACATGTTCATATGATTGTTGATCTTGACATGTTATGTTCCTCTTCTTTACAACATGTAGTTGTTCATTTATGCTCATTAACGCTTTAATAAATTAAATTCTAATTTATCAGTTGAAGTAAAAGGTCTTGGCTAAGGGTATCAATAATTTACCCCAGATCAAGTGGTATCAAAGTATGTCTTCTTGTTGATTGGATTTCAAGCATGAACTATTGAACGTTCATTGAGTTGAGCCATGGAGAATGTTAGGTACATGTACGAGACCATGCTTAGGGTGTCCGAGAAAGCGGACATGTTGTACGAGGCTTATGAAAAACAAGCAGCAGAGAACGCCGAATTGAAAACACTCCTACAAGGAAAAGAAGGATGACAAACATCAATTGCAGCTTTAGTTGCAAGCCATGACAGAGGCATGGGATGAATTAAAGCACAAAAATGAAATTCTTCAAGCAGATCATGATGCATTGAAGGCACTCCTGTAAGAAGAGAAGGAGGAGAAGAAGTGGTTGCAGCTTCAGCTACGAGCTGCGACAAAAGCCTTGGAGGAAGCGAAGTGCAACGAAGGCCTAGAGAAGCCTTATTCACCTATGTCAAAATCGATAACTGAGGTAAACAATGTTGATTTATCTTCAGTTTCTTCACATGATATCATTTCTATTGGAAGTGTGGAGATACCCATTATAGGAACCGACATGAGACTCTTCACCAAGATGTGGTACAAAGGAGGAGGACTTGGCGTTCAAGGCCAAGGCATAACCCAACCATTGGATGTTGTGCAAAGACTGCGCTATGCAGGATTGGGGTGCATTGAAGGAGGATGTTCAAAGGACATCAAAGGAAAAAAGGCATTGATGAACTCTCCAGGGAAGAGGAATGATGGGGACACTTCGCCATCATTCCATGGTAATGCATGTTGCAGTGAAAGAGCTGAGGTGAGCTCCCATCACCAAAATCGCACCAGAGATCACCCGAGAAGGTATAATAAGTCTCATTATTCTAGAGTTCATTTTGATTATAAGAATGTTGATAACGATGGTCGTAAATCATGGCATCACAAAACGTGTCATTTTTGTGGTTTACATAACCATGTGTTTTCTAAGTGTTGGAAAAGGATGGCAGCACGAAAGGGGATGAGGCATGGAAAGCCTTCTCCCCAGCAGGAAAAGAAATTCGTTAAGAAGTTTTGGAGGAGAAATACCTTTTGCACTCATTGCGACTGAAGTGGCCATCAAAGAGCCATGTGTTGGAGACTCCATCCAAAGCAGCGCCTTAAAGACAAAGCGCCTGTCCATGAACCAGTCGAAAGTGCTGATCGACAAGCAAATCTCCCACAGGGGGATGACCCATTCACTTTGATAAGTGAGAGATGGTTTTTCTAGATTGTTTTTCTAGAGATGTTAGCTTGTCATGCCCGTGTCTATAAATCATATCTTGCATTTTTTATTGTAAAAGTGATGATGTGTTTTTCCATCACTTGTTTAAGCAACAAAGATATTTTGGCCTTGTTTTATTAGTCGTGTGATGCATTTCTTTCATGTAAAAGTGATGAGGTGTTTGCCATCACTTTGAAATGTGACAATGATGTTGTTGGTCTTGAAATGATAGCTGGGGTGTGATTTCCATTTGATGTAAATGTGACCACCAAGTTCATGTTATAAATGCGTGGCAAGTATGGGAATATTTGGGTCATAGTTTTTCAATTTGAGCATGTATTTGCATGGGATTGCACTATAGTTTTGCAGAAGGTGCGGGTGTCAGTTCATCACTTATGGCTCTGAAGGACGCAGGTGAAGGAGAAGGAAGGGTGACTTTTCAAGACGCTTGTAGTGCAGACATAGTACACAGCAGTTGCATATTCTTGTTAATTATTTTGGAGGACCAAAAGCTCCTTAGTGGGTAGGATTGATCCAAGTGGCTCTAGAGACACACACGGGACAAAGAGGGCTGAAAATAAAAGTGTTCAGATTTCTCTTGAACTAGGTTTAGGCTGAAGATCTCGTCTTTCTGATTCCAACGATGCAGACAACACTCAATTCCGAGTTCATATGGAGAAGTTAGGAGAGGTAAAAGTTTTGGGTTGACTTGGTGACTGGGCAGGCTTAAGGAAAGCACAAATTTGACCTTTTCTGGCCACCGGATTCCGACCAGCTCTAGCTAGATTTCGGGCAAAATTGTGGGGTCTTTAATTTGACTCCTACGGTCAAAATCCGAATTTTCAAAAAGGTGCAGTTGGTTTTAAAAATAGAAAAAATATATTTTTTTGGAGGGCGGGCCATGACCCTCGCCCTCCCCATCTAACGGCCACAACAATTAAATATTATAATAAGGGGGGTCAATGGCCAAGACCCCACCACCCCCACACCTCATGGTTACCATATATTAAATATGGGTGGGGCCAACAGCTATGACCCCGCGGCCCCAACCCACTCCACACCTTACGACGGACTATGTGTTATGTATGGTGGCAGGGATTGTGAATCCCACCGCCACCCAAACCTTACCATTCCACATGTATGTATCGGAGCCGACGGGTATGGGGGTGGGCCGCCCAATGCGCCCCCCCCCCCAACACGTACACTTGAATTTAAAAAAAAACGACGGGGTGTATAAAAAGTAAGAGATTGTTTAATGTTAAAATAAATCTAACTTAAAAACGGGAGGGGGCGGGGTTTGACCACCCAACCTCCCTCCAACAAACCATTTAATTTACCAATGCGCCCCAACTGTTTATGTTGGTAAATCCGCCAGGGATTAATTACTTAAACCTAGTTCATTCAGAAGTGTGCCCAAGCCGAGGAGGAGCACGCATTTCGAGACTATTTTATTGTAGGGTACATTGCTACACGTAGATCGAGGCAGTGGAACCATGAGCCCAGAAAAGAGGCAGGTAGAACCTTGATTGAGCCCAACTTTCAGGAGGGCGAAATTTTGACAGGGTCCAAATGGGACAAATTTTATGTCATTTTTGCACTACTCGACACTATGAATATGATGGCGCATTCAGATTTTCCATCTGAGATTTATATTTCTCGATCACTTTTTGAAGTGAAGTTGCAGGTGTTAGCTTTCAGCGAGCGAGCAATCGATTTCACACCTTTCGACGCCACAATTGTGATGGTGATTTCAGATCCAGCAGTAGAGCAGCTCATTCTTTAGTCATCTTCAGCGTGAGGTATATGATGAGCTGATTTCATGTACTTATTTGTCTTCTGTCTCTGAGATGCATTGTGTTGTACAGATCCCTGTTGATGTTTGATGAGGGATCTTGTTTTTTTTTATGTGAGATATCTTTCTCCTTTGCATGGTTATGGTTTCTAACAATGTATCATTCGAGGATGTAAAATACATGTATTGCAACTGATATTTTCTATGGTTGGTTCTTGTGTTAAAAACCATGAATATAAAAAATGTTGGTTCTTGTGTTAACAACATTCATGTATTTTCTTTCTTCTCTTTTTTTTAACACATGTACTGAAATTGATAAGTCATGTACTGGAAATGATAAGTCATTAATATGCATAAGAAAACCTTTTCTCATATTTTTGAATCATGCCAAGATGGATATCAATGTATTTGAATCAACCGCAACGAAGTGTAGTTTGGAAGAGTCATGTTGGTTGTCAATATATGAGGTGATGAATGGAACGAAATGGTAATGAATATTCCCCCTCCCCCCAAACTGAAGATGTGTTATGTTTACGAAAAGGAGAAAGATAATTTAATATGGTGAGGGAATTTTCCAATTTAATTTATTTTCAACATGTAAGAAATTGTTTGATTAAAAATTAGAAAATAACATACCTTCACTTACCGAAACAGTTGATGAACTATGCAATATAAATGTAGCTATTGATGCTTCTAGATCAGGAAAATTTCATGTTTATTTGCATGAGTGAAAATGTCATGCTTCTAGATCAGGAAAATATCATGGTGTTGGATCATGTGAATATCATGTTGCTGGATGAAGTGAAGGAATCTGAAGTGCTGCTTGGTTGTATGAATCTAAAGATGATGTCTAAAAGTGGAACTGTTGTACTCTCATATGGCTGAAGGAATGTTGTTGCAACTGCTGATGGAGTCATGAAAAATATATAGTCTTCACCCGCTACTAAACATGATGGTACAATTCTAGTCATGCGAATGAATGTGTCGATGTCGAGCATGAAAAGAAGTCATTGGATTGCCGACCATTAATGAATTTTGTTAACCAACGTGAGGAAAAATCACCATTGATGTCAATGAGTGCCAATGTACCCAAGTAAATCTTGTGAAGTGAGAATAAATGATTGGATGTCGAGCCACTTGCAAGATCCGACGGCCAAGGGACATTGATGCATTCCCATGACTGTCAGTGAGAGAACTTGCCATTAAGGCATGCAACCCTCCAGGTACTCAAAAGGAACTCTAGTCTATATCCAAAATAAGGTGTTGAGGTTGATGGGGCAAGACTTGTTGAAAGGTGGGCCTTAAGGAATCCCACATCAGTCAACACGAGTTTAATAAAAAAGATTGGCAGGACTATAAATGAAAAGATATCGCAATCAGGCAGTGTATATGGGAAGACAATGTAATCATGGAAAGGGAGCTTGGGACTTTTATTGACAAGGAAAATGAACTGAAAAATAAGAAGGAGATGATGTATGCAGTTCAGAAAAATAGGCATGTATGAAGTCATGAAGGATAAGGAAATGGAAGATGGGCTGCAGCACAGGGATAATTCAGGCGCTTGGAAGGAAAAATGTGAGTAAACATATCATGACGCAAAATTGTTTTTGTGTAATGGAAAATGTCATGATATGTGTAGTGAAGAATTAGTTCCTTCAAGATTCCAATGATGCATGTTTTATTGTGGTTTCGAAAGAGCATTTCTGCATGAAACTGGATCGTCGGCGCACCTATAAAAACTTAGTACGAATCCTGCATGAAATTTGTGAGAACTTGGAAAAACATAAAATGCAGGAATGAGTATGAATGCTAGCAACCAAATAAAATGAAATGCATTTACCTGTTGTTGTTGCACGCAAGTTCCTTTGAAGCAAATCCAATAAACAAATTAGCATAAATCGTTTTCAGGAATTATGAAATGTCCATTTGTGAAATATTTTTGTTGTTTTTTTTGTTTTTAAGTTTTATTTAGGTTTTTTTTTTTTTTTTTTTTGCATATTCGACAAGGTTTAATTTATTACTAAAATGAATGGATAAGTACTATGGTTTATTATTAAAAGTGACATGGCTAAGTTTAATGAGTTTAGAACATAGTTATCACTCGGGACCATAATACATGTCGCATATCCATCTATAGATATCACCCTGTTTATGTGTAAGGTCAATGGTTGGTAAGTATCTCCCATAGATATTATTGATATGGCTTGTTAATTACATATCACTCTTTATTCATATGAAGATTATACTCTCCTTGTATCAACCATTCAACACTTATACACAGGTTTAATGCACATTCCAACTCATGCCACTTCACATTGGATCATCCAGTTAGAGATCGAGATCTGATCTCCCGGTCTCTCTCTTTCATGGCCAACTCAAAAAATTCCTATATCAATGATTATGTGATGAAGGTGTCTGCAATGAAGAAAGGTTTCGCTAAAAAAAACTAGTTTAGTGGACAGAGGACTCGGGGTGAGCAGCATTCTCCCAGTAGAAGACTTCCGGTGGGCAATATCTGAATAATTTAGCTCCTCATGTGCTCTTCAACATGTGTATACTCTAGCCATCAGTGACACAAAAACATCGTGAATCGGACTAGCTTGTTTAACCATCAGCATCGGGTCTACCGGTGTCCCCCAAGGCAACTACTTAACTTTCATATTAAATCTCGCATCCGCTATGGTTAAGTAATAGCACCATAGCACTGATTTCGACCATAACAGTTTAATACTCTTTACTCATAGATAAAACGATAATATCCTCAGCCTCATTTCCCTTTCTGACAAATTTGTTGAAATTTGATGGGCTCCTCTTGACTGGGATTCTCTTCTACCGATGGTTACTCTTTAAAAATATCTTGGTTAAACTATGGCACAGTTTTTTTATTTAAACCACTCCAGAATTTCATACCAAATGCTGCTCTCGATTGTAAAGTTTACGTGATAGTGTAAGAAAAGTTTAGAAGCATTGGAGTTTGAATATTTTAGATAAATTCCCGCAACAGCCTTCGGCTTCCCGTGAGGCTCTGAAACTGATTAAACAAATCTGTCCGTAAATTATTTAGATCATAATGAAATCCAGAAAAAAGGAGAAACTATTGCAAACCAGTTTAAACGCCCACTCAGCCACGTGCCTCATCGATAAAGCCACATTCCACGATCTACGTGCTTGAATCTATTTATTGAAGGACCTTTCCCTGGAGATTAGAAATAGTTATTTGGTGAAAAACAATATTATTATCAGTTTCTAAATCAGTCACTGAATCAGCCTCCACCACCTCATAATCCTCCTTTTGGATAACTAACTTCCTAAGCCTCTCTGGAAAAATATTCAAGAGATCATAGCTACTAACAACCCACCAACTCAGTCGTGGTTTGGTCCAGATGCAGTTGTGGCCCCTCGTCTAATTGTCACACAGACGAAGATTCTTTCTTGGTAGTTTGATTTAAAACTGCAAGGCTCCATGATATAACATCGTGGAAATGTTGACATGTAGTTTCATTACCAGAATCTGACACAGCTAGTTGAATTGGATAGCCTCAGTTGTAAATACATGAGGACCACCACCCTGAGATCTAATGGTGGGGATTTGCTGAGATATACAGCGGGAGTAACTTGTGACACCCCTCTCCTATTACCTCAACATAAAGGAGGAGGGGGGTTGTGCATTTGGTGTGAGTTTTCGGGCATGGGCGCGATGGACTATGATATATAATTTATCCTTCTAATAACACACGAAGGTTTTGATTAGCAGTAACACCACCCAATGGGGTAAGTTGGGCTTGGTTGTTCCAGTATTTAAGCCCTTTATTTCTTTGATGGAGAAGGACATGCCTCGATATAGTGAACTAGGGTTTTGAGGTACTACCTTACTGTAGGAAGATTGGTGTTCTCGAGCTAAGTGAGATGTTCAGGAGTCAAAATTTGGATTGGTTTTAAAAAAACATTAAAGGAAGAATCAAAATAATTTTGAAAATTTTATTTAGCAAAATAATTTATGAGCAAATAGAACAAATTGTAGACGAAGAATAAATTAGGAAAATTTTGTTTTATCGTTGACAATAAAAATTCTTCCTGAAAACGTTAGAGGCATCCTACTTTCTGATCCTTGCGATCACACGAAGCGCGAAGGAGAGCATACTTATTCTAAAAACGATGTTTTATTCGTTATCCTACCTATTCTACGCTAATTAAAAATTAGGAATTAGTTACGTGTAGTCAAATAGCGAATGTAACAATCCGCGCAACAGTATTACAAATATGTTCATTGTCGATTTTGTGAGTGAAAAATAAATATATGCAAAAATAAATAAATCTAATTGTTGTAATTGGAAACTACCTAAAAAATAAAAATAAAAAGGCAGATCTAATCGAGTATTTACTTGGAACCATTGTTCAATAAAGCTTTCGTAGGTGCGATTTCCTTCACTCAGATCATGATGTATTTCTTTTTCATCTTCCTCAATCTCCTGTTTGAAGAATTTTTCACCCTCGGATGTGTAGGGGTCTCCAGATGTTGAATCTTCATTCATTTCTAGAGGGGGAATTAAGCTCTTCGCTGCTGTCAAGATCTCCTCTTCATGGGAAGAGGAGATACCAAATTTTTCAAGGATCTGAGTGAGTTGTTCCAAGCTAATACTCATTTTTAAATAATTTTAAAAACACTAACAATCACTCTTCACAGTTGCAGAAATCAAATTCTCTTGCACAAAAATCAAACCTGCAAAAATTAAACATACCTGTAGAAATTGAAATTCACACTTGCAGGAAAAGTAACCTATACATCAATCCATTGTGCTTCCCCGGAAACGACGCCAAAATGTTGGGTGAAACTATCGTCGTCAAATAATTTCCCTAACATAAATTATCAATCCGAGGGTTTCGTAGACTTACAAAGCACATGCACTAGAAATTCAGGACTGAAGTTAAACTAGCCTAGTCTTATTCTTTCGTCTCTGATTCAAGATGTAGCAAACGATGGAAGAGGCTCCTAACTTAGGAGAACCTGGTCGTCCTTCCCCAGATCATTTATATTCTTAAATTCAATATTTTCTATTGTTTATCTCGCTCTCCAAGGGTACTACTATCTCCATGGAATGTGGTGGTATGAATAAAATATTGGATGCATTTATACTTGGGTAATTACATTTGAACAAGTAGATGGTACTGGTTGTTATCATTATGATAATGAAGTATTTGATTAATTTTGGCTCTTTTGCTGGAAAAATTAATGATATATAACTCTCCATTTTTGTGTACATGATATTGCAAGTTTAGAATTGTTTCCATTTTAACTAGTGAGTCAAACTTAGAAATGTGAAATCATGTCTACATTGGCAGGTTTGGCATTATATGACTTGTAAAATTACATTATGTGATTTGATTCTACCATCAGTTAATTTTTTTAAAGTATTCATAGACAAGAAATGTGTATTTAGTGAAAGTTTAAGTGTTCCTGGACATGAATTGTGAATTTAGTCCAAGGGTTGATAAATGCATGATACTTTGTATTCTTATTATCATCTCTGCTGAAAGTATAAATGTCCATTTTTCATAGAGGGGTTTTTCCAATACTTTGATTTGGAAGCCATCCATGTTTATGAAACTAAAATTCCCATTGTAACAGAGATTTCTACTCGTACTTTGTTTTTGAAGTCATCTATGTCGAAAAGGTATTTATCTTCAACTAGTCTTCGTTGATAAATATACATGGGAAAAATATTTAAGGCCTACAAATATAATAATACTTTTCATTCCATAAGATAACAAAAGACTTTAAAAGGTTATGCACCAAAACTGTACAAGTCCTCATCCTTTTCATACCTGAAGTACAAGTCAGGTTCTAGCATTTTAAAGGTTTTGTATACTTGATCCATGTTTTTTCAAAAATGTAGACCTGTGAAATCACTATGGTATAATGCTATAATGGGCACACATGGATGTCTAAGAAATAGGTAAAAATTACAAGATGTTTGTATTTTTTGAAAATTTGAATCTATTTGGTAGAATGGAAGAGAAATGGAAAATATTGATGTTTATGAACTAACAAAAATGTCAAACTCCGTGTGGGTATATGTATCTTTAGAGATTCCTTTTACTATTCGAAGCTAAATTTCAAAACAAAGAGCTTATAATTTATATGGACATTGAGGGTGAAAAGGAGGGTTTCTGATATATAGGAGAAGACCTCCTTAGTAGAGGGAGATTTGAGGTATCCTCAATTTTTATGTAAGGCATTTAGAACCAAACAAGTATGTCCAGGATGGCATGCCCTTAAGCACATGAGAAAGTCTCGTATTGTTCTCTGTGAAAATTATTTTTAAGTGTGAGTGTCACATTTGGTTCTGTTGGCTACAATTGATCCATGAGAATGCAGAACTTTGGCCCAACTCATTAGCAAAAGACAAGCCAGAGCATTATTTTAATGGAGATAAATTTCCATAAATATTTCAAATTTTTTGAGAGTGTGTTGCTTGTTCAAATGTAAATAAATTCTGAATCAATTTTATCTACCAAAATCTAAAGAAAATTGCAACTTCATTACATAGATATTTCAAATTGTTTGAGAGTGTGTTGCCTGTTCAAATATAAATAAATTCTGAATGAATTCTATCTACCAAAATCTAAAGAAAATTGCAACTTCATTACAGATGCAGAATTCTTATGCTATTTGCAGTACAATATTATTTTGCATCATTGGAGGAATATCAAATTGGAGTTTTATTGAATTGGTATGATTCCAGTAAGATCTATTTGCAACTAGTTTAGTGCTTGTTAATGTCCAATTGTTAGATGAACACGATGTTTGATATATGTTTTTTTTCCAAGGAGAAAAAACACCCCTCCGCAGCCTCTAATCAAAATGTAAGATATTTTTATTGGCTCAAGGCCATATAACAAGGCTCAAAGCCATTATAACAATATACTTGATATGAGCTCAACATGTCATTTATGAGAATTGAACCTTAGTGAAAAGGATAGCAATTATTCCTCCCAAACACCTGAGATAAACTCAATTGACAGCACTACATATCCAACAAGGCCATTTGCTTCTCAGTATTTTAAGCCCTCTTTACAACGAAACATTAAGATTAAAATTTGTGGAGTAGCCTTGCACAACATTATGTCAAGATTTGTGTTCAACAAAACTTTTCAGATAAATTTGAATATATTGTGCAATTCAAAAACATCTTTCTAAATCCTAATCAATTAATATGTTGTGGCCTATAGTCTGATTTTATATTTTTTTAATTGATTTTTCCCCCCTCCCCTCCGCTCCCCCACGACCACTCCCTCCCGCACGCTCCAGTCCGCCACATGTTTTTGAAATGGATGATTGTGGGATATCCTTAACAGAATTGAATATGGACATGTTTTGGAAATGGATGATTGTGGGATATCCTTAACATAATTGAATATGGATTCTCTCGATCTGGCCGATGAAGAAAATGATATTCTAAACTTATGTTATTCTGGTGTATGGAAAAATCTATGAGATAGTTATTGTGCCCATTATTTGCATTAGATGTTTTTATGGTTACATATGGTGTTTATAAGGATGCATCCTAAGGATTGCTCATGTCTATATGTTGAGAATAATCCTCTAAAGAGGAATCATATTATATGTAATCATCGAAGAATATTAATGTGTTGCTCAGTTATTGTGAATTTCAATACCACATGTTCCATGCAGGATTAATATAATTCAGTTACAAGATCATATTAATATAATTTAGTTACAAGATCAAAAAGTAATGTATATGTGTAATGTATAGAAACACCTAGATTTTTTCTAGTAGAACATAGGAATGCATATAAATATTTTCCTATAGGCATTGGAAAATGATTTTCCAGTGCCTACAGGAAAAAAATTATATGCATTCCTCTGTTCATAACTTTTAGCAAAATGAAATAATAAATTGGTTTTGTGGCCTTCCTTTATCGACCTGGGCACACTTTCTGGTTCTTTCTTGTTATTGAGTTTTCTGAGATCTGATGGTTATGTGATGGCACAGAGGGAGGACGCCAAAGTCATCTTTGATGCTCACACTATTCAAAGAATGGAGCTTCTGATCTTGAGTACATTGCAATGGGGAATGCGCTTCGTCACGCCATTTTCATTCATTGCTTACTTAGCTTACAGGGTTGTTCAAGGTCATGGCCATGGCCATGATGCTACTCCTCCAAAATTTGTGATGTCCAGAGCCATTGAACTCATTCTTAGTACCACAGAGGGTAATCCTTTCAATATTTTTCAATATATGCCCACATTTTCATGGGTTTCTTTTAGCAATGAACCCAAATTCCCATTAAATATGAAAATGTTTAAATGTTGAGATTCACGGCTGCAGAAATAGATTTCATGGAGTATAGGCCATCGGCAATAGCTACAGCAACCTTGTTATGTGCAGCTAAAGAGGTGGTGCCTCTGCAAGCAGTCCATTACAAAAGGGCTTTTGCCTCCTCCATTGTTGATGTTGATAAAGTAAGCCATTTGCAGAGTGGGGGATTTAGCTTTTGGGCATAGTTTAAAAAATTACAAGTTTCACGTGAAAATTTCACTGATAATTAAGAAGAATAGCAGTAACAATTGTGATGAGCACACTGCCAAACAACATTTTTTGGAATCTTTGAACACTGATATCAATTGGGCTAATTATTCCAATGATGATTTTTTTGTAGGACAAAAAATGTTTGGATGTTACAATATGATTCAAGGGATCATCATATAAGGAGGCTACTACTGGACTCCAATGTCCCTACAATCCATTGATAAAACTCCAGTGGGAGTACTGGATGCAACAGCCTGTTTAAGCACTACACCCACTTCAAGAAATATGTTACAATAATTTTATGAAAAGAAATATGTTATAGAAAGAGATTTGAATTTAAGGTAAAAATATTCCTCACAACTATTCAAGCCACATCTAATTTTAATTGATGTACTTCAAAAAACTTGGACACTCTTATAACAAGATATGAATTTTTTATTTTTATTTATTTATTTTTTATTCATATATTTTGGGAAAATTTCACAAGTATTGTTATAAGTTCAGGTTAACAGCTCTTCAATAAATCATATATAATTAATAGGAACCATTCGGTAGAGGCTAAAAGATAGTTGATTGAGTAATATCCCAATAACTATCTTTTTCAAACAGTGAAATGCATCATTTACGTTGGCTTAACAGAAATAGAATCAAAGTTATTGGCATGGGATCATAATGCAGATAATGAGTACAGAATGAAAATGACTTTCATCCAAAGGGTCAGATTTATTCATAATGAATTCATAGAAAAATGTGGTTGGGATAAGACACAAGTTAGTCTAACATTTCGGAAGGAATGTTTAATGGAAACAAGTTATCAAATTGATGAAAAAATCAAAGCAAAAGATGGAAAAATGTATTCAAGTATATTCAGAAGCATGGATAACATTTTTCAGTTAGCATTTATAACTAGGGAGATATGGGATTTGATTGATGAGATCTTTGACCAGTGGGAGAATATTTCCATAAAAAATCAAAAGGTTAAAAAGAGTAAACCCATAATATGTACCAACAATAAGACAAGTCCTGAAATGAAGCAACTTCCAAAGGATATGACTATCACACCTTGGAGAACAATGCAAGGTGTGAAGGATGAGAAACTAGTCAAATATGTGCTAGCCCGTGTGAAGTCGGGTGAATTATCAATGGAAGAAATATTTGCAGAATTTCAAAAGTAAGTTTCTTGAATCATTTCTTATTTTCCTTTCATTATAATTTTCTTTAAAATAAAACATAATGTTGTTGGTATAATCTGTTATACATGTCACTATATTAACAGTTTTAACTTTATTTATTCAGTCAGAAGATTTTTATGAAAATACAAGAACATATGGTTAAAATGTTGAATGAAGACAGTTGGGATGATGTTGTGCGCCACTACCCAGAAGCAAGTTCTACAACAACACTTAAATATTTTTATATTTCATTCAATAAGGTATGTTGATTTATACATTCATTTTATTCATGTTTAAACTATTTTTATTTTATTACTTATACATATATATTTTTATGTCATTAAAGATGTCGAAGAAGGATGGAAATGGAGTACCAAATACTTTCAAAAGATTTATTGAAAAAATTAAGGTTGAAAAGATGAGAAAGAAGCGTCTTATGAATGTTGAATTTGATCCTACTCTTAATCATTACATTTGGAATGGGCTCGACAGTATCCAATATCAAATAATACAAGGTGACTGTGAAGACATTGCATCACTAATACCTAAAAGGGAATATGCCCTAGTTATTGCAGATATTCCTCATGGTTTCAATTTCCCATACATTGAATATGATAGTGAACCATATACTTATCAAGCTTTTAGTAAAGTGGTTACGGGTTTTCAAGAAGTGACAACATCACCACTTTGGCGATTTGTGGCATTTCATTCAGACACACAGTTTGCAATGTTATTAACAAGCTTCAAGGGAAAAGCAAACTCAAGGATGCAACTTACATGGTAAGACTTTGAAATTGTATGTTTGATTACTGTTAATTTTTTTTATTTATGAACAATTTAATTGAACTTTTACTATGTTATGTTACAGGCATAAGTCAAATATTGTTTCTTCTGAAGATCAACCTATTATAAATGATTGTGACTTCATCCATGTTGAATGTTGGATAAAAGAGGATAGCTATAAGCGTATTCTTATGAATCGAGTAGATGGGAAGAATCATAGTCAAGTATTGGTTCATGATGCAGTTGTAAGAAAACTAACATATGAGGATAAAGATGCAAAAGGAGATACAGTTAACATTTATCAAAAACCGCAAGCATTGATTAACTATATTATAGATTTATGTTCAAATGAAGGAGATTGGGTTTTGGATTTATTCTCGGGTTCAGGTAAGTTTTATTATACAAATTTAAATTTAAATATTTTATTTTTTACTTTTTATGTCTTTATACTAATTTTCTTACTTATTTCTTTTGTGCTTGATGATTAGGTACAACACTAGCATATTGCCTACCAAAAGGAAGAAATTGAATTTCCATTGAGAAAGACCCAGTGCAATGCAAATTTATTCAACAAAGAATTAACACTCTTGAATTCCTTCCAGATGCGAAGAAAGAAGTTGGTTTGAGGAAAAAGGATTTTAATGAATCATGTGTGGAAAAAAAAGCAAAGGAACATCAACCACCATTATATTGAATGATTAGAAATGGACACTTTGGAAGATTTGCAGACATGAAAGATCCATTAGAAGATGACAATGACCAAAATGAAGCAAAAAAATGTCGTGGAAGAAGCCATCAATGATGTTCTAGATGATGTTGAACATGTATTAGTTGATATTGTTGATGATCTTTAAGTTATGCTTGCAAACAAAGCTCATTTTTTATATTTATTAATCAGTTTTACTTGTAATGTTTAGACTTTGACATTTTATGAGAAGAATCCTTATTTTTTGCAAAAAACATGTGATTACTATTATTTTTTGACATAAAATTTAATAAAAATATTATTTTCTTAAGTTTTTTTGTTAAAATGTTCCCAAAAAATTAGTTTATTTAACATGTTTTTTTTTAACAAAAAGTCTCTAAAAGTGTATTTTTTGCATTCTATTTATATTGAAAATTTGTATTTTTTTGTCATATCGTTCAAAATATTGGTTGTTTAGCGACAATTATTTGATGTGCATTGAAAAATTATTTAGCAATACATAAACTTGTAGAAAATATAAACTTTATAATATTGACCCTTTTTTCATTTTTTATCTATGTGAAAAAGTGAAGATATCATTACAAATTTTTATTTTTAAAAAAAATATTTTTTTATTTTTAAAACACAAGTACATAAATGCACTTAAAAATAAACATCTCACAGAAGAAGAAGACATTAGAAAATGTATAGTGTCAAAATCAATCCTCTAAAAAAACGTTGGTGATGATATGCCCCCACTATTCAAAATCGACATAAAAAGCATCACAGAAAAATAAAATAAAATAAATTAAAAAAATTAAAAATAAAATTAAAGTGCCAAAAACATGCTTAAAAAAATGATTCTGCATTACATTACCACTTTTCAAATTCGGGTGTTTTTCTTGCTACGTCAAAAATTAGGTACCAGTGCAGTTACCTATTTCATCGGTAACAGTGTTACATGAGCTTAAGAAAAAAATAGGCATACTAGCACGACTCCAAACTATGATTTATGCAAGGAAATTGTTGCAGGATGACCACACGATGAAGGATTATGGTGTCCGTCCCAATGTGTCTATCACCCTCACCTCGAGACTAATTGGAGGATGTTCCAAATCTAGCTCAAAAGGCCCCTCATCATTCAAGGATGTTGTCAAAGGGAAGGGGGTGACTCAAAACAAACCAGAAATTTCACCAAATCTCCCTAGGCCATATATCGTGGAGCAGAAAACTTAGATTCCAGCGTTGACAGTTACTATGGACGAGGTAAATGGTCTTTATGCAGATTTATACACCAAAGCATTTATCTACAGATTTAATGGATTTTGGCCCAAATCAGAGGTGATTCATCAATGGGTATTCTCTAATTGGACGCCCAATTGTGATATTCATCTATGCTCTAAAGGGTTTTTTATTGTCCAGTTTGATATAGTAAAAGATAAGGAGTACGTATTAAATGAAGGACCATGGTTTTGGGGCAATGCTGGGCTCTTCACGATACCCTGGTTACTCGAATTCGATGCTTCCACCATGTTGGTATCCAAAATGTCTGTTTGTATTAGGTTACATAATCTACCTCTACACTTCTCACATCGCAAACTATTAGAAGGTATAAGGAATTCCATGGGGAAATTTCTTAAGATTGGTTTAGAATGAACCCATAAAGGCATATTTACTTTTTCCAAAATTTGTGTTGAAGATGATCTCAATCAAGGATTACCTAATTGCATCATATTGATCTACAATAATAAACAATGGTCACAACCTCTCAATTAATAAAATATGGCATTCTGATGCCGTACATGTATACAAACGGGACATCTCCAAAGCACATTTCCACAAGCTAAAAATGACTCCAATAAAGGCACAAGCATAAAATCCCAAAGGTTGGAATTTTTCAAAACCATAGGAAGCAGAAACAGAAGATGTAAATATCCCAGGAAATGAAACAAATATCAGTCCTTGGAATGACAAGACTACCACAAAGAAGGATGAGCTTGAGCACAACTCCGCGCTAGTTCCAATACATACAATCCCACATATGCAAAATGCAAAAATTACCCCTGAAAAAGAGGTAAGTGTATCCAAACGCACCCATGTATAAGAAGGATTAGATTCTGACAAATATTTCCCAACAAATGTAAAAGAGAATCAAATGGCTATAGTATCATGCACACCTAACACTGGTGGTTGGCGAAAAGTGGAAAAAAAAAGAGAGGTAAAAAATAATAGTTTTTATCTCTTTGATGAGTTTGAATAGATCCAAGCGAGAATCAGGTTAAATTGCATATGATTTTTAGCATCTACAATATGTAATTTTTTTCAATATCAATAAAGTTACGATTTTTCCTTGGAAAAACATACAAATCATCTTAATTTGAATTCTTCTCAAAATTTAAAGTTTTATATTTAAACTTATTTTTAATTAAAAAACATGTATTTCAACTTTCATCGCCTTTTAAAATCTTCTTTAAATAAATTTTTATTTCAGCCCTTTTTATATTCTTTTAATAAATCTTATTAAAAAAATTAAATTTAAAACCTCTTTTACATTTACGTCGACTTTTTATTAAATAAAGTTTAAAATTTATTTTCCAAAAAACACTCAATAAACATTCCGTAAGAATAATCTAATAAAATTAGAAATTGAAGACCCTAATTGTTAAACTTGGGATGAGACGTTTTATGGATTTTTAAAGGAATATATCACCTTCTTTTAATATTTGATTATTGATTTTAATTAATATCGAGAAACAAAATTATATTGGTAAATTTTTGAAGCACAATGTTAATTTGATCAAATTACAAGTAATTTGCAAGACACTGAATAAAAGAACAACCACTCAACTATTAATACTTGACATGGTGAATTTCCAACCATACGAAAATACAATAGATACTGACATAAGAGAGTTTATAAACTAGCAACAAGTAATGTATTAAGAAGAAGTAGATGGTAGTAGTAAGAATAAAAAAGTAATTGTTGATTGTCAAATTGAGAAGAAAAAAACAAAGTTGGAGATAGACTTTTTCATCCAAAATTATCACCAGTTAGTCTCAAGAGGAGTTTGCATTGGCCATGTTGAGGGGTGGGACATTGGTATCTGCTTCCACATTCTGAGGAGTATATCAATCAATATTTGAATCTCAGACTATATAGTGCTTTACTCTATAATTCATTCAAACCACAATATCATCCATACCATAACGAATGTCCTTTAGTATCATATTCAACTCATCCTAGCCTGCAAAGAGTTTATAGTTAGCAACCTATTTATCGTGAAGCACCATATTAAGAAGAGTCTCCATCTATTTGTGTGTTGATATAGAATGCAGAAAATAGAGTCTTGTCTTCCTTAACTTTCCTAGGTCTGACACCCATTTAGTGTTACCACTGCAAGTTTCTGTGTATGAGTGATACATCTGATCCACAAACTCCTTAGCTTCCAGAGTGTGTATTTCCTTTCTCACTTCCATAGGAGTCGCATCAAATAAACTTGTAACCGACTCCCACCCAAATAGCTGACAATGCCTGGAACAAGACACCCCTTGAACCCCTCCCCTACGATTGAGCAATCTTTGGCAAGGGGCCATAAAAACCCAATACCTATAAACAGATCAGACAACAGAAGTTTGGGAAGACTGACCAAACTGACTATTATAGCAAACTAGAGATTGGAACCCTTCTAAGACACGAGCTGCCGAATACGAGTTGACATACAACTTAAAAATACTCACTTCAATTTATATACATAAGTTATCAAGGAACCTTCGAAAGTGTGGTCCTTGACCAGAAAATACACCGAAACCCTTTTCGACTAGAACCAAAGATTGACATACTTCCCTGTAAGTCGTTAATGTTGGATTAGGCAGTATATCACCTTTCTGTTTCATAAATGAACCTTTTAACTGTCAAACGTAGACGAAATTAAAACCAAATGGAAACAACCCCACTAAACCAGAGTCCAAAAACCAATACATGGAAATTAAATGAAATCCCAAAGGGTTAGAGGGATTGAATTTTTTTCATTGAGAGGACAACAACCAATTCAAAGGATGGACCAGAAGCTGTATTATGTAAGAAGCACACGAAAAAAATTAACTCTCTATACGAAGCCACCTAAGACTCGCAAGAATACTTTTGGCTTTAAGATGACAAAAAAAGAATTAGATTGATAACCAATAATGGAGCTTGATTTGGCCTGATCCTCAGAGATTTTGACATGAAAACACAAGTGTGGGAAAACGTCTCTTGGGAGTAAACCAAACAACTGAGAAACAAAGATGTAGCTTCAAAAAATTCCCACATAGAAAGGAAACTATTTTTCTCCACCTTGAAACAATAAGCAAGCTGGTATATATAACGGCGAACAAAATACAACTTTTACCTGAGAAGAACGAGGCTCTTTGTAGCTCATAGGAAAATCACCAAGTGTATTGCTTCCCCAAAGCTCCACCATCCCAAGACAATGTATCATGGTGAGGTCATAAATGATCCTTAAGCGACTATCAGGGAAATTCGTTGCCACATCCAATCCACCATATGGTAGCAGATCCATACCTAAAACGTCTGAGAAAATGGAATGTCCAAGATCGTTCGCGAACTCAATAATCCGATCTCCCACCCTCGTGTAGTTAATATAAAGAGACTTCAACCATATGGAGCAATAACATGAAACCATATTACGCCACGCGTGTCTTGTGTTGAGCCAAGTGGAAGCCAAGGTTCGATGTCCAAAGGCTGCTTGTGTCTTCACCATACAAACTTCTTGCATGTCACTCATTACCACATGTAGGCCCTCGTTGTCGAAGAGTTGTTTCATGTATTTTTCTGGTGGGTTAAGGCAATTAAAAGACCCTATGAAGGAAAAGGAGTTGTCTTTAAGTGCGACGTTTTGGAGTTTTTAGTGGATTTTTTTTATCGGAATCCAGTGAAAAATTGTGGTGAAATCTTGATTTGTGTTGTTTCATCTAATTTTCTGATTGCATATATGGATTCAACACCCTTCAAAAAGTCTGGGGCACTTCTATTGTGCAAAGCTCACCTATCAAACTTGTGATTTCAATAAATCCTTGTAAAATTTTAAACAAATTAAATCAAAAAATAAACCCAAAAACTTTTCAAAAAATCACACTCAAAGATAACTTACAAGAAAAATATATCACCTATTCATAAATTTAATATACCTTATTAGTAATGAAAACTCTCTTATGCTTTCTTTATTTTTTCCAATAATTTTTATAAATCAATATTACTATATATATTTTTTTAAATTTATGAATATATATTACTGTATCTTTTATCGATATCAATTTTAACCATTATGTTCATAAATACGGATATTTTTTCTTTCTTGAAGGTTTTTAAGAACGTTTGTCAAAGAGTTGGTTTACTTAAAAAAAAAAACCATATTCAAAACTTAATTCCATAATAATCCTTTCGAGTATTTTATAGATAAATTATAAATAAATTTTGGAATAAAATTTTATTTGGTTTTAATAATATTTTTTTAATATATTTATGAGTAAAGTCATATGCAATTGGCACACTGAATGCGGGGTGGACTCCACACATCCCTTAGACCGTGGCGGTTGTGACAAGAAATACATGACAAGGACAGGTGATGTTGTTGTCACTGTCATGTGGGCCAAACACGTGCGATTGTCGGGGTGTATCTCTTGACTTAGCCGCTAGATAGAAAGAAAGAAAGAAAGAATTTTTAATGTCCACGAGGCTAAAAATAGCCTATGGGACAGATTGCTTCTCTATCTGACTCTTGTATTCGGCCCTTTTCCTGTGAAGTTTTACAATGAGCACTCCCAACTTATCGACAAACTCTTCGCTGAATAGATTATCCCAAGAATTAGCTGCCAGAATACCTGCATAGTTTTCTCTGGTGTCCTTGAAGGCCTCACATTCTAGAATGAAATGTTTTTCTGTTTCCACTTTTCCGGAGGAGCAAAAAATATATACTCTTTCTTCCCACATTTCTTTTGGCCTTTTCCAGCGCCCTGTTTCACAACGGAGTTGATGAGAATTAGTCCTTAATTGAGCAATAAGAATTTTAGATCTCCAAGAAATATTAGCCCCTATGTATGCCTTTTGTTGATGGTTATGCGTGGGGTTAAACTCTTCTATGTAGTACTTCTTCTTTCTCTCAAGCTCTTCCTTCCAAGTATGTTTGTGGAATTTATCCATAACAAAAGTTTTTATCTCTTTACTGTTTGTAGGACACATGCTCAAGCAAATACCCCGTTTACTAAACCATTTGTTATTTTGCCGCATCCAAGTCTTCTGTCTTTTGCACAATCCGTCACTAAACACAACCTTAGGCCATCTATCCTCTTCCATTTGCTCAATTTTTTTCAGATACCTTATGACTCGCACCATAGCAATTGCTTCAATAGGAGCAGCCCCTGTTTCACTTAACGGGATAGCATAAGGAACTGCACTTTTAATTTTGAATTTGTTTGTAATCAAACGTTTCTGAATTTTCTCAATTTGTTTCCACTGCATCTTGGTTGTGTTGTTGGCCCATAGTTCACAACCGTAAAGAATCACCGGAATCACTAGAAGCCCAAAAAGAGTTAGGGTGGTTTTCCAGTCCCACAGCTCTGCCTCTCTACACCTGTTTTGAAGAGCATAAAATGCTTTCCAACCCCCTAAAGTTCTTTTCTTTCTATAACCATCCCAACTTAAATTTCTGTTGAAGTCAATTCCGAGGTATTTGTAATCTGCAACTTCTTCCAGAATGTTGCCTTCAAAATAGAACTTATGTTGGTTATGCTTTATTTTGTTAGAGAAAACCACTACTTTCGTTTTGCTAATATTGACTTGCATCCCAACCCTTCTACAAAAATGCTCAAGCGAATGTAAATGCTCTTGCAAACCAATAGCCGAATTAGCAATCAATATAAGGTCATCTGCGTACAAAAGAAGCCTGATAACAAACTTGCCCAAATGGATACCGTCACCCCCTTGCGAATTTAGCCACTCTTCAAGCTTGTCAATATATAACCCAAAAAGGGTAGGAGACAATGGACAACCTTGCTTGACCCCGATATCGCTTCTAAAACTTTCAGAAATGCCAGCTGAAGTTCTGATTTTGACTTTCACCTCTTCATACAACCTATGCACAGCTGCTCTCAAATGCTTGGGAACCCCGAGTTCCTCCATTCTACCCCAAAGCTTATCCCTAGGAACCGTGTCAAAGGCTTTTCTGAAATCAACAAAGCAACAAAAAACTTCTTCCTTTTTTCCCAACCTTTTTCAATGATGTGCCTTAAAGTTATACAATGATCAACTGTGGAATGTTTAGGTCTAAAACCTGCTTGCCCTTTAGCACGTTTATCTCTTTCTTCTGCCCACTTGCTGATTTTCTTTTCCAACATGCTTCCAAATAACTTTGCAAACAAGGGGTTTATCATTATGGTTCTATAATTGGAGGGATTATTGACGTCACCGCTCTTGAAAAGAGGTATTGCCATACTAGTTGTCCAATCTGTGGGGAACCCCTGTTGTAAGATGTTGTTGAAAATTTTTGTGATGTGAGGTGAAAGAAATTTTAAGCCCCACTTTAGATACTCTGCTTGGAGTTCATCTAAGTCTTTTGCTTTTCCAGCGCCCAACTTCTTGATACCCATCTCTACCTCTTGCACCGTGAAGAGCTTTGTGTCTGTGTTGACCAAGGGAGGAGAGTCAACCTTGGGATCCTACTCATAAAGTTGTCTTGCATTAATACTATTAAATTATATACTCAACGGATAGTTCCAGGGATATTTTTTCTTTCTTAAAGGTTTTTAAGAACGTTGGTCAAAGAGTTGATTTACTTAAAAAAAACACCATATTCAAAACTTAATTCCATAATAATCCTTTCGAGTATTTTATAGATAAATTATAAATAAAATTTGGAATAAAATTTTATTTGGTTTTAATAATATTTTTTTAATATATTTATGAGTAAAGTCATATGCAATTGGCACACTGAATGCGGGGTGGACTCCACACATCCCTTAGACCGTGGCGGTTGTGACAAGGACAGGTCATGTTGTTGTCACTGTCATGTGGGCCAAACACGTGCGATTGTCGGGGTGTATCTCTTGACTTAGCCGCCAGATATAATACTATTAAATTATATACTCAACGGATAGTTCCGGTCCAGAACGGTGGCGGTCAAGGCGGCGCTCATGCGCAGATCTCCAGTGGCGACCGCCCTCCTCCCCAATAAATAAATAAATATATAATTTTACTTAAGACGGAGATCTCCAGTGGCGACCGCCTCCCTCTCCAGTCAATCAATCAATAAATAAATATATATATATAACTTTATTTTTATCACATAAAACCATGTTAAACATGTGAAATGTCTTTTTAACTTTTTCAAACAAGTTAGTGTCATATATAAACGTGTAATTTCTTTTTCCTGGACTCTATTTTCTAATCTACTTTTTGGAAAAAACTTGAGATGTTGGTCTTTTAAAAAATTCTTTTTAGGTAAATGTCTTGTCTATCCATCTTTTCATCCTTATTCCCAATTTATTTTCACCATCTGGACTCTATTTTCTAATCTACTTCTCGGAAAAAACTTGAGATGTTGGTCTTCTGGAGAATTCGATTTTTGGGTAAATGTCTTGTCTATCCATCTTTTCATCCTATTTCCCAATTTACTTTCAACGTGTGTTAATCGGAGAATTTCCTTTTAATTCCATTTTATGGTATTTGTCTATGACTTAAATGTTCTCGTGCAATTTGACTTTTACTTATTCATCTTATTTTATTTTTAAGTTATTTTTTTCCCGTGTCATGATCTTTGGCCCAGAGTTAAATGTTCTGGATTTCAAATTACTTTTGATTTTACATTATCTTTCTTATTATATAATTTTCTTATTTTTTTATTATTTTCTCATTTTTCAAGTCAACGTTATTGTATTTTTTTCCTAAGAAAATATTTTTTAACATTAATAAATAACCCAAAATCTACATATGGGCGAAAACAAATATTTCATTCACTTTGAACAAATGGAAAATTAATAAAAATCTTAAAGGAAAATGTCAACATTGGTTTCTGAGTTTGGGCACCCTAGGGCACGAAGAAACAATACTTGAATTTGGATAAAGGCCCTCTTTGGTATGGTTCTGAAAGATAAGCAAGTAGAAAGGTATAATATCTTCACCTCTTTAGAAGACATAAAAATAATGCTTCAGAACAAATGTTTTTGTTTTCGCAGGATTGACTCTCTTCTTGCATACGTTGATGGATATATTTCCTATAATTCTGATAATGGGGACTTGAAAGATCGTCTTGGGTCTAGTGCAAGGGTCATTGCTAATATTTCTTCCTCAGAGAATGAAGAGTTACCAAGCGGGTTGGCTCTCTCCGAGGCAAGTGGCGCTATAGTCCATGGCAATGCTTAGTAGCTCCCTTATAATTTTGGCAGGTATGGTTTTCTGGTTGTTCCCCCTATCATGTCTCGTCACAGGCGTATGTTTACTTGGAGTTTCTTGGAGGATGTTGAAATTATGGGTCGCTATGGTAGATATCTCGGTGCTAGTATTGAGGGGAATTTTTTGCATTTTTCAGAGACTTTTGGTCTCATCCTTGACAAACTCATGGATTAGTTGGCCATTTATGCTATGAATTTTGTAATGTATGATGTCTCTCCACGTGAATCTTGCCACGTTGGGCGCTCCTTGTTTGTATAAGTTAAGCATGGCTAGGGTTTAATTGAGAAATCTTTGTTTCGTATATTCGTTGGTCCTTGTACTTGGAGCGAGGTGTCATGCTCCATATGTTGGCTTGAGCGCTCTGCACTGAGGCTTGTTATGGTATTGGGGCTAGTAATGGGGATTATATGGGTGCTTCTGAGTATGATTTGAGCACTTGAATGTGTGACATAAAAAAATGCACTCCAACGAGAGATGTATGAAAAACCATGTAAACTTGTTTTGTTGAAGTAATATAATTGCCTCAATTTACAAAAAATATTTTTGTTTTATTTTTTAAATAAATTAATTGTTTATTTGTTTGGAAACATGGACAATGTAATGAAAATAGGGTGAGTTCCCACCATACTCCAATTGATTACTTGTATACCCTTTTTGCAAACTATTTCATGTTAAATATTTTTCTCGAGAGTGGAGGGATAAGGTTAATTAGGGGAAAATATGGAAAACAACTAAGTTATATTTATGTTGTTATCATTATCTTGTAAATTGATATTGCAACGTTCCCTCATTTCCATAGAGATACTTCAAGATGTTGTGTGGTTATGGATAGACAAAGTCGAATATGGGAAAATTTGCCAAATTTTTCTCCTATTGTGTCATAAATTAATATAATAGGTTTCCCTTATCTCTATAGATTGCAAACCATGAAAAAATTTACATATATCTATGCCTAGATTTTTTTTTTTTAATTAAGAAAAACGAGTAAACAAATTATTTTATAGCATTGTTAATCAATATTCACTTCAAGGTTTATGTATAGAGAAGCATATATAGTCGAGCTAATGCTTGCTAAGGTCTACTAGCTTCAATGTTAACATATTCATCTGAAATGGATAATTGTATAATTTATCATCTATTTTAGTGCTTTCTCAGTGTAAAAATTGGGGAAATTAGTTTGTAGGGCCCATTTTAAAGGAGGCATTAGTTTTTTGATTTGAGGTTTGGAACCTTCTAGGCTCAATTTGAGGAGTTAAATGGAACTTTTTCATGTCAAAAACTTTATGAGTGTAGATGTTAGCCCCTCAACATTGTTCTATAAAAAAAAAAACATTCTAATAATGTGAAAATCACCTCAATCAAAGTTCATATGAAAAAGTTATGCCTCTTGTAACTAGATCTATGCTATTGACCACCATTGTATAAATTCAATGCCACATCAATCCCCATTACTCACACATGTGGTGTTGAGTGTGGAGCCCGATTATCTTCCTCATTTGGAGTTTTTGTTTCAGTCGTGCTTGGATCGTGCGGCCGGGTGTGGGTGGGTGTGGCCCCACACTTGTTGCCACTAGGGGGGTCAAGGGAGGTGTTGTGAAACCAGCTCCAAAAAGAGAAGAAAAGAGATATCAACGCCTTAGAAATAAGCCACTTCGAGGGGGCAACCTCCAATACATTACATGAATGAACAATTCTTGGATGATTCAAATTACAAAACCTCCTTTCTATATATAGGAGTCCATGGGGCCACAATGTAATCCTAGCCGACCTAACAATAATAATTTAAGGGCACAATAATAACAAAATGGGGGTTACAAGGGTACAATAATAACAATAAGGGGTTACACTAACAATAATAAGGGACTATACTAGTAATATAGGGACCTAACATGCCCCTCTCCTTCAAAAAAAGTGTTGTCCTCAACGCTTGAGTAGCTCTGGGTGCTTTTGTATAAAATTCTCACCCTCCCATGTAGAATCTTCAGTGGGTAAGTTCTTCCACTTGATGAGATACTCTGAAATTGATCGATTCCGTAGTTGTCGAGTTCTTGTTTCCGTGACCGCTTCAGGTTCCAATATGATTTTTCCTTCCTCATCAAGTTCTGGAAATATTGTTTGAACTGGAAGATTTTCACCTATAACCTTCTTTAAGCATGAAACATGGAAAATTGGATGCACTCGTGAAGAAGCAGGAAGCTCCAATTTGTATGCCATAGTACCAATCTTTTGCAACACCTTCTAAGGACCATATTACTTTGGCGATAATTTATTATCCTTCTTAGCTTGCTTAAGGGACATTTGTTTGTATGGTTGTAGCCGTAAAAATACCTAGTCTCTTACATCAAAACTTCTCTCGCTGCGATGTTGATATGCCTGTTGTTTCATTCGATTTTGTGCAAAATTCAGGTTGTCCTTTAAGAGTTGGAGAAATTCTTGTTGATGCTCAATGTGATCTTCCACTACTTGAACCTTCAAATTTTCTCTTAAAGATGATGTGATGAAATGTGGATGGTCTCCATAAAGTGCCATAAATGGGGTCATTTTTGCTGCAGTATGGAAGGAAGTGTTATACCACCATTCAGCTAGAGGTAACCACTTGACCCATTGTGTTTGTTTATCAGATACAAAACAATGAAGATATCCTTCCAAAAATTTATTTACTATCTCGGTTTGACCATCAGATTGAGGATGATAAGATGAGCTATGAGCTAATTGAGTACCCAAACAAGAAAATAACTCCGTCCAAAAATTTCCAGTAAAAATGGGATCTCTGTCGCTCACAATAACCCTTGGGCTTCCATGTAGCTTTTGAATTCTGTCCATAAATGTAGTAGCAACCGTACTTGCTTTAAATGGATGAGATAAAGCACAAAAGTGTGCATACTTGGTAAGTCTATCAACTACCACCATGATGACACTCTTTCCTTCGGACTTAGGTAAACCTAGGATAAAATCCATTGAAATCTCCTCCCAACGTTGACTTGGAATGGATAAAGGTTGTAGAAGTCCTGGGGTCTTAATTGTTTCCACTTTATTCTGCTGGCAAACCAAACATTCCGCCACAAACTTTTGAATATCGGATTTAAGGCCATCCCAAAAAAATTCTTTCTTCACCCTGTGGTAAGTTTTTAAAAATCCTGAGTGTCCTCCTAAAGGAGAAGTGTGCAATTCCAGAAGAATCTTTTGTTTTAGTTGGGAATTCTTACAAAGATATAAGCGATCTTTGTACCATAAGGAATCATTTTTTCCAACTAAATGTATCAGATGTACTAGGATCTTGCTGCAACTTTTGAATGAGTATCCATACATCTTTGTCCTTCTTCCATTCATCTCTTGCTTCATTTATCCAATCTGGTTGGATAATAGAAATGGCACAAAGCAATGCTTCCACCTCTTCATTCTTTCTTGAGAGTGCATCTGCAACAACATTTAGCTTCCATTTTTTGTATATTATTTCAAAGTCATAACCCAACATCTTTGTGACCCATTTTTGATGCTCTTCTGAAGATAGTCTTTGTTCCAAAAAGTGTTTAAGACTATTATGATCAGTTTTTACCTTGAAGTGTCTTCCCATTAGGTAAGTTCTCCATTTCTTTAGTGCATGCAGTATTGCTAACATTTCCTTCTCATAAATAGGTTTCTGTAAATACTTTCCTTTGATTGGACGACTTTCAAAAGCAATGGGTCTTCCTTCGTGCATTAAAACTGCACCAATTCCATTTCCTGAGGCATCACATTCCACAATAAAGGTTTTTGTGAAGTCTGGTGTAGCTAAGACCGGTGCTATGCACATTGCCTCTTTAAGACGTTCAAAGGCCTTAGTTGCTTCAGGAGTCCATGAAAATGCATCTTTCTTCAATAATGTTGTTAGAGGTGCTGCTATTCTCCCATAATTCTTAACAAACTTGCGATAATACCCTGTTAACCCGAGAAATCCTCGCAACCGCTTTATGGTTGTGGGGACTTTCCATTCCTTAATGGCTTTAATTTTGTTAGGGTCTACTTTAACACCCTCGTGAGATACAATATGACCCAGATATTCCACCTCTTGTACTCCAAAGAAACATTTGGATTTTTTTGCATATAATTGTTTCTCCTGCAATATTTTGAGCACCCTGTCAACATGTTCAACATGATCCTTCCAAGACCTGTTGTAGATTAGTATATCATCAAAAAATACTAGCACAAATTTTCTAAGGAAGGGTTTGAAAATGGAATTCATCAACCCTTGAAATGTAGAAGGTGCATTGGTAAGGCCAAAAGGCATGACCAAAAATTCATAATGACCCTCATGAGTTCGAAATGTTGTTTTCGTAATATCTTCAGTCTTCATTCTAATTTGATGATATCTTGAACGAAGATCCAACTTGGTAAAATAAATTGCTCCATGTAATTCATCCAATAATTCATCAATCACAGGAATGGGAAATTTATCTTTAATGGTGAGCTCCCTATAATCTGGACACATGTGCCATGATCCATCCTTCTTATGTACCAATACTACAGGAGCAGAGAAAGAACTTTGACCAGGTTGAATTATACCCGCCTCTAACATTTCTGCAATCATACGTTCAATTTCACTCTTTTGGACATAAGGATATCTATAAGGCCTGATGTTTGGAGGAACACTTCTTGGAATCAAATGAATAGCATGATCATGATCACAAATAGGTGGGAGTCCTTATGGAGTTTCAAAAACCTTGGAATGATAGTCCAAGACTTTTTGGAGATCTGCAGAAATAGATGATTTTGATGTTGGAACTTCTAGTGAGCATAATTGTGCAATTATTCCTCGTTGTTCTTTCTTTAGAAGCTTTGTCATGACATTAGAGCTTATTATCTTTCCTGGCTTCCCTGCAATACCCTGTAATTCAACTTCCTTTCCTTCTGAAAAAAAATTCAAGAAAATTTCTTGAAAATTAAAAGCTACCGTCCCCAAAGATTGTAACCATTGTACTCCTAATACAACATCAACAAATCCCATAGGAATGGAAAGCATTGGACTATTCAATACATCTTCCCCCATGGTTAGCTTGATATTATGGCATTTTCCAGAGCAATTTATAGTTCCTCCGTTTGCAACCATCACTCTGACATCGATGGCCGTCGGTATAGGAAACAATTCAATTCTGTAGCTACCTTACAATGAACAAAATTATGGGTACTACCTAAATCAATCAACACTATTGCCTTTTTCTTCTTGATATGTCCTTCATATTGAGAGTTTGAGGGAGTGGTAATTCCTTCCAATGCATTACACTTCATATGGTCGGACTCATTTCTTCCTCTTCTTGGGTTGGTTCTCGGTGTATATCCTCTTCTTGTGCATTTTCTTCTTCCTCTTCACAATCTAGCTGTAAAATAATTTCTTCTCAACACACTTATGACCTTTAGTGTATTTGATATCACAACCCGTGGCAAAGCCCTTTTTCGCTCTTTTTTTCTTCCAATTGTTGTGGTGTCAACCTTGTAGGTTGTGGAAATCTACGAGTAGCAACACTTCCTCTTTATAGAAGTGAGTGGCAGGCTTCCTTGTCGACATAATTTACATTCAATTTTTCTTGCCAACCCGAATGCCTTCTCCAATGAATCGAGTTCCAAAACGCGAACTTCATGTTGGATGTTATCCTTTAAAGTACCTATGAAGAGATCAATCATGTGTTCCTCTGAATATCGATTACCCTTATATTAAATTTTTGGAAGTCCTCAACATGTGCTCCCCCATTAAACCCTTTTGTTTGAGATTTATCAATTGGCTAAAGAAGGTGTTGCTCTTTTGTATCCTCATAATATGCTATCATTATTTCTCCGTAAAAATTGACCAAGTGACAATTTTCTTTTACGGGAGCAAAGCCATCGATACCATACAAATGTACTTTTGTTCTAAATTTAAAGTTGCAATGTGTACCTTTTGTGTGTTTTGCACATTATGGAGATCAAAATATTGCTCCATCCGTAGTATCCATGTTACAGATCCTTTCCATCAAACTTCCTCAATATCCATTTTTTGGAATATTGTGGTTCTTCCCTCCAATATTAGAGTTTATGAAATCATGATTAACAATTATTTTGTTCTCATCATGAGTTTCCTCTACTATCTTTTCACCATTAGGAAACATTTATTGTATCGACTTTGTCAAACCTTCCATGTCTACTTTTAGATCATTCTTCATGTTTTCCATCTTAGCTTCCATGTCATCCATCTTAGATTCCATGCCAACTTCCATGCCATCTATCTTAGATTCCATGCCATTATTCAAACCATCCATCTTAGATTCCACGCCTTTCTTCAAACCATCCATCTTAGTTTCCATGCCTTTCTTCAAAACTTCCATGTCATTTTTTGTTGCTCTTTGCGAGAGCGAAATTTGTTGCACTTGCTCTTGCAATTTTGATATGTCATGTTGCCATTCTTCGTCTTCATGAGTCATAGTAGAGCTTTCTAAAGGCTTAATGGGTGTTGAATTATTTTTAGGGGCCATTTTAGAATCCAATACTGATATCTATTCTACAATATGCCCTTGGAATCAATTCAACTTGATTATTTAAACAAGACTTATGCAATTCGGAAAAAAAATACACACCTTTTACTTGCTTTTGAGGAGCTCGATATTGAAATTGAATTATCTCTATAATTGTGGATCCTCAATATCTGAAATTCAGCCCTGTAGTAGCCCTCTGAAGCTTCTTTCAAATGCCACAGGTCTGATCTGATTTTGATTCTTCAAGGCAAAGTTATGTCCAATCTCCCACAATGACCGAATTTTGGACTGGTTCAGTAGAGAGAACTTGTATGACTTGCCACGTGTCATTGTTTCCTCCTTTGGCTCTGAAACTGATAGAACAAAAACTACAGTCCGTGCAATTGCGGCCACTTTTTATAGCATTCCAATCTGATTCTCAGAGAGAGAGATATGAATATTTTCCCACGATCACCTCTTTGAGATAAAATTCAGAAGCCTCAAAAAGCCCTAAGTTCCACAGATCATATCTCCGAAAATATTGCGAACCAATATCTGAAATTTTTTGACGATGTTCCTCAGGATTGTGGATTCACACTCTAAAAATTTTAGCTTCTGAACCTTCATTTAAAAAATTTTATTACGAAAATACCACGATGACTTGTTTAGGTTAAATTCAAGAGCCTGCAAAATGACCTACCTTGCACAGATCATATCTTCAAAAATATTACGAACCAAGCTCTGAAATTTTTTGACGATGTTCCTCAGGATTTCAGCTTCGTACTCTAAAAATTTCAGATTTTGAAACTTCGTAGAAAAAAAATTATAGCGAAAATTCCACTCTGACCTGGTTGGAGCAACAAAACCCTAGAATCTCAAAGCTCTGATACCAAATGTTGTGAAACCAGCTCCAAAAAGAGAGAAAAAAGAGATATCAACGACTTAGAAATAAGCCACTTTGAGGGAGAAACCTCCAATACATTACATGAATGAACAATTCTTGGATGATTCAAATTACAAAACCTCCTTTCTATATATAGGAATGTGAATACACAGTGTAACCCTAATAAACTGGCACAATAATAATTTAAGGGGCACAATAATAACAATATGGGGGTTACAAGGGTACAATAATAACAATAAGGGGGTTACACTAACAACAATAAGGGATTATACTAGTAATAAAGGGACCTGACAGGAGGGGAAAAATTGAGATAACAATTTCCTTGTAAAATATTGTAATTATGTAGTCAATCTAGATAGTTCACTAGGAGGAAGACCTACTAGTCAAAGTTATGTTAACTTAGGGTTTTTTTCTCCATAGAAGGCAACCCTCAGTTTATATGATGGAATTGCATTGAAACTATATATTATTATTCTATTTGAGAAAAAGAGAGGATATTGTGTGAGAGCGAAGAGTAAGTTACAACGGATTTGTTGCAGTTTGCTAGATAATATAAAAGTAAGGATTGGTTGTTTCTCCATGGACGTAGCCCAAATTAGGTGAACCACGCATATCTGTGTCTCTCTTATTTTATGTGTTTCTGTATTTATTTTTTTGCGATATTTTATGTGTTCCATTTCTCTTCTATTTAATTTCTAACATGTGGGGTTATTGACATGTGGACTATCATGAGGATTCTAGAGGGTTCAAAACCTTTACACTAATTGAGGGTTGAGGCATGCAAAAACCGCAACTTTGGGCTATTAGAAAGAGAATAGGTTCCATTCTTTTAGTATTATTATTATTCACTAGTCGGGTAATGCATAAAGAAGTGGAAAATGAAGCATAATATGGGAGGTAGGACATTTTTCCCAAACTCTTAGACCACAATGTCCATAATGAGTTCTGCTTCCTTTATAATTTCTATCATTAACTGAGAAAAAGAGACGAAACATAAGCCTCGCCTTCTAGCTATGTTTTCACATGTATAAGGTTTTCTAGGTCACATATTGTATATATTTGTGTGGATGGTGTGCTCATTTACTTAATATTACATCTTAGTTTTAGTTATTTTTATAAATTTGAGCACCAAATATTTAATTAAAAATCTTAGATATAAGGTAACAAACTACATAGTAAAATATTTAAAAATATTATAATATTTGTTGTGATGAACTTTTCTAGTTGAATATCCATGGAAATTTACATATGATATTGATATTAGAATAGGTTCTTTGTGGTTTTTTTGGGAAGTTACATGATCTATTGTCTTGAGAAAGAAGTTACATAACCTTATCCAATGGAGATGCTTTGGTTTTGAAAACCATTGGAATGAGGTACAATATATATTTCGGAAAGAACCACAAAGGTACTTGAATTTGGATAAAGGACCTCTTTGGTATGGTTCTGAAAGATAAGCAAGTAGAAAGGTATAATATCTTCACCTCTCTAGAAGACATAAAAATAATTCTTCAGAACAATTTTTTTTTTTTTGGCAGGATTGACTCTCCTCTTGCATACGTTGATGGATATATTTCCTATAATTCTGATAATGGGGACTTGATGGATCCTCTTGGGTCTAGTGCAAAGGTCATTGCTAATATTTCTTCCTCAGAGAATGAAGAGTTACCAAGCGGGATGGCTCTCTCCGAGGCAAGTGGCACTATAGTCCATGGCGACGCTTAGTAGCTCCCTTATAATTTTGGCAAGTATGGTTTTCTAGTTGTTCTCCCTATCATGTCTCGTCACAGGCGTATGTTTACTTGGAGTTTCTTGGAGGATGTTGAAATTATGGCTCACTATGGTAGATATCTCGGTGCTTGTATTGAGGGGAATTTTTTGCATTTTTCAGAGACTGTTGGCCTTATCCTTAACAAACTCATGGATTAGTTGGCCAAATTCAAGTAAAATATATTGATATCAGATCAGGTTCTTTGCGGTTTTTTTGGGAAGTTACATGATCTATTGTCTTGAGAAAGAAGTTACATGACCTTATCCAATGGAGATGATTTGGTTTTGAAAACCATTGGAATGAGGTACAATATATATTTCGGATCTCCATCGTTAACGACCCCTGTCCTCACTATACTCCCTTCCACCACTTTCCATTCACATCCGCAGCCAACCATCGCCCCATTCCGCAAGCGAAAAGCAACCAAACCACCCATCCCAGCACCAAAAGGGCAGAAAGCCAGAATTATGAAATCTAATCAGATAGTTGAACTCACAGGTGAGGACCATGGGCAACAATTGACCACTGGAATCCCAATCACTGAAGAACTAGAAGTAGGCACTCAGACCTTATCCATTATACCGGAATCCGACCTGTCATCCTCACATAGTGTACCAGCTTCCTTATCACCGACTACACAAAATTCATTACAGCGTACATCGCATACTTCCAAATACCATTCGACCCACACTCTATCCACTTCCGCCACTATTTCGGATGCAATACCCACAGGCACCATAATGGTTGTTGAAACTGACGCAGAGGTTAACTCGGGTACAGCACAGGTAACCGAGGTTAACTCAACTACAATAGAGCTAGGTACCTTTTTAAATTTACTCATCCATACTGATTCACCCATTTCTGATAATACACCCACCAAGACTTCACTCAATCCTTTTCATCAATCCATGTTAGTACTACAGCCATTTCAACCCACTCACCTACCATCCACCAGTTATCATATTCCTGAACTGCAAACTATCCCGTTGAGTCTGTTAGGGTCCTATAATAATAGGGTTCATAAATTTTGAATTGACTTTGATAGTCTTGTAAATATGTACATACCTTGCTTTCTGCAAGTTGTTTTCCCATATTTTGAAAAAATGAAAAATAATAAAAAAGCCAAAAAGAGGGTAAAAAGTCCTAAAAGAAAAATCAAAGGACTTATAAAAATATAGACCCAAAAAGAAAAAGAAATAAGACCTGAAATTGAGCAAGTCCAAATGCCACTACTTTTACTTTTACTGCAAGAATAATGATTATGTGCAGAGTGTCAATAAATGCCATAATCCATGATAAGTTAAACAGTTTAACCTTAACTTTTCATGTTTTCAATTTCATGTTTTAGATAGTGAATAAAGATTTGTCAAACAATTTAAACTTGAAAAATCAGTAGACAGGTAGAGAATAATGAGGAGCTCAACAGTTTAATCTGAGCCCTCGGATGAAATAAGGTAGACTTAGATAGTTTTATGCTTTGAAAGAAAAATGTTTTAAGGTTTCAAGCCTAAATGCACGTACAAAAATGAAGAAAAAATGTTAGAAATAAAGATGGGTAGGTAGAAAGCAGTTGAGAAATCATGTAAATAAGACATCATCGGGAAAAATCACTAATTTCCCCTCCCCTATAGGTATTCAGTATTCTAAACTTTTAGTCAAAAAGGCTCAGAGCATTTCTCTGACTTTTGTTGGGACCGGACCCAAGGCTTGATGACTGATAAGTTAAAAATATTGAATTCCTACCTTAAACCCTCATTCAATAACATTTACCCTTCATTCATACATCAAAACCCCTTTTTCGTAAGTAAAGACACATTCTTACTTAGTAAAATTGAAAACCCTAAAATAATTAATTTCCCTTCAAAATCATTCATAAAAACCCTCAAAATTACATTTATCCTAAGTATTAGTGAAGTAATATAAAAGATGAGCAATGCTTTATTTTTATACTTTACTTAGAGATAATATGTGTTTTATTTCCATTTTCACTACCCTTTTCATATTAACTTTTAACCTATTTTATTAAATCCCTAAAAACACCCTCCCATAGTTATTAATTCCATTATATTTAAATAAACCCCAAAGAACCCACTATTTTATGTTTAGACCAAAGATTATATACCCCCATGTGCGCAAATAAAACCCCTCCCAAAACCCATTGGTATAAGCTTATCGTTAATTAAATACCCCGCCCCTATAGTTTGAAAACTATTAAAAGGTTTAAAACTATATAATATGTAATAACCGCGCCCGCATATAAAATTTGAAACATTTTATAAATGTTTTAACATAAAACATTACCCCCCGCCTATATTTGTAAAACCCAAGTTTTGAATTAAACCAAGGTCTATTCATAAGGTTTAAAAACAATTGCTGCCTATGCAATTAGCCCGGTCCCACTACTCTTATTCTGATGCAGCTTCCAAAATGATCTGGACCGTTCGCTCATGAACTCCAGATCCGACGATGAATATCCCATATCATGCAGAATAGATGCACGTTCATCCAACCACCAAACTTGCGTGAAATGGGTGGTTTCACATTTATCTCTCTCCTCCACGTGCCCTTCAAACACTGGATCGCATGGGTTAAGCTCAAAACTGCTTACCACCAAATCACCGCGCGATACCACCGGTTTTATATCCGTTGAAATCCCGAAACCGCCTCTCCCGCCTAATGCGACCTGCATTCAATGTCGAGTTAATACAACTGAAATGTTTAATAAACCTTTGGAAATACATTCATTTCATATCATTCTTGCGCTTTTAACCTTTGTAAAGATTTCCCGACTGTAAAACACCCTTATCAAGCATTTTTCTGCCATTTTTTACGCCTAAAGCCTACATAATTTTCCCAATAAACCTTTGAAGACTGTTGAGGAGCTGCGCATTGCTCCAAAAAATTCACAGAAGTTTCAAACTTGTTCAAAAAACTTCAAAATCATTCCGAAGCGTGATACCTGCATTACAGCAGGTATTTTTCTAGAATTTGAACCTGTGATCATGTTGAAAAACCTTTTTAAAGAAAGAAAACACATTTAAGCTTAAATAAATTGATTAAATAAACTGCCAAAAAGTCCCATAAACAGGCCAAACTCTGGCAAATTTTTCCCAGAAACCTTGTTTCTCTGCTGCGCAGCATTTTTGAGGAAATTGATGAGTTTTCACAGTTTAATAGTCTATTTCAAGCTCTGAAAAAGGCCAAAAAACCTCTACAGGTACCCCAAACCCTCTGTGATTCTTTTTAAAAGAGTTTTCAGCCCTATTTCCATTAAAAATACTCAGGAAACCCCTGTTTTCTGTTTTAAACCAATTCTCAAGCCTCTAAACCTCTTTGACAGGCCTAATTGAACAGAAAAGCCTATACTTTGCCAAATTGCCCAATAAATCCTCTGTTATAGTAAAATTACTTCTGCAAACTGTCTAAACTTGCAGAAGTAGATCAAAATGCCTAAAAAATAGAGTTCAAGCAAGCTTGAAGGTTCTAAAACACCTAAACCTACCCCTGCCATGACTTCAAGTACTGCTATTGTTGTCAATCCATTGCAACCACCTGTTGTTGATATTGAACACATTCCCCTAGCTGATATTGATTATAAAATAGTTGATCCCATTGTTGAATTCAACCTGTTAGATATCGATAACTAGTGCTATGAGAAGTCTTTAGATGATCAAGAAGAAGTCCATATTTGGGAATCCAATTTTCCCAAATATGTGGTCCCATTAACTCACCCATGTCAAGAGATCATTAGATTGTGTCAACAGTACTATATTCTAGAGTAAAGAGCTATTGTAAATTCCAGTAAAGAAGTCCTTTTTACCATCACTGCGGAGTCAATTAACCAAATGTTGCAACTTCAACCTGACCCCCAAGCAGTCCCTTTACTATAGCGGCCCTCACCAAGCTATATATTGGCCTAGATTTTCCTAAAAGGTTCATGATTTTTCAGTCTTTTATGCCTTTGCATGTAGAAATTCCCAAGTTAAATCCTGCATATTCTACTGCTAAATTCCCTGAAGGATCAAGACATGTAATTTCCATGCTTTCTTTCATACTTGGATATTTCACTGATGAACACATTGATGAATCCATCTTGGGATTCTTGTCATCCTTTTCTCTAGGTCAACCACCTTCAGTAATATTTGATTATGTTGGTTTCATTGCTGATAGTATTCATTATCAATTGAGAAATTTGCAAATAGAGGGAGTGTTTAGATATACCTCCTACATTTTCCATATGTTCCTATACTTCCAATAAGATAATTTTCCAATCACTCTTCAAAAACTTGACATAGAGGCAAATCCTCTATCTGTCATTTTTTGGACACCATTGCTCAGAAAAGAATGTATAGATTTCAGTTATTCAGAGTTTTCAGAGTTATTTTTACATCCAGTGATCACCATGTTGACCAAAACAGAGCAGCCTAGAATAAGTGAAGAAATGAAAAAGATATTGCAATTTTTAGAGCAGAGTAAGGTTGGTGACTGGTATTTATATGAGAAATATACTGAAATCAGAGTCTTTGGGTTAAACTTGTTACCTTACAAGTTACCCAAACATCCTTCAATGAGGATCTTTGCCTTGGAGTATATCAGGCAGATTCTAAACTCTGATTCAATCAATTTCATGGCAGCTAAGAAGAAGACCCAATTCAAACTTAAAAATAAAATTGGGCCATTCATATGCAATCACAAGGATGTAGAAAAAGAGGCAGCAAATTAGTTATTGGAATATAAATTTGAAGAGAGTTTCCCTTGGAACTATGATCCACAAGGGATCTTGAGCAAGCTAAGGGTCAAATGAAAATTAACACATTTTATTCATGAAGCTAAACCAGAAATAGAAAATTTTTCCAATCAGCTTGAATTGGCTGAAAACACATTAATAGATGTAGTTGAGAAAAGGTAATACTAGTCATACCTTAGAGACTGCAAATCAGCCAGAGAAGTCCACCAAAAGAATAAGGGAAGAAGGAGCCTATGTGGCAGAGACTACAACAGAAACAAAGTTCAAGATCATTTATAACAAAATGCCTAAATTAGATACAACAGGTAAAGGAAAAGTTACAATAGATTTAGAAGAAACAAAGCCTTTAAAAACCAACACAGATTTACCAGAGACAAAAGTAGCTACTGTAATTATCAATGAGCCAAATTAGAATAATGAAGACACACAGTTAATGGAAAGACAACAAAGCATGGAAGCTTCTTCCTCACAGTCAGCTGACGAAAAGGATTTGGATATTAAAGAGAAATATAAGCAGATCAAGTTGAAGAATGAGGAAATCAAAACTGAAATTTATTCTCAGTTCTTGAAACAAAAGCCAGGTAATCAAAACAGATTCCTATCATCATTTGATTACTCAAGTAAAAAATTGATTATGTTAGTATTACAACCCACAATATCAGTGCCAAAGACAGTTGCTGACTATAAGAAGGTTGATCTAGAAGTAGCTACAGACAGTATTCATGAATTAGATCAAATAGAGTTTCACAGGCAAAGCTCAGAGATGTTGTATTCCACAGTTACTACAAAAGCTATGAGTGCTCAAAAGCTACAAAATACCATCTCCAACATGCAAGATCAAATGAAGATGGAAAAAGCTTCATTATATGCCAAGGATCTAAGGATAAAAGCTTTAGAAGAATTAGTATTGCAGGTAGGATATGATCCTACTAACATCAAAGCAGCAGAAGCATTGGTGAAAAAGAAAAATGAGGATATAGCAGCCTTGAGGAAACAAATCAAACTTCCTCAAAGTGAGCATCCTCAGACAAAAGAATTCATACAGGAACAGAATGAAAAAGATGAAATGATGAATTTAATTCTTCAGTTGACAGCCTAGATTAAGGAAATGGAAATACAGATGGACAAACTTGTCCAAGAAAAGGAGACAGTGAAAGAACCAATGATTCCTACAGTCATTCCAGTTATCACTACAGCAGTGCCTTCAACTTTAGGAGAAAAGTTGGCACCCAAAGAACCACTGGCTACTGTAGTGCCAGTGACTTCTTCCATAACATCAGCCACTGAACCTTCTACAACAACAGTACAACCTACTGATGAGGCCAGCAAGATAGTGAAAGCAATGGAAGAGATGTCTTTGAAGACAAATGAGATTAATAGGTTGACAAAAATGGTTGAAAATCTTGAAAATTCAAATAAATCAGCTCAAGTAAATGCTAAGATACATGAACAAAATGCCAATAGATTGAGTGAAGAGTTAAAAAAGTTGCAAAAAGAATTAACTTTGAAGGATCAGATATCATACATCAAAAATCGCCTTTGGAATAATATAATTGAAGCCATCCATGATGTATGGCCTTCAATTTAGGTAATTTTTGAGCAAAGAGAATTATTATTAGCAGCCCAAGCAGAAATCCAAAAAACTCAAAATGATTTGGCTGACAAACCAGAGCATGTTGTAAGGCTAATAAATTTCCTTAACAACAAAAATAGACAAGAATTGGAAGAGCTCAAAATAACAGACAGAACAACAACTATCCTAGAAATTAGGAAAGTCGCAACAAAGAGAAATTTGATGAGGCAACTTGAAGAAAAATGTGAAGGTATGAATATTGCCATAACCAGGTTCATGGTTAAGTTCACAAATTTGAGGCAAAAAGGACTTCCTGATATCATGGTTATTAATGATAAATTGATGCCTCAAAATGACTATGATAAGAAGATAGGAGAATTTGCCAAGGAACAGGTAAATAAACCAACAAGTCAAGGCATCCCCACATGAAAAGTGTTACTGAAGAGTTTTGAAGATTTATTTTACTTACAGTATGAGATCAAACACTTGTTTGTCATCAAGCCAACCTTTGCTAGATATACAGAAGCTGATGAGAATTTTAGGAAATTAAAGAATATTCAAATTCCTAAAAATGAGGATTGGCAGTCACTTACTGATTTGTTATGAAGGATAAAAATAAGTAGATGAAAAGAAGGAAGAAAATTGTTTTCTAAATTACAGTCAAAACATATTTTATTGAAAACGGTAAATAGGTTTTTACTAAGGATTAAAGAGTATCATTGAATAAAAAGTATCCGCGAAAGAGTATCAGACAAGGCAGATCAGATTCAGAAAATATCTAAAGGCCAGCAAGGAGGTCACCAAGGCAGCCACCTGCTTTATCCTCAAAAATGTTTCTATTTCTTATGGATAAAATAGGATAGCTTGCTAATTTGTTAAGCAACTATCTCTATTTTTATTGTAAAGATATTTTATTTTCCTAAGATAATTCCTAGAAGTATTCTAGGATATTTTGTAAAACATTATGTATAAATACTTCATCTTTAGGAATTTTTTGTGTAGAATAAAACTGTTGGGATTTTTATAGTCATTTCTTCTTGGAATTTAAAGCTTTTGTGTGTCAAAACTTCAAGCAGCAGGCTGGATCAAATAAAATTGGCATCATACTTCAGGATTCCTGTGATGAGCTATTTGGAGTGAAGTATTTTCTTCACTTGTCACTGTTTCCTTTGTTTGTTACATGCATCCATTTATGTTTATGCTAAATCTGAATGTATAGCTAGGATTATTACTACAGGATTTGTTAATAGCACCTTGTTTTTAATTAGTTATCATTTATATGTTTTCCTCTGATTTCCAGTGTAGGGAACCCTTAATTGCTCCCTCTCTCGTTTGACCTCTTCCTACTACTTCCTTCTCTGGATAAAAGGATTTTTAAGTGCCCTTTATCCTGATCATACCACCTAACAAAAACAATTTTCCAAGATCTCCAAGGGTTATCTATCTTTCCCTGAAGACATTTGACCTTTTTGCCCTTGATCCTAGTCTTGTTCACTTGATTTTGGCTCCATATCCCAATGGACAAATAGATTTCCCACTATCCTTCCTTTCAAGTGATTTTTCCCCACCAAATTTATCAAAACAAAACCAAAGCTGCACTTCATAACTAGCCTAATATTCACAAATTAAAACAAAGTTAAAATTTAAAGAGAGAGCCCTCTCTGAACCCTAGGAAGGCTAGATCCTAGAGTTTGAAGTAGGTTTGTGGTTACCTCTAGAATTCTTTGACTAAAAACCAAAATTACACAACTTAAGAATTACTAGAGTTATAACAGAGTCAACCCACCTCTCCACAAGGCCAATCAGAGTGCTCCATTTCCAGCGCCCAACCCCTCAGGGAAAGGAATCCTAGTCCTAAGATTACAAGCAGTGGAGATATTCAGAGTTGGGGATCCGTCCAACTTTTCATTTTTATACAAGCAGTAGTGCGACAAGAAGATACCCTCCATAATGACCTTTTTCAGAGGTATGAACAGTGGCAAAAACAGGTCATGACGCTCACTTAATTAACTTTAACAAGAGAGGGATATCCTCCAACAATATCTCGACCAAATCACAGAGAACTTCCAAGAGTTGTGGCCGACGATCACTAGTGTAGTCGAGGCCGCACCAACAGACATTTGGGCTTTCCTAGTGGTTAAACACTCTGTCCACATAAAGACAGCATGTGCCAATTTGGGCAATGCAAACCAGGAGCTAAGGTAGGCCCTTTCAGCCAAACTTGCACTACCAGACCCCTCTACAATGCACGCAGAAAAGGTATCGCAAAGACATGAGAAAATGTAGAAGCTAAAGGAGACACTAGGAACCACTGTCACAAAAGCATACAACACGCTGGAGAAAATTCATGAATGCTCGAACTCAATCACTATGAAGGTACAACCTGTCTTAGAACAAATTCAAAAAATTGTTTTTGAGATTAAAGGAAAAACTGATCCATCCAGCCACAACCAGCTATATGGTCAGGCTAACGCGTTGTAGCTACAAATACAAACAATTGAAGAAAGCTCGGTGAGAACGAAGCAACTCCTCCGAGATCTAAGACAGCTAATCAAACAGAAGGCAGATACCATACAACAACTGGTCTCCGAAGTAGACCCCAAGTTCAGGGTAGTGTTTTATGATCTTGCCCAGCCAATGGATGCCACACATGCCGACAAGGTGGTAAGTGAGACAAACCCCATGATAAAAGCATGGCAAGAAGTGATCATTGAGTTCATGTAGCTCAGGACATAATCCATGAACAAGGTTCCAGAGTTGGGGCCTTTGTTAGAAGAGGGGGAGTCATAATAGATGGAGCTAGAGAAGGAGATAGCTGAAGAGGACCAGCCAAAGACAACAATCGATGGTCAACTAGGGACCACAATAGTGGAAAAAAACTGACTCGGGATGTGTCAGCAACTTATGGTCGGGGCCTGTTGGGGCCTTTGTTTTGAGTAACACAATTTTGAGTTGTGGAAGGCTAGGTGGCAGGAATAACAGGTGGCGGAGCACCATTATGAAAGGAAAGGAACCGTTGTGGTTGCGGAGAGTCTACAGACAGGTGGCAAAGAAAAGACAGACAGTAGCACAAATGGCAGAAATAGGGGGAAATGAAGAAGTAGAAGGACTCCTAGAGGCAGAGCCAACCACAAAAGGAGATGGGAAGCAACGGAGTGCAAGGGAACATCCGAGCGAAGAAGGGGCGAAGAATGACAGTGCCAATCGATAGAAGTAGATAAGCAAGGAAAAACAAAGTTCGGTTGGTGATCAATAGATGGAGAACTATTCTGGGGAGAAGATAGAGTTTTGTGTCCTGGGAGCTCTGCGGAGCCTGAAACGTATTATGGGGTATTATGTTGAACTCCGTAGAGTATAATACGTAATGTTTTGATGATTTAAAATAACATAGCAATGCTGAGTTGTGGATTATACGATGTGTATGACAATTAGCTTTGCAGTATGAGGGGTTTCCACAGTGCATTATATTAGATATCATTTTTGGGATTCAACTGTGTTAATTTAATCATTCATCTATGACTATTTCCATGAGAGGTAGTCGTAACTGACTAATTTCTCATGATTTTTGAATAGTCCACTTAGCACTCATTGCATCGGGTGATGCTCACAGGGGTGAAGAAGTGGGATTGAAACTAGTGAAATGAATCACATAGCGTCAATCATCACTTAAGACACGGTAACCAGACTTCAGGGTCACCATCCGAACTCCTCTGGCTAAGCGTATTTTGTGGAGTTTCTGATCTAATCCCATATCCCTTTACCCCATTTGTAAAACCTTAGAAATTATTTTGCCTCATGAACCATTCAAGTAGAGCTCCCTTTACTCTTTGTATTTAAGTCTGAGGGGTTTCCGTAGTGCATTATATTAGATATCATTTTGGGATTCAATTGCGTTAATTTAATCATTCATCTGTATTATTTCATGAGAGGTAGTCGTGGCGACTAATTTCTCATGATTTTTGAATAGTCTACTTAGCACTTAATGCATCGGGTGAGAGTGTACAGAGCGAGGTGAAGAAGTGGATTGAAACTGGTGATAAATCACATAGCGTCAATCATCATGGAGCTTACACCCGATGACGGGACTTCCAGTTACGTCCCAACTCCTGCAAGCCAAAGCGGCCTTGTATGGAGTTTCCCCATGATAATCCCCTTGCTTTCTACTGTTTGCAAAACCTTAGCAACTATTGTGCCTCATGAACCATTCAAGAAGAGATCCCTTTACTCTTAGTATTTTAAGTATGAGGGGTTTCCGCAGTGCATTATATTAGATATCATTTTTGGGATTCAATTGCGTTAATTTAATCATTCATCTATGACCATTTCCATGAGAGGTAGTCGTAACTGACTAATTTCTCATGATTTTTGAATAGTCTACTTAGCACTTATTGCATCGGGTGATGCTCACACGGGTGAAGAAGTGGGATTGAAACTAGTGAAATAAATCACATAGCGTCAATCATCACTTCCGGGGCTTACACCCAGTAACCAGGACTTCCCAGGAGGTCACCCATCCCAAAACTCCTCTGGCTTAAGCGTGCTTAACTATGGAGTTTTCCCCACAATCAAGCCCACTTAGCTTGCTACCCCATTTGCAAAACCTTAGCAACTATTGTGCCTCATGAACCATTCAGGAAGAGATCCCTTTACTCTTAGTATTTTAAGTATGAGGGGTTTCCGCAGTGCATTATATTAGATATCATTTTTGGGATTCAACTGCGTTAATTTAGTCATTCATCCATGACCATTTCCATGAGAGGTAGTCGTAACTGACTAATTTCTCATGATTTTTGAATAGTCCACTTACCAGTCATTGCATCAGGTGATGCTCACAGGGGTGAAGAAGTGGGATCGAAACTAGTGAAATGAATCACCCATGACATCGTCACTCATAGGGCCGCATTAACGAAGCCAGGGGTCACCCTCCAGGCTCCTGCGGCGGCGTCCTTCAGCAGTTTTCCCCACAATAAAACCACTTAACCTGCCATTTGCAAACCTTAGCAACTATTGTGCCTCATGAACCATTCGAAGAGTCCCTTTACTCGCTTATTTTAAGTATGAGGGGTTTAACGGTACATTATATTAGATATCATTTTTGGGATTCAATTGCGTTAAGTAAGCCATTCATCTATGACCATTTCCATGAGAGGTAGTCGTAACTGGCTAATTTCTCATGATTTTGAATAGTCCACTTAACACTCATTGCATCGAGTGATGCTCACAGGGGTGAAGAAGTGGGATTGAAACTAGTGAAATGAATCACATAGCTTCAATCATCACTTTCGGGGCTTGCACCCAGTAACCAGGACTTTCCGGGAGGTCACCCATCCCAGAACTCCTCTGGCTCAAGCGCGCTTAACAGTGGAGTTTTACCCACAATCAAGCCCACTTAGCTTGCTACCCCATTTGCAAAAAACTTAGCAACTATTGTGCCTCATGAACCATTCAAGAAGAGATCCCTTTACTCTTAGTATTTTAAGTATGAGGGGTTTCCGCAGTGCAGTATATTAGATATCATTTTTGAGATTCAACTGTGTTAATTTTGTCATTCATCTATGACCATTTCCATTAGAGGTAGTCGTAACCGACTAATTTCTCATGATTTTTGAATAGTCCACTTAACACTCATTGCATCGGGTGATGCTCACAGGGGTGAAGAAGTGGGATTGAAACTAGTGAAATGAATCACATAGTGTCAATCATCACTTTCGGGGCTTGCACCCAGTAACCAGGACTTCCCGGGAGGTCACCCATCCCAGAACTCCTCTGGCTCAAGCGCGCTTCACTGTGGATTTTTCCCCACAATCAAGCCCACTTAGCTTGCTACCCCATTTGCAAAACCTTAGCAACTATTGTGTCTCATGAACCATTCAATAAGAGATCCCTTTACTCTTAGTATTTTAAGTATGAGGGGTTTTCGCAGTGCATTATATTAGATATCATTTTTGGGATTTAACTGTGTTAATTTATCATTCATCTATGACCATTTCCATGGGAGGTAGTTTTAACTGACTAATTTCTCATGATTTTTGAATAGTCCACTTAGCACTCATTGCATCGGGTGATGCTCATAGGGGTGAAGAAGTGGGATTGAAACTAGTGAAACGAATCACATAGTGTCAATCATCACTTCCAGGGCTTGCACCCGATAACTAGGACTTCCCGGGAGGTCATCCATCTTAGAACTCCTCTGGCTCAAGCGCACTTAACTATGGAGTTTTCCCCATAATCAAGCCCACTTAGCTTGCTACCCCATTTGCAAAACCTTAGCAACTACTGTGCCTCATGAACCATTCAAGAAGAGATCCCTTTACTCTTAGTATTTTAAGTATGAGGGGTTTCTGCAGTGCATTATATTAGATATCATTTTTGGGATTCAACTGCGTTAATTTAGTCATTCATATATGACCATTTCCATGAGAGGTAGTCGTAACTGACTAATTTCTCATGATTTTTAAATATAGTCCACTTAGCACTCATTGCATCGGGTGATGCTCACAGGGGTGAAGAAGTGGGATTGAAACTAGTGAAATGAATCACATAGCGTCAATCATCACTTCCGGGGCTTGCACCCGGTAACTAGGGCTTCCCGGGAGGTCACCCATCCCAGAACTCCTCTGGCTCAAGCGCGCTTAACTGTGGAGTTTTCGCCACAATCAAGACCACTTATCTTGCTACCCCATTTGCAAAACCTTAGCAACTATTGTGCCTCATGAACCATTCAAGAAGAGATCCCTTTACTCTTAGTATTCTAAGTATGAGGGGTTTCCGCAGTGCATTATATTAAATATCATTTTTGGGAGTCAATTGCGTTAATTTAGTCATTCATCTATGACCATTTCCATGAGAGGTAGTCGTAACTAACTAATTTCTCATGATTTTTGAATAGTCCACTAGGCAATATAGCATCGGGTGATGCTCACAGGGGTGAAGAAGTGGGATTGAAACTAGTGAAATGAATCACATAGCGTCAATCATCACTTCCAGGGCTTGCACCCAGTAACCAGGACTTCCCGGGAGGTCACCCATCCCAGAACTCCTCTGGCTCAAGCACGCTTAACTGTGGAGTTTTCCCCACAATCAAGCCCACTTAGCTTGCTACCCCATTTGCAAAACCATTGCAACTATTGTGCCTCATGAACCATTCAAGAAGAGATCCCTTTACTCTTAGTATTTTAATTATGAGGGGTTTCCGCAATGCATTATATTAGATATCATTTTTGGGATTCAACTACGTTAATTTAGTCATTCATCTATGACCATTTCCATGAGAGGTAGTCGTAACTGACTAATTTCTCATGATTTTTGAATAGTCTTCTTAGCACTCATTGCATCGGGTGATGCTCACAGGGGTGAAGAAGTGGGATTGAAACTAGTGAAATGAATCACATAACGTCAATCATCAGTTCTGGGCTTGCACCCAGTAACCAGGACTTCCCGGGAGGTCACCCATCCCATAACTTCTTTGGCTTAAGCGTGCTTAACTGTGGAGTTTTCCCCACAATCAAGCCCACTTAGCTTGCTACCCCATTTGTAAAACCTTAGCAACTATTGTGCCTCATGAACCATTCAAGAAGAGATCCCTTTACTCTTAGTGTTTTAGTATGAGGGGTTTCCTCAGTGCATTATATTAGATATCATTTTTGGGATTCAACTGCGTTAATTTAGTCATTCCTCTATGACCATTTCCATGAGAGGTAGTCGTAACTGACTAATTTCTCATGATTTTTGAATAGTCCACTTAGCACTCATTGCATCGGGTGATGCTCACAGGGGTGAAGAAGTGGGATTTAAACTTGTGAAATGAATCACATAGCGTCAATCATCACTTCCGGGGCTTGCATCTGGTAACCAGGACTTCCCAGGAGGTCACCCATCCCAGAACTCCTCTGGCTCAAGCGTGCTTAGCTGTGGACTTTTCCCCACAATCAAGCCCACTTAGCTTGCTACCCCATTTGCAAAATGCCTCATGAACCATTCAAGAAGAGATCCCTTTACTCTTAGGCACAATAGTTGGTAAGGTTTTGAAAATGGGGTAGCCACTTTAAGCGCGATTGTGGGAAAACTCCGCGATTAGCAGCTTGAGCGGAGGAGGATACAAGGATCAGGTAAACCTCACGAGAAGATTGCAGTTGCGAGTCGCAAACTTGAAAATGATGATTGACTATATGTGATTGACATTCACAAGATTCAATCCCACTTTAATACTAAAATGTGAGCATCATCCGATGCAATGAGTGCTAAGTGGACTATTCAAAAATCATGAGAAATTAGTCAATTACGACTACCTCTCATGGAAATGGTCATAGATGAATGACTAAATTAACACAGTTGAATCCCAAAAAATGATATCTAATATAATACACTGCCAAAACCCCTCATACTTAAAATACTAAGAGTAAAGGGATCTCTTCTTGAATGGTTCATGAGGCACAATAGTTGCTAAGGTTTTACAAATGGGGTAGCAAGCTAAGTGGGCTTGATTGTGAGGAAAACTCCACAGTTAAGCGCGCTTGAGCCAGAGGAGTTCTAGGATGGGTGACCTCCCGGGAAGTCCTGGTTACCGGGTGCAAGCCCCGGAAGTGATGATTGACGCTATGTGATTCATTTCACTAGTTTCAATCCCACTTCTTCACCCCTGTGAGCATCACCCGATGCAATGAGTGCTAAGTGGACTATACTTAAAAATCATGAGAAATTAGTCAATTACGACTACCTCTCATAGAAATGGTCATAGATGAATGACTAAATTAACGTAGTTGAATCCCAAAAATTATATCTAATATAATGCACTGCAGAAACCCCTCATACTTAAAATACTAAGAGTAAAGGGATCTCTTCTTGAATGGTTCATGAGACACAGTAGTTGCTAAGGTTTTTCAAATGGGGTAGCAAGCTAAGTGGGTTTGATTGTGGGGAAAACTCCATAGTTAAGCGCGCTTGAGCCAGAGGAGTTCTAGGATGGGTGACCTCCCGGGAAGTCCTGGTTACCGGGTGCAAGCCCTGGAAGTGATGATTGACGCTATGTGATTCATTTCACTAGTTTCAATCCCACTTCTACACCCTTATGAGCATCACCCGATGCAATGAGTGCTAAGTGGAATATTCAAAAATCATGAGAAATTAGTCAGTTACAACTACCTCCCACGGAAATGGTCATAGATGAATGATAAATTAACACAGTTAAATCCCAAAAATGATATCTAATATAATGCACTGCGGAAACCCCTCATACTTAAAATACTAAGAGTAAAGGGATCTCTTCTTGAATGGTTCATGAGGCACAATAGTTGCTAAGGTTTTGAAAATGGGGTAGCAAGCTAAGTGCGCTTGATTGTGGGGAAAACTCCACAGTTAAGTGCGCTTGAGCCAGAGGAGTTCTGGGATGGGTGACCTCTCGGGAAGTCCTGGTTACCGGGTGCAAGACCCGGAAGTGATGATTGACACTATGTGATTCATTTCACTAGTTTCAATCCCACTTATTCACCCCTATCAGCATCATTTGATGCAATGAGTGCTAAGTGGACTATTCAAAAATCATGAGAATTTAGTCGGTTACGACTACCTCTAATGGAAATGGTCATAGATGAATGACAAAATTAACGCAGTTGAATCCCAAAAATGTTATGTAATATACTGCACTGCAGAAACCCCTCATACTTAAAATACTAAGAGTAAAAGGATCTCTTCTTGAATGGTTCATGAGGCATAATAGATGCTAAGTTTTTGCAAATGGGGTAGCAAGCTAAGTGGGCTTGATTGTGGTGAAATCTCCACAGTTAAGCGCGCTTGAGCCAGACGAGTTCTGGGATGGGTGACCTCCCGGGAAGTCCTGGTTACCGGGTGCAAGCCCTGGAAGTGATGATTGACGCTATGTGATTCATTTCACTAGTTTCAATCCCACTTCTTCACCCCTGTGAGCATCACCCGATGCAATGAGTGCTAAGTGGACTATTCAAAAATCATGAGAAATTAGCCAGTTACGACTACCTCTCATGGAAATGGTCATAGATGAATGACTAAATTAACGCAGTTGAATCCCAAAAATGATATCTAATATAATGCACTGCGGAAACCCCTCATACTTAAAATACTAAGAGTAAAGGGATCTCTTCTTGAATGGTTCATGAGGCATAATAGTTGCTAAGGTTTTGCAAATGGGGTAGCAAGCTAAGTGGGCTTGATTGTGGGGAAAACTCCACAGTTAAGTGCGCTTGAGCCAGAGGAGTTCTGGGATGGGTGACCTCCCGGGAAGTCCTGGTTACCGGGTGCAAGCCCCGAAAGTGATGATTGACGCTATGTGATTCATTTCACTAGTTTCAATCCCACTTCTTCACCCCTGTGAGCATCACTCGATGCAATGAGTGCTAAGTGGACTATTCAAAAATCATGAGAAATTAGTCAGTTACGACTACCTCTCATGGAAATGGTCATAGATGAATGACTAAATTAACGCAGTTGAATCCAAAAAACGATATGTAATATAATGCACTGCGGAAACCCCTCATACTTAAAATACTAAGAGTAAAGGGATCTCTTCTTGAATGGTTCATGAGGCACAATAGTTGCTAAGGTTTTGCAAATGGGGTAGCAAGCTAAGTGGGCTTAATTGTGGGGAAAACTCCACAGTTAAGCGTGCTTGAGCCAGAGGAGTTCTGGGATGGGTGACCTCCTGGGAAGTTCTGGTTACTGGGTGCAAGCCCCGGAAGTGATGATTGATGCTATGTGATTAATTTCATTAGTTTCAATCCCACTTCTTCACCCCTATGAGCATCACCCGATGCAATGAGTGCTAAGTGGACTATTCAAAAATCATGAGAAATTAGTCAGTTACGACTACCTCTCATGGAAATGGTCATAGATGAATGACTAAATTAACGCAGTTGAATCCCAAAAATGATATCTAATATAATGCACTGCGTAAACCCCTCATACTTAAAATACTAAGAGTAAAGGGATCTCTTCTCGAATGGTTCATGAGGCACAATAGTTGCTAAGGTTTTGCAAATGGGGTAGCAAGCTAAGTGGGCTTGATTGTGGGGAAAACTCCACAGTTAAGCGCGCTTGAGCCAGAGGAGTTCGGGGATGGGTGACCTCCCGGGAAGTCCTGGTTACCAGGTGCAAGCCCCGGAAGTGATGATTGACGCTATGTGATTCATTTCACTAGTTTCAATCCCACTTCTTCACCCCTGTGAGCATCACCTGATGCAATGAGTGCTAAGTGGACTATTCAAAAATCATGAGAAATTAGTCAATTACCACTACCTCTCATGGAAATGTTCATAGATGAATGACTAAATTAACGCAGTTGAATCTCAAAAATGATATCTAATATAATGCACTGCGTAAACCCCTCATACTTAAAATACTAAGAGTAAAGGGATCTCTTCTTGAATGGTTCATGAAGCACAATAGTTGCTAAGGTTTTGCAAATGGGGTAGCAAGCTAAGTGGGCTTGATTATGGGGAAAAATCCACAGTTAAGCACGCTTGAGCCAGAGGAGTTCTGGGATGGGTGACCTCCTGGGAACTCCTGGTTACCGGGTGCAAGCCCCGTAAGTGATGATTGACGCTATGTGATTAATTTCAATAGTTTCAATCCACTTCTTCACCCCTGTGAGCATCACCCGATGCAATGAGTGCTAAGTGGATTATTCAAAAATCATGAGAAATTAGTCAATTACAACTACCTCTCATGGAAATGGTCATAGATGAATGAGTAAATTAACGCAGTTGAATCCCAAAAATGATATCTAAATTAGCTTTGTAGCTGTGTGTTTATCTATTTCAAATTTTTTTATGTTTGTGTTGGTAATTGCTAAATGGTAACTTGTATCCTTATTCATATGCGATGAATGTGCTATGTGTATTATAATGTCTGGTTAGGTGTTAGCAGTGTCCCTTCAGTATTATGGTTCTATCTCTCTATCTTAGTAAGGTCATGGCATGCCTCGGGTGAGACTCCTTGCTCTCTTGAGCAGGGTGAAAATGCCGACATTGTCCTAGACTACAACGGAATCTTGTTGGCCCTGAGCTTGAACCTGGGTCTTGCCCAGAAGTCACCCTTTTTTGCCAACAGGGCCCACATACATTTGGAATTTCATCTCCTAGTGTTAGGTTTTTGGATGTTTATGGTTTTCCATTATTTCTCAATAATAAATATGGCCCCAAGCTTCAATGTAACAAAATTCAGAGGCATGTAGCTGCCACATCTCTTCTCACAGATAAGCTACCATTGCCCGAGCTATCCATTCTACATGTAAAGAATTTTCAATACTTTGTTATTAATGAATTGAATTTTTGTTTTTGTTGTAGCTCTATTTTTCTGTTTATATATATATTTCATTTCGTTCCTTCACAAATCCATATCAGTCTATGATAGAATTCTGACACTAAATATACTATCCTCTCAATGATCTTCCAAGTCCCGAAACCTTAAAGAGTGCCAACCTTAGATAAGGATTTTGTTCATGTGTTTATTTCCCAATCAATATGACAATAGGAAATTCGATCAAGAACTTGTTTCAGATGAAAAATATCTTCTAAAATAAGATACAATGTGTACACATGACATATTTGAATGGTATTGAACCAATTTATGACAATCATAGAATCTCCAAAAATTTGAATCAGGCGACATTCTCTCTCAATAGAAAATAAAAGAACCAATTTTCGACAAAGGATTTCCACATAATTGTTGGATCCTCTTCCTATACCACTCTCATAGTTGTAAGAATGTTGTTCCTGTAGATTGAGAACTACCCCCCCTCCACATTCACCTCCCGATAATGAGGCCCTGCCAAAATAGGCCCAAGGAAAAGAATGATCAATATCTTCAGCAATGATATTATGCGGAATGTGCATAGATTTAGAGTCAAGGGGAAGTGAGTAAATTTCCAAAGCTTGAGTTGTCACAATATCATGAGAAGAAGATTTGTCCTTAAAAATACCATTATTTCTAGAGAGCCATATGCCCTAGTTTATAATGTTTATAATGGGGGGAAGTCTTTTGAAATTTTTTGGGGAGGCCTTATCCCACCATAACTTCCAAGTAACATTTAAATTCCTCCCTTGTCAACTTGTAACAAACCCCAATCTATTCCTAATCAAAGCCCATAATCCAACAAAAAATGGGCAATTAATGAATAAGTGTTCCATTGATTCCTCTGCATCTTTACATAGGACGCACTGCATCTTTACATAGGATGCACCAATTGGGACCAAGGCTCTTTTTCTTTAAATTATCCCCACTTGGTGCCTTATTTTGTAGAATACACCATTGGAAAAACTGGGCTTTTGCAGGACAACAAAGCTTCCACAGTTTCTTCCATTGCACACTATCATCACCTCCAATTTCTGATTTTCAATAATGAATAAATAACTTGTTTTAGGCCTATATTCTCTAAATAAAGAGTGAACTCAGACTAAAAAATTTTCTCTCCATCTAAGGCATACATGGCAAGTATTTAGAGCTATAGTATAATTATGCCACACAACTAAACAATTTCCTAACACGTAAAATTTAAGAATTAATAAGTTCTTATTTACAATTATATTTAGAAATATATTGAAAAAATATATAAAATAAATGAAAATTACTCCAACAAAATATAATATGTTAAAACCTTATATTTGGTCCAACATTGCCTACAATATACAAATAGAGACTAATTAAGCCAACGCTATGGAATATAAAAGTAAACTCAAAAATATCTTCAATGAGAATAGCCAATTTTGTAAACATAAATGGAAAATGTAGAGCATTATGAAATATACAAAATTATATTTACGCTGGAGGCGTTTCCTTTGCGAGCTTGGGGTGAGCAAACACTGTTCACCCCAAGCAATCAGAGAGTTTTAGTTTCGTCCTTCTAACTTATCAAAATTGGACACGTGCTTATTATAATATTGCAGGCTTGGGGTGAGCAAACACTGTTCACCCCAGCCAATAAGAGAAATCCCGTACCGCCCTTCGCGCCAATCAGATTTCGCCACGTGGAGATCAAAATGAGACGGCTGCGGTTTTGCTTGCGGTTGGACGCGGTTAAGGGCAAGGCGTATGCGGCATATGATGTCGGGATCCAAACTCTCCTCAGGAAAGCGTCGCAGGAACTGTAACAGGCCCTCGAAGGGAAATTTCAACAAATCATCTTCAAAAGTCGAAAGAACGCTGCTCCTAAAATTTGTAGATACCCCTGCAACAATAAGAGGACTTCAACTCAGGCCTAGATAACCTTCGAAGCTCTCTTAAGCGTTCTATGTCAAAATTCCTCTTCTTCATCAGTCTGGTCTGCTTGGCACTGAAGCGAATATTGAAGAAGCTCTTGAATGATGGATTTGTGGTTGTGTTAAGGAAGAATAGATATCCCGCCATGAAGTAAATTGATGCGCGAAAGTAGCATACAGGCTCCATCACATACCATGTCAGCTCCCAAAATGTCAGCCTCATTAAAGCCGCTGTTTGAAGCCTGAAAAATCTCAATCCCAACCGTAATTCAGTCATGGCGTGACTCTTAGCTTTCTGATCAATCTTCGCCTTTTCTTTCTCCAATTTCTGCAGCTCCTCCCTGGAAATATTTCTCTTCGGTGCTACAGAAACAAGCATTTCCTTCTCAAAATCTCTTGAAATCTGAAACCACGTAAAAAATTAAAGAATTTTCAGTCAAACATTAACACCAAAAGCCCTAAATCAGCGAATTCCCAATTCTGGAAATACTAAAGGGTTGAATTAAATGGGATACCTTGTCAGGATGAAGATACAGAGTGTTGTTTAAAATGAGGATATGTCCTGATTCGTCCAATAGCTTAGCAATCCCCCTCGCTTCCACCATTGAAGATCCCTCAGACTCCATGCAAATTCGCAACAACTCTTCATACGAAATGCAGTCATTCTGAATCCTTTCCAGTCTGAAGATATGACCATCTGGGCATCGAGGCTGATAAGATATGACTCCCTGCAAATATTTCTCTTCGGTGCTACAGAAATGGGCATTGCGTTCTCAAAATCTCTTGCAATCTGAAACCACGTAAAAAATTAAAGAATTTTCAGTCAAACATTAACACCAAAAGCCCTAAATCAGTGAATTCCCAATTCTAGAAATACTAAAGGGCTGAATTAAATGGGATACCTTGTCAGGATGAAGATACAGAGTGTTGTTTAAAATGAGGATATGTCCTGATTCGTCTAGTAGCTTAGCAATCCCCCTCGCTTCCACCATTGAAGATCCCTCAAACTCCATGCAAACTCGCAGCAACTCTTCATACAAAATGCAGTCATTCTGAATCCTTTCTAGTCTGAAGATATGACCGTCTGGGCATCGAGGCTGATAAGCAAGGGATTGAATTGCAGGTGGCGAAGTAGTGTGAAAGAGAGATTGACTCTCATGCAGCAAAACACGTTTCTTTCGCCAACGCCACCTGTATAATTCGTCTACCCCGTATTTTTAATAAACTTCAGTCTCCAATACAACACTTAACCGTGAAGGAGGTTTCAAAAATATCCAAACCAGTGGTCTCGTGCAACTTTTAAATGGTAATCGGTATTCTCATGAGGGAACACGATATCGTTCATTGATGGATAGTTTGAGAATTTGTAAAAAGTTAAAAACATTCGAAAGCATAAATGTTATGGCTTTGTACACTTCACAATCAATCTCTGCCGTGAGACTCGAGAGTGCAAGAATTTTGACTTTCTTAGTGGTTTCCATTATTGAGATCATAGTGTAGATAATATCTCAGCTAGAAACATCAAGGTTTAGTTTGAATTGGACTACAAGCTCCAAATCCTTAGTCCATGACCAGGATGATGTGCAGTCAATAATCTCAAATAAATAAAACTAACAAAAGAACTTCAGGCAAAGGAGACTGTAATTACCTGTTTCGACACAAGTTATAAAACTTTGTTGAGAACCCGAATGCGATGTGCTGCATAGTTACTACTTCCTGGTAGCACCTTCATACGGTCCATCTCTGCATTAAGTGTCGCTTTCTTCTCTGCATCTGCCATTTGCTTCCATTGATCACTGAATCTAGAATAGCTTTTAAGTCCCTCATTGGTGAGATCCATGGTTTTGTCACCCCCTAAATGTCTTTGTGAATCCATTAGTTGCAAAACCACACTGTAAACAGAAGTAAAGCCAGAAGAGAGTGAATAAAAGCACTGGTGCATATAATCCATGAAATAAACAGGTTCAAAAACTATTTGGCATTCATCTTCTTTCATAAATTCATTGCAAATGAAAATTGTAACACTGTTAGGTGGAGCCTACCGATGTTTAAAGAAGAGAAAGGTTGACTCCTTGCCTAATTTTTGCATGCCAGATATATTGCATCATTGGATTAACGTCATGTGACCTTAGCTTTAAGTAGTATTCTGCAATCACTACCCAAAAGAAATTTACAAAACCACTAAACTAGGTTGAAACTGCTTTCCAATGAGGTATTTGTTGGAATCTAGTACTTGTCTCATATGCATGTGCTCTAAATCAGGGCTTTGTCAATCAAAGGCCCAAGATGTTTTTTAAGGACGAAAAAGGCTTTAGTGAACTAATTGGGAGCCCCAAAACTATAGTTTAGGTATATTTTTTGATTCATCCGATATACCAAAATTTCTAAAATGAAAATTTCCAAACCATTGTGTATAAAAAATATATTAAACCTATACCCAAGTCACTTTATCCCATCATCAGCAGACCAACACATAAACATACAACAATCACAATCACTGAATCTACACGCTAAAATTTAAAAAAAAGTTCAGGTAACTGTTATTGTTTTTAAACCTATTTTCAAAGAAAAGGACACCGAAGGTCCTGCCATAAAAAACATTGCTACAATAATTTTTTTTGAAAAATTCCAAACACTCACATAATCAAATTTAAAAAAAACTTCACTCTCACAATCATAATTTTTTTTTGGATTTGGACAAATTTCTCACCTAGAAATGGGCTTAACAATGACACCACATTGTAAGGAGTGAGAGCATCCCATCTATCTAGACACTTCATTATCTTCATAACTTACAAGTTTATTTTATTTTTTGTTATATCTATAATGCTTAGAACTCTAGCTACTTTGATTATTGTTCAAATAATTGAGTTTTTTACAATTTAGACAATTCAATCTTGATTGTCTATGTCAAACAATCTATTTTTATTGGATTTGAACTATTCAATATTAGTCTATATCAAATAATTGATTTTTCCCCTTTGAACTTAGACTATTCAATTAGTATTGTCTATGTCAATTTTATATTCAATTGAATTATTTATGTCAAATAATAATTTTCAACATTCTAACAAACTAATTATCATTTTTTTATTAAATAAATTATTTATCTGTTTAAAAACCTTTAATTTATTTTTAAAAGATTTAGAAATATTTGATTTTTTAGTCTTCAAATAGTTGGACCTCAATGCATTTATGGTTGGACATTCTAACCTATCAAAATTGGACACGTGCTTATTTATAATTGGTCTAGCGGCGGAGAGCACGTCAATTTGTCAACCAGGCTAGAAGGTCCTGGAACCTTGTGATCGCTCTGCAATTTCACTCACCCCGCAGGTTCAAGAAATCTGCTGACCGGTCGTGTGCCACACTGCCAACAATTTGTCAACCAGGATAGAAGGTCCTGGAACCTTATGATCGCTCTGCAATTTCATAAACAAAATCAGAATGTTGAGATCCGCTATTATGTCTTTGCTTTCATGAATATCCATGCCTCTGAAGGCCACCACAAAAATCAGGTGCGTCGGGTGGCCGGAACAGAACGCCGACGATATCCCTGCTCCACTTATATATGGCACCGAAAGTTATCTTGTCGTCCTCCAGAGTTTCCACTAGCTCGAACTGTAGGTAGCTCGACTAATTCTCAACTAGCGAGCTCGAGGCCAGCCTTCACTCCTGGCGTTCATGGTCTAAGAAGGATACACACTTGATCAGTCTAGACAAAACAAATGTTTTGTGCTTTCGATTGGACCTGCATAAATAGAATAAGAAATCATCGAAGGCATGAAAAGAAAAAATTTGCTAAGAAATGGTAGCGTGTGGGTTACCAATTGATGTTAGTGAGATGCCTAGGCTCTGTACAAAGATCCAATATCTGTGGTTCGGTTGCCATGTTAGATTACGATTGGCAATGTTATGACAAGTTTTAACAAGTTGCCGATTCAAAAACCAGTCGCTCAAATACTTATTAAGAAAGAGAAAGCGATTTATGATTGATAAGAAGAACATGTACAAGAGAAAAATAGAGGGCCAGGAAAATAATAGGGAGGCTCAAATGAAACAAGGATAGAAACACGAGCATTTGATTATGGCAGATTGGGAGAGGATGTAAAGGAGAAAGAAAGGAGGGCCCGAAAAAGAGCAGGGAGGGGCACATGAAAAGTGAAGAAAACACGAACGTTTGATTGTGACGGATGGGGAGGACATGTAAAGAAGAAATAAGCGAGGGCCTGCCAAAGAGCATGGTGACGCAAATGGAACAAGGGTAGAAAACACGAAGGTTTGATTGTGACGGACGGGTAGGGCATGTACATTAGTAAGAAGAGAGGACTAGCAAAAGAGTAGTGAGGCACAAATGAAACACGGATAGAAAACATAAACACTTGGTTGTGACGGACGGGGAGGGCACGTCAAAAGAGAAAGAAGAGAGGGAATGTAAAGGAGAAAGAAGAGAAGACCAGTTAAAAAAAATACCGACATGTTGAATCATTGACATTATAACACGATATCCCAAAAACCACAAATGGATTACGGGAGGGGTTCATAGCTGTAAATGGTTTTTAAGTGAGGGGGTGCCGCAATTTACCAAACGTTGCCACTGGGTTGTAGAGACGGGATTGCGGACCCCTCCCTTCGTTAAAATTTAAATGGGCAAGGGGCCCCACAATCCAACCTGGACCTTCGATCTGTTAGCGATCATCTCGACCATTCAAAACTGCAAGAATTTTATTCCTGTGCATTTTTTGTTAACGCCTGGATAGTCAAGGGGATTCACAATGCTTCTTTGCTACTTCTGTCACGGGGATTCACAATCCTTCTTTGCTACTTCTTATCAACCAAGCACACGAATCTCATGATGTTTATGTACACCATGTTTTTCACGTAATACGCTCCTCCCTTGGATTCGTAGTTGATGTGACTTAGCTTGAAATTGACCTCATACGTTAGTTGGTAAATTATGATGATTAATAGACTTTCAATCATCGTTGAATTTCAAGATTGGCTAGGCCCCCTATTTTTATATAAAATTAATTTTAATAATATATTTTTTATTTTTATTTTAATTTCATTTATAAAATAAAAATTAGTATTAATATATAACCCAACTAATATTTTATATAGAACCATTGTGTTCAGAAATTAATTAATAAGTTTCGAAAAAAAATTATAGCTTTTTTTTTTACAAGAACGTTATATTGGCACTGGCCTTATAGTTAGGTCCGAGATATATATATGGCGGACATTCATGCATAATGGCGTTTTAATGAATATGTGAAAGTGTCTATGGTATCGTCGATTGATGTCCGCAGTATTAAAATTAAGGTATGTAGTGATCCCATATTAATGATCTAATGACATGATAAGACTTGGGGTTTTAACTCTAAGGTTTGGTAAATGCTTATTAAACTAAAGTCCATCATGAGCCTTTTGGGAGGGCGTATACTTGTTATTGCTTGGGGTTATGGTCTAAGAAGTTTGAACATCAAAATATAATGAGAGGATATTGCCTTTTAATACAGTTTACAAGGGGAGGATTTCTATTAATATTCGAGCGCTTTATAAAAGAGGGAGATAGCCTCGGTGCATTATTCAAAGGATATTCAATTGTTTATATTATTATCGAATAAATTAAATGTTAAAAGTAATTAAATAATATATAAAGTTTGAATTTATATATTTATTTTATTTTTAATAATTACATGCTATGATAAGAAAAGATTTCAAAACCAATAAAAAAGAAGAAGAGAAAAATAATAATAATAACAATAATAATAATATTTAAATAAATAAATAAAATATGAATAAATAAATAGAAATAAAATAAAATAAAGATAAAATTAAATTTAAAAATAAAATAGATAAAAAAAATTTCTTAATTTCAAAAATAAGAATAAAATAAATAAATAAATAGAAACAAAATAAAATAAAGATTCATAAATAAATAAATAAATAAAATGAAATAAAAATAAAATTACATAAATTACAACTTAATAACATTAAATTAAAAATTAATATTTTTATTAAAATAAATATAAATATTTAAAATTCAAATTATAAACTTTCATCATTTGGTTTACTTTTCCCTGGCATTCTATGATCAAAATCCAAGGCATATCTCACTGGATTTAACAAGCGCACCTCAAATAAAATGCATAATTCATGAATCTTACAATGACAATGGCTCCATGAACCAATATGGACCACTTCCAGACTCAATTGGTGGACTTGTGTACAAGAGAAATCCAAATACAGGAATATTCCATATAAACAAGAACCAGTCATGACCAAGATGATCTTCTTTAACATGTGCCTGAATTATCAATTTTCTTTACATGGTCGGAAAAGGCAACCAGGACCATAGAGAATCATAAAGTCTCTTGCAAAGGAAAGTGATGCTTGTCATTTGTTACAAGCCGAATGTGTTACAAACTCAACAAGTGTTGTTTTAACTTGGAAAAATGGCAACCATTCAGCTAAATTTTTCTGTCCAAATAACATGGCTTAAATGGTGCATAAGTTTTGAAATAGTTCTTCAACCAGTATTTGAAAAATATGTTTTGAGATATGGTCTGATGACTTGTACTGTTCTTGTTATGGTTTCTGGTAACTGGCTTTGAGCAATTTTTTTTAGACCAATAACAGCCATCTACTGTTTCCTTTCAACAATTGATACTCTCGTCCAATGATCTGTGAGAGGCATATAGACCCTTTGTCAACCAAGAATCAAAATCGGCAAAATATGTGTTCTCTAATACATGTCCATAAAAATATTGCCTATGTCAACACAATATCGGACTCACTAACATTTTCTATTCTTAATATACTGTAATTTTTTTCTACAATGAAACATGCATCATTCATTTGAAAAAATACACTAGAAGAAATAAATTTGAATGGAATTGCATTGCATTTTGAACAATGAAACAGGCATCATTCATTCTAAACAGTACAGTAAAAGAAATAAATTTATATTGAAATGTATTGCAAAAGCTAGAAGAATACAATCTGACCATCAACAACAGAAGTAAGAGATTTTTTTGTACATTTCCACTCACAAAACAACAAACTCCTCTGTAAACTTTTCAACCTTCAAAACCAATTGAACAATTTTCCAGATCTTTGGAAGCATTAAAATTTAACAGTGATGGAAGGAGAAGAAACAAGTGATGATGAATCAGAATCCATGGTCATCACTCCCATTACATTCCTTGCGGGCCTCGTGGTCATGACCTCCTCCTCCATTCGTCGCCTTCTCACCCTGACGCCTCCGCATCGGTGTGAAAATAGGGTTTCTGTAACTTAGCAAAGAACACACTGGAGAGCTACAGCTTTGAAATGGGTCACCGATGTTGGCTCCGAATTTTTGCCAGCATTACGTGACCGCCTGTGATGAATGTCTAACCAATCGACGATTTCTCGAATTTTGGAACTGTGAGTTGGTAAGAGGGTGAGAGTCGTTGCTGTCACATTTCACCATTATTTCAGCATTAATTTTCAGACTGCGAGCTGGTAGATTTCGAAACTATGAGATGGTAAGAGGAGGAGGTGCCAAATGTCAAATTTTCACTGGCTGGAAGGGCGATGAGAAAGCCCTCTCATTGGCTGGAGCGAACAGTGACATTCATCCAAAGCCAGCAAAGGGAACACCTTTCGGCGTAATTAAAGTCATGGAAATGAAATTACCTACCTTCTTTCCTCCTTCAAGTTGAGCAAACAACATATTTAATTTTCATAGTTTTAAATCTAAAAAATTCATGTAATCAATCAATGGCAGATTTTACCCCTCATAAATTCACATTCATCATGTTCCCTAACATGTACCACACAATGATTCATGTCTCCTCCTTCCGGAGTTCCCTTGCACCCCCGGTGCAATTGCTAGTTTTAATTGTGATTACGCTTTAACAAAATTTAAACTCTAATTAAATAACAGTAAGAAAATCTTTCCATATCATTTATACAGAAGTCTGATTTACATATTACTTCTGCTTTTCTTTAATGATACCAAAAATGAAAGTAAGGAATAATTTTCAGGGAACATTTTAAATCATGTACATTTTTTAATTTATTTTTTACCCTTGTTGAAGAATATAGAATTTATTATTCGATTTGATCATTTATGGGCCTCCACCCGTTTCCATTTCACGACCTTTATTTTAGAGTGAAATGAGAGTATCAAATTTAGTAGATCTAGATTTAAGATCCAAACTAGTTAAATAATAAATATATAATTTTGTAATAAAGAATTATTTTATGGATTTATTGAGAATATAATTTATAATTAATTTATATTTTGAAGGTGGATATAAGAATCTGTAACTGTTTTGGTTTCATAAACGAGAAGAAAGAATTGGAAGAGAAGCGAGGGAAGATGAACCCTAAAGTATTTTCCGCCTGCGGCTCTCTCACCGCCATCGTCAAGACCTTCCTTGCCCATGTGGATCATGGCATCCACAGGCCGAGCGTGCTCCACTCCCCTCCCAGGCTCAGCGCAGAGTGCAACCCCACGGAGGACAAAGAGGAAAAGACAATCAATGGGCACAATGCATGCCTAGCCCTGTCTGATGAAGACTCTGCTGCGACTACTACCCATACGCAGGTATATGGTAGCCTCACAGATCAGAAAGGGACAACCTCGATTCCCGATCAAATTCTGAAGGTCGCCATGAACCTATGTGTAATACCTAACATTGAGCAGGGCAACGATTTTTCTAGCCTGCCCCCACGCCCCAACAGTCCATTGTTTCAATGGGCTACCTCGGAGTTCACCAGTCAGCGAAGCCCTAGCACCAGGGGAAATGGCAACAGAAACGGACCGACTAGGAGCGTCAATCCGGCCTCTCAGATGCACTCTAACAGTCAAGGTTTCTCATATCCATCGCCTCCTATTTATCAGATTCAAATATAGTTATATTCGGCAAAACCATCCTCCAGTGGGTGTGCTCAACGGATTTGGTCCAGAACCTCGCTCAGGCCCTCGAGCAAACGCTGGGGATTCCCTCAGCTCTTCAAAGATTTATATACGGAGGTAAACAGCTAGAGGATTCTCTTCCCCTCTCATCTTATAACATTGAAATAAATGCTTCTATAGTTTTAACTCTTCGTCTGTGAGGGAGAGAAACAGGGCAGCCTTTTTCTTCTCTGGCATTCTCTTACAAGGATGTTGTCCGTGCACAGTCTCCCAAGAAAACTGCTCAACCCTCGGAGGCTCCCAAGCCCTTTTTGGTCGATAAACTAGAGGAAGTCCCCTCCACAAAAATTTCCCATCCAACTCTTGAAGATCAACTTCAAATATAAGCAGAATCCGCCATCATCTGTCGATTTAATGGACTCTGGCCTCGCACAACAAATCTCTACCAATGGATTCACTCCACTTGGACCAACAACTACAAGGTTATCTTCTGCTCGAAGGGTTTCTTCATAGTGGTGCTTGCCTTTAGCGAAGACTATTAAAAAGCCTTAACAGGGGGTCGATGTTTTGGGGAACATCAGGGCTATTCCTCACCCCTTGGTTCCCAGACTTTGACCCCTCTACAATAGTCATCACCAAGCTCCCTATTTGGGTTAGGCTTCCAAATTTACCTACACATTTATGAAACTTTTCCATCTTCCAAGGAATTGGAAACACCCTAGGCCACTTCTTGGAAATGGATACCTCCAGGGGAGAGAAAGGAATATACACCTACATCACAATATGCGCTGAAATAGACATAAGTAAAGGTCTGCCCAATCGAATCAATCTCAAAATTGGGGATTTCCTGTGGACGCAGACCCTGGATTATAAGAACACAACCTTTTGTTTCCATCACTGCCATAAAACAGAGCACCTTCAGAACTCTTGCACCACTTTCCTCGCCCAAAAGAAGAAAAGCAATCACAAATAAAAATCTAAAAGTTGGAAGCCGTGCGATCCACCCCCCATGGATGACATTGATTCCTTAAGCTTGGATGAGGAGGAGACTGAGGCAGAAGTGGAGGCTACAATGCAAACGAAGGACACGCCCTCGGCCGGCCCTGAGGGACCCACTGCTTCCTCAAATTCTTAGAAAAAAACGCATGAGTCCTCCTCCTCTGATTCGGATAAGGAGGTTCTCCCCACAGTCAACAAAAGTCTACAAGTGGCTCTTGGCCATCCGCACCAAACTAGTTGGGTCAAAGTCAACAAAAAGAAAGGAAATAAATGTCGTATGGAGGATTCGAACCACTCTGGGTAGATTCCAATGACTATCTCTTTTGTCTCTTGGTAACACTTGTTAGTTCTTTTGCTTATTCTCTGATCACTTTCGGGACTGAGGTTGATAGTTTATCATTTTTGGCTTCCCCGCTCTCTTGCTTCTCTTGACTGTATCTACAATTTGTACCACATGATCTCTTAATAGAATTAGTCTTATTTACCAAAAAAAAAATTATATTTTGAAGGTATAGAAATTGTAATATTGAAAAGTTATGCGGGAATTAAAAATGCATATAAATTTTTAATAGATATTTTTATAATAGTCCATCAAATTTCAAAATCTATAATTTTTTTAATATATTTTTGAATTATTTGGTTTAAATTTTAAACATTAATTATAAACAAATTGTAAAAGTCATATATTTTATTCTTATTTTTAAATTTAATAAAATATATATTTTTTAATTTGTAGAGTTATTAAAAAAAAATCAGATAAAATTAAAAATGAAAATATAAAAAATAGTTAAAATTGAAAAAGTGTTGTCTATGGAGCCAACAAATTTGTCGGCATACCAAAAATGATTGGAATCTAGAATTCTTACTACAAGAATGTTTGAATCTTGTTTTTAATGGAGGAAATGGATTCGACACCTAAAAAACCCCGAGGTACCCAAAATCTTGAACTTTAACAATTGTAACCTAAATTTACAAAAATTCTTATCGTTTTTTATCAACACCTTACCGAAATTTCCAGAATTTTCGAGAAAATTTGAAAACTAAACAAACTACAACAATTGGAAATTGTCAAAAATTTTAAATTTATTATAATGATTATCTAAAACAAGTCAAATGCATTTTATTTATAACATACAAATCATCTGGGCAATAAATGGCTGATAACAATGTAACATTGGGGATGACTAATACCAACTCGGAGCCTGCGATGGAGATTGTTAGGGTTTTGCTCCTCGTCGCTGTTGAAGCTTGCAATGTTACTTCCTTAGAATCTGATGTCGCCTATCTGGAATGCAGCCTTCGGAATCGACCACTGTCCCATCAATCTGCAAAGAACAAGGTATCTGCATCAGCGACAAAGACTATTGCGAGATCAACTCATCTATGCTAGGGATTCCAGATCAATCCGGATGAGATCTGCATTATCCACACCCTCTGCGCCAGGAGAGACAACAAAAAACTAGATCTGCCTCTGCTTAAAATGATGGAAAAAATCGATCCCGTCTTGTTCATCGATCGATCCTTTGACACAGTCATCTCAAATATTCAACTCTTGCAATCTAAGACCAGATCTATGAATTTTTCATCAAACCAATGTTCATATGGACCACATTGTATTGGGATACATCCTGGTACACATATATCACCGGATCTTGGGGCGTATCATGCTGGTGTATTAGATCTCGCCCTCACAAACACATATCCATGCACTACTCTGCAGTTTCTTGCAGGGTCTACCACATTTGCAGCGAATGCAACCATGAAGGATATATGTTGGCCAATACAACTCTATTGATATGCCTATTTTTTGGATCTACGACTAGATCAGGACAAGAGCATGACCTAAAAAAAATTAGTGCTCTCAAATCCACTTAGTATAAGCCCAAATCTACTCCCACATACCTCAAAAACAGTCATATCATAGATACAGAAATAGAGGATGCACATCAAGCCTGTGTGAAGACCTCAAACGAAGGAGATATGAATCAATTTTTTGTCATAACCCTGAGTGGGAAATCTTTATGTATGCAGATCTCGACGGGGATGCAGATACTAACCTCAAACATGAGCTTAAAAAAAAAAAGGCATACCAGCACAACTCCAAACTATGATTTATGCAAGGAAACTGCTACAGGTTGACCACACGATGAAGGATTATGGTGTCCATCCCGATGCGTCTATCACCCTCACCCCGAGAATGATTGAAGGATGTTCCAGATCTAGCTCAAAAGGCCCTTCATCATTCAAGGATGTTGTTAAAGGGAAGGGGGTGACTCAAACCAAACCAGAAATTTTACCAAATCTCCCTAGGCCATATATTGTGGAGCAGAAAACTTTGAAAAGAATTGATAAACTGAAATGTAAAATGGAGCAGAGAGTTCACTCTTCACAATATTACGAATAGATTAAATAGAATTACATTGGGAACATCAAAAATAAATGACTGTAGTGTAACTGGACTAAACTCGACTAACTGAAACTGAACTAAGACACTTGTATGGATGGTTTCGACACCTAGCAGGTGGTTGAGATTACATTATTTAACACTCCCCTTTAATTTCAACCACATAAAAATTTAATTCAGATACCTGCTGGTCTATGTCTCAGCGAGGCTTACAATTTAAAAAAATTGACTTCAATTAGATTTGGTTTTGTTCTTCTCTTCTTCCAAATTCTGTAGCCTCTAAATTGTTTCAAATTTTTCGCTTTGCTATATCCTTAAAACTTTAGTTTCTTGATTTGTTGGTGCAGTTCTTTTACTGTTCCAGGTTTTCGAAGCATGTCCTGGACTTCTTCAAGAAATGTGGGCTGCTGCCACATATGGTCTTCTGTAGTGTGCTTATCATCATCAATCTGCTGCAACATAAGATTAGAATAATATCTTATCTCTTCATAACTCCAATACCTGAAAATTTCATTGACATGTTCATCATGCATGACATCTTCATCATTCATATCTACATCTTCTGTGTAGATCTCAACTAGACATGGTGTTGCAAGCCATGTTTCAATAAACTTTAGTTCTTCTTCATAATCAATCTGTGTCCATGCACACTGAAAGTCAATGTTAGAATTAAAAATATATTGAGAACGACATTGGTTCTGCTCTTTTTTCTCTGTAATGAGAGCTTTCTTTAGTTGTGTTTCCTCTTCTGCTTCTGCCTCTATCTCTGTTTATGCTTTTCCTTTGCAGACAACTTTATTTTCTTTTGTCTCTGCTGATTTCTCTGTTTCTTCCTTCTGTTCTGCAATGAGAGCTTTCTGCTGTTGCGCTTCCTTTGCTGCATCTTCCTTTGTCTTTGTCTTTGTCTTTGTCTATGCCTTTATCTCTGTCTTTGTTTCTATCTCTGTCTTTTCATCACTAACTTGTGCTGCTGCAAACAGGTTGTCTTCCACTAACTGAAGTGGGATTATCTCACCAAATAACATCATGTCGATATCATATTTTTGTTGCATCATCTGCAACCAATCATCATTAGCCAAAAATTCATTATCAAAGTTTACATCTACCATCAAATTTTCATCAGCAAGCTGTGTTGCTGGGTTCGGCATATCTTCATCAACAAGTTGTGTTGCTGGAATCATCAAGTCTTCATTAGCAAACTCTGTTGCTGGAATCACCATATCATCAGCAAGCTCTGTTGCTGGATTCATCAAAACATCATCAGCAAGTTGTGTTTCTGGATTCATCAAAACATCATCAGCAAGCTCTGTTGCTGGAATAATCAAATCATCGTCAGCAAGCTGTGTTGCTGGATTCATTGCATCTTCGTCAGCAAGCCATGTTGCTGGTATTATCAAATCTTCGTCAGCGAACTCTATTGCTAGATTCTCTTCATCCACTTGTGGCTTTGCATTGTGGGGTTCACAAGCATCTTTGTGCTCTCTCTCTGCTTCTTCTGACTCTTCATCTGGATGTAGATCTGCCGCTACAGATCCACCTTCATCTTCAACTTCAACGCTCCCCTTTGCACCAAAACATCTCTCAAGGGTATCCCATGCCTCCTTGGCTGTCTTGGCATCTGAAATCAAGGGAAGTATACTTTCATTGACTGATTCTTTTATGCATCTTAATGCATGGGCATCTTTTTGCCTTCGTATTTCCAGATCTAAAAAGATCTCAAACATCTTCTGTTTCTGCTTTAGCCTCTTGGCTTTTCCCATGACCTCGTTGCTTGGCTTCTACAAACAGACGAGTCTATATGTGCATCAAAAATACCTTGCTTCCCAAAATTTTTTCTCAAATAATCTCCTTTTAACAGATTCACTTTCACTTTCTCACATCACAATTTTAAGTTTTTTTTTTTTTTTTAAGCAAAAAATTCTTCTCCTTTCACATGTGCTCTTTTTAAAAAAATTCATGACAAAAATAATTAAAATCCCCCCCTTTTTTTAAAATGGGTTTCTTCCCTTTTAAAAACTTTAAAATAAAGCTTTTAAAATCCATTAGAAAAATACGTCGAATGCCTTTCATTATCTTATGAGCCATTTTCACATTTTAAGTTTCTTTTTTATAAAAAAAACTTAAAAAAAAAAACTTTTCCCTTGACGCTTGAAACCTTCAAATAAGGATTTTTAAAACTTCACATGTATACTTTCCCTTCACACTTTAAAAACATTCGAATGATTGATTACACCAACGTTGCCATACATTCATGCATCTTTTTTTTTTTTTTTTAACCTTGAATACGTTGACCTTAATGCAACGGATTATATTAAAAAAATACCTTAATCGCAATTGTTCTGTGACAGATTTGGATTTCTGTAAAAATTACCTTAACACATCTGATGTTGACTTGTTTTGCGTGCAGCTTAACGCAACTCATTCTCTCAGCCCCTGCGTGTAGACTGGCGCGGTCTCGATTTGAACAGCCGCGAGGAAAAAACTGAGGCAAAAATGCAGCAAAGCAAAAATGCTGATGAATGTCTAAACAATCGGCGATTTCTCGAATTTTGGAACTGTGAGCTGGTAAGAGGGTGAGAGTCGTTGCTGTCATGTTTCACCATTATTTCAGCATTAATTTTCAGACTGCGAGCTGGTAGATTTCGAAACTATGAGCTGGTTAGAGGAGGAGGTGCCAAATATCAGATTTTCACTGGCTGGAAGGGCGATGAGAAAGCCCTCTCATTGGTTGGAGCAAACAGTGACATTCATCCAAAGCCAGCAAAGGGAACACCTTTCGGCGTAATTAAAGTCATGGAAATGAAATTACCTACCTTCTTTCCTCCTTCAAGTTGAGCAAACAACATATTTAATTTTCATAGTTTTAAATCTAAAAAATTCATGTAATCAATCAATGGCAGATTTTACCCCTCATAAATTCACATTCATCATGTTCCCTAACATGTACCACAAAATGATTCATGTCTCCTCCTTCCGGCGTTCCCTTGCACCCCGGTGCAATTGCTAGTTTTAATTGTGATTACGCTTTAACAAAATTTAAACTCTAATTAAATAACAGTAAGGAAAGCTTTCCATATCATTTATACGGAAGTATGATTTACATATTACTTCTGCTTTTCTTTAATGATACCAAAAATGAAAGTAAGGAATAATTTTCAGGGAACATTTTAAATCATGTACATTTTTTAATTTATTTTCTACCCTTGTTGAAGAATATAGAATTTATTATTCAATTTGATCATTTATGGGCCTCCACCCGTTTCCATTTCACGACCTTTATTTTAGAATGAAATGAGAGTATCAACTTTAGTAGATCTAGATTTAAGACCCAAACTAGTTAAATAATAAATATATAATTTTGTAATAAAGAATTATTTTATGGATTTATTGAGAATATAATTTATAATTAATTTATATTTTGAAGGTGGATATAAGAATCTGTAACTGTTTTGGTTTCATAAACGAGAAGAAAGAATTGGAAGAGAAGCGAGGGAAGATGAACCCTAAAGTATTTTCCGCCTGCGGCTCTCTCCCCGCCATCGTCAAGACCTTCCTCGCCCATGTGGATCATGGCGTCCACAGGCCGAGCGCGCTCCACTCCCCTCCCAGGCTCAGCACGGAGTGCAACCCCACGGAGGACAAAGGGGAAAAGACAATCAATGGGCACAATGCATGCCTAGCCCTGTCTGATGAAGACTCTGCTGCGACTACTGCCCATACGCAGGTATATGGTAGCCTCACAGATCAGAAAGGGACAACCCCGATTCCCGATGAAATTCTGAAGGTCGCCATGAACCTATGCGTAATACCTGACATTGAGCAAGGCAACGATTTTTCTAGCTTGCCCCCACGCCCCAACAGTCCATTGTTTCAATGGGCTACCTCGGAGTTCACCAGTCAGCGAAGCCCTAGCACCAGGGGAAATGGAAACAGAAACGGACCAACTAGAAGCGTCAATCCGGCCTCTCAAATGCACTCTAACAGTCAAGGTTTCTCATATCCATCGCCTCCTCTTTATCAGATTCAAATATAGTTATATTCGGCAAAACCATCCTCCAGTGGGTGTGCTCAACGGATCTGGTCCAGAACCTCGCTCAGGCCCTCGAACAAATGCTAGGGATTCCCTCAGCTCTTCAAATATTTCTATACGGAGGTAAACAACTAGAGGATTCTCTTCCCCTCTCATCTTCTAACATTGAAATAAATGCTTCTATAGTTTTAACTCTTTGTCTGTGAGGGAGAGAAATAGGGCAGCCTTTTTCTTCTCTGGCATTCTCTTACAAGGATGTTGTCCGTGCACAGTCTCCCAAGAAAACTGCCCAACCCTTGGAGGCTCCCAAGCCCTTTTTGGTCGATAAACTAGAGGAAGTCCCCTCCACAAAAATTTCCCATCCAACTCTTGAAGATCAACTTCAAATATAAGCAGAATCCGCCATCATCTGTCGATTTAATGGACTCTGGCCTCGCACAACAAATCTCTACCAATGGATTCACTTCACTTGGACCAACAACTACAAGGTTATCTTCTGCTCGAAGGGTTTCTTCATAGTGGTGCTTGCCTTTAGCGAAGACTATTAAAAAGCCTTAACTGGGGGTCCATGGTTTTGGGGAACATCAGGGCTATTCCTCACCCCTTGGTTCCTAGACTTTGACCCCTCTACAATAGTCATCACCAAACTCCCTATTTGGGTTAGGCTTCCAAATTTACCTACACTTTTATGACACTTTTCCATCTTCCAAGGAATTGGAAACACCCTAGGCCACTTCTTGGCAATAGATACCTCCAGGGGAGAGAAAGGAATATACACCTACATCACAATATGCACTGAAATAGACATAAGTAAAGGTATGCCCAAGCGAATCAATCTCAAAATTGGGGATTTCCTGTGGACGCAGACCCTGGATTATAAGAACACAACCTTTTATTTCCATCACTACCATAAAACAGAGCACCTTCAGAAATCTTGCACCACGTTCCTCACCCAAAAGAAGAAAAGCAATCACAAATAAAAATCTAAAAACTGGAAGCCGTGCGATCACCCCCCATGGATGACATTGATTCCTTCAGCTTGGATGAGGAGGAGACTGAGGCAAAAGTGGAGGCTGCAATGCAGACGAAGGACACGCCCTCGGCTGTCCCTGAGGGACCCACTGCTTCCTCGAATTCTCAGAAACAAACGCATGAGTCCTCCTCCTCTGATTCGGATAAGGAGGTTCTCCCCAGAGTCAACAACAATGTACAAGTGGCTCTTGGCCATCCGCACCAAACTAGTTGGGTCAAAGTCAACAAAAAGAAAGGAAATAAATGTCGTATGGAGGATTTGAACCACTCTGGGTAGATTCCAATGACTATCTCTTTTGTTTCTTGGTAACACTTGTTAGTTCTTTTTCTTATTCTCTAATCACTTTCGGGACTGAGGTTGATAGTTTATCAATTTTGGCTTCCCCGCTCTCTTACTTCTCTTGACTGTATCTACAATTTGTACCACATGATCTCTTAATAGAATTAGTCTTATTTACCAAAAAAAAATTTATATTTTGAAGGTATAGAAATTGTAATATTGAAAAGTTATGCGGGAATTAAAAATGCATATAAATTTTTAATAGATATTTTTATAATAATACATCAAATTTCAAAATCTATACTTTTTCTAATATATTTTTGAACTTTTTGGTTTAAATTTTAAACATTAATTATAAACAAATTGTAAAAGTCATATATTTTATTCTTATTTTAAATTTAATAAACTATATATTTTTTAATTTGTAGAGTTATTAAAAAAAATCAGATAAAATTAAAAATGAAAATATAAAAAATAGTTAAAATTGAAAAAGTGTTGTCTATGGAGCCAACAAATTTGTCGGCATACCAAAAATGATTGGAATCTAGAATTCTTACTACAAGAATGTTTGAATCTTGTTTTTAATGGAGGAAATGGATTCGACACCATAAAAAACCCCGAGGTACCCAAAATCTTGAAGTTTAACAATTGTAACCTAAATTTACAAAAAATCTTATCGTTTTTTATCAACACCTTACCGGAATTTCCAGAATTTTTGAGCAAATTTGAAAACTAAACAAACTACAACAATTGCAAATTGTCAAAAATTTTAAATTTATTATAATGATTATCTAAAACAAGTCAAATGCATTTTATTTATAACATACAAATCATCTGGGCAATAAATTGCCAATAACGATAAATGTAACATTGAGACAAACTAATACCAACTCAGAGCCTGCGATGGAGATTGTTAGGGTTTTGCTCCTCGTCGCTGTTGAAGCTTGCAATGTTACTTCCTTAGAATCTGATGTCGCCTATCTGGAATGCAGCCTTCGGAATCGACCACTGTCCCATCAATCTGCAAAGAATAAGGTATCTACATCAGCGACAAAGACTATTGTGAGATCAACTCATCTATGCTAGGGATTCCAGATCAATCCGGATGAGATCTGCATTATCCACACCCTCTGCGCCAGGAGAGACAACAAAAAACTAGATCTGCCTCTGCTTAAAATGATGGAAAAAATCGATCCCGTCTTGTTCATCGATCGATCCTTTGACACAGTCATCTCAAATATTCAGCTCTTGCAATCTAAGACCAGATCTATGAATTTGTCATCAAACCAACGTTCATATGGACCGCATTGTATTGGGATACATCCTGGTACACATATAGCACCGGATCTTGGGGCGTATCATGCTGGTGTATTAGATCTCGCCCTCACAAACGCATATCCATGCACTACTCCGCAGTTTCTTGCAGGGTCTACCACATTTGCAGTGAATGCAACCATGAAGGATATATGTTGGCCAGTACAAATCTATTGATCTGCCTATTTTTTGGATCTACGACTAGATCAGGACAAGAGCATGACCTAAAAAAAATCAGTGCTCTCAAATCCACTTAGTATAAGCCCAAATCTACTCCCACATACCTCAAAAACTGTCATATCATAGATACAGAAATAGAGGATGCACATCAAGCCTGTGTGAAGACCTCAAACGAAGGAGATATGAATCAATTTTTTGTCAGAACCCTGAGTGGGAAATCTTTATGTATGCGGATCTCGACGGGGATGCAGATACTAACCTCAAACATGAGCTTAAAAAAAAATAGGCATACCAGCACAACTCCAAACTATGATTTATGCAAGGAAACTGCTACAGGTTGACCACACGATGAAGGATTATGGTGTCCGTCCCGATGCGTCTATCACCCTCACCCCGAGACTGATTGAAGGATGTTCTAGATCTAGCTCAAAAGGCCCTTCATCATTCAAGGATGTTGTTAAAGGGAAGGGGTTGACTCAAACCAAACCAGAAATTTCACCAAATCTCCTTAGGCCATATATTGTCGAGCAGAAAACTTTGAAAAGAATTGATAAACTGAAATGTAAAATGGAGCAGAGAGTTCGCTCTTCACAATATTACAAATATATTAAATAGGATTACATTGGGAACATCAACAATAAATGACTGTAGTGTAACTGGACTAAACTCGACTAACTGAAACTGAACTAAGACACTTGTACGGATGGTTTCGACACCTAGCAGGTGGTTGAGATTACATTCTTTAACACTCCCCTTTAATTTCAACCACATAAAAATTTAATTCAGATACCTTCTGGTCTATGTCTCAGCGAGGCTTACAATTTAAAAAAATTGACTTCAATTAGATTTGGTTTTCTTCTTCTCTTCTTCCAAATTCTGTAGCCTCTAAATTGTTTCAGATTTTTCTCTTTGTTGTATCCTTCAAACTTCAGTTTCTTGATTTGTTGGTGCAGTTCTTTTACTGTTCCAGGTTTTCGAAGCATTTCCTAAACTTCTTCAAGAAATGTGGGCTGCTGCCACATATGGTCTTCTGTAGTGCGCTTATCATCATCAATCTGCTGCAACATAAGATTAGAATAATATCTTATCTCTTCATAACTCCAATACCTGAAAATTTCATTGACATGTTCATCATGCATGTCATCTTCATCATTCTTATCTACATCTTCTGTGTAGATCTCAACTAGACATGGTGTTGCAATCCATGTTTCAATAAACTTTAGTTCTTCATAATCAATCTATGTCCCTGCACACTGAAAATCAATGTTAGAATTAAAAATATATTGAGAATGACATTGGTTCTGGTCTTTTTTCTCTGTAATGAGAGATTTCTTCAGTTGTGTTTCCTCTTCTGCTTCTGCCTCTATCTCTGTTTATGCTTTTCCTTTGCAAACAACTTTATTTTCTTCTGTCTCTGCTGCTTTCTATGTTTCTTCCTTCTGTTCTGCAATGAGAGCTTTCTGCTGTTGCGCTTCCTTTGCTGCATCTTCCTCTGAGACGTGAGGCAAAAAACTGGCGCGGGTATGGCTTGCATTCTCGCGCCAATCCCTTGTTTCGGCGCGTGGGCGCGAGTATTAGCCTTACAGTCGCGCCAACCAAAAAAAATTTCTTCGGCTTTCTTCGAACAACCTTTCTGCAATTCGTAGGAGGCTTTTTCTTCAAAAATTTTGCTGCTCTTCAATGAGTCTTATGCAAGCTCGCTTCTCCTCTCTACTGCTCCTTCTTGGCTCTGTTGCTTCTCTCCAGAGAGGCTTATGCAAGCTCGCTCCGATACCATGAAAAGAATTGATAAACTGAAATGTAAAATGGAGCAGAGAGTTCACTCTTCACAATATTACGAATAGATTAAATAGGATTACATTGGGAACATCAACAATAAATGACTGTAGTGTAACTGGACTAAACTCGACTAACTGAAACTGAACTAAGAAACTTGTACAGATGGTTTCGACACCTAGCAGGTGGTTGAGATTACATTCTTTAACAAACTTAGATTCCAGCGTTGACAGTTACTGTGGACAAGGTAAATGGTATTTATGCAGATTTATACACCAAAGCAGTTATCTGCATATTTAATGGATTTTGGCCCAAATAAGAGGTGATTCATCAATGGGTATTCTCAATTGGATGCTCAATTGTGATATTCAGCTATGCTCTAAAGGGTTTTTTATTGTCCAGTTTGATACAGTAAAAGATAAGGAATACGTATTAAATGAAGGAACATGATTTTGGGGCAATGTTGGGCTCTTCACGATACCCTCATTCCCCGAATTCTATGCTACTACCATGGTGGTATCCAAAATTCCCATTTGTATCAGGTTACATAATCTACCTCTACACTTCTCGCATCACAAACTATTAAAATGTATAAGGAATTCCATGGGGAAATTTTTTAAGATTGGTTTAGAACAAACCCATAAAGGCATATTTAGTTTTTCCAGAATTTGTGTTGAAGATGATCTCAATCAAGGATTACCTGATTGCATCATATTGATCTACAATAATAAACAATGGTCACAACCTCTTGATTAAGAAAATATGGCATTCTGATGTCATACATGTATACAAACGAGACATCTCCAAAGCACATTTCCACAAACTAAAATGACTCCAATAAAGACACAAGCACAAAATCCCAAAGGTTGGAATTTTTCAAAACCATAGGAAGCAGAAACAGAAGATGCAAATATCCCAGGAAATGAAACAAATATCAGTCCTTGGAATGACAAGACTACCACATAGAAGGATGAGCTTGAGCACAACTCTGTGCTAGTTCCAATACATACAGTCCCACATATGCAAAATGCAAAAATTACCCCTAAAAAAGAGGTAAGTGTATCCAAACGAGAATCACTGGTGGTTGGCGAAAACTGGAAAAAAAGAAAGGTAAAAAAGAATAATTTTTATCTCTTTGATGAGTTTGTATAGATCCAAGCAATAATCAAATTAAATTTTACATATGCTTTTTAGCATCTACTAAATGTAAATTTTTTCAATATGAATAAAGTTACGATTTTTTCTTGGAAAAAAACATACAAATCATCTTAATTTGAATTCTTCTCAAAATTTAAAATTTTGTATTTAAATTTATTTTTAATTAAAAATACATGTATTTCAACTTTCATCGCCTTTTAAAATCTTCTTTAAATAAATTTTTATTTCACCCCTTTTTATATTCTTTTAATAAATCTTATTTAAAAAAATAAATTTAAAACCTCCTTTACATTTACTTCGATTTTTTTAAAATAATGTTTAAAATTTATTTTGCAGAAAACACTCATTAAACATTCCGTAAGAATAATCTAATAAAATTAGAAATTGAAGACGATGATTGTTAAAATTGGGATGAGACGTTTTATGAATTTTTAAAGGAATATATCACCCTTTTTTTTTAAATATTTGATTATTGATTTTTATTAATATCGAGAAACAAAATTATATTGGTAAATTTTTGAAGCACAATGTTAATTTGATCAAACCATAAGTAGTTTGCAAGAAACGAAATAAAAGAAAAACCACTTAACTATTAACACTTGACATGGTGGATTTCCAACCATACAAAAATACAATAGATACTGATATAAGAGAGTTTATAAACTGACAACAAGTAAAGTATTAAGAAGAAGTAGATGATAGTACTAAGAATAAAAAAGCAACTGTTGATTGTCAAATCAAGAAGACAAAAACAAAGTTAGAGATGGACTTCTTCATCCAAAATTATCACCGGTTAGTCTCGAGAGGAGTTTGCTTTGGCCATGTTGAGGGGTAGGACATTGGTATCTGCTTTCTCATTTTGAGGAGTATATTAGTCAATATCTGAATCTCAAACTATATAGTGCTTTACTCTATAATTAATTCTAACCACAATATCATCCATACCATAACGAATGTCCCTTAGTATCATATTCAAATCCCCCTGGCTTGCAAAGAGAGTATAGTTATCAACCTATTTATCGCGAAGCACCATATTAAGAAGAGTATCCATCTATCTGTGTGTTGATATAGAATGTAGAAAATAGAGTCTTGTCTTCCTTAACTTTCCTAGGTCTGACACCCATTTGGTGTTACCACTGCAAGTTTCAGTGTATGAGTGATACATCCAATCCACAAACTCCTTAGCTTCCAGAGTGTGTTTTTCCTTTCTCACTTCCATAGGAGTCACATCAAATAAACTCGCAACCGACTCCCACCCAAATAGCCGACAGTGCTAGGAACAAGACACCCCTTGAAACCCTCCCCTACGATTGAGCAATCTTTGGCAAGATGCCATAAAAACCCGATACCTATAAAAATATCAGACAACAGAAGTTTGGGAAGACTGATTGAACCGACTATTATATAGAACTGGAGATTGGAACCCTTCTAAGACATGAGATGCCGAATACGAGCTGACATACAACTTAAAAATACCCACTTCAATTTCTATACATAAGTCATGAAGGAACCTTCGAAAGTGTGGTCCCTAACTAGAAAAGACACTGAAACCTGTTCCGACCAGAACCAAATATTGACTTACTTCCCTGTAAGTCATTAATGTTGGATTAGGCAGTATATCACCTTTCTGTTTCAGAAATGACCCTTTGAACTCTCAAACGTAGACGAAATTAAAACTAGATGGAAAAAACCCACTAAATCAGAGTCCAAAAACCAATACAGGGAAATTAAATGAAATCCTTGAGGGTTAGAGGGATTGAAGTTTTTTCATTGAGAGGAAAGAAACCAGTTCAAAGGATGGACCAGAAGCTGTATTATGTAAGAAGCACACGAAAAAAATTAACTCTCTATAAGAAACCACCTAAGACTCGCAGGAATACTTTTGGCTTTAAGATGACAACAGAAGAATTAGATTGATAACCAACAATAGATCTTGATTTGGCTTGATCCTCAGAGATTTTGACATGAAAACACGAGTGTGGGAAAACGTCTCTTGGGAGTAAACAAACAATTGAGAAACAAATATGTAGCTCCAGAAAATTCCCATATAGAAAGGAAACTATTTTTCTCCACCTTGAAACAATAATCAAGCTGGTAAATATAACTGCGAACAAAATACAACTTTTACTTGAGAAGAATGAGGCTCTTTGTAGTTCGTAGGAAAATCGCCAAGTGTATTGCTTCCCCAAGGCTCCACCATCCCAAGACAATGTATCATGGTGAGGTCATAAATGATCCTTAAGCGACTATCAGGGAAATTCGTTGCCACATCCAAACCACCATATGGTAGCAGATCCATACCTGAAACGTCTGAGCAATTGGAATGTCCAAGATCCTTCGCGAGCTCAATAATCCGATCTCCGACCCTCATGTAGTTAATATAAAGAGACTTCAACCATATGGAGCCATAACATGAAACCATATTACGCCATGCGTGTCTTGTGTTGAGCCAAGTGGAAGCCAAGGTTCGCTCTCCAAAGGCTGCTTTTGTCTTCACCATACAAACTTCCTGCATTTCACTCATTACCACATGTAGACCCTCGTTGTTGGAGAGTTGTTTCATGTATTTTTCTGGTGGGTTAAGGCGATTAAAAGACCCCATGAAGGAAAAGGAGTTGTCTTTAAGTGCGACTTTTTGGAGTTTTCGATGGATTTTTTTGTCGGAATCTGGTGAAAAATTGTGGTGAAATCTTGATTTGTGTTGTTTAAACTGATTTTTTGACTGCATATATGGATTCAACACCCTTAAAAACGTCTGGGGCACTTCTATTGTGCAAATTTCACCTATCAAACTTGTGATTTCAATGAATCCTTGTAAGATTTTAGACAAATTAAATCGAAAAATAAACCAGAAAACTTTTCAAAAAATCACACTCAAAAATAACTTGCAAGGAAAATATATCACCTATTCATAAATTTGATATACTTTATTAGTAATGCAAACTCTCTTATGCTTTCTTTATTTTTTCCAATAATTTCTATAAATATATATTACTAGATTCTTTTTAAAATTTTATGAATATATATTACTGTATCTTTATTAGCGATATCAATTTTACCTATTATGTTCATAATACGGATATTTTTTATTTCTTAAAGGTTTTTAAGAACGTTGTTCAAAGAGTTGATTTACTTTAAAAAAAAAAACATATTCAAAACTTAATTCCATAATAATCCTTTCGAGTATTTTATAAATAAATTATAAATAAATTTTGGAATAAAATTTTATTTGGTTTTAATAATATATTTTTAATATATCTATGAGTAAATTCATATGCAATTCACCTGCGCGGGCACACTGAATGTGAGGTGGACTCCACATATCCCTTAGACTGTGGTGGTTGTGACAAGAAATACATGACAAGGACAGGTGATGTTGTGGAGTTATCTATCCAGGCAGCAGAATAGCCCGAACGACAGTTTTTTGCCGGAATCTGGTAAAAAAAATTCAAAAAATCAGGTAGTTGGAGTGTTTGAATTGCATTTTTGATAGTGGAAATGGATTCAACACTATCAAAAACCCTTAGGCCACCCAAAATACTGAAGTTTAACAACTGTAAACAAGATTATGATAAACCTTTGCCGGAATTTGTCAAAATATTTGCCAAATTCTGGGTTATTCTGTGGGTTTTTTAGACTATGGCGTGATGTTGTCAAAATCTTTGCCAGATTCTGGGTTATTCTGTGGGGTTTTTAGACTATGGCGTGATGTTGTTGTCACTGTCATGTGGGCCATACACGTGCGAATGTCGAGGTGTATTTCGTGACTTAGCCCCCAGATATAATACTATTAAATTATATATTCAACGGATAGTTCTGGTCTAGGATGGTGGCGGGCAAGGCGGCGCCCATGCACAGATCTCCAGTGGCGACCGCCCCCCTCCCCAATATATATATATATATATATATATATATATATATATATATATATATATAATTTTATTTTAGGACGGTGGCGGGCAAGGCGACGCTCATGCACAGATTTCCGGCAACCAATATTTCTTGGGCTATTGGCCCATTAATACTCCTAAGAGTACCAATGACCATATATATGCCATGCCATGCCATCGATACTGAGTACCTGCAGCTATTAACAACTATTAAATTCTGATGTATACAACGATTAAATTCCTGCGTCTTCGCAACCGCTGAAAATCTGATGTATGCAACGATTAAATAGAAAATTTGGATTTTGAATTTCCCCACCATAGATTTAAATTTGAATTTTCCCACCCGCTTGCTTAGTGTGATTTTGATTTTTCCCTGGTTAAACTGCAAAATATATACACATGTATATATTTTTTTGTTAATGAAAATTACTTTATTAGTTACTGCAAACAATATTAGTATATAACGAAGATCCAAATCTTACACATGAATTGGTTGAGTTGGAAGCTTAATTATACCTTCCATTCATGGAAAATAAAAAACATGTTAACAAGGGTTTGTTTGACCATGTAAAAGTGGGGTGTTGTCTTTATCACTCTCGTGGACAGACATTTATTATAAGTGTTATGCATTTTGGTAACACAATTATACACATAAATTTGACTCAATAAATACTTCAAATTAGGACTTCTATATAAAAAAGTGTTTGTTTTATAGCTTAATCATCTTTAATATAGGACGAAGAATTTTGGCAAAAGAATTACCCCATTCAAGGACCATTTAGTTAAATGAGGGCTTCAATTATTATATTATGTCCAATTAAGAACTCTTTAGTTGAAAATATGTTTTTGTAATTTATGAGGTACTCTACCACATTGTAATATCTCACATCAACTATCAAATAGTAATAGATCTTAATATGTTTACTTTTAGAAGTCATGACATAAGAACACTCAACCAATTTTTTTAAACATTAATGTGTTTATCTTTAAAAGACATGACATAAAAATACACAAACCAATTTTTTTAACTATCACTGCTTTCCTAGGTTTGGCCAACAAGACTAATAGCGCGCGCACACACACACACACACACACAATTTTTTGTTACTTAAAATACTTTTTTATATCATATAAATGAATTTAAAAATTTGAAAAAAAATCAAAACACTTATATTGTACTAGCTCAACATTCCAACTTTCCAATTCCAATAATTTCTAATGCAATTTCAAATCAAATTGATAAAAATAAATATACTTAAAAAATCCAAAATTTAAAAATTTAAAATATTCTATCAACCATACCACCCAACTCTCTTATGGGCCAACACTCTTACTATATTCACATATTGATTAAAACATATACACAACTCATATCATTGAAATTATATTTTTATTTTAAAAATAAATGAAAATTGCTTGATGTCTTAGATCTACCAAATTTGATTAAACCATCTACCAAATTCTAGCAAACCTCACCAAACTTAAAGCAATTTGATCGTGGAATTTCACCAATTACCCAAAAGGTATGTTTCAAAACCAAAAATGACAATTTCAATATAAATTATAAAAATACCATTATATTATAATAATAACGTTATATATCTAATATTTCGAGAAAGCGGAGAGCCTTTTTCCTTGACACGGTCCGCATGGTCCCACCCATTACATAGAAATATTAATTTATAATATATCTTGGAGCGGCACCTATGAATTCTCGAAATCGTGATTTACCATGCCCGTACTATCGTTGTAGCTTGTCTCTACAGTGGTACTTGCTTCCCTGCTCTACATGGCATGGGCTCATATGGACATGAGCTATGGTATTGGTACGTTATGATTCTCATCTGAAGCATTAATGGGCCAATAGCCCAACAAATAAGGCTCTACAACCAATATTTCCTGGGCTATTGGCCCATTAATACTCTTAAGAGTACCAATGACCATATCTATGCCATGCCATGCCATCGATACTGAGTACCTGCAGCTATTAATAATTATTAAATTCTGATGTATACAATGATTAAATTCCCGCCTCTTCGCAACGACCGAAAATCTGATGTATGCAGCTATTAAATAGAAAATTTGGATTTTGAATTTCCTTGCCATAGATTTAAATTTGAATTCACCCACCCGCCTGCTCAGTGTGATTTTGATTTGTCCTTGGTTAAACTGCAAATTTGAATGCTGTAGGGGCCGTGAGGGCACTATGGCAGATAGGATACCAAATGAAAGAAATCAATTCACCTCTAACTCTAGTGGGAATGCTAGACACTAGTGTTCATGGTAGTTGCCTCTTCGGCAAAGGCAATGTTGTTCGTGAATTTTTTGTGGGCATGAGATTAGTAGTGCCGGATTCGAAAGAGGGATATGGTATGGTTGTGAGACTCAGTGAAGCAGACGAGAATCTAAATGCGCTCAAATTTTATTTGGGGTTCTCAGAGTCATTTCTTAGGTATGAATGGATTGTAATATCTATACATAATCTTTTGTTCCATCATTTTACTTAATGATCAAATGTATAAGATTTATTTTACAAATTCCTTATATTGATGGATGATTTGATCATTGGGATGAAATATTATAGCAAGGCCGATAATTTATTTTCATCAATACTACTGATTTTAAGTTTTTCTCTGTGCTGCACAGGAAACCCTCCAATTGCAATATATGTTCAAGTGATCTATCACGAAATTTGAGCAAGATGACTTCGATCTTGAAACAGGATAATGTATTTTAGTCTTCAGCACGAATTCACAGATTTTACGTGGCATCCTTCTTAGCGAAACATCGTTTATCGAGCAAATGACCAGTGCTTGTTAACATCTGGGAATGGAGTAAATGATTTCATTGGGTTTCACCCTACTTTTTCTCCTCTCCTAACCACTACCAGAAACATGTATTTTTATTGGGCGTGTATCTGGACACAATAGGCATATATGAGAAATACACTCTCTCTTTTTTTTAATGACAAACCTTTGCCCAAATGACCGATAAATGCAGACAAGACTGACCATATCAAGATCTACTTCAATGTCTCTTGCACAGTATCGTCTCCAATGAAACGGTTGGAAACTCTAGTCAATTGGACATTATCACATTGTATTTAAGAAAAAATAAATTAAAACTGCCATGCCCAAATGCTTATATATTGATGAATTTTCTGTATGAAAAGGAGTATTTAGGATGAGAAATCGTTTTTATAAGTTATCACTACACTGCTTAATTTAGTAAATTTTCCAGAGCAACTCAAATGAGAGGGCTCATAGAATTTATGATGTTATAAACTAAAACATCATTTATTTATTTATAGAATATGTTTTTGTTTTTCTCGTTAAATTGGTATCCAATTTTATTAATATCATAATTATATTTAATTTTTTTGAAAATCTGAAATCTAGATTTGATTTTTTTCTTCCATTTTTGCTATGGATATGGAAGGGGGAAGTTATGCAAGCTCACTCCCCTCTCCAAGAGTGTGCATACTTAATCTAGTTCCAATCTTTAGCCTTTGTCATTCCTTTGGGTGGTCCTCTTGGCTATGGATTTGGGAGTGGAGATTTATATAAACTCACTCCCATTTCTGATCCAGGTGGATATCGGTGGCCACCCACCTATTCCATTTGGACCAGCACCATCAATTCTTGCATATTTTCACATTCAGCACAACTTACTATTTTTAGCAGGTTTTCGGGTCCTCCACTCTCGGAGCCGTTTTGGGGGCTTAATGATCTAGGTGGATATTGGTGGCCACCCACCTATTCCATTTGAACCCCCATCTTCAGTTCTTTCAATTTTCAAGTTGCAACAAAACTTACTATTTTTAGCAGTTTTTCGGGTCCCGAACTTCCGGAGCCGTTTTGAGGCCCTAAACGACGTTTTTTGGGTATGAAAGCGCCAACGAATTTGCTGATCAAATTTGTCCCGAAAGTTGTAGTCCTCGGATAGATCTTTCTAACGAGCTATTGAGCGCATAAAACGGAGATCGGTTGCCAAAGTTATGCCCCCGAGAAGTTGAACCACCAATTTACCCAAACGGGCGCCCACAGTTTTGGCGCCTCATCTCCTACGGTTAGGTTTTTGGATGTTTCATATTCTACATTGTTTCTCAACAATAAATAGGCCCTTGAGCCTCATTGTAACACAGTTCAGAGGTCTGTAGCCATCACATCTCTTCTCAGAGATTCGCTACTAGCACCCTAGCTATTTTATTTCCATTATGCCTGTAAGCATATTTCTGTTATTTGATATTAATGAAATGAAGCATTATTTCCGCTGCATCTCTATGTTCATGGTTATTTCTGTATTCTGTTGCGTTCCTGCATAAAATCCGGATCAATTTCTAAGAGTGTGCTTACATTTTAACATTACTCATTGCATTCAAGGAAACTCCCCAAACTCACTTATCAATTTGTAAAGAGAGTAAAATCCATCCTTAATGTATAACTTAATCCCACAATAACTCAAAGTTATAACTCTTGTAGAAATAACTTCTACTCATGAATTCATTAACCTATGGCCTTTCCCAAAAGTCATGGATGAATGGGTTAAAATAGTCTTGATGGAATCATTCAATGAATCTTCTCTTATATTTTCTTCTATCGAAGAGGGTATTACGCTATCTTGTTTGAGCTTAAAGAGGATAGGGATATGAATTTCTAGACTAGCCCCAGCTTCATGGCCCCAAGAGATATGCATTGGGCATATAGACCTTAACCTTGACTTTATTTCAAGGTGTATGTGCTCTCAATATTGTTGTTTGGGTCCATATTCTTCATGTCACTCCTCATTGTTGAATCAATGAATCACTAGAAGCAATGTGTTATTCCTAAGGAAACACATAGATACGTTTGAATCAAAATTGGGATGGTATGCTTGAGCTTGAATCTATGTAAAAGTTGATTTGATAAAAGGAATTCTAGAAGCCATAAACGTAACCTTGGATAATTTCACACATCCTCAATAAATTGGTTATGGGTATCTTCCTCTTAAGTGTAAATCTCACATGAATACGACCATTTTGCAAAACATCACAAACTTGTTACTCTTTTGTAGTTCCCCTTTTCCACTTGGGATAATAGTGGTAGTAAAAAAAATCCCTCTAGAGCTTCTTAAAGCATTTCTTGATACATTTTTTCTTCTTTGAATTAATACTCAAATCCTTCTTAGTGTGATTTAGCCCCTCCCTCCACTCCAACCTCTTCACCTCCTACCCTTGTTCCTCCTCTTTCTAACATCCTTTCATGCCCCCTTATCACACACTAATCTAGTAGATCATGGAACCTCCTTTCCATAATCCTTTCCCTTTCTCACCTCTAAACCCTCCTCTTAGAATATTTTGATCACATTAATGTCCTATAAATATTTTTTGCAAAAACCAAAATCCCTTATTGATGGGATTTAAAACAGTAAACAATATTTCTATATCTAGAAAGAAGATGCAAAGGAAGAAGGGTGTACCTTAATGAAGATGAAGGGTAGAAGAAACAAGTAAATATAAGAATCATGCCATCCCAATATACACTATATTTGGCCTTCATTGGTTGGATCAAAATTCTTCTACTATGAAATGAAGTTGACCTCTTGAAATTATTAAGTGATAAGTAATTTTGCTATTAGAAGTTGTGAGGGATTTGATATGATGTGATAAGATTGTTATCTCCCTCATCAAGGAATCCAAATTAGAATATTGTACTATGATGGAAACATAAAACAAACTTTGGAAAATTAATAACATTGACGCAGTTAGTTCATGGAGGGCCACCCAAAGTATTTGCACTTTATGGGACTGATCCTTAATGGAAATACAAAGAAATCAACATACTTCATCCTCATAGTGCTAACTTCAACATATTTCGGTAAGAAATAATTCAATATTTATTCACCAATTCATTTTTGTTTAAAATGAGAATGTGACGCTTCATTCAAAAATTATTCAAAGATCCCATCCATCTTGATAATTATGTAAATGATGGATAGCACATAATGTTGTTGTGCCTTCTGAAAAAATAGGCGGAGTACATATTTGAGACTCTTTTAGAAAATAGTTGGATGATATCATTATAGACCATAACCTTTTTGGCTCCAAATCCTCAGTGGTTAGATTGATATTGAAAAATATAAGACTAGGCCCTTGTCATATAATTGAGTTCCTAGTTCACTTATCTTATATCACTTTCATTATTGATAATCTACACATCTCTTCCATTATCCCCTTTTCCATTTAAGACCACGAACCTATTTTGTTGACTTTCTAAGAGGACCTCCACTATATACCCATCCCTTACAAGTCTAACCATTGTTTCTCCATGTTCCAAGTTTCTAACTATCATATGTTTAATGTAGTCTTTGGGTTCAAGCATCATGATATTTTCTCTAGGATACTAAAATAAAGAAAAATCAACAAAAAATAAGAGCGTAGACAAAATCATTTCTCACCATGGTCAAAGGAAAGAGAATATTTGTAGAATAAATTGATTTCTCTTGATACCGAAATGGATTAACAAGAAATTACTCCCATGTTTGAGAAGAGTGAAAAATGTTGGTTATACGCCTACACAAATCCTATTGAAAAGAGTTGAAGCATCGGAGTTTAAAATCCAATTGTTTCTCCCTTGATTAGGGTGTGTGCCAGATCAAGGCTAATTGTGGGATTCATGATGCCATGGTCACAAGTTCAAAGGTAATAAAGGATGGAGGGTGGTGTGGCCACCCCATCATATGCACTAGCATGTGTAAATCCCTAGAGATGTACGCAAGATTAATGCAGGAAATATTTCCCGTGAGACGAAATACGGAAAGATGGCAACTCTTGTCGTTCGAGCATTATTTCAGGGGTAGTCTAAGCATAGCTCTAACCATTGTAGATAGAAGTGATGACGAGTACTAGGACCAAAGAAGAATGATATTCCATTCTCATGTGTTACCTAGAGGATGGTGAGTTTAAGGAATAGTTAATTACTTGACATGAGCACCAGAAGGCGTCTTTATGGCGTGTCTTCAGTTGGGCTCATAGATACTATTATTTAATCCCTATGGCTCTTAATTACTTTCACTGTGTGTTGAATTGCCAAGCCTGGAGAAAGGCCTTCAATTGGAATTTTGGCTCCCTTCCACGCCCTATGGGTCTATTAGAATATGTAAGGTGGAAGAGATTATATCTTACTTTATTTATCCTTGAAACTTGCTTGTGAATATTTAGTTATCTTGTTTATGTTCTTTAGTTATATCTCTTCATCAAACAATATCAAGAAAAGAGGACGTAGATATAGGCTCTCAATCAGGGAAATACCCCTCCAAAGGGAAAACCTAGAAACTCTTCTCTTCTTATAATATGCTTCAAATGTGATACAAAGACCCAATCCCTAGACCAAGTCCTTCTCTCACTACCAAGTCATCCCTTCCTCAAGTTCTTCCTTGAATTTGCACAAAAACTACTACACATTGTAACTTCAACCTATTAGCTGCGACACTGCTACACCACCTACAACTTCGACCCTAAAATTTCTGTATTAAAACTTCTATGGAAACCCTAAGACAACCTCCTCCTAAGACCTTCCAAGAGAAAGGGAGCTCTTGAAAATCCAATGTAAAAAGCACAAAACACTATCAACTTTGTTCCATCGGAATTTTTTGATAACAGTGGATGCAAAATATTGCACTTTTGTTTGCACTTGTCCTGTCACCAACATTGATGCAATTTTGTTTGCACGTCCTCCTCTCTTTTAGTACACGTAAACCAAATATATCAGGAAGTGAAACAACCACTTTTATAAGCTTTGGAATCTTATTAATGGATAATACTTCCGTTTGTTAATCTGAATATCAAGTCATAATTTCTTTCAATTTGATCATGCCTATTGTCTTCAAAGTTTTAGGTGTTATACTTGTTTCTCTCTAATTGGTTTTAGATTCATTTCAATTAAATACTCTTTCCTATAGTACTGTTACATGTTCATTACAAGCTCATTATAGTGTTGTTACATGTTCCTTTCTTGTATTTGATTCATTTTTCAATCATTTCACTGTTGTTTCTCACCTTTTAACTATTCTTTCAAACAGGGGCTTGCAGTCCTCATGTGACAGGTATATTTGAACATATGTCTCTCTCTCTCTATATATATATATATATATATATTTAAAACTATTAAAATATTGTGATAAAACATTGTAATAAACCATAGCTTCGTTGGTACCACTATTAAGATACAATGGAGGACAACTAGAACATATCAAGAACAGATCAATTAAGGCAATCAATAAGCAAGTTGCGAAAGTGAATCCAAGCTCATATTTTAGATCAACCACATCAAAAATCTAATTCACATCTACACATATACATAACCTTTAATGTTCTCTGACCCATCTCCACTTCCTGAGGCAGTAAATTTCAAAGTTGGATTTCACTTTTGATGATTTTTAGCCCAGTTTTGATTTGGTTCGGGACATCATAACAAGTTTGAAGCAGTGTAACAACAACACTACCTTTTATTGAATCTGCCGCAAAAATGACTAAGAAGAGAGCTCGATGATCTATGTGCCAAGAATTCCACGAGCAAAACAACTGAAGACAATCACATCAACACCTAATCTCATGGCACTCTTTTTCATCGATTCCCGCAGTAAGGATTCATTTCACCTCCATTAATCTCATCAACTGCATTATCAAGCAATTCCTCCTATTATCTAAAATAGGAAATTACTTATAGAATCACCAAGGCCACATAGTACATCTCCTTGTCCAAGGACCCATCATGGCCAAAAACATGTTGGGACTAGCAGAACCATTGATACCATTTTTAGAACTTGTTTGGTCTTCATATTTATTTATGAAAGTAGTATTAAATGCCACTGGTTATGGAATATTAAATGGATCAAGGTTTTGGAAATGGTCAATCTCATTATTTTCTAGCAACTTTCAAAGATCTTTGAAATGAATTGGTCCACAAAAAGAGGCTCCGAACAGTTCTATTCCAAGTTGAGGATTTCATCACCAGATTTCATGGATTCTATCTTTTGCAAGTAATAGGATTGTTGTTGCTTGAGACAACTACTGTCAGTTATTTCAATTTTATTACATATATCATTTTAGTCTAGGTAGTGTATTTTTCTTATGACTAGCATATCTGTTAGTTCTTGGGGTTTTCAATCCAATTTTCTCTTCCATTCCTCGCATTAGATATTGTATCATTTTAATCTGATTTCACTAATATTTTTTTTGAATTCCATGCCTGCTCTGAGTGCCTTTCTTTATTGGTTAAAGGAAATTTATCGCTCTTAAATAGAAAAAATAGGCAAGTTTTATTGGTTTTGCATTCACTAAAAGTAAAGCATATGCAATAAGAATAATGAACCTTAATTACTACTAAAAAGTAAATGAAAATTCTTAACTATGGAATGACAGGGTAGAAAACTCTAGGAGGCTTATATGATAATTGGCCCAAGGAACATCCCGAAATACCATGGACATGAATGTTGGTTTAGGAGGATTTGTTGCTGACTTGGTCAATGATTATTTACATGTGAATTCCTTCATTTAAAGAATGCAGATCTCTCTGCCATTTGATATCATGAAAAATAGGATGTAAGACTGTGCCTTTTCTGTGTGACTTATTTTGTATGTTGGGCTTCTTGGAACAAAAATTATACAATTATTGTATCCTTGAAGGTGCTCAAATTTTATGAAAGGCTTGATATGCATAATAAATTTCACACATTAAGAACACACACCCTTGTTGCTTCATTTAACATCTCTTCTATTCGATCCAATCTACATGTTCAACATAGACCACGTGTTAGAATAATTTATGTCTAAATATTTGGCCTATAGGCTTTTCGCCTGCCATAGTTTTGTCATGGAGCGTTTTACTGGGGTGTTCTCATTCTTGTTGGTTTCTAGCAATCTCAAAGAAATGGATCTTTTACCTGGGTGTTGCGCAGAACTAAGTTGGGGCGCTCATTTGAACCAGTCCATGGGGGCTCTTTCCCTATTGTTTTGTAGTGGAGGATTTCATCTAAGCATTTTCATTCTTGGTAGTTTCTAGTGATTTCAAAGTTGTGGATGGCTTTCGTTGGTTATTGTCCTTGTGGGCATTTGAAACCTGCAGTTTCATTCTCGGTGGTCGAAGTGATAGGTCGATGTTGAAATGACATTTAGTCCCTCAAATTGTCACAGTTGGGGCATTGAAAATTTTGGGGAAAAAATCCAAGCTCTTGGTGTTTTGGCTCTACAATTGCTCATTCTCCATCTATTGTCAATGAATGTTTTCAATCTAAGTATTTCCTAGCAACTTTCAAATATCTTTGAAATGAATTGGTCCACATTTGACTTTAACCTGTTGGGATCAATCTGCCCCACTGTTTTAAATAAAAAGGATATTGAATCTTTTCCATTATGAAAGGTTGCAGAATATATAGATGCAGTGCATGTGGAATATTCAAAATGATTTGACATTGAAATAAGTAGCGAAAATGTCCAAAATCTCAGAGAAAATAAAAACGATAAAGAACCCAAGGAATGGCCTTTACCCTTAAAAAGTTTCACACGTTAAAAAAAGTGAAGGAAACAAAATTCCTTGGATCCCTACATATGTGCATCCAAGGAAAATTTTCAGTTCAGAAATGCCTATTTTTTGGTGCAAAATTAATTTTTGAAATTATCCTTTACGATGTCGATGCATCACAAAATGTCTAAAATAGTAATGTGGGGTCATCCATCCCCACACCTTTGCATCCAAACAAGCCTGTAAGCTTTCATGTCGAAAAGGACCTGCACATCATGACCTCTTACAAGCCAACAAGGCACACAAATCAACACAAGGCTACTTGAACAATCTTACAATTGTATTATGATGTGAATTACTTCACATCAAGACTACATATTTGACTATCCTGCACATTATGGCCTCTTACAAGCCAGAAAGGCACACAAATCAACACAAGGATACTTGAACAATATTACATTTGTAGTATGATGTGAATTAGTTGACATCAATACTACATATTTGACTATCTACTCATATTTTAGAGAAGAGATATCTACAAACATGGAAAGAAGCTATTAGTATTAAAAAACATTGTTTTCTATCCAAAATACATATAAAAATACTAAACTACATATATGACTAAATTCAATTAACAAAGTGAACCATTTTTTCGTGGTTTATAGAAGATTTATTCTAGATTATAAATCTTCCGGGAAATCACATGGGAATTTTAGGACCGACGCGTTTCGAACTACATCAGGATAATGAAGATTGGCTGATCAGACAAACCTATTTATACCATGAGGAGAGAAGCAACGGTCAAAACCCAAGAATGGTTAAAATTAAAAATAAAAACCAAAAATAAACGGTCAAAAATAAAAATAGAAATAAAAACAGAAAACATAACAAACCCAACCCTAAAAATGCTAGTCAAAACTAAAAATAATATAAAACCAAAACTAAAAACTAAAATGACACCCCAAAAAATAAATAAATAAATAGATAAAAATAAAATAAAAATAAAAACAAAAATCAAATAAAAGTCAAAGTCCAAATAAACGAAATTAATTTATAAATAAATACATTAATGCTCAATTAGGATTAAAAATAAATAAATAAATAAATAATAATTAAATTAAATTAAATTAAATATAAAATAAAATAATAAATAAAAATATAAATAAATAAATTTTAAATATATAAAAAAATAAAATAAAATAAAAATAAATAAATAAATAATTTACAAATAAGTAAATTAATAAATAAAATATTCATAAATACATAAAATTAGAAATAAATTTTTTAAGTTAAATAAATAAATAAATAAAAATAAAAAATAAAAATAAAAATAAAAATAAAAAATAAAAAATAAAAATAAAATAAATAATAATAATAATAAATAAATAAATAAATAAATAAATAAAATAAAGGAAATAACCATAAATAAATTAATAAAGTAATAAGTTAAAACATTAATAAATAAAATTAAAACTAGAATAAGAAAAAATATAATAATAAAATAAATTATAAATATCAAATCATATAATAATAATAATAGGATAAAAACATAAAAATAAAAATAAATAAATAACAATAACAATAATAATAATAATAAATAAATAAATAAATAAAATAAAATAAAGGAAATAACCATAAATAAATTAATAAAGTAATAAGTTAAAACATTAATAAATAAAATTAAAACTAGAATAAGAAAAAATATAATAATAAAATAAATTATAAATATCAAATCATATAATAATAATAATAGGATAAAAACATAAAAATAAAAATACCAAAGAAAAAGAAAGGAAGGACCTTTACAAGGAGTGAAGAGATGGAATCCAACACCTGCTAACCTTCCATCCATCATCTCGATTCAACGTACAAGGCCTCTTCTCAATCTCTAATGCCTCCATAAATTTCCGGTGATGGAAATGATCCACCCTAGCAAGGACCCTAGCGTCTTCCAAACAAATATGATGCTTCGTCTTCTCCGTATGCTCAGCTAGCGCTGAGGACTTGGTTCTACCAAGTCTAATATCCACAGAATGCTCCTGGATCCTCTTATTAATCGATCGACCAGTTTCACCAATGTAGGGAGTCCCACAAGAGCACGGGATCAAATAAAAACTAAAAACTAAAATGACACCCCAAAAAATAAATAAATAAATAGATAAAAATAAAATAAAAATAAAAACAAAAATCAAATAAAAGTCAAAGTCCAAATAAACAAAATTAATCTATAAATAAATACATTAATGCTCAATTAGGATTAAAAATAAATAAATAAATAGTTTAGTTTTAGTTTTTAGTTTTGGTTTTGGTTTTATATTATTTTTAGTTTTGACTAGCATTTTTAGGGTTGGGTTTGTTATGTTTTCTGTTTTTATTTCTATTTTTATTTTTGACCGTTTATTTTTGGTTTTTATTTTTAATTTTAACCGTTCTTGGGTTTTGACCGTTGCTTCTCTCCTCATGGTATAAATAGGTTTGTCTGATCAGCCAATCTTCATTATCCTGATGATGAAATTCTCATGTGATTTCCCGGATGATTTATAATCTAATATGTTATGGATCACAGAAGCTTGCACTCTCAAAGATTTATTCTACTACTACCATTTTTTTTCAAGAAAAATGTGGTTTATCTCATACCAACATATTATTTTGGGAAATATCTCATTTGCATGTTGATTTTGTAGAAAATCAAGAGTTCACAATTTTTTCATGGTTTTTGCAACATTTACCCCACACATTCTACATTCCTTTAGACATGAGATCTTTCCATATTTTTCACCACTCACTTGACCCTAGGATCAGGATCGACAATGCATCGTGCACTTTATTGTTGAATTTGTTCTAGTGTTCTTTGAGCACTAGAAAAGGAAACAACAAGGAACGTGTTTCTGGAAATGAGAAACACAAAAAAACAGGAAATTCATTTCATGAAATGATAAAATATAAATAAGAAGAAACAAATGATCCCATCCATTGATTTTCGTCTGTGAACTTTTTATTCTGCGTGTTTGTATGGATTTATTTTTTATTTTTTATTTTTAATTCATTTTCCATGGTTTGAATTTGAACTAGTTCAAATTTTCTTATGCCTTCATTGTCCACTGAATGTACACTGTCTAAGAATTGCAAACGCTTTGGTGTTACTAAATATAATAGATTTTTTTAGCTACTAATGTTGGGGTTACTATGAAAATTTTAACCACATTCTAATGACCCGTCTACAAAACAACATTGAGTTTGGCATACTTAAGCGTCCAAGAGGTACAACGAAATGATTCTAATTTACACTCTCACTCTTTGAACTCCCAACAAGAGAAAATATGTTGAACTACAGTGATGTGTTGGTCCACAATGACACCCCAAACAACCTCCTTCGGAAAAGTCCATTACAATGAGTGCAAGCGTTGTTCCTGTGTTGTCCAACAACAACAACAAGCCATGGAAATTAGTGTAAGGGTTGTTCTTTTGTTGACCAAAAGCAAAATAAACAACAGCTATGGTCTTGTTATAGGTCCACAATTCAGAAACTTGAGCATATTGAATACCTTGTACATTTTTTATTTCCATTAACATTTAAAATATTTTCTCACCTTAAACTTGAAAATTTCTCACAGTCACAGATAATCATTTTATGGAATATGTCTCTGTAAGTTAAATCTTCATCACATGCTTATCGCTTATAATTTGGCAAAAATTATAGAATTTGATGGCCATTTTTAGCACATGGTGCGCTAAAAACATCTAATGGAACATGTATCTATAAGTTGAATCCTCAACACATGATTATGGATTTCGCATAGAAGTTAGTCACACTAATTGATTTTTTATTTAGATATTTTTATTTTTTTTATTCTATCAAATTTTATTTTGTTCATGTTTTGGGAATTGGAGCCTTAGGCTTTGCTGAAATTGTAGAATTCAACTTAAAATGATTAATTCCTTTTTGCAAAAATGACAACATTTATTGGTTTACGGTTACCTGTTGGTTTCCCCATAAAAACACATTTGTGAATGTACATCTCTAAATTTTCTTGTCATGCAACTACCTACATAAAGCTTTCGTGGACTATGATGGGGTGTTGCGACTGAAATTGCTCTGCACGTAAGGGTACATCATTTTTACAAGCAAAGCTCATTAATTCAATTCCAAGACTACCATTGTCTTCAATGTGTTAACGTGATACAACCTTTAATGCCTATGGCATGCCACTTTTATGGTACTTCACAACCCATATGGATTCCTTGTCAACTCAGCATATATTGCTTCCACTAACATTCCCAATATTTCTTTTCCATGCTGCACCTTTTGAAAAAAAAAAAAACCCTATCCTCAAACCCAAAAAATCTATCGGGGTGGCTTTGCACCTCTTGGTGCAAATGCTAGTATTTATTATGGTTGTTGTGTCTATTGTCTCACAAGTTTATGAGAGTAATCTTGTCCTCTTGAGCCAATTTAGAGCACTTTAAACCAAATAAAATAGAGAATATTTTCCAATGAGAAATTTGGCCATCAAATCTCTATTGGTTTATTAATTGTGCTAATTTGAGTTTTTTGAATTTATTTCAAATAACTTTTCTTTTCTTTGCAAGTTTGATTGGTATCTCCAATATTCCGAAATAAGATTAGATCGAGAGTGGCATATTTGAATGAATCATGAGATTAATTTTAGGTTGTACAAGAAAGGATCTCTAGCACCATTAAAACATCAAAATAAAATCCATGGCTCACATAATTCAAATCCATTTTTGTATGTTGTGTTTTAAATAAGAAAAAATCATTTTTGATTAAACAATTTGAAAGTTTAATGGTTTTTCTCGTTATTTGCAGGTGTGATTAACCTCAATAGCTATGGTGTCAACCTACCCACGTCCATTCCCTTGAGAAATGTCATTGTTGCGCCAGGTTCCATTGAAGTACTGACGCCAGTGCTCAATCACAACTCGAACACGAGTTCGATGCTGCTGTGAGGTTCCAGTAGGCATTCTGATGGGTCGTGATTCTGCAAGGAGGGAACATCGTCTTTTCCTGTGGACGTTAGAGCCTTCAAACCTGAAGTCAACGTGGGAAGGACCTTCCAGCGAGAGAAGAAAACGAAAAGGAACCGGAGCAATAAGAAATAGCCATGTGTCAACTTTGAATAGATGTGAGGAGGACGAAATCGAGAGACTCTTATTAGCTAGGGTGAATAGTGTCTGCTCACCCCAAGCCCAAAGAGTAAATGCCTTCGACGTAATTAAGAATCATGGTAATGTGGATGAATTTTCATCGTTAGTAATGTTTTTACATGTTTTTTAAAATCTGCATATGTTTAACTCATATATATATATATATATATTGTTATTATTATTATTTATAATAGAGTTGTAATTTAGTTAATTTTTATGATTTTTTTTTTAATCTTGGCAATGTGAATTGTGTCATCAAATAAGTGTTTTGATGGGCAGAGATGTTTACTTACAATTAATCAATTTAATTAAAAGGGAAAAAAGGGCATAACTATTTTTGAGATAAACCTCAACCTTTGATTTGAGAGAACTAATAAAAATATTCTAGAATATTTCGTGGAGATTAAATCCCTGCCATCTATCTAATAATTAGCGATAATTGAATTAAAATTATAAATTCTTATTCCAAAATATACATACATGTATATATTTTTTCATTAATGAAAATTACTTTATTAGTTAATGCAAACAATATGAGTATATAACAAGATCCAAATCTTACACATGAATTGGTTGAGTTGGAAGCTTAATTATACCTTCCATTCATGGAAAATAAAAAACATGTTAACAAGGGTTTGTTTGACCATGTAAAAGTGGGGTGTTGTCTTTATCACTCCCAGACATTTATTACAAGTATTATGCAATTTTGGTAAGACAATTATACACATAAATTTGACTTAATAAATACTTCAAATTAGGACTTCTATATAGAAAGGTGTTTGTTTTATCGTTGAATCATCTTTAATATAGGACAAAAAATTTTGGCAAAAGAATTACCTCATTCAAAGACCATTTAGTTAAATGAGGGCTTCAATTATTATATTATGTCCAATTAAGAACTCTTTAGTTGAAAATATGTTTTTGTAATTTATGAGGTACTCTACCACATTGTAGTATCTCACATCAAACATCAAATAGTAATAGACCTTAATATGTTTACTTTTAGAAATCATGACATAAAAACACTCAACCAATTTTTTTAAACATTAATGTGTTTATCTTTGAAAGCCATGACATAAAAATACATAAACCAATTTGATCGTGGAATTTCACCAATTACCCAAAACACTATGTTTCAAAACCAAAAATAACAATTTCAATATAAATTATAAAAAGCCCATTATATTATAATAATAATTGGAGCGGCACCTATGAATTCTCGCAATCGCGATTTACCATGCCCGTACTATCGCTGTAGCCTGTCCCTACAGTGGTACTTGCTTCCCTGCTCTACATGGCATGGATACGTTATGGTATTGGTATTGGTACGTTATGCTTCTCATCTGAATCATTAACGGGCCAATAGCCCAACAAATAAGGCTTGCCCAGATTTCCAGTGGCGACCGCCTCCCTCCCCAATCAATCAATGAAAAAATATATATATTTTTATCACAGAAATCAATGTTACACTTCAACGTGAAATGTCTTTTAACTTTTTCAAACAAGTTAGTGTCATATATAAACGTGTAATTGCTTTTTCCTGGACTCTATTTTCTAATCTACTTCTCGGAAAAAACTTGAGAGGTTGGTCTTTTGGAGAATTCGTTTTTGGGTAATGTCTTGTCTATCCATCTTTTCATCCTATTTTCCAATTTACTTTCACGTGTTTTAATCCGAGAATTTCCTTTTAATTCCATTTTATGGTATTTGTCTATGACTTAAATGTTCTCGTGCAATTTGACTTTTTTTATTCATCTAATTTTGGCCCAGAGTTAAATGTTCTGGATTTCAAATTACTTTTGATTTTACATTATCTTTCTTATTTTGCAACATATATATATATAAATTTCTTTATTATTTTCTCATTTTAATAGTCAAGTCAACGTGATTGTATTTTTTTGGCCCACAGTTAAATGTTCTGGATTTCAAATTACTTTTGATTTTACATTATCTTTCTTATTTTGTAACATATATATATTTCTTTATTATTTTCTCATTTTTCAAGTCAAGTCAACGTGATTGTATTTTTTTCCTATGTATTTTAGTAAGAAAATAATTTTTAACATTAATAAATAACCCAAAAATTACATGGGGGAGAATATTTCATTCACTTGAACAAATGGAAAATTAATAAAAATCTTGAAGGACAATGTAGACATGGGTTTTTGAGTTTGGGCACTCTAGGGCCACGAAGAAACAATACTTAAATTTGGATAAAGGCTCTCTTTGGTATGGTTCTGAAAGATAAACAAGTAGAAAGGTATAATATCTTCACCTCTCTAGAAGACATAAAAATAATGCTTTAGAATAAATGTTTTTGTTTTTGCAGGATTGACTCTCCTCTTGCATACGTTGATGGATCTATTTTGTATAATTCTGATAATGGGGAATTGGATCCTCTTGGGTCTAGTGCAAGGGTCATTGCCAATATTTCTTCCTCAGCGAATGAAGAGTTACCAAGTAGGATGGCTCTCTCCGAGGCAAGTGGCACTATAGTCCATGGAAATGCTTAGTAGCTCCCATATAATTTTGGCAGGTATGGTTTCCTGGTTGTTCTCCCTATCATGTCTCGTCATAGGCGTATGTTTACTTGGAGTTTCTTGGAGGATGTTGAAATTATGGCTCGCTATGGTAGATATCCCGGTGCTTGTATTGAGGGGAATTTTTTGCATTTTTCAGAGATTATTGGTCTCATCCTTGACAAACTCATGGATTAGTTGGCCATTTATGCTATGAATTTTGTAATGTATGATGTCTCTCCACGTGAATTTCGCCATGTTGGGCGCTCCTTGTTTGTATAAGTTAAGCATGGCTAGGGTTTAATTGAGAAATCTTTGTTTCGTATGTTCGTTTGTCCCTGTACTTGGAGCGAGGTGTCATGTTCCATATGTTGGCTTGAGCGCTCTGCACTGAGGCTTGTTATGGTATCGGGGCTAGTAATGGGGATTATATGGGTGCTTCTGAGTATGATTTGAGCACTTGAATGTGTGACATAGACAAATGCACTCCAACGAGATATGTATGAAAAACCATGTAAACTTGTTTTGTTGAAGTAATATAATTGCCTCAATTTACAAAAAAAAAATTATTTTTATTTTTAAATAAATTAATTGTTTATTTGTTTGGAAACATGGACAATGTAATGAAAATAGGGTGAGTTCCCACCATACTCCAGTTGATTACTTGTATATCCTTTTTGCAAACTATTTCATGTTAAATATTTTTCTCGAGTGTGGAGGGGTAAGGTCAATTAGGGGAAAATATGGAAAACAACTAAGTTATATTTATGTTGTTATCATTATCTTGTAAATTGATACTGCAACGTTCCCTCATTTCAAGATGTTGTGTGGTTATGGATAGACAAGGTCGATTATGGGAAAATTTGCCAAATGTTTCTCCTATTGTGTCATAAATTAATATATTAGGTTTCCCTTGTCTATGTAGATTGCAAACCATGAAAAAATTTAGATATATCTATGCCTAGAATTATTATTTTTTTAATTAAGAAAAACGAGTAAACAAATTATTTTATAACATTGTTAATCAATATTCACTTCAAGGTTTATGTATAGAGAAGCATATATAGTCGAGCTAATGCTTGCTAAGGTCTACTAGCTTCAATGTTAACATATTCATCTGAAATGGATAATTGTATAATTTATCATCTATTTTAGTGCTTTCTCAGTGTAAAAATAGGGGAAATTATTTTGTAGGGCCCATTTTAAAGGAGGCATTAGTTTTTTGATTTGAGGTTTGGAACCGTCTATGCTCAATTTTAGGAGTTAAATGGAACTTTTTCATGTCAAAAACTTTATGAGTGTAGATGTTAGCCCCTCAATATTGTTCTATACAATAAAAACATTCTAATAATGTGAAAATCACATCAATCAAAGTTCATATGAAAAAGTTATGCCTCTTGTAACTAGATCTATGCTATTGACCACCATGGTATAAAGTCGATGCCACATCAATCCCCATTACTCACACATGTGGTGTTGAGTGTGGAGCCCGATTATCTTCCTCATTTGGAGTTTTTGTTTCAGTCGTGCTTGGATCGTGCAACCGGGTGTGGGTGGGTGTGCCCCCACACTTGTTGCCACTAGGGGGGTCAAGGGAGGGGAAAAATTTCTTCATCCTCTCCCTTGGGGGTTAGTGTGGGTGGGTGTGCCCCCACACTGAGCTCCAACTAGTTCTATCAACTGTTAGAACTATTTTCACTAAGTACAACTAGAAATAAATGAACGGGATTGCTACAAATTAGAAATCAGACATACATAATGGAACTCTAAGCCCTCTAACTCGAATTTACTGAGCTAACTCAGTGACAAGAGCCATGTCACCTAAGTTTACTTCCTCCAAGTTGTCTGCTGATGTGGAAATTTTGAATTTTATCAATTTGACCAAGGCTAAGTCAAATTGAGCCTTTCTTGCTACATTTTTTCAACAACAACATCACAAAAGATTCTTCCATTATACTAAATTCAAGGCTACGAGGATGGGCTCCTGCATCAATTTCCTCCAAAGAGCCTTTTGTCTCATTTAAAGAAGTAGTTCAAAGAAAACCACAACGCTTGCAACTCAAACACAACATATCCTGGGCCCATAAATAGTTGAACAAATGGAAAATATTCCTTCAATGGAAATAAAGCTGCCTAAGGTTAATTATTTGCTCTGTGTCCTTCATTCAAAAGTTGTCATATGCAATTTTAATGGATTTTTCCCCAAACCAAAAACACTCATTCAATGGATTGCTACTACTTGGACCCTTGATTTAGAAACCTTTTTATGCTCCAAAGGTTTCTTTATAATTCAGTTTGAAACACAGAAGGACATGGACTATGCTTTAAATGCATGGCCCTAGTTTTGGGGAAGAGCCGCATTGTTCACTACTCCTTGGTTCCCTGAGTTTGATGCAAACTTTATGGTGGTGTCCACGATGCCGATTTGGGTTAAACTCCCTAATCTTCCACTCCTATTTTGGCACCATAAAGTCCTTGAAGATATCGACAACTCACTGGGTAAATTCAAAAAAGTGGATATGGAAAGAGTAGTAAATGATATCTTCACATATGTCAGAATATGTGTGGAGATAGATCTCAGCAAAGGACTTCCAAATCATATAATTTTGAAGCACCAAAATTTTTTCTTATCACAAATTTTAGACTATGAAAATATGACATTCAGGCGTCGAATTTGTTATCAAACGAACATTTACAAGATTCATTCCCTCGGGCAAAGAAGAGTCCCAAAAAGAAGAAAAAACCAACAAATAGAACAAAAGGATGACAATTCTTTGAACAATGCGCCTCTAAGGATGAAGAGGAGGACAAAAAAGAAATTCACTCAGGCCAAGAAGGTACTATTGGAACAATTCTACAAGATGATGTCCTAGAAGGGGGTGCCACGACACAACTGACTACATATTTAGTGCATCAGGTGGAAAAGGATCCTAAAGACTCTTTGACACAGGATGGAGCTGGTGGGTCCAAAAGAGCACATGTATCAGAAAGTTTAGATTTTGATAAGGAGGCTCCTCATGAGAGACTACATTTGGCATTGGTTCCTATAGAACCAACTTTTGATCGCTGACAAAAAGTGGACAAATGAAAAGGAAAAATAGAAAAACTATGTCATAGTCAATCATAACTCTTTGTACATATTTTGTTTTTTTTTTTTTTTAATTATCCGAGGCTTTGTGTTTATGTCCCCACATGTTTCTCCATTTTTTATCATGTTTTTTTTATTGATCATCTTATTGGATATCAATTACATACACACTAGATACATTTACAAAGTGTATTTTTTTATTTTTATTAATAAAAATTATGAGTTTTTCCCATAGAAAAAAATATAAATAAATAAATAAAATAAAATTATTATTCTCAGAGCTCATTTCTCATGTCTCTACAGTGGAATTACACCATTAATTCATTTAATTATGATTAATATAGTAGCAATAGTAATTAATTTTTATTGAATATGGATGTGATAATAACTATTTTCCACTTGACATATACATCTCTTATTCACGAATGCATGTATGACCATCAACACAACAATAATTGTATTGTTAAAACTAAAAATGACAATGGCCATAATTGGATATAATGACCGTGAAAGGCCCTCAGTGAATTCATTCCCTACAAGTACCATTTAAGGATTGAGCCTTGATCAAGGGTTACAACTGTCATCATAAACATTAGTAGGTTTTTTTCCTTTAGACATTGAAGGCTAAACCTATTATTCCTTTGGACACTTATGATATTAATTTACGTTATTTTATGTAATAATAATAGTATGATACTTATATGAGGAAATCATATATTTATTGAAAATGATATAATTAAATATCAATTTATTAAACAAAGTATTATTTTTTAGAAAATATAAGAAATGAGTTTAAAAAACTTAATATATTAAAAAGATAGGTTAAAAGAGTTTTCATCCCCACTTAAAGTGTTATTAGGAAAAGAAAAAGAAATTTAAACTCTTGAAATGAAGAGCACTTATTAAAAGGAGTTGTCTTCCATTTGACGAAATGGAAGACTTTCCGAGTGGTGGGACAGCTCCAGTCCCTGTCGCCCCCCCGCCGTCCGACTACCCCCTAGACCTCCCGTCCTGCCATCTTCTAATTATCCCCGACCTCCTCGTGGACCCCGCTCTCCCCCGCGCCTCTTGCCTTCGCCACCCCCTCCCCTCCCCTCCGCTCTTCGCCGGCTGCCTCCGCCTCCCCTTCGTTCTTGATTTAAAATTTAAATCCCTTTCGCGCCCGACAATAGTAGGTAAGAAAACAAGACCCCCTAAAAGCTCTCGGGCTCTTGCTTGTTATTGGGTTTTATGAGATCTGATGGTAATGTGATGGCGTAGAGGGAAGATGCTAGATTCATCTTTGATGCTCGCACTATTCAAAGAATGGAGCTTTTGATCTTGAGTACATTGCAATGGGGAATGAGCTCCATCACACCATTTTCACTCATTGATTACTTATGAATGATTAATTTTCTTACAGGGTTTTTCAAGATCATGGTCATGGCCATGATGTTGTTGATCGAGGCATCAGTGTAATCGCTATTGTATGCCATCCATACCTTATCACCAGAAGAATTGGAGAGTGTAAGAATCCCTTGACTGCTCAAAAGTGATCTGGAGCCATTAAGGGAACCCTAATTCTAGTATGTGATGTTCTTCCTCCATTTCAATGTGAAATTCTCACTGCGCTCCAAATTCAATGAATAATCATACATGAAGAGGCTCTGTCCCACATGGAAACGTTGATTCACCAAGAGGGTGTCATTAGGATTGGAAAAGCTCTCCCAAACGCTGTTGGAACTGCTATTCTTCACTACAAAATTACCATCGTCCTGCATGACAACAGACGATACACTTTTGTTCCCAATATTGGTTTGCCACAACGTGGTGTTTACTCCACTGCGCAATACAAGGTTGTCATTAATATGGAAATCAAAGGAAGTTTTGTCATCCACTCTGATACCACCATTCTCACCTGCAGTCCACACCATAGTCTCATTAATTGAGATGGCCAGAACGTGTAACCCATCATTTCCAATTGGGTGAAAACCAAACTTGAAGTTGCTGTTTGGGGATTTCCAAAAAAAAATTTGCCCTGAGAAGGAAGGCTTAAGGTTGGACCCTGGCTCCACTTCTCCATCTACACATTGAATAATGATAATATATATTACAGATATTGGGATTAACATATTTATGCTACACTTTTTCCTTCATTATAATCTGTGAAATAGGTAATTGATGATCCATAAATCGATTTTGAACAGTGCAACCCTATAAAAGAACCTTAATAGATAACCAAGAAGGGTGTATGTGCAACCTTAACAAATGACCAAGAAGCCACAAACAAAACTTGGATGTTTGATAAACAAATTCTATTTAATTATAAGCTCTGCCAACTCTAACCCAAAAAAAAAACCCAACCTCTGTAACCCTCATGTGACAAGATATATGGCTGGTCTTGGATTGCCCAATAAACAGATCCATAGCCAACTCTAAATCAAAACCAAAATCCAACATTCCTAACACCCCTCCTATTAACTAGAGATATGGCTTCTCTTGGGAATCTAATAAAGAAATTATATTTTATCCTAAAGCTAAGCCAACTCCATATCAATATCAAAATCAAGAACCAATCTGCCTCACCATCTTCACCCTTCTTCTGTGAGAATATACATGGCTATTTATTTCATTTTATAATGGAAATTTTTGTGCCACATACAATAATTATTTTTCTTCTTCTTGATCTATTGATATGAAAACATATTTTTCATATCTTGTTTTAAGAGTGTTAAGATGTTTGAAGTATATAAATTGAAATTATATGTAACTTGAATAGTTGTGAGGAATATTGTTACCCTTTTCACCTAAGGTTAAATCTCTCTTTGTGAGATATTTCTTTTAATGGAACTACTGTTGATAAGGAGTTGTTGAAATTATATATGATTTATTGAAGAATATTATTACCCTTTTCACCTAAGTTCAAATCTCTCTTTATGCGATATTTTTTTTAATGGAACTACTGTTGATAAGAAGTTGTTATAATTATATATGATTTATTGAAGAGCTGTTAACCTGAACTTATAACAATACTAGTGAAATTTTCCAAAAATATATGAATAAAAAAAAATAAAAAAATAAAAAATTCATCTTGTTACAATAGTGTTCAAGTTTTTTGAAGTACATCAATTGAAATTAGATGTGGCTTGAATAGTTGCGAGGAATATTTTTACCTTAAATTCAAATCTCTTTCTATAACATATTTCTTTTCATAAAATTATTGTAACATATTTCTTGAAGTGGGTGTAGTGCTTAAAGAGGTTGCTGCATCTAATACTTCCATTGGAGTTTTATCAGTAGATTGTAGGGACATTGGAGTCCAATAGCAGCCTCCTTATATGATGATCTCTTGAATCATATTGTAACATCCAAACATTTTTTGTCCTGCAAACAAATCATCATTGGAATAATTAGCCCAATTGATATCAGTGTTAAAAGATTCCAAAAAATCTTGATATCAGTGTTCAAAGATTCCAAAAAATATTGTTTGGCACGGTACTCATCACAATTGTTACCGCTATTCTTCTTAATTATTAGTGAAATTTTCACGTGAAACTTGTAATTTTTTAAACTTTTCCAAAATGCTAAATCCCCCACTCTGCAAATGGCTTACTTTATCAACATCAATAATGGAGGAGGACAAAGCCCTTTTGTAATGGACTGCTTGCAGAGGCACCACCTCTTTAGCTACACATAACAGGGTTGCTACAACTATTGTCGATGGCCTATACTCCATGAAATCTATTTCTGCAGCCGTGAATCTCAACATTTAAAAATTTTCATATCTAATGGGAATTTGGGTTCATTGCTAAAAGAAACCCATGAAAATGTGGGCATATATTGAAAAATATTCAAAGGATTACCCTTTGTGGTACTAAGAATGAGTTCAATGGCTCTGAACATCACAAATTTTGGAGGAGCAGCATCATGGCCATGGCCATGACCTTGAAAAACCCTATAAACAAAGTAAGAAATGAATGAAAATGGCGTGATGGAGCGCATTCCCCATTGCAATGTACTCAAGATCAGAATCTCCATTCTTTGAATAGTGCGAGCATCAAAGATGAATCTGGCGTCCTCCCTCGGCGCCATCACAGAACCATCAGATCTCAGAAAACTCAATAACAAGCAAGAACCCGAAAGCGTGCCCAGGTCGATAAAGGAAGGCCACAAAACCAATTTATTATTTCATTTTGCTGAAAGTTATGAACAGAGGAATGCATATAATTTTTTTCCTGTAGGTATAGGAAAATATTTATATACATTCCTCTGTTCTGCTAGAAAAACTCTAGGTGTTCCTATACATTACACATATACATTAATTTTTGATCTTGTAACTAAATTATATTAATCTGATCTTATAACTGAATTATATTAATTCTGCATGGAACATGTGGTATTGAAATTCACAATAACTTAGCAACACATAAATGTTCTTCGATGATTACATATAATATGATTCCTCTCTAGAGGATTATTCTCAACATATAGACATGAGCAATCCTTGGGATGCATCCTTAGAAACACCATATGTAACCATAAAAACATCTAATGCAAATAATGGGCACAATAACTATCTCATAGATTTTTCCATACACCAAAATAACATAAATTTAGAATATCATTTTCTTCATCGGCCAGATCGAGAGAATCCATATTAAATTATGTTAAGGATATCCCACAATCATCCATTTCCAAAACATGTCCATATTCAATTATGTTAAGGATATCCCACAATCATCCATTTCAAAAACATGTGGCGGACTGGAGCGTGTGGGAGGGAGTGGTCGTGGGGGAGCGGAGGGGAGGGGGGAAAAATCAATTAAAAAAATATAAAATCAGATTACAGGCCACAACATATTAATTGATTACGATTTAGAAAGATGTTTTTGAATTGCACAATATATTCAAATTTATCTAAAAAGTTTTGTTGAACACAAATCTTGACATAATGTTGTGCAAGGCTACTCCACAAATTTTAATCTTAATGTTTCATTGTGAAGAGGGATTAAAAGACTGAGAAGCAAATGGACTTGCAACATATGTAGTGCTGTCAATTGAGTTTATCTCAGGTGGTTGGGAGGAATAATTGCTATCCTTTTCACTAAGGTTCAATTCTCATAAATGACATGTTGAGCTCATATCAAGTATATTGTTATAATTGCTTCGAGCCTTGTTATATGGCCTTGAGCCAAGAAAAATATCTTAAATTTTGATTAGAGGCTGCAGAGGGGTGTTTTTTTTCCTTGGAAAAAAAACATATATCAAACATTGTGTTCATCTAACGGTTGGACATTAACAAGCACTAAAATAGTTGCAAATAGATCCTACTGGAATCATACCAATTCAATAAAACTCCAATTTGATATTCCTCCAACGATGCAAAATAATATTGTACTGCAAATAGCATAAGTGTTATGCATCTGTAATGAAGTTGCAATTTTCTTTAGATTTTGGTAGATATAATTCTTTCAGAATTTATTTACATCTGAACAAGCAACACACTCTCAAACCATTTGAAATATCTATGTAATGAAGTTGCAATTTTCTTTAGATTTTGGTAGATAGAATTGATTCAAAATTTATTTACATTTGAACAAGCAGCACACTCTCAAAAAATTTGAAATGTCTATGGAGATTTATCTCCATTAAAATAATGCTCTGGCTTTTGTCTTTTCCTAACAAATTGGGCCAAAATTTTTGCATTCTCATGGATCAATTGTAGCCAACAGAACCAAATGTGACACTCACACTCAAAAATAATTTGCACAGAGAACAATATGAGACGTTCTCATGTGCCTAAGGGTATGCCATCCTAGACATACTTTTTTGGTTCTAAATGCCTTGCATAAAATTTGGGGATACCTCGAATCTCCCTCTACTAAAGAGGTCTTCTCCTATTATCATAAACCCTCCTTTTCACCCTTAATGTTCATATAAATTATAAGCTCTTTGTTTTGAAATTGAACTTCGAATAGTAAAAGGAATATCTAAATATACATATACCCACACGGAGTCTGACATTTTTGTTATTTCATAAACATCAATATTTTCCTTTTCTCTTCCATTCTACCAAATAGATTCAACTTTTCAAAAGATACAAACATCTTGTAATTTTTGCATGTTTTTCAGACATACATGTGTGACCATTATAGGGTTATACCATAGTGATTTCACAGGTCTACATTTATGAATAAACATGGATCAAGTATAAAAATCCTTTAAAATGCCAGAACCTGACTTGTACTTCAGGTATGAAAAGGATGAGGACTTGTACAGTTTTGGTGCATAACCTTTTAAAGTCTTTTGTTATCTTATGGAATGAAAAGCATTATTTTATTTGTAGGCCTTAAATATTTTTCCCAAGTATATTTATCAACGAAGACAAGTTGAAGATAAATACCTTTTCGACATAGATGACTTCAAAAACAAAGTACGAGAAAAACTCTTTGTTAAAATGGGCATTTCAGTTTCACAGACATGGATGGCTTCCAAATAAAAGTATTGGAAAAACCCCTCTGTGAAAAATGGACATTTATACTTTCAGCAGAGATGATAATAAGAATACAAAGTCTCATGCATTTTATCAACCCTTGGACTAAATTCACAATTCTTGTCCAGGAACACTTAAACTTTCATTAAATACACATTTCTTGTCTACGAATACTTTAAACACAGTCAATGTCGGTATAATCAAATCACAGAATGTAATTTTACAAGTCTTATAATGCCAAACCTACCAATTTAGACATGATTTCGCATTTCTAAGTTTGACTCACTGGTTAAAATGGAAATAGTTCTAAGCTTGCAATATCATGTACACAAAAATGGAGAGTTCTATATCATTAATTTTTCCAGCAAAAGAACCAAAAGTAATCAAATAATTCATTATCATAATGATAACATCCAGTACCATCTACTTGTTCAAATGTAATACCCCAAGTGTAAATGCATCCAATATTTTATTCATACCACCACATTCGATGGAGATAGTAGTACTCTTGGAGAGCGAGATAAATAATAGAAAATATTGAATTTAAGATCATAAATGATCCGAATGATTTTTGTTGTTGTACATATGCTCTAACATAAAGTTCAGGACTGTGACCAGAACAATTTAACTAATCACAACATTTATTAGTACTTGGAAGCTAAAAATAGCTTTCACATCAACATCTACACTCAAATTTTGTCTGCTACATAGTTCAGACAAAAGCTTTCAATAAGTCGATATTATAACTGCACAAATTTGAAATTACATAACATTGGAAATATACAAAGACTTGTTGACCTCGTCATGCACACAAGATACCTTTGTCAATTTTTCCACAACCCTCAAAAGGCAACAGTAAATATCAAAACTACAAATCACTGACAGTCCACAGATGATCAGATTTGTTTCAATGTAATTGATTAGTTCAATCTGCTCTTGGGGACCGCTGATACGAATTTGGTGGAGAAGCACTTTCTCTTGGAAGACCAGTAGGCAAATGATTTTCATTTCTATGATTAAAAGGAGAGTGCATAGTGGGATTGACATTAGCCCCAGACTGATTCTGCCCAGATCTTTCAAGATGAGAATACTTTGCCATTTCCTTGACATTTTGCATCTGTTCTAATGTCTCAAGTATTTCTGTCATAAGGGGCCTATGTTTTTCTTCGGAGTTAAGATACTGCAAAGCAAGTGTGGTCGCTTTATGGGCACCTTTCATGGAGTACTCACCCTCCAATCTGATGTCCATAACAAGATACAATTTTTGTTTATCACTAAGATATGGTCTAGCCCATTCCACTAAATTATGTTCAATTCTGGGCTTGTTCTTCTCTACAACACGAAGACCTGATAATAGTTCCAATAAGACAACCCCAAATCTGTACACATCACTCTTGACTGTCAAACGACCTGTTGAATGAAAATCATTTCAAACATTTGTCCAAAGAGTTAATAAATTATGAATGCAAACATTCTACTAAATCCATTGTTGGGTCTCGTAATTGTCGCATTTTCACCATGTTTATCCTCGCCATTCCTCACATTCCATCACCTCATTTAACCATTTACCATACCATCTTCATGGGTTCACCTCATTATTTTCCAATTTATTTATTTTTAATATTATAATAGAATTTATGATTAATTATTGGAAAATTGACATATTTCACTAATATCTCAAATGTGGATGAGCTTTGTAATGTGTAGGATTATTCAAAAAGATTCTCAGATATTTCCTCCACTATTTCAAGAATTCAAAGGATAATTGTTCAAGCTTATTACAAGGAGAAGATCATGGAGATTTCAAGGAGAAGATAATGGAGATTCCAAGGAGAAGATCATGGAGATTTGGATGACATATCTTATCCAATATTTGTGAGGGATGAGTGAGGATTTGAAGGGATCATATCTTGTAATTGTAGGGATATTGGTTGAGAGAAAAGTGGATTTGTAATTATAAGTTGCTTATCTTTTTTTCAAAGCACTTATGTATAAAAGAGAGTGCTCTCTCTTCATTTTGATATGGTAGATATAGGGAATGGAAGAAATATAGAAATAGAGATATGATAAAGAGGAGAATTAGAGTCTAGAATAAGTTTTAGTTTTGTAATCTTTCATTTTTTTTCTTCATCATTAATATATGTTGACACAAGGTTATTCTTCACATGTTGTTTTTATCTTATATGATTGCACATTTCCAGTTTTGATATGATGCGGTGGCAATGTTTTTGGAGTAGAATTGTTGAGGAAGGACGATCAGGTTCTCCTAAGTTAGGAGCCTCTTCTCTCGCTTTCTACACATCACAAACTGTTGCTCTTTAGTCTTTTTTCTTAAGGACAATAATCTGGGGAAGGACTACCAGGTTCTCCTAAGTTAGGAGCCTCTTCTGTCATTTGTTGCATCTTGAATCAAAGACGAAAGAATTAGACTAGGCTAGTTTAACTTCAGTCCTAAATTTCCAGTGCATGTGCTTCGTAAGTCTACGAAACCCTCGGATTGATAATTTATGTTAGGGAATTATTTTAAGACGATAGTTTCACCCAACATTTTTGCGTCATTGCCAATGAAGCACGATGGATTGAGGTATAGGTTACTTTTCCTGCAAGTGTGAATTTCAAATTCTGCAAGCGTGCTTAATTTCTGCTGGTTTGATTTTTGTGCAAGAGAATTTGATTTTTGCAATTATGAAGAGTGATTGTTAGTGTTTTTAAAATGATTTAACAATGAGTATTAGCTTGGAACAACTCAGTTAGATCCTTGCAAAAGTCGGGATCTCCTCTTCCTACGAAGAGGAGACCTTGACAGCAGCCAAGAGATTAATTCCCCCTCTAGCAATGAATGAAGATTCAAAATCCGGAGACCCCTACACATCCGAGGGTGAAAAATTCTTTGAACAGGAGATAGAGGAAGATGAAAAAGAAATATAGCATGATCTGAGTGAGGGAAATCACACCTACGAAAGCTTTATCGAACAATGGTTCCAATTAAATACTCAATTAGATCCGCCTTTTTATTTTTATTTTTTAGGTAGTTTCCAATTACAACAATTAGATTTATTTATTTTTGCATATATTTATTTTTCACTCACAAAATCAACAATGAACATATTCGTAATACTGTTGCGCAGATTGTTACATTCTCTACTTGAGTACACGTAACTAATTCCTAATTTTTAATTAGCATAGAATAGGTAGGATAACGAATAAAACACTGTTTTTAGAATAAGTATGCTCTTCGTCACGCTTCGTGTGATCATGAGGATCAGAAAGTAGGATGCCTCTAACGTTTTCAGGAAGAATTTTTATTGTCGACGATAAATAAAATTTTCCTAATTTATTATTCGTCTACAATTTGTTCCATTTGCTCATAAATTATTTTGCTAAATAAAATTTTCAAATTTCTTTTGATTCTTCCTTTAATGTTTTTTTAAAACCAATCCAAATTTTGACTCTTGAACATCTCACTCGGCTCGAGAACACCAATCTTCCTATGGTAAGGCAGTACCTCAAAACCCTAGTTCACCATATCGAGGCATGTCCTTCTCCATCAAAGAAATAAATGGCTTAAATACTGGAACAACCACACCCAACTTACCCCATGGGGTGGTGTTATTGCTAATCAAAACCTTCGTGTGTTATCGGAAAGATCAGTTATATATCATAGTCCATTGCGCCCATGCCCGAAAACTCACACCAAATGCACAACCCCCCTCCTCCTTTCAGAGCCTCACGGGAAGACGAAGGCTGTTGCGGGAATTTCTCTAAAATATTCGAACTCCAATGCTTCTAAACTTCCCTTACACTATCACATAAAATTTATAATCAAGAGCAGCATTTGGTTTGAAATTCTGGAGTGGTTTAAATAAAAAAACTGCGCCATAGTTTAACCAATAGATTTTTAAAGAGTAACCATTGGTAGAAGAGAATCCCAGTCAAGAGGAGCCCATCAAATTTCAACAAATTTGTCAGAAAGGGAAATGAGGCTGAAGCGATTATCGTTTTATCTATGAGTAAAGAGTATTAAACTGTTATGGTCGAAATCAGTGCTATAGTGCTATTAATTAACCATAGCAGATGCGAAATTTAATAATAAAGTTAAGTAGCTGCCTTGGGGGACACCGGTAGACCCGCTGCTAATGGTTAAACAAGCTAGTCTTCTTTCACGGTGTTTGTGTGTTACTGATGGCTAGAGTATACACATGTTGAAGAGAACATGAGGAGTTGGATTATTCAGATACTTCCCACTGGAAGTCTTCTACTGAGAGAATGCTACTCACCGCGAGTCCTCTGTCCATTAAACTAGTTATTTTTAGAGAAACCTTTCTTCATTGCAGACACCTTTATCGCATAATCATTGATCTAGGAATTTTTTGAGTTGGCCATGGAAGAGAGAGACTGGGAGATCAAATCTCGATCTCTAACTGGATGATCCAATGTGAAGTGGCATGAGTTGGAACGTGGGTTAAACATGTGTACAAGTGTTGAATGGTTGATACACGGAGAGCATAATCTTCATAAGAATAAAGAGTGATATGTAATTAATAAGCCATATCAATAATATCTATGGGAGATACTTACCAACCATTGAACTTACACATAAACATGGTGATATGTATAGATGGATATGCGACATGTATTATGGTCCTGAGTGATAACTATGTTCTAAACTCATAAAAATTAACCATATCACTTTTAATAATAAACCATAGTACTTATCCATTCATTTTAGTAATAAATTAAACCTTTTTGAATATGAAAAAAAAAAAAAACTAAATAAAGCTTAAAAACAAAAACAACAACAAAAATATTTCGCAAATGGACATTTCATAATTCCTGAAAACGATTTACGCTAATTTGTTTATTAGAGTTGCTTCAAAGGAACTTGCGCACAACAACAACAGGTAAACGCATTTCGTTTTATTTGGTTGCTAGCATTCATACTCATTCCTACATTTTATGTTTTTCCAAGTTCTCACAAATTTCATGCAGGATTCGTACTAAGTTTTTACAGGTGCCCCGACGATCCAGTTTCGTGTAGAAATGCTCTTTCGAAACCACAATGAAACATGCATCATTAGAAGCTTGAAGGAACTAATTCTTCACTGCACATATCATGACATTTTTCGTTACACAAAAACCATTTTGCGTCATGATATGTTTACTCACATTTTTCCTTCCAAGCGCCTGAATTATCCCTATGTTGCAACCCATCTTCCATTTCCTTATCCTTCATGATTTCATACATGCCTATTTTTCTGAACTGCATACATCATCTCCTTCTTATTTTTTAGTTCATTTTTCCTTGTCAATAAAAATCCCAAGCTTCCTTTCCATGATTACATTGTCTTCCCATATACACTGCCTGATTTTGAGATCTTTTCATTTATAGTCCTACCAATATTTTTGATTAAACTCATGTTGATTGATGTGGGATTCTTTAAGGCCCACCTTTCAACAAGTCTTGCCCCATCGACCTCAGCACTTTATTTGGGATATAGACTAGAGTTCCTTTTGAGTACTTGGAGGGTTGCATCCCTTAATGGCAAGTTCTCTCGTTGACAGTCATGGGAATGTATCAATGTCCCTTGGCCATTGGATCTTGCAAGTGGATCGACATCAGATCGTTTATTTTCACTTCGGAAGATGTACTTGGGTACCTTGGCACTCATTGACATAAATGGTGAGTTTGCCTCACGTTGGTTAATGACATCCATTAATGGTCGGTTATCCAATGAATTCTTTTCATGCTCAACATCGACACATTCATTCGCATGACTAGAATTGTACCATCAGGTTTAGTAGTGGGTGAAGACTATATATTTTTCATGACTCCATCAACAGTTGCAACAACATTCCTTCAGCCATATGAGAGTACGACAGTTCCACTTTTAGACATCATCTTCAGAGTCATACAACCAAGCAGCACTTCAGATTCCTTCACTTCATCCAACAACATGATATTCACATGATCCAATGCCATGATATTTTCCTAATCTAGCAGCATGACATTTTCACTCATGCAAATCAGCATGAAATTTTCCTGATCTAGAAGCAGCAATAGCTACATTTATATTGCATAGTTCATCAACTGTTTGGGTAAGTGAAGGTATGTTATTTTCTAATTTTTAATCAAACAATTTCTTACATGTTGAAAATAAATTAACTTGGAAAATTCCCTCACCATATTAAATTATCTTTCTCCTATTCGTAAACATAACACATCTTCAGTTTGGGGGGGGGGGGGTGGATATTCATTACCATTTCATTCCATTCATCACCTCATATATTGACGACCGACATGACTCTTCCAAACTACACATCGTTGCGGTTGATTCAAATACATTGATATCCATCTTGGCATGATTCAAAAATATGAGAAAAGGTTTTCTTATGCATATTAATGACTTATCATTTCCAGTACATGTGTTAAAAAAGGAGAAGAAAGAAAATAAATGAATGTTGTTAACACAAGAACCAACATTTGTTATATTCATGGTTGTTAACACAAGAACCAACCATAGAAAATATCAGTTGCAGTACATGTATTTTACATCCTCGAATGATACATTGTTAGAAACCATAACCATGCAAAGGAGAAAGACATCTCACATAAAAAAAAAAAAAAGATCCCTCATCAAACATCAACAGGGATTTGTACAACACAATGCATATCAGAGACAGAAAGAAAAAGAAATACATGAAATCAACACATCATATACCTCACACTGAAGATGAATGAAGAAAGAGCTGCTCTGTTGTTGGATCTGAAATCACCATCACAATTGTGGCATTGAAAGGTGTGAAATCGATTGCTCGCTCGCTGAAAGCTGACACCTACAACTTCACTTCAAAAATTGATCGAGAAATATAAATCTTAGATGGAAAATCTAAATGTGCCATCAGATTTGTGGCATCAAGTAGTGAAAAAACGACATAAAAATTGTCCCATTTGGACCTTGTCAAAATTTCACCCTCCTGAAAATTGGGCTCAATCAAGGCTCTCCCTACCTATTTTATGGGCTAATGGTTCCACTGCCTCGATCTACGTGCAAAAATGTACCCTGCAATAATATAAAGTCTCGAAATGCGTGCTCCTCCTCAGCTTCCATGTCCACACTTCTGAATGAACTGGGTTTAAGTAATTAATCCCTAGCGGATTTACCAACATAAATAGTTGGGATGCATTAGTAAATTAAGTGGTTTGTTGGAGGGAGGTCGGGTGGTCAAACCTTGCCCCCTCCTTTTTTTAAGTCAGATTTTTTTTAGCATTAAATGAGCTCTTACTTTTTATACACCCCGCCGTTTGTTTTAAATGCAAGTATACGTGTTGAGGGGGTGGGGGCGGGCCCACATTGGGCGGCTCACCCCCATACCCATCGACTCCGCTACATACATGTGGCATGGTAAGGTTTGGGTGGTGGTGGGATTCACAACCCCTGCCACCGTACATAACACATAGTTTGTCGTAAGGTGTGGAGTGGTTTGGGGCCGCGGGGTCATAGCCGTTGGCCCCACCTGTATTTAATATATGGTAACCATGAGGTGTGGGGGTGTCGGGGTCATGGCTACCGACCCCCGTTATTATAATATTTAATTTTTGTTGTCGTTGGATGGGGAGGGCAAGGGTCATGGCCCGCCCTCCAAAAAATTATTTTTTTTTCTATTTTTAAAACCAACTGCACCTTTTTGAAAATTCGGATTTTGATCGTAGGAGTCAAATTAAAGACCCCACAATTTTGCACAGAATCTAGCCAGAGCTAGCCAGAAAAGGTCAAATTCGTGCCTTCCTTAAGCCTGCCTAGTCACCAAGTCAAACCAAAAATTTGACCGCTCCTAACTTCTCCATACGAACTCGGAAATGAGTGTCGTCCATGCCATTGGAATCAGAAAGACGAGATCTTCAACTTGAACCTGGTTTGAGAGAAATCCGAGCACTTTCATTTTTGAGCCCTCTTTGACCTGTGTGTGTCTCTGGAGCCACCTAGATCAATCCTACCCACTGAGGAGTTTTTGGTCCTCCAAAAGAATTAAAAAGAATATGAAACTGCCGTGTGCTATGTCTGCACTACAAGCGTCTTGAAAAGTCACCCTTCCTTCTCCTTCACCTGCGTCCTTCAAAGCCATAAATGATGAACTGAAACGTACACCTTCTGCAAACCTATAGTACAATCCCATGCAAATACATGCTCAAATTGAACAACTATGACCCAAATATTCCCATAGTTACCACGCATTTATAACATGAACTCAGTGGTCAAGTTTACATCAAATGGAAATCACACCCCAGCTATCATTACAAGATCAACAACATCATTGTCACATTTCAAAGTGATGGAAATTACCTCATCACTTTTACATGAATGAAATGTATCACACGACTCATAAAACAACGCCAAAATATCTTTGTTGCTTAAACAAGTGATGGAAAAACACATCATCACTTTTACAGTAAAAAATACAACATATGATTTACAGACACGGGCATGACAAGCTAACACCTCTAGAAAAAAAATCTAGAAAAACCATCTCTCACTTTTCACAGTGAATGGGTCGTCCCCCTGTGGGATATTTTCTTGTCGATCAGCTCTTTCGACTGGTTCATGGACGGGTGCTTTGTATTTAAGGCACTACTCTGGATGGAGTCTCCAACACGTGGCTCTTTGATGGCCACTTCGGTTGCAATGAGTGCAAAAGGTATTTCTCCTCCAAACCTGCTTAACCAATTTCTTTTCCTACTGGGGAGAAGGAATTCCATGCCTCATCCCCCTTTGTGCTACCATCCTTTTCCAACACTAAGAAAACACATGGTTATGTAAACCACAAAAATTACATGTTTTGCGATGCCATGATTTATGATCATGGTTATCAACATTCTTATAATCAAAATAAATTATGGAATAATGAGACTTATTATACCTTCTCGGGTGATCTCTGGTGCGATTTTGGTGATGGGAGCTCACCTCAGATCTTTCATTGCAACATGAATTACCATGGAACGATGGCGAAGTGTCCCCATCATTCCTCTTCCTTGGAGAGTTCATCAATGCCTATTTTCCTTTGATTTCCTTCAAACATCCTCCTTCAGTGCACCCCAAACCTGCATAGCGCGGTCTCTGCAAAACCTCCAATGGTTGGGTTATGCCTTGGCCTCGAACACCAAGTCCTCCTCCTTTGTACCCCATCTTGGTGAGGAGTCTAATGTCGGTTCCTGTAATGGGTATCTCCACACTTCCAATAGAAATGATATCATGTGAAGAAACTGAAGAGAAATCAACATTGTTTACCTCAACTGTCGATTTTGACATAGGTGAAGAAGGCTTCTCTAGGCCTTTGCTGCACTTCATTCCTCCAAGCCCTTTGTCGCGGCTCATAGCTGAAGTTGCAATTGCTACTTCTCCTCCTTCTCTTCCTGCAGAAGTGCCTTCAATGCATCATGATCTGCTTGAAGAATTTCATTGTTGTGCTTCAATTCATCCCACACCTCTGTCATGGCTTGCAACTGAAGCTGCAATCGATGTTTGTCCTCCTTCTCTTCCTGTAGGAGTGTTTTCAATTCGGCATTCTCTGCTACTTGTTTTTCATAAGCCTCGTACAACATGTACGCTTTCTTGAACACCCTGAGAATTGTCTTGTACATGTACTTGACATTCTCCATGGCTCAACTCAACAAACGTTCAATAGTTCACTACTACAATCCAATCAACAAGAAGACTTGCTCTAATACCACTTGATCCGGGGTAAATTCTTGATACACTTAACCAAGAACTTTTACTTCAATTGAAAAATTAGAATTGCATTTAATTAAAGCATTAACGAACATAAATGAACAACCTACGTTGTAAATAAGAGGAAAATAACATGTCAAGATCAACAATCATAAGAACACGTCATTTGATATCAGAGTTCGTCCAGGAGGGACTACATCTCTGGGCCTCAGTGTCAAGATGATGTAGGTCACTGCATTAAGTGTTGTAAGAAGAAGATGTACATGGATGGTGTTTTATCTGTTGTACAAGGAAAATTCCCTCACGCAGGAGTGGCTGGGTCTTTCCACGAGATGTTCCACTTCCAAAATTATCATTTATAAAAAATACTCTTATCAGTATGAAAATAACTCACACATAATGACTATGAGTATCCCGCCAACATAGCAAACAAAGTGATCTCAGAAAACATACACGTGACAATGAGTATCCCACCAACATGGCATCAAAGGGATCTCAAACATAATACATATCCATGAACAAAAGTACATCTCACATCAAAACAAAACAAGATCCCACATCAAACATACAGGGATCTGTACAACACAATGCATCTCAAAGATAGAAAGAGAAAGAAGTACATGAAATAAAATCATCATATAGCTCACGCTAAAGATGACTGAAGAATGACATGCTCTGTTGCTGGATTTGAAATCACCATCACAATCGTAATGTCGAAAGGTGTGAAATTGATTGCTCGCTCACTGAAAGATGACACCTGTAACTTCACTTCAAAAAGTGACTGAAAAATATAACGCTCAAGTGGAAAATATGAATGCGCCATCAGATTTGTGGCGTCGAGTAGTGAAAAAATGACATAAATTTTTTCCCATTTGGACACTGTCGAAATTTCGCCCTCCTGAAAGTTGGGCTCAATCAAGGTTTCTTCGGCCTCTTTTCTGGGATGCCTCGATTTGCGTGCAGCAAAGGTGACCTGCAATAAAATAATATTAAGTATCAAAATGTGTGCTCCTCCTCGGCTTTCGTGTCCGCACCTGGCTTGGGCACACTTCTGAATGAACCGAGTTTAATTAATTAGTCTCGGGCAGATTTACCAGAATAAACAGTTGGGGCGCATTGGTAAATTAAGTGGTTTTTTGGAGGGAGGTTAGGCAGTCAAACCCCGCCCCCTCCTTTTTTAAGTTGGATTTGTTGTAGCATTAATTAAGCTCTTAATTTTTATACACCCCACCATTTGTTTTAGATGCAAGTGTAAGTCTTGGGGGGGGGGGGGGGGGGTGCGGGCGGTCGGGCCCGCATTGGGTGGCCCACACCCATACCCGCCGACACCGATACATACATGTGGCATGGTAAGGTTTGGGTGGCGGTGGGGTTAACAATCCCCACCACCATACATAACACATAGTCCGCCGTAATTTGTGGAGTGGGTTGGGCCCGCGAGGTCACATCGGTTGGCCTCACAGGGTCACAGCCGTTGGCCTCATCCATATTTAATATATGGTAACTATGAGCTATGGGGGCGGCGAGGTCATGGCCGCTGACCCTCATTATTATAATATTTAATTGTTGTGGCCATTGGATGGGGAGGGCGGGGGTCATGGCCCGCCCTCCAAAAAAAAAAAAAATCTATTTTTAAAACCAACTTCACCTTTTTGAAAATTCGAATTTTGACCATAGGTGTCAAATTAAAGACCCCACAATTTCGCTTGAAATCTGGCCGGAACTCGGTGGCCGGAAAAGGTCAAATTCGTGCCTTCCTTAAGCCTGCCCAGCCACTAAGTCAACCCAAAATTTTGAGCGCTCCTAACTTCTCCATACGGACTCAGAATTAAGTGTCGTTTGCGCCGTTGGAATCATAAAGATGAGATCTTCAACCTGAACCTGGTTCGAGAGAAATACAAGCACTTTGATTTTTCAGCCCTCTTTGTCCTGTGTGTGTCTCTGGAGCCACCTAGATCATGTTTCTACCTATTTTTCAGCGGAAGAGTCGAGGGGGAGGAGGGTCGAACAAACTTCTTTGTTTTGGACCTCCTTTTGATGGCTTTTCACCTTGGGGTTTTGTCGTCGATGCTTGGAGGGGTCTTCTGTGGTGGGCTCTGGTTTTTTGGTGGGATGCTTCCTTCTTTTCAGATATTTTTGTTTTCAAGTGACATCCATATGCTTTTAGCTTGGCTTCTACATGGGTTTCCACTCTTGGTGACTTCTCGCCACTTCCATTTCTTTTGTTCGGTGTTGCCTTCAAAACCCTCTACTCAGATTTCAACGCTTTTTTCAACTATGGGTTTTGTGGCCCACTTTTTTCTTTTGAGGCATGATTTCGAGCCTCTCATTTGAGTTTTTCGGGCATCTTGTGCTTGAATTTTCATTTATTTTGTTTTATTTCACGTCTTCTTTCTGACTAATGATGGGCTTCGCAGTCTTCTTTGGACATTGCCACCTTTTCTTTGTTGCTTTGCTTCCTTTAGGGCTCCCATTTGGTTTGTATATCTAGTCTATGTTTGCCCATGTTTGTGGTCAATTTTTTTTTGAATGTAATGGCCGCTTTTGTGGGGCTTCTAGTGTCACATTTTTAGGGGTTTTTTCAGTGGGCATGTGTGCCCTGTTTTATGAGATTTGTATTGGTCATTTCTTGGATCAAGATTTCATACATACAACATGTGTATGAAAAATGCAATGTTTTATGAGATTTTTATTGGTCATTTCTTGAATCAAGATTTCATACCCACAACATGCGTCTAAAAAATGCAATTTTTAATTTCATTAATAAAATTTATGTTTTTTTTTTTCGTCTTAAGAAAAAAAAAATTTAAATGAAATTTTAAAAAATATTCAATTTGATATATTATTAATGTGTTATATTTTTATTGATTTAAATTCTATAATTCTATGTTGATAATAAATATGTATTATTTTATAATTAATTTTTTGAAAATGTTCTTTACCACCTTTTTTAAATACTTTTATATAACTCACCACAATGTAAAGTAATATTAAATATTTTCATTCAATTCATCATATTATAAAATAATATAAAATAATTTCATTTATGTATATGAAATTTACCCCTTTTATATCTGTTAAATTTGATTATAACAATGGTTCTTTATATGACATTTAAAAAAAAATAAAAAAAATTTGAAAAGGTTCTTTATAGCTTTTAAATGTGTATTTTTTAAAAGGTTGAAAAGTAGTGTTATGGAGTTGTATTTGGGTCAATTTCATTTAGCTTTAATGATGGTTTAGAAGAGGAATATTATTCTTTCCACTTGGTTTCAAATTCTACTTTTTATATGTTCACTCTTTCTAATAAGAATATGTTTTTTATAAACCAGTCTAGATCCATCTTAAATCTGGATCTACCAAGCACCAAAAGGGATGAAAGCTATTTCAATCTAAAATAGGTTTGCATCTCAAGGGATTTGATCTCTCTCTGTGCTTGGTAGATCCAATGTTAATATAGGTTTAGGGTGGTTTAATTTCACCCTTTAAATACGTTATATTCCACATGAATATCATGGGTCAATACTGTGGGTTCTCATACCATGGGTGAATACCATGAAGTCATTTTTATTTTAATGTTATTTATTATTATTTTTATTTTTCTTTGATTGAGAAAAATTATCTTCATGTAGGCTAATTTTTTATTTTCAGGGTTAAACGAGACATTCCATTACAATATCTCTACCATATTGAGCCAGAGAGCACATCTTGGTGCAACAATTAGTATTTGTTATGATGACAAGTAATCTCATTTTTTTGCATTTGAATTTGAATATGTTCCAAAAAAAACTATATAATTAAAGTAAAATTAAAAAAAGAATAAAAGAGGTCATTAAACATAAATTTAAAAATAAAAACTTTAAAATTTTAACTTAAATTTTTTTATTAAAAAAATAATTGTATTATTTATAATCTTATTTAATTTAAGAAATACCAATTATTATTGTTATTTTTTTTGCAAATTAAAAAACTTTATTACCTCATAATGTATTCAAAACCAATTTATATAGATTATCCATAATGTGTTGTTTCTTCCTACTGAATCAGGGAATTCTCGTTGACATCAAAGGGACCAACATAATCCTCCATACTCAAAAAGCAAAACCATACATTTTGGTTGTATCCAAATGGTGCAAAACATAAGATGACATTAGAAATACTATTAGACTTATTGACCATTAGGAATCCAAGGAAGATATTGGAGTTAGATCCTTTGCACTCGAACCAGGAGGAGAAAGTGTGCTAGAATCACAATGGAGATGCCCTTCTACATGGCTAGCCTGAAATCAAGCCTATCCATAAAGAAACACTAATTTTTCAACATTCTTTTGATATGCTCCAGCGAAGCGAACAAATTTTACATTTCCACCTACTTATCCTTCGGAACCATACGCAATAGGGTCTTCATTTGCGAGTTTAAAGTAATTACATTGAGGTATTGCTTCCTATAACCCCTGGTATGACTAAGCTCAGTTACCCAGCTAGATACCTCCTCTAAAATCTCGGAATCAATATAAAATTATATTTCCACACCCACCTTCGTATTCAAATTCCAAAATTCTCATCGAGTCTAAGTTAGGCCTCAAAAGAATCTTAGGAAAACAGATAGGCCTTGCGTTAACCCTAAGCATTGTTTCCGCCACTGCCTCTCTTGCTACGCATATGTTGTCTGGGAGGCATGATGTGCAAGGGAGGCTCTTTTTTCAAGTGCCCACACGGCTTTCCCCCTCTGAGAGTATGAAGAAAGAACAAACTTGTAGAATAAACACTTGCAACACACTAGTTGACATAAAACATATAACCAATCTCAAACACCTGATACTAGCTATAGCCAAGGAGAAAAACACCTCTATCTCACTTTGAGGAGAACAAGTACCTACCACCCTTATGACCTTCAGAACTCTGGGTTACAAGGCACACCAATAACAGAGCGGCTAGGAAAACATTTGTCGCGAGAACCACACGCACCAACTGTACTTGTTGACCAACCTTATTTGAAACTTCACCCTAAATAGGGGTACCTTCGTCTCCCACCAGACCGCACCTAGCTTGAGGTTCTCCTTCCTCGACTAAGTTCTCCACTTCGTCAACAACCTCAAGCTTCACCTCATTTTTGAACAGTAGACTGAGCTTATCCCCATGAACATCAAAACCTAGCTGATGCACTATTAACAGGGGAGTTTTTTTCCTTAACCTTGCATAAGCATCAACTTCTTCAACCTTCTATTAAACTCATAATTCTTGCCAGCCCACCAGCCATTTTATTAATAACCACTTGTGTTATTTCATGCAAGTTCATGCCAGGGATGAGCTACGCCCCCTGACCTTTAATGTCCATCACATTGACAGGGTGACAAACTCTTTCTACAAAGTCCCCCTCGATCATCAAATTCACCCCATTGGGAAAAGAAATGTCAATTATATTTTATATTTTATAAAATATAAGCCATAAATTATTTATTATACTTACCCAACAAAGGTCATATACATGACAATTTGAATAAAGAGTGTTCAAATAATCTCTTAAACTTCTTAGGGAGATTGCAGTAACCATGAGGTCTTATTTTTCCCTCCCATAGTTTGTATGAGATTTAAACATAAATAAATTGATTAATGAAACCTGAAGGATTGTGGTAACCACGAGGTCTTAGTTTTCCCTTTCATAGTTTGTATGAGCTTTGAACATAAATAAATTGATTAATGAAACTGGATTTTTAAAACTTGGAACAAAGGATCGGCCTTAATGTGAAGGTCTGATTAATTAAAAGAAGTCCTGATTAATTAAAAGATAACATTTTGATTAAATGAAATGAAATTATTGTAGTTAAACTAGACAAATACTTTATCCATTTTTAAAATAAAAAATATATATTTTTAAAATTAATCTTCTATTTATTTAATTAATTAAAAAAATCAATTTAATTTTAATTGTTTATATATTTTAAAAACACCATGTGGGTCTGGAGTATGCCCTAAAACTGCTTCTTCTTGGTTAAGATCTCGTTTTCCTCAGACATAAGAAAACATGTTAATGACGCAAGACCCAAGACCTAGAGACATATGGCAGGAGTAAAAGTTTTCCCCATTATGCACCACCGACGTTGCCCCCTTATGGACCACCAACAGGTTACTCCAAGTGGCTTGGTTTTCTTTGAATAACGGTGGTGATGAGTGCTAACACTAGAAAATCATATAGTAGAAGACGACATTAATTAATATCAGGTAGAAGGATTTACAGGGCTGAAAGACATTAGAGAATCTGGAAAGTATTTAAAAATCTCAAAGGTCCGAGGAAAAATCAAATTTGAGCAAGTCATAAATTCTTTTGTGCGCATAATCCTTCGTGAAGAGCACCTTTGCACACTTTTTGACCCGAAATGCACACAATCCTGGGAGTGGCGAAATGTCACTTTCTGGGACCACAAAAGCACACTCCAAGACAGTGATTTCACTTGAATCCGCCTAAGGACAACCATCAAAGCCTCCTTAGACATCAAGGGAGCACACAATGGAATCATCCCCCTCTGTTGGGTCACCATCCACAATGTACCAAGAGAGGGAAGGAGGATTTGAATTCTCCTATATAAGACCACCAAGAGATGAAGAACATGAGAACACACTGTAATGCTAGCCAAAATTACCCAAGCAATACCAACAGTGTGTGATCTAGAGCTGAAGATAGAGGGGACTCAATTGTTTGCCACCCAACAAGTTCAGTCCACCACAGTAGAGAGAGGGAGACTTTGCATCGAGGCAAGCTTGGGAGTAAAAACATCCTTGCATCGGGACTTAGAACCCATGTTCTAGGGGCCCTTTGGCAAGAGGGTTAAAGTTTGATCCTCATTTACAACCAACACTCAATAAGAGGGGCCGAAGAGCCACTGTTTTGATTTTTGCAGTTGTTTGACTCTATTCAGAGCTTTTGTTTATTTTTTTTAGTTTTAGTTTATATATGCATGATATTTCTCTATCTAGTATGTTTATGATTCTAGCTTGTTCCACTAACTTGCTTGACTCCACTTCTTTTTCTACCTGTGACCAATAACTTAAGAAGTGGGTAAACCACACCCCTTAAGTTGGTGTGATTTTGTACATGCATTAACCAAAAACACTAACACAGAATTGGCGACTCCACTGGATTTCCCCATCAGAAATAACTATGATTGCCACCAAGCTGCTTAGTATGCTCCGAAATTGGGCCACTGAATCCCCATCATCAGTTTTCAGTCACCCCTCGCCAACATGCCTATGTTAAACCCATCACATCCAGGCCCTTAACCCCTCATGTCAGCAGCCCCTCGTTTATTTGAGGCTTCCTTTTTGTCGACTTCGACACCTATTTTCCATAAAGGAAGTGGTACCTTGGATCACCCCTCCCCATAAAAGGGGCATCCTCAGGTGGCATTGTGGGAGACATCATTGTCCACAGATGTCATCGACCCTCCTGACATTCGACTACAACAAATATTTCATGTCAAGATGGTATCGTACCTTACAACCATTGCACTTTGATCAAATTCGTCAAAGACCCGTGCCTTCATAAGTGTCTCTTTCAACAATGCTTACACGGGAAGGTCCCAGCCAACACCTATGCGTACAATGCGCTGCTATATGCCATACCAAGTTTACGTATATGGGTACCTCATTCCACCTATTTTCAAAGAAAAAACGCCCCGGAGGGTGTCAGCAGTTGTCATTAGCAACCACCAGATCACTACCATATTAGTGACACAGATAGAACATGTATCTGTCAAATAGATTTGTTTAACTAGCCACAACATCAAGAGCATGGGACATGCCTGCCTCATAGAAAAATTGTATATATATTGTATTATATTTTCTTATAGGGGTCCCATAGGACATGGTCATTCTTCGAACCGGTGCAGGGTGTTTCCAATTCCAAGCTTCACGCAGGTCTCTCTCTCTTTCTACGCACTATATATAGAAAATAAACTATAATGTATTTCAGCTATACAGTTCTTTCTAGACCTCACACATTAGGGGGCAACTGTTAACACTGGAAAATCATATAGCAGAAGACAACATTAATTAATGTCAGGCATGAAAGACATTAGAGAATTTGGAAAGTATTTAAAAATCTCAAAGGTCTGAGAAAAAATCAAATTTGAGCAAGTCATAAATGCTTTTGCGTGCATAATCCTTTGTGAAGAGCGTCTTTGCACGCTTTTTGACCTGAAATTCGCGCAATCCTGGGAGTGGCGAAATGTCACTTTCTGGGACCACAAAAGCACACTCCACGATAGTGATTTCACTTGAAGACACCTAAGGATAGCCACCAAAGCCTCCTTAGACATCAAGGGAGCACACAATGGAATATTTGTGGTACACAATGGAATCATCCCCCTCTCTTGGGTCACCATCCACAATGTACCAAGAGAGGGAAGGAGGATTTGAATTCTCCTATATAAGACCACCAAGAGATGAAGAACATGAGAACACATTGTTATGCTGGCCAAAATTTCCCAAGCAATACCAACAGTGTGTGATCCAGAGTTGAAGATAGAGGGGACTCAATTGTTGGCCACCCAACAAGTTTATTCCACCACAGTAGAGAGAGGGAGACTTTGCAACGAGGCAAGCTTAGGAGTAAAAACATCCTTGCATCGGGACTCAGAACCCATGTTCTATGGGCCCTTTGGCAAGAGGGTTAAAGTTTGATCGTCATTTACTACTAGCACTCAATAAGAGGGGCCAAAGAGCCACCATCTGGATTATTGCAGTTGTTTGACTCTATTCAGAGCTTTTGTTTATTTGTTTTAGTTTTAGTTTATATATGCATGATATTTCTCTATCTAGTATGTTTATGATTCTAGCTTGTTCCACTAACTTGCTTGACTCCACTTCTTTTTCTATCTGTGACCAATAACTTAAGAAGTGGGTAAACCACACCCCTTAAGTTGATGTGATTTCGTACATGCGTGCACCAAACACACTAACACAGGATTGGCAACTCCACTGGGGATTTCCCCATCAGAAATAACTATGACTGCCGCCAAGCTACTTAGTATGCTCCGACCCTGGGCCACTGAATCCCCATCATCAGTTTTCAGTCACCCCTCGCCAACATGCCTATGTTAAACCCATCACATCCAAGGCCCTGACCCCTCATGTCAGCAGCCCCTCGTGTGGCATTGTGGGAGACATCATTGTCCACAGATGTCATCGATCCTCCTGACATTCGAATACAACAAAATATTTCATGTCAAGATGATACCATACCTTACAACTATTTCACTTTGATCAAATTCGTCGAAGATTCGTGCCTTCATAAGTGTCTTTTTCAACAATGCTTACATGGGAAGGTCCCAACCAACACCTATGCGTACAATGCGCAACTATATGGCATACCAATTTTACACATATGGGTACCTAATTCCACCTATTGTCAAAGAAAAAACGCCCCAGAGGACACCAAAAGTCGTCATCAACAACCACCAGATCACTACCATATTAGTGACACAAACAAAACATGTATATGTCAAATAGATTTGTTTAACTAGCCACAACATCATGAGCATGGGGCATGCCTGGCTCATAGAAAATTTGTATATATATTGTATTATATTTGCTTACAGGGGTCCCATAGGACACAGTCATTCTTCGAACCGGTGCAAGGTGTTTCTAATTCCAAGCTTCACGTAAGTCTCTCTCTCTCTCTCTCTCTCTCTCTACGCATGATATACAGAAAAGAAACTATAATGTATTTCGGTTACACAGTTCTTCCTATACCTCAAACATTAGGGGGAAACTGTTAACACTGGAAAATCGTACAACATAAGATGACATTAATTAATGTCAGGCAGAAGGATTTACAAGGCTGAAAGACATTAGATAATATGGAAAGTATTTAAAAATCTCAAAGGTTTGAGGAAAAATCAAATTTGAGCAAGTTATAAATTCTTTTGCGCACATAATCCTTCATGAAGAGCACCTTTACACACTTTTTGACCTCAAATGTGTGCAATCCTGGGAGTGGCGAAATGTCACTTTCTGGGACCACAAAAGCACACTCCAGGACAATGATTTCACCTGAAGCCGCCTAAGGACAGCCACCAAAGCCTCCTTAGACATCAAGGGAGCACACACTGGAATCATTCCCCTCTCTTGGGTCACCATACATAATTTACCAAGAGAGGGAAGGAGGATTTGAATTCTCCTATATAAGACCAGAAAGAGATGAAGAACATGAGGACACATTGTTATGCTGGCCATAATTGCCCAAGCAATACCAACAGTGTGTGATCCGAAGCTGAAGATAGAGGGGACTCATTGTTGGCCACCCAACAAGTTTAGTCCACCACAATATAGAGAGGGAGACTTTGCACCGAGGCAAGGTTGGGAGTAAAAAAATCCTTTCATCGGGACTTAGAACCCATGTTTTAGGAGCCCTTTGGTAAGAGGGTTAAAGTTTAATCCTCATTTACTACCAGCACTCAATAAGAGGGCCGAAGAGCCACAGTTTGGATTATTGCATTTGTTTAACTCTATTCAGAGCTTTTGTTTATTTGTTTTAGTTTTAGTTTATATATGCATGCTATTTCTCTATCTAGTATGTTTATGATTCTAGCTTGTTCCACTAACTTGCTTGACTCCACTAACTTGCTTGACTCCACTTCTTTTTCTACCTGTGACCAATAACTTCAGTGGTAAATCACACCCCTTAAGTTGGTGTGATTTCGTACATGCGTGCACCAAACACACTAACACAATGAGTTAGCCTGCATGTGCGGATAATAGTCAGAAATGATTGTCCTCAATGTTGGTTTGACAACTGAACTATGATAAATTTTCTCATCATATAAAAAAAATCTTTAAAACACCATAAATTAATTAAAGAGTCATAAATAAATCAACGACCGATATATTTCCTCATTACTTCTTCTTTTCCAACCAATATGCATAGATTATAAATATTTTGTGGATTACATTTAGACCAATATTCTATTTTAGTTCAGACTTTCAAAAGTTGAAGTACACCTTTATATTTGGTCTCATACACCAATTTGGTGTCTGGCTTGTCCCTGACCTTAAAATTGGATTATTATTATTAAGCTATTTAAAGCATTTGCCTACTTGAATGTTTAAGGGAGGATTTTGTTAGGTAAAGGTAAATATTTCATGAAAATAAAATAAATTTTAATTAAAAATTATTAAAGTTTTTAGAGCAAGTGTTTCATTTTAATAAAGATATAATTTTTTTAAAGTATAATAATATATATATATATATATATATATATATATATATATATATATATATAATAATATATATATATTTTTATGTTTATTTAATTATTTAGGATAAATATTTTATTAATAATCAATATGGATTTATCTTTATTTTGTATTTATCGAGTTTTAGAGATCAAATTTTTTTAGGATGCAAATCTCTTTTTGAGTGTAAACATTTCCTCTAAGATTTGATTCGTCTAGAGTTTTGGTAGATTTAGAGTTAAGATGAATTTATGTTGGTTTTAAACAACATACTAATAAAATGTTTTAACTATAAGATATATATATATATATATATATTTTAATTTTCTCTTATTTTATATAACATATAAATATGGAATATTTTATGTATAATTCACATCCTCCGCATTAAAATGTTAATCCACTCCCCCTCATACTTGGAAGTAGAAAATATCTCTTTTTTTTTAAGAAAACAATATTAATGGGTTTTATTTTTAAAAACCTGTTTACATGTACTAGTGTCTTGATTTATCCAAGATTCATCGCCAGATCCCTTTTATACCATTATGATACATCATTAGAGTGTAAGACTACTGTGAAATAATAATTCCAGTAATACATTGACATATCAAAAAGAATCATGTGTGCCACGATCCATTGACTACCAAACCGGAGAGTAGTAACTGTGGATCTAAGCACCAACACCAAAAATGATCCAAAACATGTTGACACAATAATCCTGTGTAAATAAAAAAATAACCAAAAAAAGTTCATGAAATAGGTATCTGGCCAACCAATGGATCTTCTATAATATACATGATATAAAATATCCCTTTCTATAACTAGTTTTGTTATTAATATTTTTTAAAATGTTACATCTTTGTTTATCCATCTATTTATTTATCTATACATTGAATTATTTTTGTTTTTAATATTTTTTAGAATATTATATGTCTAAGTCCATATTAAGCATTGAAATAATTACAAATCTCTCTTAGAATTAGAAAGAACATTTTTCTGAAGGAAAAATTGTAATTTTATTCAACCTGAGAACAAGGACAAAATTACATTTTGCAGATGCCCGAAAGCATTCAAACACGTTAACCACAAGGCCTACAAAAAATCGAGCATTAAGCTTCAATAAAACATTACTCTAATAATCAGAGGAGCATATAAAAGACATAAACAAAAGAAACAATTATGAAATTACATTTTGAGTACCCTTTTTGTCTTTCTTTTTCTCTACTTTCGCCAAACTTCTTGATTGGTAGTGGCATCTACAATTTCCAGTTTATTCTCTTCCCCAATTTCCATTTGGTTCTATACAACATTTGAAGAGACCTTTTTGTTTGAGTCCAAACTCTTAGATGCATGGGGACTTTTAATATCTCCCATCTCTTTTCTAGAGGGAGGCGCTTCGATCTGCTGCACTTGAACTGTAGTCATTGCTACTTCTATCGTTTGTGTGCTTTGAATCATTGTTCTCTTCTGCTCAATCCCTCCATCAGAAGAACATATTAATGGAATCATTTTTTTTTCACTCCTCTATATATAAGTATATATTTGATGTTGAAATCTTTTACTCAACATGTATATTGAAATAGTTTCCTTGGACATACATATTGAAATATGTTTTTCAACATTCATATATTTAATATTAAATCTTTTGCTAAAATAATCTTAATTTGAGTGACTTGATGAAGAATTTGTTTTCCAAACTATATAATTTTAAATATTTAAAAATATATTGTAACCTCATATCATAATAATTATTTTTTAATTTTAAAATTAAAATAAAATTAGATATCAAATTAGTGAATAGAATTCCTTGTGGGATAAGAAATCCTCTCCCCCTATAAATTCGATTATGAAAATTTATAAATATCAAACTATCTATAGAATTCTTTGTGGGACAAGAAATCCTCTCCACCTATCAATTCGATTACTAAAATTTATAAATATCAACCTATCTTATTACAAAAATTTATAAATATGAACCTATCTATAGAATTCTTTGTGGGATAAGAAATCCTCTCCACCTATCAATTTGATTACTAAAATTTATAAATATAAACCTATCTTATTCTTATAATTCAAGCCTATAAATTATTAAAAAATAACATGTTATTGAAAATATAAAATTGCTAAAATCCTTATTAAAAAAGTACGTTATTTTAGTAAAATTCGTACCCTTGTACGAACCCTCTCATGGAAGGTCCATGGTGAGGTTGTAATGATATAAACGAGAAATTTGTCGTTGTTGGTAGAGAGCATCATAGTTGGGTAATTGAATTTTTGTTAATGAATTTGGTATGGTAGCTCTCCTAACATGGCCAACTGAATTTCATTTCGTCAAGTTCTCACCCATGCATTTAACAATTCCACCCTCCAAACCAGCCACAAAACAAATACACACTGACATTGCTTTAGTCAAACAAATAAACACGGACATTGCTTTACTCAGAGTCACCAATTACCATAACAAAACCCATTTTCGATCTCGAATGGTCTGTCATACCCATTTAATGCTTCATTCACTCAAAGCCACAACACAGGCTTCACTCATCAGTAAGTCCACTTGTTCTACTGCCACACTTCACCAAGAAAAATATTTTTCCTAGGCTATAGGCCCATTAATACTCCAAAAGTACCAATACCCATCCCATGATCATGCCATGCTATACGTTATTTAATGCACCATTTTAAGACACCCCTCACCCATACAACAAACACAACATACATACATAAGCATCCATATTTTTTGTTATCCGAAAAACTTGATTTGACTTCTCCGGTGGCCGACAAGTAGGGGATAATGGCCAAAAAGGTTGAATTCATGTTACCTGGTACAAATCCCGCCATATGAACTTGTTCAATTACTGCATGCATCTCTTCCTCCAGAATGCCTCAAAAATGAAGGAAAAACTCAGTTGGCCAACCATCAGGTCCCGGGCTTTTGTCATGGGCGAAGGATTTAAGAACTTCTTCTATCTCTCCCTTTGAAACAAGAATTTCCAAAGGACCATTCACCGCCCGATCGAACATACGAGGCATGTGCTCAAGTACCCAAGTCTGACAATTTGCATCAATCTCCAAATCTGCTTTATAGAATTCATAGAAGTGATTAAAAGCCTCCAATTGAATCTCTTTAGTAGTGTGTTTTGTAGTTCCATCTGAGGCCTGTATCTCCCAAATAGCATTCTTTTTGCGACGACCATTTGCGCATCTATGGAAAAAAATTGTATTCAAATTGCCCTCCTTCAGCCATTGGATTTCGCTCTTTAGTTTCCAAGTTGTTTCATGAATATTGAGGATTTCTAGATTTCGTGATTCAAGCTCCTCCAGGGTGGAGTATACAAGGGAATTTGGCGGATCCTGTAACATGTCCTTATATATTTTAGATATATTGTCTTCAATATTCTGTAACTCCTCTTTAAGTGCCCTTTTCTTCGCCCTTTCCCACTTATTTATCAATATCTTAAGACACCTAAGCTTGTCTGCCAATTTATCCCAACCCTTATAACCTGCACTCAAAATATCCGAACGCCAAAAATGCGTAACAAGCTTATTAAATGCCGCATCAAGAAGCCACACCCTGTTGAACTTAAAAGGAAAACTCTCAGTTTTGTTTTGTGACGCCAAGATAAAATAATAGGCATATGATCGTACGGAGAGGAAGAAATGACATGAAAGCGCATATTCCCCATGAGCCGTATAATGGAAGACTTAATCATTGAACGATCAAGCCTTTTGGCAATATATTCCGACCCTTTGCATCTATTTGTCCACGTCGGGACCACCTGAATAGGTTTTTATGTCAATCAACCCAAAGTCATTTAGAATGTTCCCTATCCTCTCCGCAAGAGGATCATACCGAGCCTTCAATCCCCAAGATTCATTTGCTACTAGCATCGAGTTGTAATCCCCCATCACCACAAGGTTTTTTATAGCCAGGATCCTGGAATGTTCCATTCTATCCCAGAAAGCACCATGATTTTGGAAAGGGGCGTAAAGGTTTATAAGAGATATATGTTCATATATCCCCCGAAAGGATCCATGAAGGAATATGCCCCCAAAAAATTTGTACACTTTAAATTCACCATAGTCGAGTTCCACAAAACAACCATACCACTAGCCCGACCAATAGCATCAATCCCCACAACCCGCCAACCTGGGCACATACTGAGAGAAAATTTAATAGCCAAAGATCTATCACACAAAGTTTCTTGAAAAAAAACCACAGAAGGATGAAAATCAACAATCATCTCACGTAGGCGAAGTAGTTTAGTCGGGTCGCCCATCCCTCTAATATTAATTGAAAGGATACAATTCATTGCAGAACACCATCAGGGCTTCTTGCTCTAAGGGCCCGAAATTCTTCCATTGCAGAGATAGGAACATCGCTAAGA